>OY796674.1:41562890-42162890 GCA_963680715.1 Tetragnatha montana
GGACGGTCTCCGTTGAAAGTGACTAGAGAGCACATCGTCTGAAATACTGAGAGTTTTGGGTGATGCGTGGCAAAAGTATACCTCTCTATGGGAAGTTGGATTGACGGAACGCTTTTGAATGAGAAAAAAGAGAGAAAGAGGAGAAAGGAAGGCTGCAGGAGAAAGAGAAGGAGTGAAGACGAATCATAAAAAGAAAGTGTATTATCTTTCAAAGTTCTTTTTCGAGATTTTTCGAGATTTATTTTATACAAAATGCTTTTTTAGTAAATAAAACATCATATTCTATTACTTGTATTTTGTGTATATCGGATCGTCAATTTAGTAATTAAATTAGTATAGAAGCCTTTGCAATTGCTTTTATTTATGCCTTTTAACGAGGATTTTTTTTTAAATATAAAAAATCCCCTAATGTGAGGTTTTTTCAATAATTTGATTGATTAATCTTAAATTATAAAGATCATATCACTGGTTTCGTATAATAACGTTCCAACTCAAAAATCATTCATCACACTACAAGGTACCTCAACTACTTTAGAGCCATGGTTTATATTGGGGTTATTTGAATTGTTGAATTTAGGGTTCCTTAAAAAGAAATAAAGGGTAAGGAAGATAAAATTTTTTCGCTTCTTTTCTTACCCTCTTTCTTTTCTCTGAAACCAGCACAACTATTCAAAATTCGTCAAATTTTTGTCATGTAGAGCCAAATTTTGTTTACTTTTAGTTGCTTTAAAATAGTTGTTTTAAAATAAGACTTTGATTTAGTAATGTCAGGAGAGGTAGGAACGATTGCTTCCATAGAAGAAAGGTACTCCAATGCTCAGTCTATTTTTTTCCAACTCTATGGGGACGGTCCGAAAGACACCGTTTAATACTCCTCCTCGATAGACAGATTTTTATCTCCTCTTCAGCTGGATTCGCGCATTACCGTGTTGGCGGAATACCTGGCCGCCAAAAGCGCGGAACGGGCCGTAATTATTGGCGTCTTTTTCGCCGCAAAATGGTCGTTTTTATTTCCGACCGCTTTTATGAGTGTGTTATCCGGTTAGTGATGTTCTCACGTTGCCTGATGGTGGGGGATTTTTTTCCCGAACCTTGTCCATTAGGGACGATTAAGATTTTTTTTTCGTTCGCAGGGTGGGTGTTCCTTTCTACCACTGAGCGATTTTCGTTTTTCTTAAAGGTGCGTTTGAAGATTTCTCGTGTTTAGCTGAATTGGGTTTTCTCTCTCTCTCTCGCTCTGCACTATTGGTGGTTTTATTTTCGTCCTTTGAGTTGAAGTTATTGTGTGTGACAAATAGTAGAGTCTGGAATCTGCTCCGAGTTCAGATGCTTCAATTCTTTTCGCTTTATTAAAATTAGAAAATATTTTCATTAACAAAAAATTATTCTTTTCCTTACTATATCAAATGACTGGATAAATGTAATGTGTTTCTAACATGCAGAAATGTGAAAAAAAAATACACAAAGTCGATAAAATTTATCTTCTTTTAGATCAAAATGTTTTAGGAATGAAGTTGACTACTTCAGTAGCAGTAATTAAAGTAGTGTATTGTAACATCATATGGAACACATATTTATAATATGGGTCCCGGTCCCACCTGCTATATTACGATAAGGAAAAGTTAAGCAAAAAAGGCGTTTTTCTCTTAAATTTTTTATTGACTTTCACTAACTGATATTTCAATATAAATAGCCACGATATATGTATTAAAATATTTTAAAAAAATCTAATATCTTTTTATTTTTATCAAAAGGGATTCCACTTTTTAAAACTAATGAAATAACATACGCTTAATGCTTGCATAAAAAAATGTGAGTCTTCCTCAATTTCTGTACAGTGCAGTTTGAGGTGGGCTAGGTGTCCCGTATAATCCATCCATGAGCATTTTAGATAAAATTTTTAAAACTAAATATTTAGCCTCCTAAGTTATCTTTAAGTCTTTAGCCGTTTGAGATTTGCATTGTAGTATTGTAGTACTACCATTGTACGTACCATGAAATCTTAATCAAAGAGAAGCACCGCTGAAGTGATTTGTGGTGCTGCCATCTATCATGTTATAATATCAAGCAATATCTCTATATTCTATCTAGTGTCTAGACTAGAGGTAATATTTTATTCCATTTTTTATGTTGAAAAATAAGTCACAAAGCAAATTGGAGTGATTTCTACAACTGAAACTCGTATTTTTATTTCTTTTCTTACCAAATGCACGGGTCGTACGTCATACCCTTTCAACTTCTTTTCTGCCTACACTGCGACACACCTTTTTAAATATATTAGAAATTACAATCAAAAGATACACATTATTCCAAGAAAACAAAGTTTTATCATGTATATCTCTTTATGCCTTTAATAAATCAAAACGAAGAAATTATGACAAACTTATATTCTCACCATTACAAATTACTTCTTTAATAGCATTCAACTCCGACATGTTTCAAAAATTAAATATTAAGTTATTTTCACCTACCTATGAATATATTATTTTTTAGCAAAGTTATCGAACAAAACTGAAACTCATGGAGTTGGAACAGCTAAAAATGTGAAACAGACGAATATTTATTACTAATAGTGGTGCTGCCATCTAGAAATAAAAACTGTAACTATATGCAAAGTTAAAATAAAAAAACATTTAATATTTACTATATAATAATGTTTTTTAAAAATAACTTATATTAACATAAATTTCATTGAATGTACTTTTAGCTAAAAATTTCCACATTCAGAAAAATCCATAATTATAATTTTATATGCTAATTATGTTAATTAAAAATACTGAAAAAATAAAAAGGTCTATTCCTAAAAAAAATAAAATGAAGTGAAAATCATAAAAAGAACACTTTAAACCGTATTATTGTCTTCAGAAAGTTCAGTAGGGTAACAGAAATTAACCTAGGTAAGTAAAACAATTTTTTATTATTATTTTGATTAAAAAGTACTTCAGTCCTTTATTTCGATAACTGGAATTAACATTTTGAAATATCAATTAAAGACGCATGAATTGCCTATATTTTTAGGAACAAAAAACTTTACTTCAATCTTAGTGTCTAAAAAATATTTATTTCACTTTTTGTAATTCGCGTTGAATGAAAAAAAATTTTGTACATTGTGAAATGATAGAGCACTTATCATCGGCGGGCCATAAAGTAGGACCATCATTTTATTCGGGTTTTATTACACCATCAGAAAATTTTAATTATCATCAAGATATCAAATTCAATAGGACAGTTTATTGAGTTGAATTTTAATTAAGCAACAATTCACTCAGCAATTGCGGTAACGGTTTTATTCGAAAGTATAATTTTTGAAGTGTAATCAATCAATTGTTAACTGATTTATTTAAACAGACCACTGAATAAGTAAGTTAAATAAATTTTCCATATCTGTCAATGATACTACTTGTAGGCTTCCCACTGCATTAATATTCATATTCATGCATTTTTTGTATTGGAAAGCAAAGAGACTCACAATATTTTTCCTTCCAAAGCAAGGCGGACGCGAAGCAAAAAGTTTGAGAACCGCTGCCCTATTCTAAAACATTAGTCATCGTCTTTTGCCTCAGATAAACCACTATCAGAGACAATACAATGATAGATATACAATCTGTATGATTTGTACACCCTCTTACCAGTATATTTCCCCCAAAATCTCTTTGACCCATGAAACTGTTTCTGCAACTGATAAATGGACACGAAATGGTTTTGCCGATATCTGTTTTCTATTCATTGGGTTTCTTCAGTTGACATTTCAGGGAGAAATTTTTCCTTTTCTGTCCATTTGCAGTGATGGATTTTGAAACAAACTTAAAAGCATTATAAACTCATGATCAGAGAGATGAATGATGGGTTTTGTTGAATTTATCATTTAAATAGTCATGGTAGAATCGACAAGTGTTTACTCTTCTTGAGAACTATATTTTAAGTTTTAAGTAACATTTCCTACTTCAAGTATTTCAAAATCTGTATTTTTGTTTTTTATAATTGTAATATCTATTGAAAATACACATCATAATGCTGTTTATTAGAATGCTCAAAAAAGAAAAGGCATTTATAATAAATAATGGAGTGGAAAAGTTAATGGATAACTTAGCCTAAAATATTATTCAATGTCTACCGCTACCCTTACCCTAAATCACTTAAAAACGTTCACTGTGATAGAATAGAAATCAAAGGAAATAGTTAACTTACCATGTTAAAATATCTTACCAACATTTACCTATTCTTCATGATGAAGCTGCTCTCTTCCTCCTCTATATGATTCGCCAGAAATGAGGGGATAAGCAACAACAAACATTTATGATGTTTTATGCAATTATTTCAAAAAACTATATTTTTGCTATTTCACTCCAATAGTGGAGATAACTTTAGCACGGATCTACGGATCTACAGCATTCGTTTGCTTTTGACTATCATTCTGCTCGTCAGATTGAATGTATCTGGTTTCGAATTTCATTCTGCTCTCCAGCATCCTTTGCTCTCGAGCTTCTCTTTTCTTTTCAGAATCTGTTTAATTTTTAGCATTTTTGACCTTTATGATGTTTTATTTACTTTTTTATTCCAGTGAATGGCTGTCCCGCACGGATATCTTAATTTCTCTAGCTCTAATTTCTTTTTGAAGTGCAGCACCTCACCTCTTTGAGGACCACTTTAAAAGATCACATGGACCACCCTGTAGAAACCACAGATCCATTATAATTATATGGTTAGAGACAGCAATTTTCATGTTCAAAATATTCATCCATAAAATTATGTTTTAAAATTTTAGGTTAAAAATCTTCCATGAATACTATCTCAACAAAAAAGTAATTATTTGCTCTGGTTTAAAGGGATTCGTGTTTGACAGTGGACTTCTATAGCAATACAATAATACCCTCAATAAAATATACAAAAATAAATTATGCTGCATTAAGTTTTAATTAAGTTGTCCATTTAAAAATAATTGTGTATAAGGTAAATAATACATATATTTTTCAATTAGCAACATTTTATCATCAAAGAAACTAAATTAAATACACGCATTTGCTGAAATGCCAAAAAAAAGCATTCTCTATCTATACACTATACATCTATTCCGGAAAACTCTGGGCTTAAACCTCTCTAGTAGTTGATCAAAAATGTAAAAAGAACATCTGAAATATTCCCGACATGCGTCTTTCCTGAACGCTTTAAAATTCCCAACTATAACATAATGTTCGCGTCTATCCTGAAATTGGACGTGAAGGCAGCCATTAAATCTAGAGCAACCTTAACAAACAGTTTTGTATTCTGCCGCTCGCCATTTTGACGCTTTTGGAAATTCATGTCACCATCTGCTGCTCCAGCGGCTCCGTTCGGGACAAACGATTTAATAATTCAAATACGCTTTTCTTTGTTCTTTTAGAGAACGTCTTTTCCTTTCATAAAGAAGTCGTGTGAAAGGTCAGGGTGTGTGTTTAAAAAAAAAACCCGATAGACTGAATAGTGATTTTGTGTTGGATTCCTGATTTTCTTTTTAGTTTTTTATCAGTGAACGGAATTGAGATAAGCAAAACATAATTCTGTTAATATTTTTAATACAGTCGAACCAGGATAAGTGGAATTTCTCGTTAAGTGGAACGAAAGTATCGGTCACGCACCAAAAACCTTTTTAAGTGGATTTTTTTGACCTGTATAATTGGAATTGAAAACTTCTTCATAAGTCTAAAATTTACATTTTTTGGGATTTCGGGCGTCCGAATATCTTGAGACATGTGTATTTTGGAATAAATAACATCATGCAGTGATAGAAAAAATTTCCCAAAATGACAAAATAAAAGAAAAAAAACACATCTTTATGCATACCATGCATGCATTATGCATGCTTTATGCATTTGTGGAATAATTTGATTGAAGGTTTCTATACATTGCAATGATATTGCATATAAAAAGATTTGGGAGACCTAAATTAATGGAACTATCAGTCAAACCTGTCTTAGTGGAATACTGGATAAGTTGAATACCTGGATAAATGGAACGTAAACGTCGGGAGCACTTCCTCCACTTATCCAGGTTTGACTGTATTTTCTAATCATTTGCTTAATACATGCATAATTCGAATAAAAACAAAGCTTTCTCTTTTTATTGAAAAAATTTACACCTCTTTTTAATAAAAGTTATCTCTTTATATCACTCTTACATTTAAAATTTTCAATTAAAATTTTAAAAATATTAGTTATTTAAATAAAAATATGAACTTTTTCTATTCCTTTTAAAACTATTTCAGAAACAATCTTTAAAATCTATTAAAAGTAAAATACTACTACTAATAATAATGCACACATTTTCTGGATCAATAGTGCATTCCATAAATTTGGTCTAAAAACTTATGTTACCTTCTACTTACTGTTATGAAAACATATTTAATTTTCTTAAAAGAATTGTGGATAGATAAAAATAACGTACCTCTTGCTCAGTGAAAACCCTATACAATCATTCCAAGCTTACCTGTCTCTTGAGTGAATAGATTTGATGGATGAATAGGATAAGCACAAAAGACACTCTCTCAAGTTTATTCGAGAATCTACTTTCAAAACTTTACTCCGATCGGTCATATACATAAAACCCATCTTTTAGAATCTTCACTCGCAAGATTTACCGTGTTGACAGTATACTACGTTAAAAGGTTATTTCTCATCCCTTTACTATGCTCCAATACAGTAAAACAGAAGTTAATGAATTTTTTTTTCTATCACTTAATTTAATTTTTATCATTCAAAGTGTATGTCTAAAGAAATTATTTAACAGTTGTGTGAAAAACCTGAATGGACGGAACTTTTTTTACTTCTTTTGAATATACTATTTTTAAACTAGACACCAGCGTTTCTTGACTGTGGAGAAATAAGCTAAGGGCAAACGAAGGAAGTAGTTTCCAGCGAAATGTCCTAATGCTGAGTGTTAGGAAATGTTTGCAGTTTATATCATAAAGTATGTTTTATAAACCAATTTTAAGTATAATCTACCTTAAAAATTTCTTTTTATTCATAAATATATTTTTTTTTACTTTTTTTTTTGTGCATAAAGTTTGGATAAACTACAGTTGACGAGAGAAACAACAATATGTAAGATAGGAAATATTTTTAAAAATGTATCACATGGGAAAATAATAGAACATTAAGCCCTTTAAAAGAGCTATAAGGGATCACTAAATGCAACGTGCGTCTATATGAACTCAAAACTCCTGTGGGTAAACAAATTTACTAAAAACGTTACTTTGATAAAACTCCGTAAGGGCTTTTCAACAAAGGTATATCAACATATTTCTTTCTCCAGAGAAGACAATAAAGTCAAGTTAGAATGGCTCTTTTTTACCTTTATTCGAAGCATATTTGATCCGATGCTCAAATAAAGAGCTATATAGTTTTGCACACCCGTGAAAATACCTATCCATTGTTGTTGACACAATAGCCATTTAGGATCCCTCTTTACCCATCTACTTAACGACCGTATTACTCCTTATGGCTCTCACTATAGCTTTTGAAAAGACCAATTCCCAGACTTCTCACCCCCCAAATTGCGCAATATTCCTCACATCGCGATAAAAAAGGAATATGGTGATGCTTCATTTCTCCCCTCCGAACAATAACTTCTCATTATAATGAATTGCCAAAGTAAACAAACATCGGTATCACAGAACTGAACGATTAGCTCATTGAAATGTCTTGGGACTCGGTTAAATTGGCGTTTTGCTTTGTTCGTGTAGCATTGTATCTGCCGTAGTTTCGGTTTGATTCTCGGTTTTGTTTGTTCAGCCGATTCTCGTGGGATTTGGCGTGTTTGCGGAAAGGGTTTGCATACGATTCGACAGCTGCTATTTGTACAATGGGGTTCGAGTTCGGAGATGATCTTGAATAAAATGGAGTTTTGTGTTATTCTCCAGTTTAACTGAAGTGTTGCTTGGGGGTTATTTTTACTCCCCTTCGGTATAAAATCCTTCAGTTTCCTTTATTTTCTCAACCCCTTATAGTAGATGTCTTTTGTTTCTTAGTGAGCTGAAGAGTTTTCGAAAAGGTTTCTGAACTATAGTTTTAAAAAATTCTCGCAAAAATGGTGTTTTAAGAAGTGATAAATTTTAAAATTACGTTGGTTTAGAATGGTTATTATTTCCTACAGTAGAGATATACTAATTTAGTACAACGAATGTCCAAACTACAGAGTACAAACATCCTCAACAGTTTTATTATTTTCAAAGATAATATAATTACATTCCAAAGCTATACATAGATTAAGTATTGTTATACTTTAAGTTTTTATGGATTCTTTTTTGTCCTGGAGAATCCTTGACACTCTTAAAATTTAAAAACGCAGAAAGAAAAAATAGTATTTAAGATTAAAAATTTAATATTATAAGTATAAATTTTGGAAATAATGTGTGAGAAAGGATGAATAGAACAAGTTGTTTGAAAAGTTTTTAACTACTAGAGAATATTTTTCAATTGTTTATGAATTCAGTATTCAAAACTTGTTATGAATTCAGTCAGTATTCAAAACTGTTTATGAATTCAGTATTATTCAGTAACACTTGAAGAAATATACTTTTCAACACCGAGACAATTAAAACATATTTGATTGAATCAAGTCTATAATTTTAAGAAAATAACAGTTTAAAAAGGAATCAGTTT
Organism: Tetragnatha montana; assembly: GCA_963680715.1. Lineage (NCBI taxonomy): Eukaryota > Metazoa > Arthropoda > Arachnida > Araneae > Tetragnathidae > Tetragnatha > Tetragnatha montana. The sequence continues at coordinate 41,571,527 of OY796674.1, forward strand.
TTCCCCAAAATGAGTTCGAATAATTTCGTTTATTTTAACGAATAAATCTCAGTAACCTTTTTGCTTAAAAGACTGATATTTAAAAGTAACATTCACACCGTGCACAATAGTTAAAACTTTTGTGTCATTTATTTTTTCATAAATGTTGAAAGAATGATTAAATTTGGTTTGCTTTGAATCCTTCCAACCATATCACAGATGAATAGTTTATTAGCTTCAATAATTTAAAGTAATATTACATCGCATAAAAATTATTGTAATTAACTGCATTTATAACAAGCTAACAGTTACATAATTGGATTTTATTCAAATGATGCTTGCCTCGGCATTAAACGTAATGCATTACTAAAATATGCACTTTAAGCATTGAGTTATTTTCTCTTAAAAATGTATCTGAAATATCAGAAGGCTAGCCCTTGACTTCATAGAGAATTTATCAACGGGCAAATAAAAATTATTTTAACCGAGAAAAATATATCATCGAATCTTTTTATTTGGCGTCTTGGAAAATGTTTAAAGAAAGGATAATATCAAGGATTTATGAAACGCAAAAAAGTAGGAAACCGAAACGTAACCTGAATTAACGATTTCACATCACAAAATCTATCATGCTTAGTAAAATTTATTGAATATTCTGGCATTTTATTTATTTTGCATTAGATGGTGCTGATAAATGTAAAAATGAAAGCCCACTAAAATCCTTCTCATAAACAATTTAATCCTACAAAAAAAAACATAACATTTTTTAAAAAAAACTTTGTATTTATTTTCTGTAGCTTTTCCCACAGAATCTAACATAAAACTCTTTCCAGATAACGTTTTTTGCTCCTTTAATAGACGTTTATCGAAATAATTCAATTTTAAAAAAAATATGTTTACACTGTTTTTCTAAATAAATTTCGAAAGAAAAATTAATCAAATAAGTATCAGGAAATATTTAAAATTCTTTTATTATTCTATGTACACAAAGAAAATCCTGTTTTTACTTCACTACAATTTTCCAATGAGTAGGCATTTTGAAAAGGTTCATTTTTTAAAACCTGATTAGTTTGTGCTCCCCAGTATATAAACTAGAAACAAAAATAGGTTAAGTAATTTACTTTGTCTCTTTTCGAATGAACACAACTTTAAAGGTCTAAAGTAAGTTTTTTTAAGTTATGTATATTCTAACTTTATAAGAAAAGTTTTGCGTTTTTCTTAGTTTTAGTTGACTTTAAACTCTTGTTGTTCCCCAAGTGGGTGCCACGAAGAGATGCTAGGGTTTCCCCGAGGAACTCTGGATAGTATAAAACGAAGTTAATATTCAGACGAAAAGAAAAATAAAATAGACGTCTACGAGTAATTTTTAACATTTTCCTAAAAAATTCTGTGGTTTCTAAGGAGGGGTAATAGTTAATAATTAATTTTAAAATAAGTTAAAACACTACTTTTAAAGGAAAATTTTCCAACATTTTTCTGGAAGTTCACCCCTAGATCCTCCATCTATACTTGGGGCGCACATTGTATACAAAATATAACATTATCGCAAGATTCAAGCCCTTCCTGTAAGTGATCTAAAATGCAACGTGTAAAAGTAGTCCTAAAAAGGTGCCTTAAAAATTTGTTGAGTTGAAAAAACTACGTTTACGGGCCTGTAATAGTTGTTTTCTCCAGTAAATTGGAATAATTTTGCTATAGTACTTTTTAGAGACTATTCCTTGATCTTAGGGAAATACTCAAGCTAAAAAGTTGTTAAGAAGTTTCGGTATAAGATAGAAAAGGTCTTATATACGCGAACTTTATTATTAGTTAGTCGTAGTATAAATAATACGTCCTATTGCTATTATATGACTGAAGTGCCATGAAAACGTTTTAGTTCTCCAAAGGATGTCGAGAGTTAGAAAAGTTTGGGAACCTCTTTGGTATAAAATGTTTGATCTCTGAAGATTCTATTATACCACGGGTTCTTTCTCAGTATATTTACGATACTTTTTTTCACCCATTTTAAGTATATTATATCCTTTTGTTGAGTAATTCTTATTGTAATACACATTTAAAATATTTCTTTTAAAATTCCGGAATAATTTTGGGAATAATCTTAATGTGAGATAGAGGTCTTAAGGTTACATAACAAACAAAATATAAGTTATTTAGGCATTGTAATAAACTGATGTTAGACTTTTTTACATTCATTAACGTATTAATGAACATAAAATTACTTCTTAATATCCTTCATATAAAATATCCTTCTTAAATAGCTTGTTTATCTAGAATCATATTCTTCAAATGTGTTACTACACTTTAATACCTTATTCTATTGTATTTCATTCAATCAATCAAATTTATTATTACTATTTTACAGGTAATACAAAATGAACAAAAAAAAAGTTGTTATTCGCCAGGAGAAAAAAAAATGTTTTGGCGAAAGGAAATTTACAAACACAATAAACACAATAGGTACAAAAAAATATTACAATGAAGTAAAAAAAAAGCAATATGAAGTAAACATGATTTTTTTAAAAAATAATTATCTATATTTCATACTGAAAAAGTTTAATTCAATGAGAATATAATAAAATGTAGTTAAAATAACCCCTAAAAAGAGCGTTGACACGTTTTTTTTTTAATGATTCATTTTAAACTTTCTTTTTTTAAAATGCACTTGTAAAAATCGTTTTCGAATTTTTTTTGGCCAAGATAGCTTTTTAATCACAAAAAAAACTATAAAAACACCAAATCGACCACTCGTACCATTATTCTCCTTCCCACAGATCTCTTCACAGAGCGATCTCTCTGACCCACAGTAGATAAAAGACAAAAAGTCACGAACTGCGGATGCGACACTTTTTGGCAAGTGCCCGAAGTTGTCCCTAAGTGCACGATTTTCCGCAATAACTCACTTTCCGGGAACGGGGATAATCCCCGAATCCTGTTGTTGACACGGGACGTGAGGCCCATGTCAGAGAGTACCGATGACAATGTCCGTCCCACAAATACGAATCGAGAAGCCGATGGGTACGTGTGAGGGATTACAACGCCCAAATCCTTTGGTGTCCAGGTCCCTGTCGTCCGCAATTACTTTTGGGGCTACAGAGAGGCTAAGGCCACGAAAAATAGAAAAAAATGTTTCTCAAAGTGGAGTTGGCGGGTTTACTTTGTTTATTGCTTTTGATGGGATATCTTTGTAAGAATTTAAACACTGTTAATGTATTTATAAACTTTATTTTCATTTTAAGTACCTTCTCTGTGTAGCTTTATTATTTTTTTTAATTCGCACTCTTTTTAATATTTTATTCCTTATAAAATTTTATTTCTGAATTTCACTCTAAGTTTTACTTTAGGTTTCAACTAAAACATATTTGAAAACACGCGGTTTTGAATTTTAAAATACCATTAAATATTTTATGTAGGACTGGAAATAATTCATACATATACATTCATACTTCTTCGGTTGGAAAATACATCTTAACTGCTACTGTTACTTTATTTTGAATTTTAAGGGAACCGGGTACCTAACCTCCGGAACCACATAAATATAGGATCCGTAGTTAAAAAACATTTTTTTTTTCATACTTCTTTTTCTCAGAAATTGAGGAAGGTATGTTTATAAAATTTTTATATCTAACGGATAAATATTGTATCTTAATCACACTTAAACAGTCCACCTTTTCCCTTTGTAAAATTTTTCCTGCCATGGTCCATTTAAAAAAAAAAGATTTTTCATACATACACATTTACAAAATATTTCAGATTATTTATCAAAATTAATTTTATTAAATCAAAACATCTGTATATAAAAGTATTCAGATATGGTGTGCGCTTTTAAACAAATTTCGAGTCATGTTTAATAGATTTTGAGGAAATGAATGCAAGAAAACTGAAGTAAAACCCATGTTTTGAAAGGAAAACTGTCTTAAAATAAGATTTTGATGGTGTAGCTATGAAAAGTTATGCATCTAAAATTTCTTAACTTCCCTTATTTGTCAATTTAGTAAAATCTTGCTTTGTTATGAAAAATGTAAATCTCATCTCCAATTTATTTGTTAATTACTTTTTATAATTTTCCTGATGCCAAAAAAATATAATTTTAATTACGAAGTATTAGTGGGTGAAAAATAATGTCAAAATACAACACTTCATAAAAAATGAAAAGTTAAGCTTACGAAGCATACTGTAATAAAGTTTTTTTTTTTGCACAGAATCTCTTATAAAGGAAAAACCTGTTTTACAGATCAACACGTTGTAATGTTTGCTTTTATTTTTACAATATATTAAATGCATTTATTAAGTTTTTAATCCATACATTAAGCTATTAAAATACGTCAGGCTCACTTAAACAGAATTTTTGATCTGAGGAAAAAAAATTCATAAAATCATTTGCTCAGTGATACATGTGTGAGTAATACTTTCATATATGTTAAATAAATATTTACATATCTTATACAACATACCTATACTTTTAAGGTATATCAAGTTATTTTCTCAATATAACAGTTAAGTAAGACAATTCACGTTCATACATCATTACTTATATCGGACAGTACCTGGGAAAGTAATGGTCCCGTAGAAACATGAAATACGACTCTAACTTGTTAAACTTTATCCATAACTCATACTCATACACGTTATGTGATATTTCATATATTAAATTCCCAGTCTTTGTGTTGATATGTACAAGAAATCTAAGTTTATTTATAAATTTGGGAAAAAGCGGATCAAAACGTTTCATAAAAATTTTATAGAAATTGCAGCTGTTTATTTAGAATTCCCAGGAATTATTACACATTCGGCATTCAACTTTAAGAAACTTTTATGAAATTATAGACTGAATAAACTTGATTCGTCACTGCATTCCTTTTGAAATACCGTTTCGGGAAATGCACGCAAAAATTATAATATTTCTTCCTGTTCTGTGTTTTATCTGCTGAACTGGCAAAACATTTTCAAGTGACTAAATGCAGAAACGCAACAAATTTTATGAAAGCAGAAGTAAAACTTTGTGTTTGTTTATGCCGTAAAAATCAATCAAATTTACTTACTTTTAACTTTGAACAGAAACATTTATGTTGTAAAAGAAAATAATTTTATTTTATAGAATAAAAATTTATTTCCAAGAAAGAAAACTTTTTGAGTGTAAAATCTTATATTACTCAAGCACCCGGATAATTATAATTTAAATGTTAGTAAATAAAAATTCCATGCACTAAAATTGCAATTTTAAAATGCTTAAAACAATGTTTTGTTTACTGCTTTTACAGCTACAATCAATTAGGGTTTTTTTTTATATACAACCATAAAAGTTGTTCGGATATTTCTTGTAACGTAAAAGTCAGCTTTAAATAAGATTTATTTTCAAATAACACACTAATTTGAGTGTCTTTTTTACGCTTTTATTCAAAAAGAATGCAATGAATTTTAACTGAAAGGTATTTTTTACAATTTTTTTTTCTTTAAAACATACATGCTTATATTTTTGTAAAACTGTTTTGTTCGCACCAAAACAACACTCAAGTAAGAATTACTTTTATGCTGTAAACCAATACTATGGAAACAGACAGATAAATCAACGTACATATTTTCTCCCTTTCAATTCTTATTTCAAACAAATTTCACAGGATATTTACTTTTATATATCATTTCTTATTTTAGTTTATTTGAAATACTGCGGCTCGTTTAAGTATCATTCAAGGGGTTACAACAAACAAAAGTACTATAAGCTAATAAGCAAAATACGTATAGCTATACAGATAATTTTAGTATTTTAACAAAAGTAGCCAAGGACATGGTTAATTTTTAATACATTATTTTCCAATAGACTTATTGGAAATTTATTATACCAATAGTTTTTTTAACAACTCACAAAAATTGGAAATCTGTGAACTCATGGACGAGCTGTGGCTCCTTTGGGATGAATTTGCAATTGTCTTTTTTCTTTTCTTTTAATTCTGTCTAAACTTTTGTGAATCTATGTTTTAAATTTTGTAATTTTTGTCTTTGTTAATAAATTGATTGATTGACTTATGATGGAATGCACCTGAACTCCCATAGAGGCTTCAAGCTTTCAAAATATGCTTTATGAGAAATTTATTCTCGAAAATGTATTAAAAAGAGTAAATCAATGTTGAAAATTGGGTCTGTTATACAAACCGAAAAAAAAAAAAACTAAGTAATTTTTCTCACTTCCTTAAGTGATCTTTTAAAATTGAAATTTAGACATGAGAACGGTGGAGTTAATCTGTCATAAAATGTGGTTGTTGTATCCGTGTTTTGCTCTTATTAAGCGGGTTTTTCTCCGTGCATTCAACACTATAGTATACCAATCAAATAATTCTTATCTACAAGCTAAAACTGGAGTCTTGATGTATCTGAGCTAACCATGAAGGACTGCAAAATCTTTTCTCGGATAACGGAACATACACAGTACACACACACCAAGAACTAGTCCACTCCACTTCAGTAAAAGGGCTCGCATCGGAAGTTAAGAGCCCATCGAAGCAGCGAACGAACAGATGGAAAGAAAACATCTCATTTCTCCAGCAACAATTCTGCCTTTCCTTAAAGATGCCCGGAAGGACGTCGTTTTTTCCTTTTTCCTGCTTACTTCTGATATTTCCACTATTGACGGTGAAAAAATACATGAACTGAGGCCTAAGTGACGGACAATCTAAGTGACAAACAACGCTCTTGCGTCAACGTCAACTCCAGGCTGTAGCGCACGTCAGGCAAACAGTAAATAACACGATTTTGTTGGTTTGGTTTTCTGTAAATGTATAAACGTCAGTTTGACGATTTGTCAGGAAGACAAATCGGAAATCTTACATCGAAGGGGAACGTAGTTACTTTTTTCTTAGTGGTGTTAGATGATATACACGCAACTCTTTGTATAAGGTTATAATGTTCTTTTTTTACGATTAACAGTTGTAAAGATTTTTATAAACATTCTTGATTGTATATTTGACGTTTTTATCAAATACAGCTTTATTTGAAATAATTTTAGAAACTTTCTTTTAAATAGTTTATAACATCTGCGTCCGACTTGGCGTTTCCCAATTTGGTTCTTCTACTACTAATTTTACCAAAGCATTTGAATTAGAAGCTCTGCATAATTTATTACTTCTATCTCGCTTTATTTTCATAGGTTTTCATTTTCAGTAATATCTGGTAAACGTTACTGGACTTTAAATTCTTGTTTATATTTAAATTTTATGATTCCGAACGGGCTGTAAAAATTTACTCTTGATTTTTACAAACGCATATATTCAATCTAATTGGTTTTAAAAAGATTACATGTTTTGTGACAGTAAAATGTTGTGAACTATTTACCTCCAAGGATCGAATTTCTTCTGTTGATATTGATGTCCTATAACATTTTTCTCATTGAATAAGGCAGAATTGTTTCTTACTGGTCTGAATAAGTATAAAAGTTTTAATTATTTCGCTTATTTATTATGCAAAATATGTATCCACCTCAAAAACATCATTTAGTAAACAAACATTTTGAAAAAATTTCCCGTCTTCCCTCGTTGGAAACCTTGTGTTGTACCTCAAAAGAGCTTTTGGAATCGATCAGGGATAGGAGGAGGAGGTATGGGATGCACCTGAAGTAGAAATACCGTTAGTCACCGCTTTGGTACTTTAACAGTGAAAAGTAATGCGGCCATATTTTCCATCTCTCATATAAAAGCCCACGTCACTCACTGACTCACTGACTCACTGACTCACTGATTCTGGAACGGAACGCTCGCACACTATGATGCCATCTCGCAATAATAATCATAATCATCAGAAAAATATAAAAGCCCACGTCACTCACTGACTCGATGCCATCTCGCAATAATCAGAAAAATAAATAAATAAAAGTAATTAAAATTTTAAAATAATATAATAGCTTTTAAATAAATATCTTTCAAGAAAGTTGGTTTACTTAATAAAGGTTAAAAAGTTACTTTTAGGGAAGTTGGTTTCTAATTCAACAATAATAAATTATTAAAGTTAAACTTCTTATTTAATGTATAATTAATAGGAACTTGAAGTAGTAACGAGCGAAGCTCGCATAAAAGGCTAGCCTAGCTGTAAGACCCGGCTTTGCCGGGTCGTAACAGCTAGTTTAAACTATAAGAGCACTTGAAGGCGAAAAACACGGAAAGGATTTCAAAAACGCAGCAGTTCGAACTGCCCCGTCTCGTTTTCCCTCGATAATGTTCTTATTTACATTTTTAGTAGGAAAGCAGTAAAGCTAGAGTTCAGAATACGCAGAAAGGGGTGGCACTCTTTCACATTTAAATAAATTATTTTGCATAAGGAATATTTCGTTTCTGTCTTTCAGTTTGTATATGATTTACGTTTATCCTATGGGAGACTCTACTTTTCGTTTACCATTTGTATGAACTTGTATAAAAACCAATACATAAATCTAAAGTTGAATCTAAAAGTATGACTTCCTAAACTAAGGGATGCATAATAACTTACTCATAGTAGAAGGTTGAAAAAGGAAAATTAGTATAACGCACTCAAGAGGTAGAAACTACTTTTTAAATTACGGAAATACAATATGTCGCCTAGCAGGTTCTCATTATTGTAAAAGCTGGGTTCATTTTGACGCAACGTTTATACTGAAAATTGCACTGCATACATTGTTTGACAATTTATAATCGGGCTGTTTATTTAGCTCCTGATTTCAATGCCAGATTTCGTGTCCGTGTTTGTTAAGCGAGATAATGTCAAAATGAATGAACAGACTTTAGTATAATTTGCATAATAGCGTTTCGTGTAAACAGGGAATGTTACAGAAGTTTGTCGAGTGATATGCTTGAAAGAATACAAAATTTGATTGTAAAAATTATTGTTGGTATGTTTTAGAACTTTTGTGCCTAATTTCATATTTTAGAATTAAAATATAGCAGCAATGAATCAGTTTTGTACCCATCATACTACTTAAAAGGATTATGTGTAAAGTTTTGCTGAAAAACTAAAACATGAACTCAGTTTTATAAATGTTTAAAAAAAAGTATGGTTTTATACCTGATGTACATGATTTGCAATGATGATTTGCATGATTTTTCTAATATCCTTCCATAAAATAAACGTTAAATAACAACACGAATTTTTTTTTAAGTTCATTTTATAAAAAGTACCCTTCAATTATAAAAATGGAGCAATAAGAAACTGTATGAAAGAAAATTTATTTACTTATATACCTTGGGAACTTTATTTTAGGAATTTTAAATAGCTGTAACTATTTCTAAAAGCATTTATAATATTTAATATTTATTCCGCGAATCTTTCTTAATTCATCGAAATGAAACTCTTTAATGAGTTCGTATTCATAAAGTTTGGAAATCTGTAGAAATCAGTTGAAACATTTCCTTTACATCGCTTTTAAATGTATAAATATTTTATTCCATTACAATATCACTGAACCAATTTTTCAACATACAAATATCTTTTTATACTCACCTACTCTGGTCCGATTGCCGTTTCATTCAACCTAATGCATTGCGATAACAGCCTTAAAATATACTTAAAACTTTTCAAAAGAACCTAAATACTAACCATCTCCTTAGAAATTATTGTTTAACCTTGTTTAAGTTAAGAACAGTTTCACTCATTAGAATGAACACCATATTTTTGCCCCACCCAAAAAGCCCTTATTGAACCCACTTAATCTCAACTTGCACTTCCTGCAGTTTGCCAAAACTATAGTTGACTTAACTTAAACCCAAACACCCGTTAAGTTGACCATAAGATCCCGAACCGACCGATACGGTCAACCTCCATATTCCATGCAGCATCTCCCCAAGGCATTAGTCAAACGGCCTAATTAAACCACTAAATCCTCCCTCTTTTGGAGTCATTCTGGCCTGATCGTAAATTAGAGAGTAATTCCCGGAGAGTGACTCTTTGGTGCAGAGATAAGTGTCTTGATGCGAGTCACCCTGCTGCACCGATTGAGTGCGTGAGGCGGTGCCGTTCCTCTTGTCGCAGGTCGGAAGGACCCTTTGGTGGCTTGTTGAAGGATGTTTAACACGAGTTGCTGGTCTCCTTGGGAAGTTATCAGAGTAGGCTGTAGATTAGGGTGGGTCATTTTCCTATGGCGAAAATTTTTTTTTACAAATTCTATCGGGCACAGCAAGGAAAAGGTGCCAAATGGTCTGAAACTAACATGTGTAAAATATTATTCCATTATAATAACTCTTTTTGCCTCCGGATTGGCTTCAAATGGAACAAAATGATGTAATTTTTTCATTTTTTTTAAATTTTAGAAATTTAATTTTTTTTGTGTTAAAAATGTTTTAGAGCTTACAAATATGGGTCTTTAAAACCAATTTGAATCATATTAGTAAAATTAAAGCATTGTTAATACAAAAACAACTTATAAAAAAGGCAATATAATAGGAGCATATTAACAAAACAAGCATAGAATAGGAGGCTTTTTTGCCAACAAACAATGGATGGACTTTCAGTTTCACTGGTACAGATTTTAAATATTAGTAGATCAGATATATTCTCTTGTCATTGTCAGTCTTGTCATTGTAAAACGATGCTTTTAAATTTTAAAAGTAGAAAGTGAAAATAGTATATTTTTCTTAAATTATAGGATTTCAAAATTCAGCGGACTGTTATTTCACTGATTGATCTGATAGTGTGCGAAGTAACTTTCTTTAAAATACTGGATAAAATTTAGTTTAAAATTTTAAAGTTTAAAAATATTGAGTTGCAGTAATGAATCTATACATAAGGAGCGAATTTTGACTGCAATCAAATAAGTTGGACCACATGAGAACTTTCTTCCTAATAATCGATTTTTCAGAAGCAGATTCTATTGAAGGATACACAATTCTACTAGGTTTTGTTGGCACTATTCTGTTTAAATATAATTTTTGGTTTTGCTTAGGCTTTGATGAAAAAAATGTGTAATTGGCTGACATACACTTTTAAATAGGGAAGGAAAATAGAGATTTTATATTATGTTTCTAAACTTTTGCCTAAACTCCTTTAAAGTGTCTTGGGATCCAAATGTGACCACATAAATATGTGAAACAAGTGTCGGATGGATAGTTCGTTCATAGGCAATAAGCAAATATCAGTAATGTCTCTTCACATTAATGATTTACCTAATTTTTTTTTTCTATATAGCAAATGGCCTGAAACCCAGGGCCATGACTTTTGGAGGGATCATTTACCCAAAATAGTTCCTTACGCGTATATTGTTTAAATATAGCAAATTTAGCTGGTTAAAACAACCACAGGTATGTTTTGAAAATTACTGTAGCTAATTTCAAAATTCTGATGATAATACGGAGCTTTAAGCTGAAAACGGGGATCTACCGCTCTCCTTAAGAAAATATTTCAAAATTTGACTCTTAAAACAGGGTTTTAATTTATTTTTTGACAAGAGGGATTCGTTTGGGGACACTTGTGGTGGACTGCCCTTTATATGTCACTGAAATTTCAAGGAAATCCCAAATATTTAAACTATTATAGAAATTTTAACTGGGAACGTATATGCCATAATAGATACCACCCTTCTGACACATAAATTTTTATGTGGTTTATTAAATTAAATGTTTTTACTATCCTATTCAACCGCAAATGAAGACTTCGCGCCTTTTTTTAATTCTAGCAAGCAATCCTTGATTGCCTGTTCTATTCATTGAGATATTTCAAAATATGTTGTGATACAACTGAAGTATTTTACCTCTGATTTCATTTTTAAGTATTTTATACCCTTCAATGATGATTTTTATACCATTCTAAACATTTACATTCGTGAAGGATTCGTGCAATCAAGGTAAAACCTCGATTTTCACTTTTCCATTTTTACACGGAATTACTACATTGCTGGAAACTTTGAAGTCAATCCGGAGGCAAAAAGAGTTATTATAATGGAATAAAATTTTACACATGTTAGTTTGAGACCATTTGGCACCTTTTTGTCGCTGTGCCCCTGGGAAAATGTGAAAAAAAATTTTTTGACCCACCCTACTGTAGATAGTAGTTTGCGGATGGATGACGTTGAACTGCAGAAAGAAAGTGTAACCGGATTGATTTTTATGGCATATCGCATGAATTTCTGTTTACGACTGTTGACCATTTTCAATTTTCTCTGGATGCATAAATTTCTTATGGAATTTTTTGTGGAATGGAGAAGACGATATTTATTATTTAAAGAGATTGGAGCTTTGCAAAATCTAATTTTAATATTAATGTGATTCTGGATTTTATAAGCAAAAATATTTTTTTGTTAAGAATTAGTTAAAGATATCCTAATTATTAACACTGCCAAATGTTAAGATAACTTCGAATAATACCACTTCTTATATGTTATAATTTAAAGTAACTCTGTCTTTTTCAAAGAGTTCAAATTAAGAAGTTTCACACAAAGAACATGCTAACCCAAATTGTATTCGGCGTATACTTGTTTCGTTCTTTTTTATGTTTATCCTACTTTGTTGCCTTTGCCTTTAGATCCTACTTACTACCGCTTTTTTAAAAAATAGTTCAAACGTTTTTAATTAAAGTTTTTAGTTTTTACGTTAATATTTGGGGGAGAAAATAACCCGCATTTTCAATTCGGGCATTTCTTCCTCCTCAATCGGAGGCATAGTGAATAATTTTAGTGGAACTTATCTAAAAAAAGTAACTTTTAAAACTCTTTTGACATTGTTTTAGTTTTAACATCGTAGATAGTTTTTAAAGAAAAAAATAAATAAAACTTTTTTTAAAGAAAAACATAAGAAACAGTGAATAATGCCAAATTAATTACAAAACAATGTTAAAACTCAATTTTAAAAACTATCGCAAAGTATATATAGATAAATACGTATTTATATATTCCATAATTCAATTTTTCCTTTGAAAATCATTATAAGGGTTGTTTAATTGGCGACTACCTCGATTTTGCTAGCTCCGATAAATGTAACTTAAATGACAATAGTATCTTCCAGTCGTTGATTCTGCTCCGGCCGTCAAATATTTCTCTTTTTAAAAGCTTTTAATACCCGTGAACTAACAAAGTGCAGAACGTGCTCAAAACAAATACGAAATATCTCGAGGCTCGGGGCAAACATTTCACGCTTCCGGAGTCAAACCTCTTCACCTCTGAGAAGAAAAAAAATTGTCGTCTAATAATACTATAAGGGTGTTTCATTCAAAAGCTGTTAGGGACTGTCTCTATATGTATTTTATTTAACTAAAACGCATTAAATGCCATGCTATTTCATTTTAAAAAGTGTTAACTCTGTGAGGCTGTGACCTGTGTTTTACAAATTTTTTTTATTAAATTGTCCAACATTTTCAGTTACCTCCTTACTTCTAAATTTTATTACTTTTTAGCTTTTACCTGCATAATCTGAATTGTGTTTCCAAATAAACGAAGTTACGTTTATTTTGCTATAATTGATAAAATTAGTTTTGAAGTGAGTTCACGCTCATACCATTCTATACTACGTAAAAAATATTTCTGATATTGTATAAAAGGTACATTTATATAAGTTATATAAGATTCAATGATTAATATGTCAATATGAAATAAAATTTTATTCATTTTATTCATTGTAAACATAAGCATCTTTGTTTTCAAATTACGTGTCAAAAAAATGTGCCAAATTTATTTTGCCCTAAAAATCACCCCTAAATGCAAAAAAAACATCAGATAGGTAAAATTGTCCGTTTGAATTTATAATGTAAATGAAAAGTTTCTTTTGATTACCTCTGTCTCTTCTTTGTTAGGAAATGCTTCAAGACAAATCATCCTCAACTCTTACTAACTTAACATTTTAAATTCCTCTCTCTGTCATATTAGTCTTGGTATGATCATACGACACTGTGACCATAAGGATTCAGATAAACAAACAAACAAATAGAAAATCTGTAACAAAATTTTACTCAAATATAAGACTGTACGGACTTTCTTAGCGAAATCTATGCGAATTTATGGATCAAAAGTTTTTAAAAATTATACAATGTATTCCCATTACGTAATTTATAAATGGCCCCTTACCAAACGGGACTTGCCTAGACCGAGTAGCTCCCAGAGTTTGCGCCTCGCTAGGCGGAAGAAGAGGCTGGAATATTGCCCACTAATGATTAACGGGCTCTTAAAATTTTCAACATGGCCCAATTAATAAACGACGGACTTGCGAAGAATTCAGAGAAAAATCCCCACTTTTTTTTTCTCTCATTGGCTTTTCACAGGGGATAAATAATTCACTTTTGTTCCTATCGTTAAAGCGTGAAGTAGTTTTTTTTTTTGTTGCACGATTGAGTTTTTCTTTGCCGAGTTTCAACTCCATCCTGATTGGAGGAGTATTAGGAATTTTCCCCTTTTTTTTCCCTGAATTCTTTATTGCATACCTGGGTTTATGCGCTACAGAGGATTTTCGGGCCGCTTCAGTTTCAGTGGACGCTTTCTCGGGTCAAAGAATCTTTAAAAGCCCGCTTTCATTATTCATTAGGGAAGCGGGAATGGGCTGCGAGACATTTTTTTCCAGGCTTAATGAAATTTTCAAACGGTACTGTTTGAAAGTATAGGAAACTTAATTGAATTTCCTTTTACAGCAAGCTTAAGATGTAATGCTCAGGGATAAATACATACCTCTGTATATACCATGAGATGCCAAGTATGTTGGTATTTAATAAATTTGACAAATTTCAGTGAATTTGACTTTTTTGAAATAACAAAATTACTGTATCAATATGAGTAGCCTAATTTCTAAAATTGTATGGCAATCTCACTCTCCAGTTTATTTTTAAGTAAATTAAAAGGTATTATAAAGGACAACTGAAATTAATATAATTTGGATTACTTTTAAATTGTATGGCTTTCGCATTGGCCTATCTAAAAATAAACACTGCTGTGCACATAATCGCTATACTTAATTATGTCTAGAAATGAGCCTAAATTATTTTCTCTATTAATACAAGCTCTTGTTTTCAATGGAAATATTCTCTTTTTTATACTGTACGTTTGACACAACTTGTACTTTTATTTCAATGAATATGCAGCTTAAAAAGGGGCCCATTATACTTTATAATAAACTATAGAGTGCTGTGTCAATAATAAAATATGCAATATGTATGAAAATCTCTTTGGACTCTCTATCAAGGGGTCTTTTCTATAAAGAGTTGTCTATATGTAGATTTCTTAACATATTCTCAAAGTCGTTCACATGGTATATAGGTAGCACAAGTTAAATATTCTCCCTCCCTAACTATATGTGAATGTCAGAGGGATGTGCAATCCATTTAATTAGTTTTAGGGTGGAGACGTAAATACTGAATGTTATATGATGTTTGTGTATGGAAAGAGATATTCATGGGCTACCAGAAATCGTTTTCAATTATTTAAGAAAAATTCCCTCTTATAAATTACTCAGATTCTGAGAGAATTCCTAGTTTTAATTAGTATGCATCGAAACTTGTTAAGAGGGGACATCATACTTTTCTGAGTCAATCTCCTGATTGAAAAAGCTTGTATTCGTGTACATAAGATAATGACCAAACTATTTATTTCATCTTACTGTTGATAATTTATTTTTAAATACCGATATACACACAAAATATTGTTTTTTTCCTTACAAAAAACTAATTACTCTTATAAATATGCATGAGGCATGATTATTTATTTCATTTGTATAACAACATGTTTTAAAAAAGTGCAAAATGCACAATTTTTAGAATTAACGTATTTAAACATTTGTAATATTTTACTTTAACAAAATTTTACATTGCATTTCAAATTGACTCACTATGCATGATGTGAATATAATTTTTTTAAAAAAGCTACATTTATATGCAATGTATTCTTATGTTAATGTATTTAAAATTTCATTTCCAAAAAATATGGATGTATGAACCTTTAATGAGAAAAATTGCTGAAAATAAAAAATATATGAATAACTTAAACTTAGAGAAACCCTACATCATTTCCCAGATGACTTTATCATCAGCATTCTTAATGCAAATAAATCCAAAACAACTACCCTTGACAAACAGAAAAGTTTCACTTCGCTGAGAAATGCAGACAGTTTCGAGAGACATTTTTAATTTAAACTGTTTATCTTAAAATATTTTTATGCTTACCCATCACACACTCTCATCATTTAAAGAAATTTCAGTCGAAAGGTTAACAAACTTTAAATTCAAGACTTCTTTCCAGATGGACAACACAACTCCTCTCTACCGAACGTCCAAAATAAAGAATTTCAATTAAACTCTCCAAAATGCCCGCACGTCCTACCTTTTCCATCCTGAAAAATATTTCATTATTCCGTTCTGCCAGTCTTATTTGTACAACCTCGAAAAATACCCTTCAAGAATAATTAATCCTTTTCTCCAGGTAGATAGAATCCTCCAACCCAATGACTAAGACGAGGTTTATAGAATTCCAGACCAACGGTTCGAGAGTATTTCTTTCTGAATGAGATTAAATAATGCGAAAAAATGACAACCGCGTTTCTACGGAAAGAATCTCTCAATGGAATGATAGGGGAAAGTTTTATTTTAATTTCGGTTCGATTGGAGGCTTCAGATTAGTTTATCGAGTAGGGGTGAGTTGTTATATATCTTTCAACGATATTCTTAAAATGTAGTGATGTGAGTTTTTGATGAGTGTAGTATTAAGTTTCCTTCAGATATTTGCCTATTTGATTGAAATTGTGCAACCAAAAGGTTTTGTAAGGAAAGATTGGAGGATAGTTTTGGTTTGCCTAGACCTATTGACTTAATGTGAATACTTGATTGCCTCTATGTTGACATTCAATTGGGTTTTATTTGGCTTACAAATCCGGTATTTGTTCAAAATTATTAAAAGTTTCAGTTCTTTTGAAATATTCGAGATACGATTCTTTGAATATTTGAAATAAATTACTCTTCAGATTAGAGAGTGGATTGTTTATTCATTTAAAAGTCTGTGTCAAGCATTTCTTAGTTTAATATTAATTATTTCCATTATTTACATCAGTTACTATAATTTCGTAAAATTAAAATACATTTTAGTATTGATATTTAAAAACCAGACAGCAAACATTGCAGTTAGTAACAAATCATAACCATTTTTCAAGGAATATGAATATAAAACTTTAAAATCTTGTTAATTGTGGGGTTTATTCATGAAATAATTATTTGACAGCAATTGACGCATTTTTATGGGAAAACATTTAACTCTTGATGTTTCCTGAATCAAATTCAAGATAACTTTTAGTGTTTCGAAAAAAAATCTTGATATGAAACTCAGAATTGACATGAATTTTGAATTCAGTTCATTCCCTCTTCCCTCTTCTTATTTGAAGTTTGAGGATGAAAAGAAAATAATATCGAAACCCAAAACAATACAAAGAACATAACAACTAAATGGAATTTATCATGAGATGGCGCGGGGGGTCTTCTTACTTTCTCGATGGATGTTGTTCGAAGGGTCAAAAAATGTTTAAAATGCTTTTAAATTTTT
Source organism: Tetragnatha montana (assembly GCA_963680715.1). Classification (NCBI taxonomy): domain Eukaryota; kingdom Metazoa; phylum Arthropoda; class Arachnida; order Araneae; family Tetragnathidae; genus Tetragnatha; species Tetragnatha montana. The sequence continues at coordinate 41,588,955 of OY796674.1, forward strand.
TTTTTCAGAAGTTAAAGCTGCCTTTGAAAGTTGGTAAAAATTAGGGACTAACTTAACTTATGACAGTATTTAGTGATTATTTTCTTTTATGTTTAAGTACTTTTACCCGTGTTTTTCCCATATGACTGAAATTTTGTAAAAATGCCTTAAATTGAATACTTCTATCATATTGGTTTTTTAGTTTCTATATTTCATTTAATAATGAAGCTTTAATGTAAAATGAAGACAAACCCTCATAGAGTATTAATGCTTATTTATTTGCAATCATGATAACATGAATAATACATAATGATAGATGCAATAGGAGAGAGCTCTTTTGGTATTCAAAGTTTCAAATTACTTTGAAAATTATATTTTTTTTAGTTTTACACTTTAATTTTGTTTTTATTAACAAACTACACAAATATGAAGGAACTTTAAAGTTACTTTATCAAGCAAAGAAAAGGTGACTTTGAAAAACTTTACTTCCTTATTTCATCTTTTTTATAAAATAATATCTAAAGCTTTAAAACTTAAATTCTACAGGTGCTAAAAGTTACCTTAGATATTTCAGGAGGTGGAATCTAGAACGATAGCATTTCAATCCATAATATTTTGGTATGTATATAGCAATCTATTCGGTAAAATATTTCTCCAAGAAAATATATTCTCACCAATTATTTTTATGAATTTTTTTACAACATACGCGTTCAAATTTGTAAAAGTGATAAAAAATAAGTACATTTCTACGCTAAGATGACAAAATATTTTGTAATTTTTTTACATTTCATGGGTAATAGTTTTAAGTTCTTAGCTTTTCATGGAAACGAATTGTTTATAGTTCTTTTAGTATCTTTTTATTAATGTTTTAATAGATAAGAAAGTTTATTACAATTTTGAGTGAACTATTAATTTCAGAAATTCTTAGTAACTCGCTACTTAGAGCGAACGTATTTCAAAAACTTATCTTCAGAATAATACCTTATAGCTATATCTACCAATCCAATAAAAATTCTAAAGCCGAAAATATGAATTCAATAAACGTCATCACGGATCACACTTTATAAGAGTTTCCTCTATTCAACGAGATTCACTATATGCATACACGTAAGTAAACCAAACTTAAAGCTACCATAAAAACCAATGATATCTCTATGGCTTCGTATAAAGGAGGCGAACGACCTTTATCTACCTCCACAATACATGGGAGGATCGGGGAAAGCTAAGATATGACGGTGCCCCACGTATAAACCATGAGGGTTAAGGAGAAATAGAGTGCACATCGACTGTCTATCCCATTTAAGTGACCGTGCCAACATTTGTTGTCCTCCGAAGCGTTTCTTCTTTTTATTTTGTTACTTTGGCGTTTGTGGTTTATGTGTTCATGGCTATTTTTTAGGAAGTTACCTAATTTGTTCTTTTGGCAGTGGATTTATTCATTTGAATGAAAGTTAAATTTAAAAAAATATATATAAATTTGTTCCTTTTTTCATTAAAAACTAATTTAATGAATTAGGTTCTATCTTGGAATCGTAATTTGAAAATAATAGAACCTAGTTAAGATAACTAACAAAAAGGGTACTCACACGAACAATTTTAAATATCCGTGAAAAATTCCAAAGCCACCAGGAGAGAATCCTGAACTTCCTTTCTTAAGGGAAAGGATTCTTCTAATTAATTCTTCAATTAATATTGCAACTTTAAATAATTGGAAATTATTTGAGTTGAATAATAAAGATACATTAACAGTCTTCAATAAAAATCTGTCCTGAAAACAACCAAGAGGCAACCTTAAAAACGGTTTCTTCATAATCCAAGTAGTGTCCCCCCCTTTAATCATTCTAAATAAGATCTATGTAATTTATATTTTTTATTAAATCCGAATTCCTTCTAAGAAATGTACGTCCCTTATTAAAGATTTCTTATCAGTACCTCTAAGGTCGTATTCTCTGATACCTGACTAGCAATTAACTAAATAATTCCACTAATCAAAATTGTTGATTCATTCTTTGACTTCTGGTTAACCGCTGGTTATGTAGCTAAGAATACGGCCGTACACGTTGGCCACAGGAGGTTACCGTCAATGTGTACTCTATCTCCTTCTCCCTCTCTCATAAACAAGTCGAAGGGAATCCAGATAAATGCCATTGCCGCGATAAGCCATCGGATAAAGCACGAGATCTATGGACACCATCCCTCCAGGGACAGTGCATTCAGCCCCTTTAATTCACTGGTGGTGGGATTCACAAACAACCACCCACCATGGAGGCCAGTGCAACATAATCCATTAGTCCTCTGGGTTCATGTATACAGCAGATGAAAGAGCTGATTTTTCGAGTGGTCAGACGGTGGCGATGGAAGGGTTGGTGGTGGCTGGGGGTCGGTGTCGCTTGAGGACGATGTGGAAGATGTTGAGGTGGGGGTCGGTCAGGGTGAGAAGGTGCTTGGCCGTCCTCCGGGAACGGGTGTCGGGCTGCTTGCGAAAGCGGTGGCAGTTGCTGCCCACTACGATGAGGATGATGGCAGCATAGAACAGTGCCACCAGCTGGAAAGAGATCAGGCATTGCAGTTAATAAGGGATTTTTGCGTGGAAATGTTTGAAAAAAAAACCCAAGACCAAGTTGCATTCAGACCAGAGTAAAAAGCAATTATTAATTACAATTGTTTATCCAGGAACTCGTTTTATTGTGATATCCTTATTCCCCCCAACCAAATTTGATGTTCTTGAAGATGGTTAAAAAGGGAGGGAAATTTTAATAAAATTTATTAAATAGATAAAGTTTATAGCAATAGAAAATCTGTAATTATGATTGAGTATTCTATGTTAGTAAATAACTTTGATTTAGGTTCAGATATTTGAAATTTATTTAGTTTAGTTATATCGTTAAGCTAGAGAAATTATACACTGTAAACAAAAATGACGATGAAATTTCATGTCAAACTACTTAAGTATATTAATAAATTATATCTGAATTTAATTTTATCAAACTTCAGTATTTTCAGGATTTTTTTTTTCACAGGTGCTTCTTTTAAGACCTATTTAAATCTATAAATAGGAATATAGTACTTTGTTTCTATGTGAACATAATTAGGGCAGCTAAACACATAACTGCAATGATTGCAATCATGCAGCTTTAACTCTACAAATAGCATGAAAATGCAGTTTTCCTCATGAGTAAAGTTACCTTTACCTTAATTTTGTGAGCTTAATAAAGGTTAAGTAGGTTATGTAGCTTTGCTTTTTCTTATGATTTCTAAAGTTGAACATTTAAATTTTATGTTTCTACTTGAATTTGAATGAAAAAATGTTGATTACCAGTGTAAATTCACTTATTCTGTGCTGTGCATTTCTTTTAAATTGATTTTGAATTAATCAAGAAAAACTTTCTCTCTAGATACTATCATTATTTATTGCTCAAATATATTTCTACTTGCCCTTTATTTCTTAAATTCTCTCTGCTAGAAAAAGTCATTTGACATCTATTCCCATCTGATAATATAAAAAAAAGCTACCAAACTGATAACACCATTACCATGTACAGAAAAAAGTCATTTCATTAGTCTTGGTCGAAACCAAAACTGAAAAAATCTTTTAGAGACACTTAAAACGCGAAAGACCCTGATTTATTTGCGATCCTAATTCTCCAGTACATTTAAAGGTCGCTTCTAGAGCGATTTCCCCACAGGAAACAAGATAATTTAAAATCTCTTCGCTTCATTTCATCCTTTTATAAGTTAATTTTTTCCTCAACTGCACACAGATCGAGGCTCTATTTAGGTGGTTGCATTCGAGAGTTATTTACTGAGTATTCGCCCGCGGCTTCTTAATTGCTTTTTTGCATTAAGATCAGAGAACTGTCCATTTCGAAACTTTTTAAGGACATGTTGGTTTTTGAGATAGTAGTTGAGACATGCATTCCCTATTGGAGGGTTACTTAAATTATGACATAAGGAAACATATTTTATATTGCAGCTTAAGAAAAAGTCGGTTACATAAGATCTGATTTTCATAATAGACGTACTATACCGTGTTGGGTGGCAATGGAGTGTATTTTTTATTGGGGTCTGCATAAGACACTTTAAATGATACATGTATTTATATTTAAATATGAATGAAGTGTAATGAAAGTTTATGTTAAAATATTTGTTCACAGGTTTAAATAACTTTTGTATGCAACAAAATGTTTTAAAAATTAATTATTCTTACAATTAATTTACTATTTGATTGATTTTAAGTAAACAAACCCTACAGTATGAAAAATAAATTGAATTTACAGAACAAAGAATAAAAGTAAAAATAAAAAGTAAAGAATAACTACATATAGGAATATTTTACTATAAAATAGCTATTGTAGATACTCATTCAATTATATGTTTACGTAACCGTTATTTTAAGATTTTACTGGACACTTTAAACTTTTTAAATATTAATTTCATTTTTTATTATAATTCTTTTAATGTTGTAATACTTTTAAAAAAGTTGGATATAAAAAGTCTTAAAACCTTAACCTAGCTATTTATTGCCTGGCAACCAAAACAAATGAAGCTATAAAATTTATCTGCCTTTATTAACTGACGCAATTATCTAAGTTGTACCGAAAGTAACACATTTGACGTCACACTCGCACCAATATCCCCTCTCGGAATACCAAATTCGATTCCAATTCATTCAGACATAACATCCTTCGGCATCCCCATTTCTACCTTGATTAGCACTCTTGTCAAATTTCAGAAACACCCCACCAACATCTTCTTTTTCACAAACACACCCCTCCTTACTAATTCTACTACCGCTCAGAAACCGTCACCCTCTGCGCACTAATTGCCAACACAGACATTAGCGAGCCGAAAGAAATTCTCCCTGGCTCCACATTCCCGTGCGCTCCAGCCCCCGGAATTCTTAATTTTATCGCGTTGCGCCTTATTGCGGGGTTGACAGTTGTAGGAGGGGCACAGCAGGCATGTCGTTAGAGACGAGGGGACGTGATTAATTGGGTGACAGGAGTGCGTCGTCAAAGTCTTCGATAGGTGCTTGGTTTGGGGAGGTGATACATTCCTTGGGATCTTATTTATGGGAGGTGTAAAACTTTCCTAAGAGTAAATGAGTGTGAGTTGCTTTGTTGGTAGAACCACATAACGGGTTTTGCTTAAAAGTATCGACGCGTTTCGAGAAACTTAAATAAATATTTTTTATTTAATGTAAATCTCTTTTGATACGATGATGTTATTTCGTGTGAATAGTGATAGTTTCATATTTTTATGGACAGCAGTTTATAAAGGCATTATCTAATTTAAATAACTTTAAATATTTAAGCACCGTACACAAATTAAGTCAAAAATTTTAAAAACACAAGTTTAAAGTTTCAATTTTATAAACATTAGGTTTTTTAAAATTAAACATACATACATCTAGTGAAAAAATAATTTCCATGTTTTTCCATTATTTTGTTAAAAATAAAATATTCAGTAAAATTTAAAACAGAAAAATTTCACTAACTGTTGATGAAAATTTGTTTTAGTTTTATTTCCAATGTGGTCCAAAGCTATTAACTTGTACATGTATACTACACCCCTGATTTTAAGCAACGGAAACAGAGTTATAATCAACAAGTGTTTCAATTTACAAACCTTTAAACACCAAGTAATATTATGGTAAATAAAATAAATCCTTAGTAAATAGCATCGAATGAAGCTGCAACAAACTAAAACTACACCTTCATTCCTATCAATTCACTCGTAGAAATATGTCCATGATTTTTCTCTTCATTACATGAATCCAGGTATATTTTCTTTACCCTCAAGGTATTTGTCCCCATAATTTCCCCCGTTGAAAAGAATGTAAGTATGCGAGGTATTTCATTATTTTCCATTCCCTCCTCTAAGGAGGAAATGCTTCGTTGGCGGGAACTATAGAATAAAAAAGTGCAGTATAGCATTTTTCATATCCGATAGCGTTAAAGCATACATAACACGGAGGTATGCGGAGATTTTGGTAACGCGAGGGTAGCATAAGAAAATTCTAAGTTTGTTTCCTACCTCATGTAGATGTATTGATAATTCATTTTTTATGTATGGCGTACGGGATTTCCGATTTGATTTACGTGTGTGTAACAAAGATTATCTTCTGGTATAGAAACTGAATTTAACACTTGTTTGCTGATTTTTTACGCACTTTCGTGTTTTTCCTTACTCTTTAAAAAATTGTTAGTTACTATTTCCATGCCCTGAGGCATCTTAATCGGATACCTACATACTTTAAGAGTTGTAAAAGAAATTCGCTACATTTCATTTTGTGTTTTTCTTATTTATTCAAGGCGGATCTTAATTATATTTTGTTATAAAAACTAGAATTTTTTTTTGGAAACAAAAAACAAATAGATTACTGAGACAAAAAAGACACACGTTACTTTCATTTATGTAATTAATTCCTTTGAATTGATATATTGTATAATAAAAGTTTTGATAATTCTGATCCCTGCATTAATGTAAAAAAATACACATTTATTATTTTTCTATATCATTATCTATTAATTATTCTGCAACCACAAGCTGCAATAATCTATCTGATCTTATAACAAAAATATTTTTTATTACCCGCAATTTATCAATTTTCTTTTCAGGCATTTATTTTCTCATTTAGAATTGAATTTAACAGTCTGGAAAGCTTTTATATTTGTTGATGGAAAATTCATAAACAAAAAAGTTTAATATAAAAAGTTTTGAGTTCTTCGTGTAAAATATTTGATAGTTAATTTCATTAAAGGGTCTCTTAAACCTCCTTGGAAGTCATCTTTAACACAAGTACCATGCTCTCGCATTTCGTAGATAGAAAACATTTTCAAAATTGCTGTTTTGGGATTAATCAAAGAATTAATATAAATAATTAAGTAGCTTCTATCTGAAATATTTTCTATCTGATAAAAGAAAAGAAATATTTCTATCTGATATATTTCCATTTAGAAGTTTCGCAAGAAAGGAAAATGTAGAAAATTGCGCCGAACTGCCATGTATCAACACATTGAACTTTTTTACTCAAAGTAATTGTCATTTACATAATTAAAGGTACACAAATTTACTTCAGCTCTTTTATAAATTTCCAAAGAGACCACTTCCTTTAAAATTGGTTATTACCAGAATAACTCGAATTCTTCTTTCTCCCTCTTAAATTCCTATAAAGCTTTATACCTGGACAATGACTAAACATTGCATACATTATTAAACTTCTTTAAAATGCGTTAAATTTTCAAAATAACCCACTCCCTCAATTAATCTTCGACATTAATTAATAAACCATTCGTCTATGACAGAGCCCGTTTTACAAAGTAGACTATTCAATCTAATGTTTTCCTAAAGGCCTGGTAATTTATCACGAGAACAGCAACTACGACCAAACACAAAGTAACCAAAAGAAGGAGGACTGAGGGATTCTAGAGGGGAATAAAGTTATTTTCCTCTGTGTTCCGCCCGGGTATTAGGTCAACAGAGATAAGGTAAAAGTACGGCTCTGAAGTATCGGCTGTTGTACACATAAAGGATTTAAAGATTAAGTGGTGTTAGGTGGTTAATCCTTGCTAATTAATGTCTTTGGGAGGAGGAAGATTTCATTAGATAAGAAATATCGCGTCTCTTAAATTAAATCTAGTTCTAATCTGATTAATTCAAAGAATTTGAATACTTCGAGCATTAAGGAAATTAATTGAATTAGTTAAATATTGTAATTATTATACATATTAGTTTAATGTCAGTCATATATTTTCATTAAATTACTTTGTTTGGTAATTTATTGATATTTATTTAAAAATATGTGAATTTAAAAGGGGACTCATTGAACCAAAGAGAAGCTCTAAAATATTTCTTATTTTCATCCAAATTTGCCTCATATAAATAATTCATTTCTCATTAAAAAGCTCGTTCATGTCACCGGAAACCTTTTTAATGTAAAGAACTTAACGTAAACAGGTACATATCAGTACGAAGTTTTATTACAAACGAATGTATTCGATTTCATATAGCTTCCGTGCTCATGTTTCTGATAACATTAAAAAACATATTTGAGTCAGATAAACAAAGCCAATTGACATAGTTTCATATCATTCTTTGGAATAATTTGATAAACTTTAATTTAATAAATAGGAGGAGAATGAATTGGTATATTCTTATTACTCGCATTTTTTACACGAATACCTATCTAATTCCATATTCACATGAAATAAACATTTCACAACTTAATACTGACAAAGCATGGAAAATTGATGTTAATATTCCAACTTACAATAATTTATTCTTATGTTAACTGCTGTATTTAAATGGAGTAATTGAAAATAGCACAGTCAAAAATTTTACACGGATTTGAGCAATTTACTAATGGAACAGAAGGAGAACATTCTCAAAATAATTTAAAATTTAACATACATACAGATTATTGATTAGAAGTAGTTTTTAAAGCATTTAGATATTTATGTAGCTAATATTTTATAATTGAAAATTACATACTTACTTTCAAAAGATATAGTAGCTGGAGATGAAAACTCATTTGGTAAAACATTATCGTAAACAACAACATTAATCAAAAACAAAACTCACGAACCTAACTACCTCAGAACATTAACTTTAAACATGTCATAAATTTATTTAATTAAACAACGTATATGCATATTTAGTCTTGAAGTTTCTAATGTTATATTAAAGTAAGGAGAAACAACTTTTTCTTTCTTCTCTAACTACTTTATCATTACAATTTATTATTCAATTCATATGTTGTTAATGTTATTTAAATTTATGAATTCAAAGAGAGTCTAGAATATCGCTATCATGCTGCTAAGGGTTCTTTACTAACAAGAAGTTTTAAAATTAAATTTCTATTTGAAAGATGTTTACAAAATAAATTTCCAATGAAAAAAGGAATTCTCTATCTTTATTATAAGTTATGGACTTGTGATTGCAAATTGCGATGAAAGGGGATAAGGGAAATGGTAAATAAGGGATATCTAGAGCTTATTAAAAATAACAAGGTTAACTGTAAAAGGAGAGGCCATTTCATTTACTTTTTACCTTATTATACATATATGGGTTGTTTTTATACAGTGAATGAATTTTTTAAAATGAATAGGAAACACACAAAAAGGGATAAAGCATACATTAAATTGATAAATGACTTTTTATACTTGTCAGTTTTACTATGACTATTTGGAATTTATATTTACATAATTTTAATTTCAATTTTGAGTTACAATTTTAATGTTAAAAAAATAGTATTTTTAATTCTTGCTAAATAGTGTCAGTTGTGTTTTATGACCTGCATCATAAAAAAAGTGAGTACTACCATGGAACCCATCATGTTTCGTAATAACATAAATCATAATAACATTTTATAGTATTTCAATAAAATTAATGATAAATAAAATTTAATTAATTTACAATACCAAATGTCAAAAAAAAACGTTCCCTGCCCCATTTTAATATAGAATCGTTCGCGAAATTTGTATTTGTACTTTCCATTTCAGAAAAAAAACTAAATGTCAAATAAAGGTTAAATTAAGATTAAACTAAATTGAACTGGTGAGGATTGTATTTTTTAATTATCGTAATTTTATTCTTTTATTAAATAGTGTTGAATGAAACTAATGGTTCCAAAGACTCACACAATACTAATTTCGAAGGAAAAGTATAAGCTAGATCAGCTTGAAAAATCTCACTTTGTTTTCTTGGTTTTCCTGCATACTATCTACTATGAAGGAAAAACCCGTTCTACAGGAATCAAGAGCTTTCACTGCCCAACAACTGTATGATAAAAAATTCGTATAAAATAACAGTTTTTAACTGGTCCCTCTAATAAGTACAGTTTATTCTTTAAAAAAGGCTTATGAAACATTACTTGCACTCTGTAAACTGTTTCGAAATGTTTTTTGTAAATGGTAATGTATCTGTATTTTTTTTTACTTGATTTGAAATACGCATATAAGTTTAAGAAAAGTTCATAGTGTCTAAATAATCAGTGATTTTTATAGGTCTGTAAGTTTTTATCATGTTATTATAATTATAAATTTTATAATTCTTTATCCATTTAATCTCACTTTTTAATCATAAATATTTTTAAAAGCACTAAAGAAAAAATAACATAAATTTTGCTGAATGTGTTAATACATGTTCAGAAATCTCATTAGGACACTACTATAAAATAAAAAATTATTTGTTTTAATATACGTAACTTTGAAGGAAGTATTGAAGGTTAGATTCCCTTTTCAATACTTGTTTTCAAACTTTTCAAAGATTTGAATAGTTGAAAAGAAGTTTAGCATTATTTTGAACAGTTGACATTATTTAAAACCTATTTTACTTTGTCTCTGACACTAAAATTTTGATGGTCCGTTAAAAGTTGTTTAGTTTAGATTTGAGTTTCTTGAAATGATAGTTCGAATCGGCCTACCATGTCAAAGTTTTTTATCTTATCTGTTAAAAAATATTCAAAAGGTTTGACTCTCGTAAAGCAAAGTCAAAACAATGTCACTTGAAAAAATTCACTTTAGTCGAGAAAATACTTGTACTCACTGATGCGTACAAGATGGCGTCCGACGGTTGTCGGGGGTATAGTATCTGTGAGTGACGCTGGAAGGCGCTGTGGTTGAAGAGTTGTGCCGAGTGGTGCGTCGTCATGTTGCAGAGGCCTCGCTGTAGCTGCCTGAAACAAAACGGGACATGAATTTATGCATGGCCCGCATTAAACTTTCATAGGTGGGTTGAGAAGCGGACAGAAGGGGTTCTATTCTGAAGGGTTTCTTCAATTTCATTCGCTGCTGGGGTTAATGTGGTGTTAAAGGGAATGGGGAGAGAGTTGGCGGGTTGTTCTTTTTAAAATGAAATCATTTGGTGTGGTGATACGATTTATTTTATTCGCAGAGGAATTGAAGCGATTTCTATTTCAACTGTTTTTTCTTCTTCTTTCGATAAATATGCTAAGTATATATTTCTAGCTAACGATTTTATTGTCCCGGGTAGATATTTTATTCAGGTTGTATACGATATAATGTAATTTACTACTTAAATAAAAAAAATCGAACTTCAAAGGCTACTAAAAATATGCATCAACTTCCTTTGTACCCTACCTTTTATAGTTTGAGGGAAAATCCCGCTAAGTACTCGTACATAACAGAATTTTTGATGTTATGTCCTTCTTTTTTATAATCATTTTTCCCTAAAGTCGACAGATTTGAATAACTTTTTTAAACTTTAAATTTATCTTAACTCATTCCAACAATAAGTGCTTTGTGAAAACTGTCAGTCTAAATAAACCATCAATCCATGATAAAATCTATCGAGGGAATCAATATTGATTCAAAGATATCTTTCTATATTGACTCTCCAATTCCCATTTGGCCTCCTGCAGGCATTTAATTCTCTCCAATGGCGGCTGTCAGATTCATCACTGATTGAATTATCCCCTGAAAACGAATGAAGAAACTCGCCCTCAAACAAAACTACTCTCCTCAAAACTCAAGCGCCGATTTATCAAAGATTAATCGAATAAACACACGGCCCTTGAAAACCCAATCAAACTTGAAGCTAAAAAGGACCATTTCAAACCGACTTTATTTAAAAGGACCAATTCTTACGTAGCAATTACGAAGGACGCCCTTGCATCACTCACGCGAGCCCCGTGTAATGAGACTAGGACGACAAACGAGCGGAGGCTCGTTCCTTTTCAAGTGACACCTTGTCATTGTCGCAATGGGACCTTTTTGTCCTGGAATGGCCTTCCCTCTTTCCAAAGAACTGTCTTTTGGTGATAGTTGGTAGTTAGAGGACGCGAGAAATGTCCAGCTGGGGAGATCTTGGACGACGAAGGATTTATTATTTAAGATTGTGGGTTCTTTTTGTTTCTCTCGGTTTCTGGAGAATTGGTTGCCAAGGCGTGTATTTCTTTTTTATCTGTGAATGAGATGCTATATAAGGGGTTCTGCAGCTTTCAAACATTCAAGACGGTGGTGAGATAGGGCTGATCTTGTTAAATGTAATTTATGAACTTCATACAGTACTTTTCTGTAAGCCAATTTTGATACTCTTGATGATCTTTTTAGATTTAAATTGTAGATTTCTTTTTCTAACTGAATTTACTGAAGCGATAAATTTCTTCTCTTTAACTAAATATTTATGTTTTCGTGTTGTTCGTAATAAATTAAGATTTATATCCACGTGAATTGAGAAGTAAAAATCGGCTCTATATAGTAAACAAATGAAAAGGATAATACGTTTAAATAATGGTTCCAGTACATAACAAAACTTGTATTCATGTTTTGACAAAATCAGCCGTATTAAAACATATTAACTTTAATGTTATTGGGGCTTTAACTACATAAAATTCAGTGTATTGAAAAAAATTCCAACAATATACAAAATATTTAAAAAATTTTATGTTTTTCAGCAGTTTTGCTTGCAGATTAATAGTTAGAATTAAATTTGTGTAAAAATCAAACCTCCAAATAAAGAAATTACATCCATTTTAAAATACCTCTTAGTTTAATTTTTTAATTATATTTCTTGTTTGAAATGACTACCTTATCCTACAAACTTGAGATTCCTTAGCCCATTCTGACTTTTATCAGAAAAGCACGCATTTATAAATTTTGCTCAAAATCAAATATAAAGGTTCTGATTATCTTTAAAGCTACTTTAGTAGCTAATTTTATCTTTGTTTAAGATCTTTATTTAAAACTTTGCAATCGTGAGATAATTTAATTTAAGATCCTTTTCATACACCAAATCTGCAATGTTGTCTATAGTTACCTTTAATCCCAGGGTATTATGAATCTAAAGCTTGTTAAACTCAAACAATTTAAGACCAAGACCAACAATTAAAGACCGAGGCTTTATCTTAAAGATAAATAACGTTAAATAGTATATAATCATTGTTTGGAAGGACCTGTTAAATTCACTTTTGCTGTCTTCTGAACTTGAGGTGCTTGCTTACTTAGACTGAGAGCTCAATGAGAAGACTAATTAAACATAACAATGAAATTTATATACATTCATAGCATTATACACTTTGCGCTTTTCCCGCGCGCTCTATTATTTCTCTCTGTTTTTATCTACATTCTAATTATTACAATCTTACGGTGCGCCTAGCGCCATCTGTTGTTTACTTTTTGATAATCTCCTTGATTCAATTATTACAATATTTAACGACTAATTTAAACCTTTAAAATTTACACGATGTAAAATATTAAAGTTTATGGAACAATATTATATGATTTATAAGTGTAATTTCAATGTACTGACAGCAAACATACAAGGAGAGAGAGGAAAATGTGAATAACTTCACAAAGTTGTTTGTCAAGATAATATTTAGTCCAGGCAACGAATGCTCAAAAAAAGGTATAGAGGGAAATTCTTGGAGCACAATTTTTGACTTCGGAACTTTGTTTGGACTAGTTAGGAGGTGAACATATCAAAAGTCCCCGCCCGTAGCCCTTACGCCGAAGTGAGGAGGGGTGTTCGAAAGTCTCATTTTTCAGTTTTTGGCTAATTACTCTTACAAAATGCGTCCCCACGAAAACGTTTCAATTCGCGTTTTTAAAGTAGATAAAATTATCAACAATTTAAGACCCTTTCCAGGTTTATACGTCCAATTGATCCCGAGTTACATCTCTTCAAAAATGGGGAATTTTTTCTAAAAATTCGAAAATTTGAGTAAAAAATGTATTTAAAGCAATTTATTGGCTATATTACCCATGTAAAAGAGAATTAAAGGCTATTACCTCATAATGCACTTATTTAGCTTTAATTTAAGCCCTGAATCAAGTATGTGAGATCAATAGTTCTCACGTTATCTTAAAAGAACAAAAATTGGGAAAATGGGATTATCCCAGTATAGTCCAGTCAAATAGTATTTATTTTGAGAAATATTTGGGGTAGAAGATATTTTTCTCTATCCGTATGTTTTTTTGGGGTGCTGAATCCGAATCTGAGGTTTGCCAACAAAAGTTCGGGACGGAACATTGTGAAAATTCGAAGAAATGGCAAAAATTCGCCCCTTTTTTTCGTTTTTTGCCCCTAGAACATTACCTTTGCACTTCTGAGCTAAACAATCAATACAAAAAATAAAGAACACAAACCAAGCTACAAAAAAGTCTATTACAACCTTTCTCTCAGGCGCGTAGTTTCGCCGATAGAGCACGTTGAAAAAGGGGTTATTTTCGTTCGATTGGTAGAAAATGTCACTAGTATCGCCAAAACGCCGAATTTTTGGAACATAATACTTTAAAAACTGCTTTAATAATATACTTCATCAAATCGACCATCTAAAAACTCTAATGATGATTAACTAAATGCATTTTCGTTGCGAGATTTCTCTTACGAACGAAAGTTCCATAGGAGATTATAGTATTTCGATAACTACATATATGTTGCTTCTTCGAGATTACATACAAAAGTGTTCTTTTGACTATTTTATAAGTTTTTGGGGGTGCTGAATCCGAATCTGAAGTTTGCCAACAAAATTTCGTGACGGAACTTTGTGAAAATTCCAAAAAATGGTAAAAATTCGCCCCATTGCCCCCAAAAATTGCCATTTTTTAGAATTTTCACAAAGTTCCGTCACGAAATTTTGTTGGCAAACGTCAGATTCGGATTCAGCACCCCCAAAAACTTATAAAATAGTCAAAAGAACACTTTTGTATGTAATCTCGAAGAAGCAACATATATGTAGTTATCGAAATACTATAATCTCCTATGGAACTTTCGTTCGTAAGAGAAATCTCGCAACGAAAATGCATTTAGTTAATCATCATTAGAGTTTTTAGATGGTCGATTTGATGAAGTATATTATTAAAGCAGTTTTTAAAGTATTATGTTCCAAAAATTCGGCGTTTTGGCGATACTAGTGACATTTTCTACCAATCGAACGAAAATAACCCCTTTTTCAACGTGCTCTATCGGCGAAACTACGCGCCTGAGAGAAAGGTTGTAATAGACTTTTTTGTAGCTTGGTTTGTGTTCTTTATTTTTTGTATTGATTGTTTAGCTCAGAAGTGCAAAGGTAATGTTCTAGGGGCAAAAAACGAAAAAAAGGGGCGAATTTTTGCCATTTCTTCGAATTTTCACAATGTTCCGTCCCGAACTTTTGTTGGCAAACCTCAGATTCGGATTCAGCACCCCAAAAAAACATACGGATAGAGAAAAATATCTTCTACCCCAAATATTTCTCAAAATAAATACTATTTGACTGGACTATACTGGGATAATCCCATTTTCCCAATTTTTGTTCTTTTAAGATAACGTGAGAACTATTGATCTCACATACTTGATTCAGGGCTTAAATTAAAGCTAAATAAGTGCATTATGAGGTAATAGCCTTTAATTCTCTTTTACATGGGTAATATAGCCAATAAATTGCTTTAAATACATTTTTTACTCAAATTTTCGAATTTTTAGAAAAAATTCCCCATTTTTGAAGAGATGTAACTCGGGATCAATTGGACGTATAAACCTGGAAAGGGTCTTAAATTGTTGATAATTTTATCTACTTTAAAAACGCGAATTGAAACGTTTTCGTGGGGACGCATTTTGTAAGAGTAATTAGCCAAAAACTGAAAAATGAGACTTTCGAACACCCCTCCTCACTTCGGCGTAAGGGCTACGGGCGGGGACTTTTGATATGTTCACCTCCTAACTAGTCCAAACAAAGTTCCGAAGTCAAAAATTGTGCTCCAAGAATTTCCCTCTATACCTTTTCGTTGCCTGGGCTAATTAGATTTCTTAGAATTTATGTTTATGAGTCTAGTTTTAGATTAGAAATACTTGGTGAATAAATTTAGGAATAGTATACATTTATAAAATTACTAATAATTTGGAACTTTAAGAGGAAAGTTATAACTAATGATCCCCTATGAAAATACTATATGTTTCAATTAGGTGGAAGTTAGGTGGACCAATTGCGATATTTTGTGATTATTTGTAAAAAGTCAAGTCATAGTAAAACACAAACTCGCATGAAACATGCTATATTTAAATTTGAACAATTTGATTTTTCTTTCAAATTTTAAATTCGAAGCACGACACATATAACTTTAAAATGAATCCTTTGGAACGTACTTCGTAATACGAAATAATCTAGTTATATTCAATTTAATTCTATCCAAGAAAAAGCGTTAGAATAATTCAAATATCCTTTGAAAAAACCATTAACACCGAACGGGGCTTTTTGTGTTCTTTCCCATTACCTTGACAGGTTTGAAATTCAACTCAGCTGCAAGAAGAAGGACGCAAGATTTGAACAATGGCCTCAGCACCAAACAAAGAACATGTTCGAAGGATTCAATTAAAATGGAGGGAGTGCTTTATTCGATCGTAATGTAATAGCTCATTCGAGAATGGAACAAAAAAAAAACTTTCCATCACGTTCGTCTTGAAAGAATGAGTCCCCCTTTCGTTGAGTTTACCTTCCACAAAGAAAAAAATTTCTTCAATCGAATACACTGTTCAAAGTGCAAATGAAGTAAATGCTAATACTACAGTATTCCAGAAACAAAAATCTTCGTCACGGATTTCCAAATCGGATTTTCGAACATTTAAATAAGAGGTAGGGGCTTTGCTGGTTCGGGATGGTTAACCAAATAAGATTTAAAAGTGCGTTAGAGAAAAGTAAACTTGGATCTGTGTGTTTGGGAAAGGATTTTTCTTTTAGAGAAATGGGCGAAATACTTAAAGGTAACAAAGATTGGCCTGATGATACTTTTGGAAAAAGATTTGCTATTTCTCGGGATTGGATTGGATCTCTTCTAGATCACATTAGCTTATCGCAAAGGCGCTAAGAATATCCATAGAAAGAAAAGCCATTGTGCTTATTAAGTTTTGTTCATATTCTCATAAGAGGTTAGGGACATTAATCATGTAAAGAAATGTTATCTCTAGAGCCGTCTCAGACGGTATTTCTTATGATAAGTTACTTTGTTCGTGTTAATTTATTCTGGAGGTAAGGATGATCGAAAACTTTTTTGTAAAAATTTGTTACCGCAAAACATGTGTATTTTTTGTGGGATCTAATCTATATATAATCTACTTTTACAAAGTAAAACTTTTGTTCCTATTAAATATAATAGGATCTAACTTAACGAACTTAATTGATAACATAATGTTTTCTAAAGTCATAAGTGTGGATTTACACACAGACGAAATAAACAAAGGATAAAAATATTGAATGCATAAATGGTAAGAGTTTCATTTTAGTAACCGTATTTTCTAACTATATTATTGTCTTAGTTTATGTGTATGAATCGTAAAATGCATTTTTTGTAAAAAAAGGTGTAAATATATGAATGAAATATTACTAACTTAGCTATTAACGATTTTTTAACTGGTAAGATGCACTTCGTGTGGCAATTATGATTATTTCAAGCAAATATGCATTTGAATGATATGAAAATTTCTTTCTTAAACTTTAAAAAAAAAAATGAAAAATAAAACATTTCTTTTGCCTTTGTTTGAGAAGCCTAAAAATTTGTAATAATCGTTCAATATAGTGTCTCTTTATTAAACTCTACTTTAAAATGATGTATTTCTAAACGTATTTATATACACATCCTGTATAGCTTAGATTTTATACCTATAATATCGTAGTGAATTAACCATGCATTAAAATAACAACCCTAATCCCATTTTTAAAAATATATGACAGGGCACCAAAATTTTTCAAAGCTTACCTTGTTAATAATAAACCACCCACTCACATATACCATCCAACACTCTAATCTATTTTTTAAAGAAAAAATGAAGAAAACCCTTCTGGAGCAGGCTGCCCTTTTTATCATTCCATTTTATCCCCGAAATTGCACGAGGCAGAGTAAACTCAACCCTGATCATAATCCTGGAGGATAATCGGTTTACTATGATGTGTTTTTCAAGCGATTCCGTGCTTGGCTTGAACCGATCCAACTTGCCGTGAAGCTTTTTGCGCGGTCGTCGGACTTTTTAATGCTTTTTGCAGTCTTTTGAAGGGGTGATGGGGAAGTGAACATTCCTGATTTAAAAAAAAAGGAAAGTCTGGAGAAGACAGGTTCTTTGGTTTTAAAATATTGGGGAAGATTATTTTTTTTTTTAAATATATTTTAGGGATTATTCAATATAGTATTAGAAGCTATTTATTTTTTTTTTACCTGCTGTAGAATTATCCTTTATTTTGGAGAAAAGGAAAGGCTGAAATACTTCTTCTACTTTAGAGAATATACCAAAGTTCTACCTAGAATTCGGTATACATTTTTTATATTTACAATGCTTAAGCTTTTCATATTTCTTTATCCATTTTCTATTTTTAAGTTTATATGATAAATAAAAAAGTGTAAAAAATAGATTAGAAGAGACGTTTAGGGAGTTTTCAGCTTCATAGAGAACATTAAAAAATGAAATATATCGTAACCTTATAATGAACCTGAACAAAAAAAAGTACTTAAACAAATTTTTAAATCATTCAGAGGAAAAAAAAGTTTCCTAAATGCAAAGTTGTAGTTCTTTAGAAGCGTAAAATGTAGTAAAGTGTAAATGTAGTATTTTCAGCGGAGACGAAGCAATATTTTAAATTGTACTACATAGAAATCTCCTTAATTCTTCAAGTAGTAAATAATGTCATTAATCTATTAGCTGAAGGGCAACACCTAAATTTTCACCATTCTGGATACATGTAATAAAAGAAGTATTCATTTTAAACTTCGTTTAAGTTGGCGTGGAACTAAAAGCCCTTGTCTGATTAAAGAATATCTTGAACAAACTGAATAACCACTTTAAGCACCTTAACGAGAAGGGAAGAACACCTTCAAAACCCTCGACAGTGAGTGCAATCAAACTCGTCCCAATATCCCCAACAACAGTAGATTCGCCCTGAAGATATTGAGGAATCCTCTATTTACACCAAGAGCAATCTGAGCTGACCTTATTTAAACTCAGGATATAGGCTAGACTGCGATTTGCATACCCCTTCCATGTTATGGCTAATTACGTTCCTCGCATATCTAATGTCCTTGACGTCACGGCCGGTACATCTGTTGGCGACGGGGGGCTTGAGGTCATGGATTTCCCTGTCTTTGCCATGAGCAAGACTTCGATTTTGAGAGAAATGAGCTTTTTATAAGATGCATCCTGAGTTAAATTGCGTTCTCATGGTTTAGGCGGTAAATATGCTTAGTATGTTAATGAGAAAGTTAAAGTGCGTTTAATTTTGAAGGTAAACTAACTAAGAGTTGTAGCGTGTTCTTGAGAAACCATTTGTACAATTTAGTTGAGGTGTTTGATTTAATCAATGCTATTTAGCTTTTCTATTAATGTTTTTTTTGTACTTTCATTATGAGTGTATTCGTATTAAATGTAGTGGGAGATGATTGTTCCCAACTAAAATTGCTGGTTTACTCTGTATCATTTACAACTTCCAAGCCAACTTTATTTAGAAACTCTTCTGTGAAGATGGTAATTCATAATGAATTGTATATTACGGATGATTTCTAACAAAAGCTAAAAGGCACTAGAGAATCAATCACTTTATATGAATCTAAATTAACTCTTAATTCAAATACTAGAAAAGGAACAGTTTCTTTTTCAGTTGTTTACATGAGAACAAAAAAATTATCTTTATAATTCCATCCAAACAAATTAAGTTCCATTTATAAATTTTATAATTCGTTAATATTTACTTTTACCTATTTCTTGTGACTCTTTACTATGTAATAATCTTAAATAAATTAAACTTGATCCTTTGCTCAAAAAAATTTCAAACTAGATTCGGAGCGTTTGCACAACATCGGCATCCCTTTTGATGATTTTTTTATACATACAAGGCTTCAAAATAATAATTTTGGTATATTAGTATGTATTGCAAAGGGATTAGATAACTCAAACTAATAGTGATATCAAGTGACTACATAATTTGGATGATAAATTCCAAGAAAGACGTTTTGTGCAATACTTCCTTTTCAAACCTACTTGCGCTTAGCGAATAAGCAAATAACCCAATTTAAAATCCCCTTATCAAATAAAAACTCGCTTCCTAACCCCCATTCATTCAAAACCCGACCCCTTTGACGTCCGAAATTCATAAATCCTGATTAATGACTCCTGGAAAATCGATCCCGGATTCGTAGCAATCAACCCTCACTTAATAACTCGCGATTCCGGCTTAAAAATCCCCTCAGGGGCACACCTTGTTGAGGTGTGACGGGTGTCACAATCCCGAGGTACCCCAGTGTCTTTGTGCCTAATTATAAGGCCAATCTTCCACCTGCACGGGAACCTCCTTTAGGTGACCAAGTGCATCTTTCCACCGGGAACGCGCGACCCCGGGCAGCCTAAGCGATCTTTCTTCTTTTTCTTTCCCTATTCCTTCCCCCTTTCTTTTTCCATGTTCATTTCCCCTTTCCTTTCCGTCATAGAGCTGGTTTTGAGTTTTATCAATTTTACCAAGGAACCTTTATTTTTAGACCCAATTACCACTAATTGGATCTAGTATTATATGTTTGTTTTTGATTGAGTTTTGTTTAATTTACACTCTCTCTCCATTTTGAATAGTGGCTTTACTACACTTTATATTTTCTTTTGAAATAGTAAAGTAATATACTGGTTTTTATTTCTACCTAGCATCCAAACACAATATCTACCCATGTTATTTTTTAGTTGTTCTCCCCTGGAGTGTTTAACGAGCTCTGGATGGGCGGCATATGGGTAAGCAGCTGAGACCAGGATACCATTAAATGTTGTGTTGTCCCGTGTTTGTTGTCCGGTTCCTGGTTAGTCAACATACCGACGTTCGGCTGTGCCACCTCTTGCTCTTTAGCAATGTGGCGGCCCATATGTTTCCTTGCTTGCTGGGAAGTTTGTGGGAGCTGTCCAGTCGGTCCTATCGTTTATCCACCTTGGCGGACACCATGCCGTAGCGCCTGCAGCAGCAGTGCAGCCCCGCTCAGCAGGCAGACTGCTGAGTTCGCACTGTGGGAGCTGTGGGACCAGTAGTGGGAGTGGGAGGTTGTCATTTGGTAGGTTCTTCATCCCTCCCTCTGCCCACCATAAGCACCAAAAAAGAACCTAGGCGCCACTCTCCCTCATGGGGTCTTTTGTTAATCATGGTGGTAAGTCCACCCCTTTGAAACCTTCTCAGATTATATCCAATTTATCATCTCCAAAATTCTTGATTCTACATTCTGAAGATCTAAAACTCACTACTGTATCTCCATTTCTAGTTTCTAAAGCCCTTAGTAGTATTGCTGGTAACATTGAATCAGTTAAAAAATTACAATCTGGAGACTTACTCGTTATCACTTCCAACGATTCTCAGTCTAGACTTCTCTTAAAAGCAAGCAAACTAGCACACATATCCATGTCAGTCTCACCTCACCCTACACTGAACTCCTCTCGAGGTGTTATATACTGCCCAGACATAGTTGACCTTACCGAAGAAGAAATTCTTGACGGACTTAGAGAACACAAAGTAACAGCTGTAAGGCAAATAACTACAAAAAAAGATGATACCACCAAAAAATTGCCATTATTTATTTTAACTTTTTCAGTTCCAAAGTTACCTTCCAAAATTAAAGCTGGATACTTAAGCCTAAACGTCAGACCGTACATTCCGAACCCACTTCGCTGCTTCAGATGCCAGCGATTTGGGCATACAACTGCATTATGCCGTGGTTCTGCTACCTGCCCAAAGTGTGGTAGCAAAGAACACGCTAAAGAACAATGTGACGCTCTTAAGGAATTCTGTGTTAATTGTGAAGGCGAACACGAAGTAACTTCGAAAAAATGTACCAGGTGGCAAATGGAGAAAGAAATCCAGCGGCTGAAGGTTGTCAATAACCTTAGTTATGGAGACGCCCGAAAGCAGGCTGAGACTATCCTTCCTCCTCGCCCCAAAGATACATATGCCTCTGTTGCCAAGAAAAGTTCGAGCTCAATAGAAGTGCAGACCGACATATCATTTTTTAAACCTAACATCCAAACTCCTCCACCTCCCTCACCAGTAAACACTGTATCAAGCAACAACTTAACTACTCTATCCACAAATCAGTCATCCCAATTTAAAAGAAATTCATCCTCTCTTGAAACTGTAATGGACAATAAACCAGCTAAGCAACTTCATACAGTAGAAAATTCTGAAAACCCTTCAAAAGAAGACAATAACATGGAAGTAGAGGAAAGCTCAGGGAAACCCCCTAAAGACAAACCTGGAACAAAAGATCGGAGCAGAAGCAAGTCAAAACCTCCTAAAAACCCTATCATACCACCATAGGTAAAATCCTGCAGTGGAACTGCCGTGGTTATCGTAGCAATCTCGAGGATTTGAAGACATTGGTGAATAGCCACTCACCAGTTTGTATAGCATTACAAGAGACGTTTTTGAAACCTATAGACACAGCTTGCTTGCGAGGTTTCTCCTTACTCCGCAAGGACTGCGTTACAGGGGATCGAGTGTGTGGCGGTGTGGCTTTGCTAGTCTCCCACTCGACGCCCTTTACCCCCGTTCCTCTACGCACGTCGCTGCAGGCAGTGGCTGCCCGCGTGTCTTTAGTCTCTTCGCTCTGCGTCTGTAGTGTCTATCTACCACCCAGTGTGCCAATTGTTTTTAGTGAATTGGAGAACTTGATAAGTCAACTGCCTTCACCATTCATTCTCATGGGCGATTTCAACGCTCATCATATTCATTGGGGATGCCAAGACACCAATTCGAGAGGAGTGACCGTTGAGCGGTTGCTATCCGATCTTGATCTGGCCCTCTTGAACGATGGATCACCAACCTACCTCCATTCCCCTACACAATCATTTACGGCAATAGACTTGTCATTTTGTTCCCCAACTTTACTCTTGGATTTTACCTGGAATGTACTGGGAGACCCAATGGGCAGCGATCACTTCCCTGTGGTGGTTTCACATACTGCCACAACCGCGTGCGCGTCAACGCGCCAGCCGCGGTGGAAGTTTGATCGGGCTGACTGGATGACCTTCCAAGCACATGCGAATATAACGCAGGAAATGGTGCTCTCGGGCACAGTTGATGAGGCTGTGTCTTCAGTAACCGCTTGCATTTTATCAGCTGCCCAACACTCC
Source organism: Tetragnatha montana (assembly GCA_963680715.1). Taxonomy (NCBI): domain Eukaryota; kingdom Metazoa; phylum Arthropoda; class Arachnida; order Araneae; family Tetragnathidae; genus Tetragnatha; species Tetragnatha montana. Next base: position 41,612,007 of record OY796674.1, read on the forward strand.
ATTCCCCAAACATCCTCGGGGTTGCAAAGGATTCCCAAACCTTGGTGGAACCAAGACTGCCAGGAGGCAAAAAAGGCCCAAAGGAAGGCTTGGAACAAGTTTAGGCGCTATCCGACTCCTGAAAACATGATGACCTTTAATAAAGCTCGAGCTCATGCTAGAAAAGTTCGACGGCAAAGCCAGAGAGAGTCGTGGATAAATTATGTAAGTGGAGTAACATCTTCCACACCCACTAAAGTCGTATGGAATAGGATTCGAAGAATTAGTGGCAAATATGCTTCTCATCCAATCTCTATGCTCATCAGTAACGGCAATACAGTCACCCATGTCCCTGACATTGTGAATGCTCTGGCAGAATCATTTGCTAAAACATCCAGCAGCAGCAATTACTCCCATGCATTTCAAGCGCTTAAGCGCAGAGCAGAGCAGAGGAGGTTGAATTTCGCCTCTTCGAATGAAGATGGATACAACTCCCTGCTTACCCTGCTCGAGCTTCGCACAGCGCTTCAACGCTCGGGAAATTCTGCAGCAGGTCCAGATGGGCTGCATTACACTATGCTTCGAAATCTTTCGGATAATTCCATTCTCTCCATTTTGGCTTTGTTTAATCGTATTTGGGACACTCATGTTTTTCCGGCACAGTGGTGCCACGCCCATGTTTTGCCTTTCCCCAAGCCAGGGAAAGACCCAACATCCACTGACAACTATCGACCCATTGCACTCACGAGCTGCCTGTGCAAGCTCATGGAGCGAGTTGTGAGTGCAAGGTTGATGTACTATGTTGAGTCTCGAAACCTTTTGTCTCCATTGCAAAGTGGTTTTAGGAAATTTCGATCGACAAATGATAACTTATTGCGGCTGGAAACCGCAATAAGAGAAGCTTTCTTGAAGAAAAGTCATACCATTTCCATCTTTTTTGATATTAAGAAAGCGTATGACATGACCTGGAGGTATGGCATCCTCCAGGACCTGCATAACATGAATCTTAGAGGAAACCTGCCAATTTTTATCAAAAATTTTTTAAACTATCGCTCATTTCAAGTTCGCCTTCATTCATTTCATTCATCTACTTTTATCCAAGAGCAGGGTGTGCCACAAGGATCTGTTCTTAGCGTTTTATTATTCATTATTAAAATCAATGGTGTCACTAACAATCTTAGTAACGGAGTTCAATGTTCACTTTATGTGGACGACCTCCAGATTTCTTATTCTTCGCCATTTTTACCTGTTGCTGAGCGACAAATCCAAACATCAATAAATAAGGTAAATAGATGGGCCCAGCAGAACGGTTTCACCTTCTCATCTGAAAAAACAGTGTGTGTGCCTTTTAGCAGAAAACGTGGTCTCTTTCCAGACCCAGATGTTAAGCTGGATGGTGCGCCCATTAAAGTGGTTGAGCAGACTCGCTTCTTAGGAGTTATTTTTGACCGAAAGCTACGATTTCAGAGTCACATTAAGGACCTTAAGACCCGATGCATTAAAGCCCTTAACATCTTAAAAATGTTATCAAATACACGCTGGGGTGCCGATAAAACGTCGTTACTACGTTTATATCGGGCACTAATCCGGTCTAAAATTGACTATGGGTCGTTGGTGTATGGTTCAGCCTGCGCTACTGTACTACGGTCTCTGGATACAGTTCACCACCAGGGTCTCCGAATATGCCTCGGAGCATTTCGGACATCTCCTGTAACATCTTTATATGCTGAGGCTTATGAACCCTCATTGGATTTCCGGCGCAAATACATATCATTTTCACATTTCATTAAAATTAGATCCCTTCGTCATAACCCATCATTTTCGTATTTATTTGATTTTAACCTCCAGAGACTCATTATTCATCGCTCCATCCGTTTTTATACCCCACCTTTTCATTTCAGAGTCAGGAATCTCCTCAGGGAGATGGACATATCGGTTGATCGTGTCGCCCAGTCCACTATAGCGCCATTCCCTCCATGGGAAATGCTCATGCCAGAAGTGGATTTTTCACTTTCAACCTATGAAAAGTCTTGCACATCAAATTTTGTGTATCGTGCATTGTTCCAGGCACATAGAGAGCGCTTCCTTGACTTTGATCCTATTTTTACCGATGGATCCAGGTCGGAAACTCATGTTGGGGCGGCCGCTTTTTGCCATCCAGCGGCTGTTAACGATACCTTGCCTGTTCATGCTTCTTCATACACAGCCGAACTTCATGGCATTAGAATGGCGTTAGAATGCCTACAACGCTCCCATCTGTTTAAGTTTTTTATATACACAGATTCGCTCTCAGCATTACAATCTTTGGTTTCTTACCAAACATCTCAACACCCCATCCTCATCGACATTCTCATGGAACTTGGTAAATTGACAAGACGTGGGTATCACATACGTTTTTGTTGGGTCCCTGGCCACGCCGGAATTGCTGGTAACGAAGAAGCTGACGTGCTGGCACGTACAGCGACTGGTGACTGCAATCGTTTTCCTGTACCTTTCTCTGACCTGAAAGCACTTTTCCGGCGGAAGCTTCGTTCCGAGTGGCAGGCCAGCTGGGATACCCAGCTGGGGAACAAGCTTCATTCGATTATGCCACTGTTAACTCCTCGCCGCGTTCACTCGCTGAACCGTCGGGAGGAAGTTCTAATATGTCGGCTTCGAATTGGTCATACTCGGTTCACCCACCGTCATCTGCTGATGGGGGAGCAGGCTCCTGTGTGTAATGTATGTCAAGTCTCTTTTACAGTCCGTCATATTATTTGTGAATGTCCCCATTTTAATGCTGAAAGATTTCATGTTTTTAAACGTAGAAATTTTAATATGTCTGATGTTTTAAACAACAATTCTGATTTTAAACTTGTTCTCAAGTTCATTCATATCATCAATTTTACCTTTCATGTCTGACATTTTATCCGGTTTTGTTTCATACCTTTGTTCAGATTTTAACCTGTGTTTTTAAGGTTTTTAACTTTGATGTATAGAGTACATCCAACAAGGGCTTTTCGCTCGCTTAATTTTTAATTTACTTATTTATTTTGGTCTTGTTTGGCGAAGTATGTCCCAATAGGGGCCTTGCGCCATAAAACCCTAAACAACCAACCAACCAACCAACCAACCGGCTTAAAAATTGGACTCCATAACTCCCCACCTTTGCCGCCGAAGAATTCCGCGGAATTCTCCCGGATCCATTTCCTCCCTTATCATTATCATCTTTTTCCCCACCATCATCATCATCACAATGCGGCCCCTCGGCGACAGAGCTGCGATGAATTTATTGTTATGACTCCTTTTCCCTCTCTGATGCCGAGTTGGGGAAAAAGAGTTCCAGTGTAGTCTGGCCAAGGCAGACGAACGCCTGTGGGATCTGAGGGTAAGGGAAGAAATGTGCTTGCGTAGGGATGGAGGGAAATGAGGATATATGTTCGTGTGGTTAGGAAGGGTTTTTTTGTTGAGTGATTTATTTTTGCCAAGGTCAAGGACCCTCTTGAGGATATATAGTTATTACTTGTAAAGAGGGCCGTGGGTTAAAACATTGTTATTGTTGTTATGTATATGTAGTGCTACTTGAGACAGTAAATCTTTCATTTTGTGTAGAGTTTATTTGCCAAAACTATAAAGCTGTCTTTTTAAAACAGATAAAGTTTGTCTTCATTGAAAGCATAAATTTTTCAAAGCTAAATATTACAACCGTATTGGGTTGCAAGCAAATTTCCATTTATTATCAAAATCCTGAAAGGAAAACTCTTGAAGAGACAAGATCTTTAAGAGAGAAAGAGAGAGATAAGACAAGATCTTTAACAAATCTGTAATCTGTGTCTATTAAGAAGGTTATTATTCCTCATTTATCCATTTTAGATTAGATATTATTTATTCCTTTTATATTTGGCTTTAACCAAATCATAATAGGTAGTTCCTTAATTAAATCTGTTGTTTTTAAAATACCAGAAAGATTTTTCACCCCTATAAAGATAATTTTAATGCAGTTGTTTAGGAAATTCCAAGAATAATACTGGATTTCCTAAACAAGTGCATTAAAATTATCTTCTATATTGGTGAATTAAACTGTTCCAATTTTTTTATTAAATTTTGAATTAATCTATTCCATTAAAAATTATTTAAACGTACCTAATAATTAGGTCGTATCCGTTTTTAGCCATGTGTTGTCCAAACATTTTCTGTTTTATGGACAGAATTCATAGAAAATTATCCTAAAGGAATCAGTACATGAACAATATTTTCAGTTCTTTATTTTCTAGTACTTTAAAAAGCTATAGTTTATGGTTTCTAAAACTTCCAAAATGTAAGTATGCAAAAAAAATTACAGTGCGTTTATTTTATAAAGAATTCTAATTCTGCTTTAATACGCAGATTTCTTCAAATATACCCTGTATTATCGTTACTAAAACTTCACGGTAATATTTCCAATAACTAACCAGTTCCATCTGAAGTGTAAATAATAGTAACAAGTAAACGCCATCTCCATATTTTTCTTTCCCCTCACACACCTCTGTCCTCATTCCCAAAAAAAGAGAAAACCCCCACACATTTCCTATCCACAAACCGCAATATACTTCTCCACTAACGACAGCTCAAGAAACACTAAACCCGCCTGCGACATTACCGCATCTGTCACATCCCGCATCGGGAGAAACACAAGACTAAACCAACACAACGGAAGAGGACAACGTGACACACTCGGCCTCTCCAAATATTTGTCCCAATTTATCCCGAAGATAAGGGGGACACAAACTCTCATCAGCATTTCCCGAGGTCCCTCTCCCAGGATTATCTCGCCTTTCCTTATAGTAGGAGTCTCGGTCTAATAAGATATCGCTGCTGGGGCAATCACGGGACGCGTGGACAAAATGGCTGAATTGACTTTCCCTAATTTTGCCGCGATGCTGTGTTTTTGTGCTGGGGACCTTAATAGAGTTTCAGCTTATAAGGGAAATGGGATTACTTTTGGTGGTTTTTCTTTCTTGTGGGGGGAAATGACCGTTAATTAGGTATGGAATTTTTTTTTATTTGAATGTTGGATGTTTCTCTTCTGGGGTTTAAAAGAAGAATAATTTGTCTTCTCTTTTGGGATTTGACTTCTGGTCTGAACAAGAAAGTTCATTTGTATCTGTTTATTTGGTTTGTTAATACGAGGGTGAGATGGAAATTTTTTTTTGTTCGAATCAAATATTTTATTCTGTTTGGATCAGAGGAGTCAGACACTTGCATTCCCGAGTTAATACGCATGTTCTATTAGAAAAGTATGTTTTTCTGAGCCTTAATTTCCAGGTGTCTTTAAATTTAATTTCTCAGCCTAGAGTATTTTTATGGAAACAAAATGACTTTAACTCTTATAATTTTCCTTAATTTTTAAAAAACATATAGACTCTGGATCGGCAAATATTTTAGCGTTGTTTTAAACATAAACCTTAGTGACATCATTAAAAGTTATGTATTAATTATAAGAATGTTTTATATTATTTTATGTATTTTTAAATTTAAATACTTGTTCTGATTGATAATTTATATAACCTCTCTAACAAAATATATTTTGGCCGGATTAATACAATTACTTAAGTATATAATGCATGTACTAGGCTGAGGGTGACCTATAGGTCGTAAATTTAAGAAAAAAAAATAAAATTTTAGTTTTAAAAATATACATGGTTTTTGTCTTTACTGCATTGTTTTGTCACTACAATACAAAATATTTGGAGAAAATATTTTCAAGAAAAATGAACCTTTAAAAAATTAACAGCAAAAAAAGTCACTCTATAGCTTTTCATGAAGCATTTTGAATGTTTAGTTAAGCTATAGAGTATTTTCAGGTGACGTCACAACCGGTTATTTTCTTTTAACTGTGTACTTTCTGTAGGGCTTTTAACTGTTGCTAAGGCCGTTGTTTATCTGTTGCTAAGGCGGTTTTTAGGTTTGAGATCATGTGATTGCAAATCCTCCAATAGAAGAATTCCACGGCTGGTCATTTTCTGTAACTGTTAACCTCTGTAGGGCAAAAAACTGTAACATCTTCTGTTGCTAAGGCCGTTGCTAGGTCCGAGCCATGTGATTGAAAATGCTCTATAAATTATCAAAATCTTTACTGGCATCTCTAGACAGCATTCATTTTACAGTTAATAGCATGGTCTACTATATATCCTGTCAAGTTCTTAACTGAAAAACTTTCAACTGTCTGATAATTTTTTGTTATGATATTGTCACTATACTACATATATTATTATTATATTGGCTATTATATCTATTCCATCAGGGTATGTAAATGCACTCTTTTACACAATCAAAATTTTCCTTTTTTTGTCCAGTGGAGAAGCGTGAGTTGCGAACAGGAGAAGTGCTATCGTGATCTACTCAAATTTGATTCGATCGTAAAAATTAGTTTTTGACAGTTTTATTTCGAATTTGAAAATTACACATGATGTTAGAAGTTTCAAGTATGATATTTTTTAATCTCAATTTCTCGAAATTCTTGAAATTTGAATCATGATTTTATATAGCCCTTCTCCTGTTTGTAACTCAAGCTTCGCTACTGTTCTTGACCTACTTAAGTATTTAAAATTATACATATAAATTTAAACCTAGTAATGTGTATTTTAAGGCAATTCTGGCTTTTATGCTGAACTACATGGGCATGATACGGTAAAACTATTAAATGCACTGATCTCGGTAGAAGTGCAATTAAAATCATTTACCGAAAATTATTATTTATATTTTCCCACTCTATTAGAGTTACTTTAAAATAAAAGCAAGTTATTATTATGTATCTTCCACTTACCCAATTTAATAATTGTAAAAGAATACGAAACACACACATAATAATTACTCATACTTAATATAACAACCAAATAACAACAAAAATATATTAACCAAATAACAACAAAAATATAACAACCAAATAACAACAAAAATATCTTTTCTTATCCTAACCCTAACCTATCATAAAAACTTCTATGAAATAAATCTTTAACAACTCTTGAAAACGTATTGTTATTAATTTTGAAAAAAAATATGAATAAAGATCCTTTCAATTAAAATTACTTAAAGAAAACTCTTTATTTGAAAGCTCTATGAGTAGTTAAGATTCCATCGTATAAAAAATCCACACGTTTCATTTATCTTCCGTACTTAACCTAGTTCTTCAAGAAGCTTCTCTTTTACTTTGTCTTCTTTTAACTATATTATCTACGATTCATTACATTTCTGAAGATTAGATTGAATAGTTAACACAGGTTTCAAAAGCAAACACTCTAGTTACAATGTTTGCTGCTTTTTTACATGAAATAGCTTATTATTATTAATCGGATAATGTTTTCAGTTTAATCTTGGCCAATTGCGATCACATTAAGCTGAGTCGACTGTACATTTTAAGTGTTATTAAAGCCCATACAGAATTAAGCAAATTTTTTATACTTATCTTAAAACATTGAAGAAAATTGTACTGTCTACAAAAAATATTGGAGTTAAAATTTCCATAAAAATATTAGTATAATTTGATAGAACCTAAATTGTAGGAAATACTCTTTAAAAACAGTCTATTAAAATATAGAGTACAAAAAATATTTATTATTTCATACAATTACAAAATGTAAATTACCAACATCTTTCCCAAAATGTACCTCAATTTCTCACAGTTTTTTTTCTAATTCAAATTTGCATTAAAATATAAATTTAAATAACCGAAAAAGTTTAAAAGGACATTATTAGTATTTTTTGTTGAATGAAAGTTTTAAGCAGCTTAAAATTAAGCGACTATGTATACAAAATTTACTTCATTACCTCCTGATGTTTCAACATTTCTATAAGTATCGTACCATTAGATACAACAAAAACAACATTCAAGACCTCACGTAATTAATCTAGCACTCAAATTACACGTTTCGTTAACCCCTTCAACAAAACCCAATTCCTCAAACCAAACACACGTTTCTAAAGCCCCGCTTCATTAACAACCCCTTTCTCGTTATTACTCAAACTCCAAAACGAGAGTTATAATAATAACAACTATCCCAAAATCGACAATCCATCTTCCAATGAGCGCCAAAACTAACGCCCCTCGAACTGAACCTAACGAGCTCTGCGCAATCGGAATTAATGCGTCGGATATCGTTTCCTTTCGGACAAAAACAGCCGGTGGGTGGGAAAAAGTCAGGGGTCCAGCCCCCCGATGTCTTAATTAGGGACAACCTGTCGCGACCAGAGGAGTCGTTTGTCTTTGTCAGGGCCCGTTATGCGAGGAAAGTTCAAAGACGCCGTTTGTCGTCGTCGTCGCCATGTGTCGCACTTAGCATAGATTGGAATGCGCTGGTATTAATTTCATTTAGTAAGGTTGGGGGGGGGTGAAAGCTCCCCTGGCAAATAGAATGGATGGGGGTTGATGTTTTGGAAAAGTTGTCATGTTTAGTTTATGTTATGTTTTCAGAGGAGATACATTTGCTTTAAAATGTATAACTTAACTTTAACAACAAAAAAACAATTATGTTACATTGTATCTTCTTAGAGATATAAACCACATCATTTGTAATTGACAATGATTTTAAAAAACATTTAGATATTCTTCTTAAATCTCTTCTGTTTGCATAACAGAATGGAACTAGGAATGAAAAATGTGTAGACGTTAATGAATATTTCAATGATTTAATGCGTATGTACCAAATATTTACAGTAGGTGAGAACTGAATCACCAGTTTAAAAAAAATAATTAAAAATAAAGCAAGTTGAATTTTGTGCGAACCCCTCCCCCCCCCCAAGCTTCGCTCTACACATGAGTGTAAAGAGGGAAAAAATAACTACCCCCTATAAGCAGATATAGCTCCTTGAAATTGGCGAAATCAATGTCAATTCATTGTATTTCATTTATTAAATTTAAAATTTAAGTTTATATGCCTTTTGTTTCTAACTTTTATTTTACTGCAAACCTATTCAAAATAAATTTTGATTTTAATTTAATTTCTCTTTTTTTATCCAATGAATGTTTGACTTCATTGATATTCACTTACTCCTTTGATAGTGTCCTAATGACTCAGTTTCATAATAGTTTTTAATTTTATTCGTCTTAGTCTTTCTATTTTTCACTTTTGTGCTGTGAGCTAAGCAGATATATAATTTAGTTGTCAATTAAAGTGGTTTTTAAGATTTTTTTTATTTGAAGTTTCATAAGGTTGAAAAGGATCCATCAACTTTGTTCAAATGTAAAATATTTTTGAATATATATATTTTTTCTATGATTATTCTGTACTCTAAATAAGGACCTGAATTTCCAATATAAATTTTGCAGTTACATTACTTGTAGTTAGTACTTGTACAATAAAAATTCCATTACTTTTAGAGGGTTTTTTCCCTCAAAACTTGGTTTTTGGAATTATTCCCTTTTTCAAACTGACGATTCAACTATGAGAACATTAATTTTTCTACACGTATTTTAAAACAAGTATCCTTATAAAAATCATTGTCTTCACATAATTAGTTCTCTCTTTTTCACAATAAAAACTCCTTCATTTAACCTTTTTTCATCTTTAAGAAAAATAAAATACGATTTTTTAAAAAAAAAACAGTTCCTTTTTCATTTATGAATAAGGAATAAAAAGGAGCATTTTTATTTATCAAAATATAAAATAAAAGCTTTCATAAAAAAAACTTCAATAATCTTTCCAAAGAATTTCTTTTAAATTGAGATATTCACCTTTAAAATACTTCTGAAAATGAATAAAAGGCGGGTAGGAAATATACACTCCGAAGTTTTGACAAAAACTATTTCTTTGCACCGCTTTTATACAACGTAGATTTCGATTAAATTTCGGGTGTCCCTTATTCATTTCAGAGGTTTCTACGCAGTTATATCATTCAACTCTCAAATTCTTTTTCCTTTCTTCAGATATTCCATTCGAATGTATTGAACATAAAAAGGTTTCCCTACAGGGTTACACGTGGAAAACGTCTCGGTTTTAAATTTTTTCGAAATCTCCCGATCTATGAAACAACCGATACCTAAAAGAAAACTTAGCTGGACGATAATAATAATAAAAAAAAAAAACGTTTTCAAGGTTTTTCAATCCATAATGTATTTCCTAAATCAAATAAGCCTTTTTACTCGTAGTCAGCGGTTTCTTTTATTATTTATGGATTTGACTGGGAAATATTCTACATTGAATTACGCACACTGTGCTTTCGGTCTGTTCCAATGTAGTGTGTAAAAATTGGACGTGACGCATTTGACTTTAAACGGGTTTACGCTTTAAAATGTATAAAGCAGATTGCTGTTGTCTTGTTTTGGGTTATGTAAGACGTAAATTTATTTTCTGTCTGTAAACTGAAGTCAATAAAATATTTTTTGTACTTTTCAGCGCGATATCTTTTTTTTTTTAAGTAATTCTTCGCTTTTTCAATAATTTATATCGAGGGTGCACAAATGAAATACTCCAATGAAAACTCTACTGATGAAAACGGTTATTTAAAATTTGCATTAATTTATAAAATTTTATTCCCCCGAATGTTATTATATAATATTAAATTCTTAAACTACTTTCACAATTTTGTATACAAATATTGTATAAGTTCGATATTTTTCTTTTTGAAAAGTATAGGTTATTAAACAAAATCTTTCAAAATCAAGATTGATTACTTTTGTAGATACTTTAAGAAGATTTTTTTATTCTTAATTTAAAGCTTTATAAACAGCTAAGTAAAATAAAGTTCTTTGCATTATAAAGAGTTTCATAAATCAATTTCAAGAATAACTGTCTGTCAGCTAAAACTCACAATCCTCTTTTTTCTTTTTTATGTTTAACCTTTCGATAAATCAATATAAAATAAAATGAATGGAAAAATTCATTTCTTTTTGTATTTTGCTGAGGATACATCCCTTTTCAGTCAGCAAGCTGAATTTATTTGGATTTATTTTAACAAAAATGAATAACTTGAATAATAATGTTATACTTGAGATAATCTATCCGAAATGGTTAGATTTACTTTAAGTTAACTTCGTGAAAACTTTTTTAATTTTGAAACAGTTCTTGAAATAAAAATTTTAAATGCTTAATAAATCTCTAGTGAGTCCAAAAGTTATAGGTACGCTATGGGTTATAGGTACGCTATCTATATGAGTATAATTAATAATATTCTCACTCGGAGGGAATTATAGCTAGAATTCTGAATTATCTATTATATCTGTTAGGAGAATCTAGAAAGCATTCAATTAAATTTATTTTGCTAAATATATTTTAGAATTTTGTATTGAACAATAAGCTGGTACAAACTAACTGAATCTCTGTATTCTAAAAATGTATAGTTTTTGGAGAACGGTTGGCAGATAAAGACGTTTTTAATTACTGAACAGAATGACACATTTCTGGTATCAAAATGTCCGGATTCTTTCTAGGATTTGCAGTAGGGAGCTGTTGGGTGTTTTTTTTAACTCTCAAATTTAAAATATTTTCAGTTTTTTTAGATTACGGATAAAGTTGCAGTTACATCCAACCACATCGACTAATTTGTGCCATATTTTGTGATGAAACACGTTTTTTTTCACGTTTTAAAAATGCACTCTAAAGTACTTTGCAAATTAAATATTATTCAAAGACTGATAAAGGTATTCTAAAAACTTACAAACATGCTATTTCATACAAAAATTTCACACTTTTTGTCTGAAACTTGATAATCGAAATAAATTGTTAACATTAAGAGTCATGTTGGTTTTGTCTTATATTCAATAGCTTAAGAGGTATTGTTTAACAAGTATGGGTTGAAACAAAAATATGATTGATTATCAGACTAAAAAAATTAAGTTTCAGACAAAATGTGTGTAATTTTAGTATGAAATAGCATATCTGTAAGATTTTAGAATACTTTTATCAGTCTTTGAATGATATTTAATTTGGAAATTACGTTAAAGTAATTTTTAAAACTTGAAAAAATAAGCTTGTTTCATCATAAAATCTTTTTGACGGTAGGTACTTCCCAGCAAAAAAAGTCAGCATCTTACCTTCAAAAATCCCTCTATTTTGAAGGTATTATGAAGGTTTGTGCAGATTTAATAAAGGCATACGAAAACCTGCAAGTTTTCTACGTAGAAAAGACCAAATTTTCAAAGGCGTATTGGAGGTGTTTTGCAGCATAACAATATCTTCAAATTTCCTTCATGAAATTAGCGGTTTTATAACGTTTTCACCATGCAGGTTTTAAACCTTTATTTTATATTTACAAAAACTTTAGTTTTAGTGAAGATAAAAGAAAAATTACATCATGCAGATTTTGAACTTTATTTTATTCGTACAAAAACTGCACTCCTTGAAAATTGTAGATTTTTTTTTTTAATTTTAAAACACTGCATGAAGTAATTGTTTTTGCATCATGAATTTGTTATCATAGTTGATAATTTACATTCACAATACAGGGTGCTCCAAAAGTCCGTAGTTTTTGTAGTATGTAGTTTTTGTATCTTTTAAGTTAAATGAAGAAATTTAACTAAAATAAAATTGTAAAAAAATTACAAAAACTTGCAATTTTTTAAACTTTTTCTTTTATGATGCCCGATTGATTTTTCAAGAAAATTTTATGTGAATTACTTATAACATTGGCAAAAATACTCTCACTGAGGTTTTTTCTCTATATCTCCTTTTGTTTTTAATTATTTTTGTTAACTTTTTACTTCGCCGCTAAGGACGCTGAAAATCCTCTCAGTAGAACCTCCAGGGTCACTTATCTAAGTAAGGTTGGTAATTGAGCCTGGGGGTTAAGGCATCGGCGTCGGGATCGGAGGGTCCCAGGTTCGATTCCCGACACCACCAAAGACCCACCGAGTATATGCGGAGTACGTGCTCGTTAAGTCTGTGGGTCCGAAAGTATCTAGTACCTAGATGAGTCAGAATCACCTTGGATTAGGGGGTCCCAGACCACAAACCCCAGGGAGTTAAAAATGGAGCGACACCCCAAAAAATTATGGAAAAATTTTTTTCTAGAAAAACTACTATTGGTAAAAATTCATTTATGGTCTCAAATTTTGTGGTTTAATATTATCTTTAAAATTGTCCTAAAAGTTTCTACTCTAAAATTTGTTTTAATACGAAAAAAGTCAAAAAAACACAAAAAATTAGAAAAAACTGCCAAAACTATTTCGTATTTCGAAATCCTTTCTTTTGATTTGATAACCTGAAAGAGCATCCTAAAAAACCCTTAAGCTGAAAGTTTCACGTAAAAACCATCAATATTAAACGCATGAGAGCCTGTTAAAGTTCGTTTTTTTTTCGTGCGCAAAAAACGAGCAACCGGAGCAAACGGCAAACGGTCTGCAAGAGAGCCTAGTCAGCCACAGAGTTCAGTGTTGTCAGCTGAATGTAAAAAGTCACCAACAGAGGGCGTGCTTCGGAATCGGATTGCGATTGTTTTTCTCCTTTCCTGTCTTAAAGTTGAAGTGAACTGACTTCATGAATACAATAATATAAACACAGAAGTAAACAAAACAAAGTCGGATTTTTTTTGTTGTGGGACAACACTTGGACTTTTATATGTTTAAGTGCTTCTTGAAAAGAAGTTGAATATGAATGCAACATTCATCTTAGTGAACTTTATAAAAGAGAACAAGTATTCGGTTCTTCCAATGAAAGGTTCTCTTCCAGTGGACTTAATAAAAGATCAAAATATCATATCGACTTGGGATTCATCTAAAGTATTAGAAATAATGTGGGATGGAAACCCATATCCAGGTCGAATTTTGCAATTCGGAGGTATGCTATGGCATCGCGAAAAATAATTTTTTTGGTGGTGCATGTTGATATCAAAGACGAATGTGGTCTTCCCCCAGAAAATTTTTGGAAATTTAACTCTAAAAAACAGTTTATAACATATTAAAAGTACAAAGATAGAGAACTGCCATGGTCTATCTCTCTAATGGATTTCCCCGGCGCCAAAAATCCGCTTCGTAAAAAAAGTCACATGTGCATAAATTTCTTGATTGAGTTGATCGGATGATCGGTGATCGGTGATCGGAGGCTTTTGGAGCATTTTCCTTTTTTAAACTTATCTTGAAAGTTTCAGACTTATTACTTAGTCATCTTTTGAATTGAAATATTTGACTGCGAATTTCATTTTTCTCAGTTCCAAGTTGATGTTCTTGACTTGCAAGTTTCTTTTATATTTTATAAGTTTTCATATTCAAACCAATTTATTATGACAGCTTAACAAGGTGGCATTTTTAATTTTAAAAAGTTTAGCATATACTGTTAAATTTAATGTTAACAACTAATTTTTATTTTTAGTTTTCACAACCTTCTCTTAATTTAAGAGATCAAATGTCTGTGCATATTTTAGACTTTTTGCTATTTTGCACATCGTATCCTTGACTGATAGTAAAAAGACGTTTATATTTGTACAAGTATATTTGAAAGACGCTGTTTAATTTCCTTTTGTTAAGTTTCTTTAAATCATCAGTTTGGTTTAACTGTAGAATTGTGGATAAACTGCTTTATGTTACTGTGATTTCTTTCAGCAAATAAGCATTTTATGAAACTGTTTATTTTAATTGAATTCAATCATTAAAGATTGAAATTTATACTTTTTTGTATGTAATTCTTACACAAGTTCCATATAAGCTGCATCCCTTTAGAAAATTGGCAAAATTTCTTTTAAAACCCCGCAAATTTCCTGCCCGAAATTTAAACAACCTCAATGTATGAAAAGTGAAGTAAAAAATCAGCATAAAAAGTTCAAAAACCCGTACAGGTTTTATGCCTGAAATTCGGACAACTCAAATGCAGGGAAACTAGAGTAAACAAAAAACAGCATAAAAACTTCAAAAAACCGGTACAGGTTTTATGCCTGAAATTCGGACAACTCAAATGCAGGGAAACTAGAGTAAACAAAAAACAGCATAAAAACTTCAAAAAACCCGTACAGGTTTTATGCCTGAAATTCGGACAATCCAAATGCAGGAAAACTAGAGTAAATAAAAAACAGCATAAAAACTTTAAAAAACCCGTGCAGGTTTTATGCCTGAAATTCGGACACCTGGACTGCAAGATACCTGCATAATTTTAATTCAGCACAAAAACTGCATTGTTAGGTTGTCCGAATTTCAGGCATAAAACCTGCATGTTTTTTTAAAGGTTTTATGCTGATTTTTTTTGCTGGGTTGCTTTGTAACTGCAACCTTATCCGTAATATAAAAAATTGAAATATTCTAAAATTGAGAAATTTTTTAAAATCTAACAGCTTACTGCAAATCCTCGAATGAAATCTGACATTTTGATACCAGAAACGTGGCATTCGGTTCAGTAATTAAAAAGTTTTTCTTCTGGAAACCGTTAACAAAAACTTTTTTTTAGAATAGAGATTATAAACCATTTAAAGACGTAAAATTTTTTAAGATGTTTTTTATTTTTCTTTTCCAATCGTTACCCCTTCATTCTCTGCATATTACAACTATATGTATGAAGAAAATATTTCTCTCATTTATCTCAAGACTATTCTCCAACAATATCTCTTGAAAGAAGAAAAATATTCTTCCTCCTTCATGAAATTCATTAATTTTACTCAAAAAAAAGTCTTACTGCAGCTCTATACTTCCCCATTCATTATAGTTTCTTTGAGGCTGAGACGATTCATGCCTTTTGTTTTCAGATTCCTAACAACCTCATACTAGGACCTAGTTCTTTGGATTTAACCCTTTTTTATGAGCTGTTTTCTCCAAATAACAAGCGAGCTTTATCTTCAACTCTCTTTTGATCTATTCTATTCATTTGCTGTTGGACAAGTTAGGTTTGTTTCATAACTCCTTGTAATGAGATTTTTTTAAAATATGCTATACATGTATTTTTAGGTTAGGAAAGCTTTTGCGGTATTTGTTTTTAAAGGTTTTGCGCTTTAAATGAAAAAAATTGGGATTCCATGGAAAACGTATAGTGCGCGAGTACCAGTAAATCACATGCAACATATTTGTATCCTTTTTATACATATGGATAACAAACAAAAATAATTAATTTAAGCGAAAAAGCTGAGTTTCACACTTGGATTCTTCGTAATAAAATGCTGTTTTAGTTTCAAAACTTCCTTAAAATTGTTCCATAAAATAAACTAAAGAGACTGTTTTTTAATTGAACATAATTTTATCTATAGATTTTTAAAATCTTCCTTAAAAACTATTTGAAACGCAGTGTTAATTGCCCTTCACATTCTATTTTATTCATAGGTAATTAATTAACACATGAGCTGATTAAATGTTTTTTAAAGTTAAAATTTTACGAACAACAATAAAAAACAAACGTATCACTTAAATTAAAATTTTTTTTTCTTCGCTACTATGCATAAATACATTTACTTAATGTAATGAATAAAAAAAACAAATTCGATATTCGTATTTCAATTTAAAACCAAAGCTTCTCTTTACAATTCAAAGAATTCACAGGAATACAAAATATGAAATTTCATCATTTAAACAAAACTATTTTCATGACGCTACTCATTAGTATAAGTAATGGTACTACTTGCTTTATTTTTTTTAATTAGCAACAGCATTTGTTTCACATTTATCTTTTCTTATGAACAGATTTTTCTCTCATTATCTGCTTTGTCACTTAAGCGTTAATAATTTGGATTTCGCCCTTAAAAAAGAAAGGTTAATCTTTACTCAACAGGCGTAATGAATTCCATTGAAAATTTTCCGGGGATAAACCTTCAAAATGAATGAGATTGATTATTCATTGAAAAGTTCACTTGTTTAAAATAAAGTATAAATGCATCCGAGAAAAATCTTTTAAATTGAAAATTTTCTTTTGGAGATTATTTTTTATCGCTGAACTTGAATGAGATTTTCATGCATTGTCTGATTGTGTCTACAAAATTGGAAAGGAAACGACTTATCCTTTTTCAAAAAGTAACCTAAGAGTTTTCATTGAGTCCTTATGAGAAGCAGTAGTTCTTGTTTTCTCTAATTTGATCTCTTTTACATTCGCTTTACTGAATTATAATAGCAAAAAAGACAAGATAATGCCTCCTAATTAAAAAAAGGTTTAATTATTTCCCTTTAACCATCCCCCTAAGAAAAGCTGGAATTATAGGAAACTGTTTGAAATGATTATAGGATATTGAGACGAATTTTGTTGTGCATATTAAATACTACATGTTGATTTTACACCTTATGTTTATTTTTAGTTTAAAGTTGAATATAATGCATTGTCAGAAAATTTCTACTGATTTCTTATTCCTTTTGAATATAAATTCATTTAATGTCTTGACAATTTTTTTAAATTTAGTGTCTAATATTGCCTAAACGGTTACTTTATTTTTTAATGCCAATGACATTACAAAATTTTATCCCACTAATATTTTTACTTTATAATTCAATGTATTCTAAAAAGTCATGTATGTACTTGTGCAGTGAAATTTAAAATGATAGTTTACATTAAGTAACTTCAAAAATCCATTTAAGTGTTTCATAAATAAAAAAAGTTGAGAAAGTAAAGATAAAGATAGCTTTTATGTGTTTCAAAACCATAAAATGTTTGTTTTTACTGTAATTAACTTAAGCTAAAATTCAAATATTTACCTCTAGCATTCTGTATTCTAACTATTTCATAAAATATTTCTGTTTTCCAGAGAATAATTTATTTCCCTAACATTGTTTCCCTTCATTCATATCTCATGCTGAATAATTTATCTTGCAATAAAAACTGTCACAACCTTTTCAATTATTTCAACTCAAAGCCTAACTAGAGTTCCTAATTTGAAATAAATTATTCAATAACTCATTTCCTATCCTCAAGGTATTTAATGTTTTGGAAACATTCTAAGTCTCTGAAATTTAAAAGCGCCAGTTTTGTGTCGCAGGACCATTAATATCTTGTTTGCCTTGGAGAGAATTTTTCAATTATGCAACTACTAAAACTTCTGCTAGAAAAAAGTCATAGCGAATAACTGACTAAAATATTATTGTACTTAAAATAACAGTATCAAATAGAAATGCTGTTTTTTTTATTTCGGACGAAAGTTAGCACAATTTGAATGGTCCTTAGGGTTTTTAGTCGTTTTATGCTTTAGGGATATTTAACCATTTTGAATGTGTTTTTACTAATGTTATCTCTGTGGTGTATGTTCATGCTTATGAATAATTTAAGAAATTAATAATAAACGAGAATCACTAAATCGTAAATAATCTAAACCAAAAAGTTGTTCCACTGAATTACTTCCATTAAATCTGTTCCTTTTAAGAATTAAAAAGTGCTCTTATTCAGATTGAAAAGTCTCAGTTGTTATGTTACTATAAATGTAAAATTTTTGAGCATATGAAGTTTATAATTATTTGGGTTGATTCCTAAACCTTAGATTGTAAATATTATTTTCACACTTTTAAACAAAATTTTAACTCAATAGATATTATTTAATTATAAGTTTTAGGGAAAACATTTCAGCTTTCAAAAAGCTATATTTATACTAAAAATGGTAAATATATATTTTTTTTGTTTTTCTTCAACTCTTGTCTTGTTGGTTATTGGAGAACGAATAATAATAACGACAAATAATGAACAAACTTAATTAAATTGAGAACAATGAAATCACACTACCTTTTGCTCACTAAATTCGAGTAATCGTTATCACTGAGTTTTGAATACTTTTTTTAATGAAAGTTTCTGTTCTATCTATTCCTCCTACTTGCTAAAATTACGTTATCTTTAGCTAACTGTTAATAAACCGTAATCCGTCTCCTTTTGTGGTTCGGAGAAATCCCCTAAAAATAAATATGACGTCGAATTTTCATCGATATTATTTGTCACTCCATACGAATCGCAAGTCCTATTAATCTTTTATGAAAGTCCCAAAACTTTTTATCAAAGTCGAACCCATAAACAAGATTAAGCTCAAATTTATCGGAATCTAATAAAAAGCCAAAACAGAAAAAAAAACTTAACCCTATAGACCCAATCCGAACTGACCATCCCGCGTTCCAGCATTCCAACGACCCCATCCGTATTCGCGACAGACTCTTCCGCCAATCGGTTTTCCCTCTTAACCGGCTAACGAAAAGAAAGACAACGCGGGCGGCCCAATGGAAACCAGCGTTTCCTTCACCGCGGAGAAATTGGGTTTGCGGCGCGGTAATTTTCGTCACGTTCGGACGCGTCACGTACCCAGATATTGAAGGCGGGTCCGGGTGGAGTTGGAATATGCGGCGGCGGAGGATGGAAATGAACTCTGGGATTGGAATGTCAGGTGTGTGTGTGAGGGGACTTGGGGAGTAATGGGAGTCAGTTTTGGGAGAGGGGTTTGGATTCGATAACATTTGGATAAGGAGAGATGTCAGAATCATATGTAAACGATAACTAGTATGTATGCGTTTAAATAGTTTGTGTAAGACTAACTAAAATGAATCAAATAACGAAAACTTTATCGTTTAGAAACACATAATTTAAGGTGTTTAATAATAAAAGTTTGTATGATGTGATATTGGGTAATGAAAGTTATCAATGAAGTTGGTGGGTAATTTGAGTTACTTTATAACTATAATTATCTTTACAGATAGTACAATTGATTTATCTTAATTTATATTTGGAGAATTAGAGACTATTAGACTCCAATGAACATTAAGGCATAGGGATAAAAGTAGTTTTTCTTTTCGGATTATTTATAAACAACATGAAATATTGTTATGTATAAATGTTGTAGTAGAATCCCCAGAAATAAGTCCAAATGCTGTAGTGTTAAAGAGGTATCGATGATTATTCCAATTCAATCGAACGTTATTGAGGAATTTTCTCCAAATCCCTCACCACTTACACTTATCATTGCAGAAAGAGTTTATTATTAATGATCTTTATGAATGCATTCTAAGCTAACTGTAAGAAAATAGTATAATTGTAAAATAATTGAATAAATTTAAAAAACTTCTTTTGTTAAAAGAACACGTAAGGTTTCCAACTGTCTCTTATTTATTTAATTTGTCATTTATCACAGAGATGTAGTTTATTTCGTCACATTTTCTGTTGTATTTTACACGTCAGTTTAGAAAAGAAACATAAAAGAATACTTTACATTTAATCAATTTAAAATAAGGATATCCAGAAACCACACACGCATTCAACAAAAATTTCGTTTTCTCACAAATTAAGAAGTAGAGAAAACGATAATTTCACTTAAAAGTTCAGTTTCCTTTCTTGAACATGTAAAAACAAACGCCAACGATTAATTAGCAAATAATTGTAACTTTTAGAAGATCAGTTTAGAGAAGAGATAATAAACTTTTTCCGTTAATTGTATATAAAATGGCTGGAAAGTATTGTAAAAAACTGCGCAGATAAGTCAGGTGTTCCCTTTGAATACCTCCACAACTGTTTCATGATCGATCTGAAAAGATAAGGAAAGTCAATACAATCCTTAAACTGAAGAAAATGGAAAAATTCTATATTCGCATTGATTCGACCTCCATGAATACTGAAGTCCAATACCAGAGATACAATACTTTTTCGTATATTGAATCGGTTATTTTATAAAGTAGTTACTATGAACTGTTTTAAGCAGATAATCAAGCAATACAGAAAAACTCATACACTAATATTCTCAGCAATTCTTTTATTCTTAAATTGAAATATTTTTTAAACATTTTTCAAAATTGTTTACTTCAGTACAATTTTTCTTCAAACAATTGGTTTCTTCGAAAGTGTAACTTTATTCATATTTTGTGTTCAGAAATATATATATTCGAATGTACCGTTTTGAACTCATACAAAAAATGCAAGTAATTCTGAATAACTAAAACAAGTCTAGTTCAAATAATCAAAATTTATTTCCTTCACAAGTTATTGAATTCCGGTATTTTGAATATAAATTTTACATATTCAGGTTTAGTTATATTTTCTATGCATTTTAATCTAAAATATGGCGTAGACTTCTCTCTTCCAATTTTGGGGCATGAATAAGCACACGCTATGTAAAAGCCGCGCATGTTTATTGTCTGATTATTCCTGGAAAATATCTGCTTTCTATGCGTGAAACAAACCAGGTAGTTTTCTCCCTATATTCTGAATAAAAACAGACCTTTAGAATAAAAACCTTTGCAGTACAAAAATTTATAGAGCATTTGCTTTTCCTATAAATATTTACCTTTTATACTAAACAATAAAATTTATATTTTGGATATAAATGCATTTTATCAAAATAAATGCATCAGATATATAATGTTAGGGTCATAGAATTTTTCTGAAAGACTCAGCCTCTTTGAAATACTTAATATTTTGTTTTATTTATTCACTGGCTATTTTTGATTCTTTTTACTATTGAAAAATGAAAATCAACTGAGTTAACTAACGGTCAGAGATAATTTATTTTGATTGTTTATTTAATTTAATTGTTCAATTTATTTTTATTTGATAATGTGCTAGAACCAATTGAATTTCTTCATTAGTTCAACATTGAATTAAATAAAATTAGAAAGCTTTAAATCAATTAAAGAATTTCAATTAAATTAAAGAATTTAAAACTCTTTTTTTAGATCTCAAAGAAATTAGTCCCGAAATAGTTTTCTTTAATCGTCCTAAAAAAAGTTCAAGTAGAAGAAATGGGTACTAAAAGGTAAACTTCTCTCCTTAATCTTTGTCTCTATTTCTATGATTATGATTTATTAATGAGAGAAAAAGAGGGAAACTTTTAAGATTAAAAAATTGGGACTAATTAATTAAATTTATTTAGTAAATCATTCTCAAACTTGACCCTTAAGTTTATTAATAAAATTGAGGGAAATACTATAACTGGTAAAAAAATTCTTGCATTTTTTTAAAAAAATTACATGATATAACATTTCATATAGTTCAGTGAATCCCATTTCCAAATCGGACCTTATTGTAAGAATTTAAAATTTGAAAAGCTGAATTCAGCAGTATTTTAGCGGTCTTAGAACTCGATTTTTAGAATTAAAGGTGCTAGAATCGTAACCTTCTCTGAGGGTTACAAGAGAATAATGAATAATTTAATTAGGTATTCAACTATTAATAATATTTTCCTAAGAAGAGGTACCAGAATGATGTTCCAGAGTATTCTACCTCAAATTATAGCTGTGGTCACAACTTTTAATACAATTGATAACAGATGGGTACATTCTGGATATAGTAAGTTCTTGTAATAAATCGGAAGAATTCGACCAATTCGATACGTTTGTTTGTGACTTCATTTTTAGTTTTGAATGAAACCAATACCAAAAAGGACAGTCATCTAGACCATTTTCCGAGAGAGACATCTTCCTCAAAATCTTTCTCAAACCAACTCAATCGTCCCGAAACAAATGCACCCGGTGCAATAAAGAAGGCGAAAAGCAAAAAAAAAGAGAGTTCACTTCAGTTTATAACCCAAAATATTGTTCTCGGGACTAGAAATTTGGCCTTTGTTCCGGCACATTGTTCACGAAAACGCTGAGGCAGCTGATGCCGCTTGAGAGTAAATGGGGGCGTTTATCGCCATCTTCCATCGAAGAAAAAGCAGAAGATGTCACGGGAAATGTTTGGAAGTTATTTCGAGTGATAAGGGGAAATCTCAGTTTTAGACTTTTGCTTTTTGGGTGTTGCCGCTGTGGAATGTAGTAATTCCGTGGAACGCTATTTAAATGTTAATTTCTCTGTTGGGGAATGGTTATGGGTTCACTTCCAAATTAGAAGCGACTTCCCTAGTTTAGGTAACAATACTATTCGTGTGTCCTGAGAGTTGAGGAAACTATTATTTTCCAGATGTTATACTGGAGTATTATTTTCTAAAACTAAGTTGTAGGTGGAGATAAACTAGGAACTTTAAAAAAGTTTATAGAGATTTTTGAAGTTTCATAAGCTTTGATAGTTTTAAAATTGTTGTGTGTGTGTGTTTGAGCCCTGAAAACATCATTTCTTCCACCAAATAATATTTAATTTGTTTTAGAAAAAACTGACGTAGTAAAGGAAGTTAATCAATCAATTTTTTCTATAAATTCGTGACACTTTATTTTTCCCTTAATAATAGTAGTACTTATCATACATCATAGCTTTTAAAAATTGTTGATTGTATTCTAATTTGTTTTTTTTTTTAAGTAATAGTTTCTTTTCATTCTTATTAAAGACTTAAAATCGATACATTCAATGTTTTTATGAGATATTTTACCTCAGAGTATTTTCCCTGTTGATATAAATTTGAATCATAATAAATCCCAAAGTTATAGTTTTCATAAGATTCTATGTGTTTCATACATAAGTTCAAAAAGCAAAAAACATTAGGGAAAACATCTAGGTCACCATTTTTCCAAGTAAATAGTTCCATCATTTATTTTTCATTTCCCTCCTCTATATGTACTACAAGTACATCACAATGCTTATAAAACATTTCCTTCGCCCTCTATTTCTCTTTCTACTTATCCAGAACCCTTCGCAGATTCTCCTCGCATGAAATCATCACCCAGACAACGCATGCTAATCCTCTCACACTTTACAGCTTCCAACACAACAGCCCTCCGTCTCAAACTGCCGAGCTTTACACCGGAGCTTTATCCAATATTACGCCAATTGCGAGGCCGTAATAATAGGCCGATTCTCGCGGGGGCGGCCGTATCCCGGCGCAACTTTTACAACCGGCCCGCATTTTAAAGCGAGGATGACCATAAAGCGTTTCGCTAGCCGCTGTAGTAAAAAAAATCCGAAGGCTTTACGACTCGCAAAAAAGCGAGAGGGACGCCGTAGCTCCGTTTACGAGTATTATTTAATTTTACTCTCCAAAAGTACGTTTCTGTGTGTGCGCTAATACTTTCCCGAGTCGTAAACGAAAAGCTTGTTGCCCGCCGTTAATGGTCCTTTTGCAAGCGGACGAAAAAAATAATAATATATCCCTGCCCTGAAATAATAAATAGATCGAAGGGTTGTGGCAGAGGGTATTACCGGCGCTCGTAAAAAGGTAATGCAAGGTAAGGAACCATTTTCTGAGAGCATAATGACAAAGTGATACAGGGGTGACTTGGAACGGGGCTTTTTCCTTTGTGCGCGTGCTGCTTCGGATGTAAATTAATGTCCCTGCCACTGGAGAGAAGATGAGGGATTAACAATTCTTGAGATGCTTTGGGGGTATAAGTGTTTCAGGAAAGAATGGGATATGTGACGTAGACAATTTTTGTTGTTAGTGAGAAATTGTTATGGACGAAGGTTTTTCATCTTCCATTTTGTCCGGAATAATTTCTGGTAAGAATAACGTAACGAATGATATACAACCTTGCGTTTCAAAGTGGAGGTTTAGACGTTTTTCCTGCCAAACAGAAAGTTCTCAAATGCGCTTTTACTGTAGGTTGTCGTCAGCAATCCATTATAATTAGGATATGTGAGGAGTGCAATCATATCGTTACCACCACGCCAAAAACACAAATCTGCTATTTTTATACATAGAAGATTCGTGTTTTTGGCTATCTTATATCTTATTGAAACTAGTTCATTAAGAATTATAATCTTCCTAAATCTCCCTTTTATAAAATTAAATAGGAGATATCATTAAAGCTATATAGAATATTATGACAGGGTAGGGCCTAATTTAAAAAGGGGACTTCAAGTTCATCTTGGACATGAAGGTAATGCATTGACCAAAACTGTGTAATGGCACATTTTAAATTTTTAGCTATAAAAAATTTTCTTGTTTTAACTTTTTTATTTTCTAAATAAGGTTATTAAAACTAAAATAATGAGATTTTTTTTTGTTTGCTTCATTAGAAACCTCACTCAGAAATTAGTTTAGTAACTAGAAACTTTTCATTCATTTGAAACAAACATGATACAGTAGAGCCCCGATTATCCGCGCAATTGGGTGGCAAGGGTACCGCGGATAGCGAAATTCGCGGATAACCCAAAAAAAGACTAAAAATGAGGTGAAAACACGAAAATAATATTTAAGCATAAAAACTATGCTCTATTGTACAAAAAGCATGATGTATAAAACTTTTAAAATATGGACAGTAAGCAGAAACCTTTGCTTTACATCTAAATCACTAAAATAAAGAACAGTAAAAAAAACAATATACTGTACTATTAACAAAAAGTGTTCAGTTACGCCTTTTTTTAAAAAATCAGTCACTCTCTTTTGCTTCTAGCTTTGGAAACACCTTTTCTTTTCGGTTCGTAATTAAAAAAAAAATTTTCGTGGCCCTCGCGGATAATCCGCACCGCGGATCACCCGCTCGCGGATAATCGGGGCTCTACTGTATTGTGTACAAATGGAAACATAAATACACACAATGCATTTTTAAGACATTGGATTTAAAAACGAAGAAATGATTGAATTATTTATTTATTAAGTTTTTTTAAGAAATTCTTATATCTTTATCTATTTTAAAATGATCTCTGATGAAGGTACATTTTAGGGAAGTCAACTTACAACAGAAAAAAAAATGTGTTTCCTTGAAATAAATAAAAGTAAACACATTTATAAATCAAATAAATTACTAAACGGAATGCTATTTACTCAAACAAAAAAAACCTTTTATCGCCAAAAGTCTTTTTACTGGATATCAGAGGATATCAATTAGATGCTATTAATCAGGCACAAAAACTAATACCAGAACAGAAAACCCTTACCAATAATGACAGTGGAGCATCTATTCTATTTCCTTACATTCTTCCTACAATAGCTTTTCTTCTCCTGGACAGTTTATGACAGTTAATAAATGACCCATCTTAGATTCTTCCTGTCTTTTTTTACTAATCGGTATAATTAAGAAGCTTTAAGGGTTTTTTTTTTTGTAACGCATAGAAAAAATCAAAAGTTTTAGAGGGATTGATGAAATAATGTCCAAGGATCTTTTTTATTTGGGTAACAAAAAAGGGTCTTGATTTGTGTTGAAAGGTTTGAATCTTTTCGTGGATTTTGCCGTCTTATCTACATTTAAATTGGGTTGTAGATGGAGGAACAGCTAATGTTATTAGAAGTTTTGAATTGCTGCCTTTTTTATTCATTGTTAAATACTAGTTGATTTAAGTATTAATTTACATTAATCAAAGAAACTGCAAACAAACGGTTGTGTTATTAAGAACGAAAATTGAACAGTTAAATAATTGTAGAGGTGTTGGTTAGAAACTCATTAAATCTGGATCTTTGCTTTTAATATGTGATTGTGGATTTTTTTATGGTACTTAAATATTGATAATGTTTGACAAAAAAATGAATATCATACACAGGTATATATTATAGGACAATATGAATAACATGTCAAGATACACAACTGATTCACTAATCGATTGAAGTTTTATAAAAATACTTTTTTAATGAATTGACTTTGAGTTAATACATTATTCAATTTTTTTAATCAATAGGCATGGTTAATTATGAATGAGTTAAATAAAAAATATTTATTTTTTTATTTGCTGATAAATGAAGATAATATTCTTAAAGTTGGAAAAGTTGAATGTTTTCTTACTTCAAAGAAGTATATTCAAAACTTGCTCAAAAGAGAAAAGCCTGCTAGACGAATACACTTTTACGAAATCAGTAACATTGTATATAACCTACAATATTAGCACTATCATATTAACTGTATCGCTTTCCCCACCTCTTTTGAATAGTGCAATTTATACCCAAGACATCTCAAAGCGAAGAAAGGAGAAACTATCGAATATCATTGCAGCGTAATTTTTCACTGCAGGGGGAAAGTAAAAGCCCCCTAAAAGTTGCGCAAACTTCCATCCGAGTCTATTTTGGAAGGGCATGAATGGAAGGCCCCGAAAGGCGTGATTCTCGAAGTAAAAGACGAATTCGACAGTTCGGGAGGAGTTAGTTTGAAACAATTTGCAATTCTTTCGCAAGAACTGTCACGGTTTTTATTTGCTAAGATTTTGTTTCGCGATGCTTGTTCGAAAGGCGGTATTTCTGTGAAATTATTTCTAGGGTTCCCCTAGAGCAGACTTATTGAATAAATTGATTGAATATTACTTTCTCCCGGGATGTTAAATTTCCATTTTATCTTTTCTACCATTGGAATTTTATTGGTATAGATTCCCAACTAAAAATAAAGCTTATTTCTATGTCCTATATGCATATTTTTGTATTCAAGATAACTAATGAATGTGTTGTTTAATGCATGTGTGTTTACCCACTATTATAATATAGTCAATAAGTTTCTTCCCTTGCTTATTTTTAGTAGGTTTTCAATGTTCCTAGACTTTTCTGTCTTTTTGTAGTAAAATATTTGTTTAAACGTAAAAAAGTGCAAAATTTTGGTATTTCAAATGTATAAGCAAAAGATTAAATTTAAAAATTTAATCTCATCATTTTATTTGAGTTTTTGTTACTACCTGTACCTGCAATTTAACTATAATAAAAAAATTGTCAAATTAAATGACAATTTCTTTATATTTTAATTAATTTAAAAAATAAATCATTCCACTACACTAAGATTATCTAATTTTGTTTTTATAGGTAACTCCTATGCATTCCTTAAATCTATATGCTGAAAACAAGTATTTGCCAATTCTTTTATTAAGAGGCAAATTAAATGCTGAAAACAGATATAGAAAGTAAGATTTTATACTTTTGTTGTCTTTAATATAATCTTTATCTGTGTATTTTTCAATTACCAACAACTAGATTTTATTTTATTAATATTTTAAGAAATTGTCTATAATGTGCAGTTATATTTTACTCTCAATCGGAAATCTTTTAAAAGTCGAAAAATGTCCTTCTGATTTTCTGATGCTATGTTTACTCGCTGGCTCCTAATTCTTAATATTTTTCAATAGTTCGAGTACTTCACCTAGTACTTTTGCCGTCCAAATCACTTTACATTTTCTTATGGAAAAAGTATTTGATTGAAATTCCATTGATAAGTTTAAATTACCTCCTAAGAGTAAAATCCATTGTGCTTAAGATCTGGCTATTCCTTTAACTTAGACTCTTACCGGTTAGTTTATCCCCGTATCCGCAACACAACATAAAAGAACAAACAGTATGGAATCGAATTTCTTCGTGTAAAAGTTCGTGAGGTCATATGTTATTGGAAATCTAAACATACGCGATACTTTAGAACTATTTGATACATCGATTACATTACACTCAGTACATAAGTCTGAAAGTACCTGAAAATGAGAACGGAATAAATGCTTAACAACTACTTTGCTCAGTAAAAACTCAGTTTGTATCTATTTAATCACTATAGGTTATCAAACGCTATACAATCTTTCCAAAGCATTTAAATGCATCAGGAAACGGATTATATTTTTATAGCAGCTCCTTATCTAGACCAGACTCTTGCCAGTCCGACGCATCTACTTTCTTGTTCTTCTCCATGACCTCTCTCACAACTTTCTCCCCTTCAATCGGACAAAAGCAATACTGGGACAGCGTCAGCAGCGGGGACCCCTCATCGACTATTTTCCACTCTCCGGACCCGTCCCAGACCGTCACCGGCGTCAGCGGCCTCTGGTAATCGAACACGACGAGCAGGCCCTTCCACACCACAGGCGAGATGTCATGGTACTCGAACAGCAAATCCGGATACATCACCCACTCGTTCAGAAGGGGGTCGTACACTTCCACTTCTCTGGAAAGAACCCCCTGGGCCGGCAAGTCGTAGCCCCCCATGAGGAAGATCTTGTTCAGATGCGCCACCGTTGCGAAGTAAATGCGACTGGTAACTGGAGAGGACACCGGCATGCATTCTTCTGTGGAGGGGTCGTAGACCTGCATGAGCATGGTCTCCCTTTCTAAGCCTATGACATACAGAAGGCCGTTTAAGCCCACGGCGCCTAGGTCGCGCATGCCTTGTATTCTCATAATGTCCGTCCACTCATTAGTTTCGTCGACGTAGCGAAATCTCCCGTATAGGTCACCCAAGACGTACACGTGGCCTGCGACCTCCACCACGTGTCTGAAAACTGAAAAAGAATGCGGGATGGGAGCCATGGCGTTGACCTCGTCACTTAAAAGGTCGTATCGAAAACCCTTGAGGTCCGTGTTCCAGTATCTGCCCACGTCCATGATGTAAATTCGGTGCTCGACCCTCAGAAGCTTCAGGTGTCGGACGGGCATGTGGGCCAACCTCCTCCAAATGTCCAGACTGTCGTCGTAGGAGACGAACATGTCCACCCCCGGAAAACACCTCTTGGTGAGGAAGTACATAGATTGAGGCTGACGAACTCCGTTTATAAAAGGAACGTCGTTGCGGTAGATGATAACTGTCAGTGCCTTGTCTCTATCATCTAGGTATGGAAGAGTCACATGAGGGTCACCTAAGTCTTTGTACAGCGTATTTTTTCGAATGATCGGGGATGATATAATATCTGAAGCCATTTCATCTCCAATCTCGTTTATACTTAAGCATCTTAAGAGCTCAGGCACATTTCCCATTCGGTTAGATGGGTCCTTGAGCACCCATGCACTTATCAGCGACCACATGACGCGTTCTTCTGTGATATTGATGGATCTTTGGCTGAGAAAATATTTCAAAATACTGAATGGCAATTCACACGCCATGTTCATTGAATTCTCGAGGACCTTTTCGAAGAACATCTGGAAGAACCGACGGAATCGATACTCTATGTCAAATTCTTGGATTCGGTGAGCAGTCAGGAAAATTCTCGCGCAGTTTTCTATGGTCTTGTTCCGTAAGACAAACTCCCGGCATTCGCTTTGTAACGACTCTATCATAAGGAAGTCTGAAGCAACCAGCAACTCCACCATATTCCCGGTAGATAAGTTTATACGACTTGTGTACAAATAAATCAGCACTATCTCAAATACACCAGGCTCTATTCCATGAATAACAGTGCTTTTTCCAATTTCTTCCTCTATGGAGAAGAGAGCATCGAAGAACTTGCTGTGTCTTGATAGCAATACACTGTAAACTTTAAATTCTGTGCCGTCGTCGGTTTCTAGATGCGTATCACAGGGTTTACCGAATTCCGAAAAGTTGGGATCCCGATAAACTGACTGGAGGGATGAGTGTTCTGCCATCGTACATTTAATATCAACTATAAAATTTTTTAAGGTATTGAAATATTTATTTTTAGCCAAATAGAGGTATGTCAGGGATACTGTTATGACTGATACATAAGTAAAATGTGTATTGTTGAAGAAATTCAATTGTTGTATTGGATAGTTTTTATCATTATTGTAAGTCATACTTAATAACCGCAACTGCTGTGTTGGAGATTTTTTTAATCACATTTCGCATTTATTTAATTGATTTTTTTTTCATTCTTACGCTTTATCCTAATTGTTGTACTTGAGATTTTTTATCACAATTCAATTTGTTTAATTGTTCTATTTATTCTCACATTCTTCAATTTCGATCAAATTTATGTTTAAAGTAGCTGGCATATTGCTGTACCTTATGCAATGCATCTTTTCACTCAGTTATGTTTTTTAATGGGTCTTGGAAAAATCGCTTTTTGTAATTCCTCCCTACTACCCCGCCCCGCCACTTCTATTCAAATTATACTTGTTTAGGTCTTCTCTAACCACCCTATCAGATTTATAGTGAGTTTTGAAACACCATGTAGTATTTTAGTCAACAATACAAGATTCAACAAGCAACATAAATTTATTTTACATTTAATACAGGTTTCCATTCTTTTTCAGCCAAATGTTTCAAGAAAAAACAACTCTTTTATTACTTTCCTAAAAGTGTAAGCGTGAATTTAACTAAATGTTTGTTTGGCGTGAGTCTGAAACATTCCGAGTTTTTTTTTTTAAATAAAATCTTTCCACTTTGTACCCTCCCTTTATTGTTCTCCTAGAATGAATTTAGGAAGTGTAAACACGTAAGAGTACTTTCACATCTCATTAGATCATAATCTTAGTCATAATAACTCAGTATTAAGCCTGTTATTCTTTTTTCTCATTGAGTTTGAGACAGTTTCTTTGTAAAAGTTTGGAGTAAAGTGGCAATTACAGTTTTCCTTCTTAAAATTTACTTAAAAGTGTAATGCTCTCAAATCGAGTTAATTAATGACTCATTACTTTGAGTTCACAATAAGTAACGGGCAAAAATAAATTTGATTTATAAAAATCTATTTTTATAGCAAAGTTGTTTGGGGTGGAAACTTTCCTTGGGGAAAAATCCGTTTATCGTTAATTTTTAATTCTCTTTAAAATGCTACTTTCACAACTTCGAATAATCAATTGTTTCCAAGCAGCTCAATAACTAAGCTATTTTGATTCAAAAATGTTGCAGATAATTTACTGCTTGATATTTAAAAACCAATAGTTTTAAGTATTCACTTCGTGAATAATCAAAGTTCTTTTTATACTCATAGATGATAGGTGCTAGCATACTTTTTGAATGAAATTTGGATAAATACTTCGAAAGTTTTGTATTGAATCAGCGTATCACTGTATTTCTGAATTAAGTTATGCCGTTTTTAATGAAAATAATGCCATAAAAAGTTTTTGAAACTATTACAAATACAGAACATTTAAGAATTCAGTTGTTCCTAGCTTGTTATCTGAAAGGTACTAGTTTAAGTCCTCTGAATAACAATCTCATATGCACATATAAATCAGTCTCACTCATACAAAAGCTGTATGAGCTAAATTGCATCCTTGATTCCCCGCATAGTAATGTATACGATTTTTAGCTCAAAGGGTTGCCCTTTCTCCAATTTTGAAAAGTGGTTAAATTCGTACATGAATGAGGAAAATTGCATCATTAGTGTCATGTGGACTAAGTTTATGTTAGGGAAACATTATATTGTTAAACTACTGTGCTATAGTAAAGAGAGTTTTCATAACCTCCATTATAGTTAGAACTTTGGGAATTAAAAGGCGGTGAACCTATTTAATGAACTATCAACAGAAAGATATTGTAATGCAATTTGTGCAATATGTGATGAGAAATAAAACATCTATATTGCACACTTTTTTTTCCTTTATTGCATTACTTTTTAAAACGCTTAAGCCTAAAAAATATTACCAAATAGTCTTGCTTAATATTCCGATATCTTAAAATTATGGAATTTATTTCAAATTCATTTCTCAAAATCCCTAACCGGTTACAATTTTCATTTAAAACATTAAATCACCATAATGATTGAGGAAACATATTTATCTTTAGGTTAAGATATTTTAAAAGTAACTTTATCTATAATAATAAAAGAGCTTTACCACTCACTCACACACTCACTCACTTACCAACGCACAGCAAAATCTACCGGGGCTAAAGACTCGAAACTTGGTAGGGTCGAAGACCTTACGGCGTATACGCGCACTAAGAAGGGATTTTTCGATATATCTTTTTTCTGACCCACAGGGGGGTTCGGAGCGTTTTCGACGTTTTTAAGCCCAGCAGCGTCCCAAATGACCCCAGATCTTTGTTATTTCGCAGGAAGGTACCTAGCAACAATATCTAGAAAGGCATTTTTCAGATTTTGGATATTCGAATTTTAAGAGGTCTGAATATTCCAAAAACCCGTTTTTGCTGAGCATAAGCAAAGTTTTATATTTTCGAAGAAAACAATATCGAGAAATCGATATTACGAATTGAACTGTTGGTAATACCTTCTTGAGAGAATTTCAAAGAAAGTAATTTCTCGATTTTTTGATATTTCATTCTGGAGGGGGTGCACGGGGGTTTGAATATTCACTCCCGTTTTTAGTTTTTGGATCCTAGCACCCACATTATTAATGTGATTGTAATGAAATTTTAGCATGTTGTTCCTCACACAACCAGGAAGGTTTGCGAAAAAGAATTTTCTGAATCAAAGCATTCTAAGGAGCCTTTTTTGTCCCTTTTCTAAATTCTTATGCTTAGCCTTCAATGTTAAATTTATTGCGGTTATTGCTCTTTCCATGACACGCAAAACCTCTATTGTTGGAAATATTTATTTTGAAATGTTTTATAACAGGTGAATTTTTAAAAAATATGATAAGGAAATAATTTTTAATGATCAAATACTTTTTTTATGATAACCAAAAACCGTTCCACTGAAAAATTTTATTCTTTTTTCTATTTAATCAAATTTAAGTATTTCCAGCAAAGTTCAAATTAAACAATATTTTATCACAGGCATTTTCAGTGTCGATTCAAATATGATGTTTACTTTTATTTCATGTTTGAAATTTCTTTCAATACAATGAATGAGTTGGTAATAAATCAGCAAAGGGGGGTTCAGGGGGTCTCCCCCTGATTTTAAAAAAATTATCATTATTTAAACACTAATTCTAAACCGGTTTTTTAAGATTTTGTTTAACATCTTATAAAAGTATGTAGTATATTTAATTGTTTTGTATTTTATAAAAATTTAGCGGGATGAGGGGGAAATAAGTTTTATCTATAGACATTGCTGTTCAATAATATATCTTTATTGTGAAGCGAAGGCGGAGAAATTTGCCTCAAATATACATTTATACCAATTGCAGAAATGGATGGAGGGAGAAAAGGACAAAAGAGAAAAAAATAATGGGGTTCAGAAGGTCCCCTGACTTTTTTTTCTATTTTGAAAAATTACTCTTTAAAAACGGGGATGGGGATTTCACACATTAAATCTAAACAGGTGGTATTTTTAAAGGTTTTTTTTACATCTTAACGAAGTGGTATGGCATCAAAAAAGAATCCTAGCGGGAAGACTGCTGACTCTATTGCATCTAAACGATAATTCTTATTTATTTTAACACACAGTTTGATAAGCCTTTTGTCCCCCGAGCAACGGCGGGCATATCAGCTAGTCTATAATAATAAAAGAGCTTTACCACTCACTCACTCACTCACTCACTCACTCACTCACTCACTCAGCAACGCACAGCAAAATCTACCGGGGCTAAAGACTCGAAACTTGGTAGGGTCGAAGACCTTATGGTGTATACGCGCACTAAGAAGGGATTTTTCAAAATATCTTTTTTTCTGACCCACAGGGGGGTTTGGAGCGTTTTCGACGTTTTTGAGCCCAGCAGCGTCCCAAATGACCCCAGATCTTTGTTATTTCGCAGGAAGGTACCTAACAACAATTTCTAGAAAGGCATTTTTCAGATTTTGGATATTCGAATTTTAAGAGGTCTGAATATTCCAAAAACCCGTTTTTGCTGAGCATAAACCAAGTTTTATATTTTCGAAGAAAACAATACCGAGAAATCGATATTACGAATTGAACTGTTGGTAATACCTTCTTGAGAGAATTTTAAAGAAAGTAATTTCTGGATTTTTCGATATTCCATTCTGGAGGGGGTGCACGGGGGGGGGTTTGAATATTCACTCCTGTTTTTAGTTTTTGGATCCTAGCACCCACATTATTAATGTGATTGCTATGAAATTTTATCATGTTGTTCCTCACGCAACCAGGAAGGTTTGCGAAAAAGAATTTTCGGAATCAAAGCATTCCAAGGAGCCTTTTTTGTCCCTTTTCTAAATTCTTATGCTTAGCCTTCAATGTTAAATTTATTGCGGTTATTGCTCTTTCCAGGACACGCAAAACCTCTATTGTTGGAAATATTTATTTTGAAATGTTTTATAACAGGTGAATTTTTAAAAAATATGATAAAGAAACAATTTTTAATGATTAAATATTTTTTTTTATGATAACCAAAAACCGTTCCACTGAAAAATTTTATTCTTTTTTCTATTTAATCAAATTTAAGTATTTCCAGCAAAGTTCAAATTAAACAATATTTTATCACAGGCATTTTCAGTGTCGATTCAAATAAATAATGTTTACTTTTATTTCATGTTTGAATGAGTTGGTGATAAATCAGCAAAGGGGGGTTCAGGGGGTCTCCCCCTGATTTTTAAAAAAATTATCGTTATGAAAAAATGGTTATGAACACTAATTCTAAACCGGTTTTTGAAGATCTTAAAAAAGTATAAAAGTATGTAGTATATTTAATTGTTTTGTATTTTATAAAAATTTAGCGGGATGGGGGGGAAATAAGTTCTATCTATAGACATTGCTGTTCAATAATATATCTTTATTGTGAAGCGAAGGCGGAGAAATTTGCCTCAAATATACATTTATACCAATTGCAGAAATGGATGGAGGGAGAAAAGGACAAAAGAGAAAAAATAATGGGGTTCAGAAGGTCCCCTGACTTTTTTTCTATTTTGAAAAATTACTCTTTAAAAACGGGGATGGGGACTTCACACATTAAATCTAAACAGGTGGTATTTTTAAAGGCTTTTTTTACATCTTAACGAAGTGGTATGGCATCAAAAAAGAATCCTAGCGGGAAGACTGTTGACTCTATTGCATCTAAACGATAATTCTTATTTATTTTAACACACAGTTTGATAAGCCTTTTATCCCCCGAGCAACGGCGGGCTTATCAGCTAGTTTTATACTAAAATCAGTTAAGGGTTTTCTGTGTTAAGAAAATATTGAGGCTTATGTTTGTAGTTGAATAAAATAATTTTGCCATGAAATTTTTAAATCAGAAAATTTTTAAAGAAACTAAAATAATCAAATGAAGCTATTTTTAATCAGTTGAGTCATACACAGTTTTCTACTCTCTACTGAAGTCTTTTTCGTAACTCTTCCTTTCAGGAATTCTAACCCTCCAACTTACTATTCCACCAATAGAATATCCTCCGAACAATCCTAACAAGCAGGCAGGTTCTCGAGACTTTTTCGAAAGTTCCCTACCTGTCCCTCCATCCCGGCATAAAAACCTCGCTTTCAAAGCGAAAAACTCCCCTGATTCATCATCAAAACCAGATTGAGTCGAGAAGTTTGCAGGAAAGTTAGCTTATCGTCTGCCGCAGCGCATTCTTCTCCGAGGAATAAAAAAGCTCTTTTACGACCTCATAATGTTCGA
The DNA here is from genome assembly GCA_963680715.1 of Tetragnatha montana. Lineage (NCBI taxonomy): Eukaryota > Metazoa > Arthropoda > Arachnida > Araneae > Tetragnathidae > Tetragnatha > Tetragnatha montana. The sequence goes on from OY796674.1 coordinate 41,647,692, forward strand.
AAATTCTGAAGACCCACCAAAAAAAAGGAACCAACCGTATACGTAGAAGGAATAGAGCACCCATCGAATAAAATTAGTAAAGCCATAGCTTGTTTTGTGTTAATGATTTTTGCGTTTTTGATTAGAGTTTAAATTTAGTATGTATATTGAGATTGGGATTTATCGAATTGAAGGAGAAAGTGTCTACTTTTGATGAAAAATGGCCAAAGTTTAATACATTTTCCCCTTAAAATATACATTTAACTTTCATTTCCATGAAACATTTGCGATACGCCAAATGTTAAGATTTCTCTTCTGTAGTTCAATACTAAAAAAAGCTATCTACTTCTATGAAGTATTAGTAGAAACGATTCTATCCTCGTGCTATTAGTCCTGTCTTCACACCCTCTGCTGGGTAGGAGTTACAATAGACGACCAATATAAACCCCTTCCGAAAACTCCTGATCACCTGGATTTGACAGGATCTTAATTAACGACAAGATCTGTTAACGAATTGTAAAAGTTTAATAACGGATAAAGATTGTTTATTTAAACATATCGCTGTTTTCGTGCAATACAGTCACAACTCAAAGATCTTTCATCTAGAGCTAATTGAGGCATTAAGGACTTTAATTGAAGACCTTATTTTATGAATTTAGGATTCCTTAAAAAGAAATAAAGTGAAAGGATAAAAATAAAGAGGGGGTGAAAGAGAGATAAAAAGAGTGGAATAAAAGACAACACATTTTCATTTTCTTTCTCTTTTCATTCTTCTTATATTTTGCATATCTTCCTTTTTTCCCTTTCTTCCTCGTTCTCGTCTCTCTCTCTCTCTCTTTCTTACTTTTCCTCTCTCTCCTCCCTCTGTCGGTTACCTCATTGGCTCAATTAAAAAACCATAGCTACACGAGGTATCCCACATAGCTTGTCTTTCTTTGGAAGGCGGAAGAGAACTGCGGAATCTTGTATTGTGGAAGGCACGTTTCTACCGTTCTCAGCTGCCTTCCGAAGAAAGACAAGCTATGAAGCATTTTGCGAGTTGTGACGTTGTTGCACAAAATCAGTGGTCCGCGAATCACTTGTGGTCCGTGGGACGTTTTCCAGTGGTCCCCAAAATATTGACCTTTGGAATAATAATTCAAAACAGTTTGGAAACTTTAGTATTAGCAAGAGAAATGAAAAACGAATCCAATATATTAGCTTTCGTGTATAAGGAGAAAATTAGTGCCCCCAAATAAGTTTGGCACTCTTTGTTTGTCTATTAAATATGCAGTAGGTATCTACTAGGCCAGTTATTATTTAGTGTATGTGGTCTTCTATTAATTTCGTAAGCCATCTAGTAGTCCGCAATTGATTTGATAAAGCATCTAGTGGTCCTTGGTTATGAAAAGGTTGAGAATCACTGATATAAAGGAAGACCTATATAAAAAAAAATCCTCTATAGTATTGACTTTATCGTAAGGACGTTTAAATCATCCCAAAAATTAAAAACGTCACTTGGACAGAAGAAAATTTTTTTATTCTTTATAAATGCTTTCATATCGTTTTTCCTGGTGACAGAGGGTCACGCAGGGTTGCAACAGACCCCCACTCAAGTCTTTCTCTCTCTCTCTCCCCGCACCTCGTCCGTATTTGCTCGATTCTCTCCGACGGTGAAAGAAAAAGAACTGCTGTCAAAAGAAGCTCGAATGGAAGTGGTTGCCCCTCGCAGAGGAACTGTTTATGGAAGGAGTGTGGGGACGGAATTGGAATGGAATTGGAGTGAGTGTGTGCGAGTCGGAATGTCGAGACGATGGGATCGAAGCCGTAGTCTGGGTGGCGTGCTTTTATAGATCATGCCGCAGTTAGAGGGTACGTGTCTTGGAAGATATCGAGAAAGTACTCATTTATAGGGCACTCGCACTTTTTTGGGGGAGAAAAATCGCTTTTTGGTCGGGAGTGGACTTAACCTTTTTCTTGAAAGTGGCAACCGAAACAGGCGAGTGTTTTGCTGCTTGTGTCTGGAATTTTTAACCCAATATTTTTCCTAAGAAAAAAATAAACACTTAAGTACATCGACTACAGTGCATAATAAACTGGAAAATAGTATCTTGGTAAGTTTTTGGTTGAAAAATTCCTCCTTCAGGGTATATTTTAAGGGATTATACGCCTACCTACCTACGTCCTAAACCTACGTCCTATACCTACGTCCATAAATGGCATTATAACCAGAGTGACCTAAAAATACAAGTAATGTTTGAAATATTTTAGTCTGAAAACGTCTATCCGTTGTAGTGTTTTATATTGTGAAGGGGGGGGGGGGAATTCAACGAGCGTTAAAATGATAAAGGTGCTTACCTTCATAAATTTTCAGTTTCAATGAAGAAAATAATCAATTGGAAATAGCATTACATAAATCAACTGAATTTCCTTGGATTTTTAAAAAGTAGTAATCACATCATAAATTTTATAAAAACTAAAATCGTGATGTCTCATAATATAATGCATTAAAAATCAAAAATCAATATAATCTTTCCAATCAACCTTTTACTAATTTAAAAACTTAGTAAAAACAAAAAACATAGCTGAAACCATGAATATTTTCAATTAACATAATAAACTAAATGTGCGAGTGTGAAATTAAGTGACGTTTGTTCATTTTTTCAAGAAGAGGAGTCAAAATAATCCCCCTCATAGACTAACAAATTGAGATAAACTGCCCAATTCCCATTGAGGGTTTTTTTTCCTTACATGTCTAACGCGTCTTTAAATTAATTACAAATGCTAACAGATTTTGGATGACAGCTTTGTATCCCAAAAAACAAGCATCAAAAAGGGCTCCATGAAAGATAAGCGAAGACATTTTTCTTCGTTTCATTATAAATTGCAAATGAATGACGTATAAAAAATTATATCGAACCAATCTTTTCTCTAGACATTTAATGAAGCCCCAGTGGGATCTCATGCATAGATTCATAAGTAAATTAGAATGATTTCTTGCTTGGTTTCTTTCCCCCTTTATATGAACGTTTTACACTCGGGTTTTCAAGAGCAGCGTATTCAGAAAAATAAAGAAAACCTACTCGAAGAGGATTTGTTTTAAACTGGATAAAGCATTGGGACTAATGCCACGTAGGGGTTTTTTTCCGTCTAGCTATTCATCTTCAAAATAATCCCCCGGAGACCCATTGAAGTAGGAATAGTCCTTAAAACTTGGAGTTAAAGCAGATGTAAATTCCATATTTATTGAATTTAAATTAATATTAAAGCTTAAATATTACCATTTAGGTTTTAATATTTATATTCCTTATGGATTTTAATCCTTAGAATACAGCATTCAAATTAAATCAGCATATCTTATCAGTGCAAAGCTTTATAAACTTAAACTTTTTTTTAAATGAATGTTCGAAGTTTATGCGATGTAATGTATATCCACGACGAGTTTAATTCTCTCTAAGGGTACACAATCGTATGGTTTATACTTTGTGTTAATATTGCTTTAATTATTAAGAAGTGATTCTATATTTTACAGGGTTTTTTTTCTTCTCAGTGTATGAAATAAGGTTTTAAATTTAAAGCTGTGTTATACTCTGAGACCATGAATTTATTATATTTTACTATGTCGTTAATTTTAAAATATTAACAACCAAGTTAAACCCACTTCAGTTCTTTTAATATTTTAATACCATTCTCGTGTTTTTTATTTCAATCATTTTATGCTTCAATTTTGTTGCAAGGATGGCGGATATTTAAACAGTAGGTACTATTACAGTGGCAGAAAAAATACTGCAAGTCAACAAAGGCGTCTTTTAGGCATTTTGTACTCCCAAATCAGTTTCCAAACTACTTTCTATGGGTTAGGCCGATAACTTTTCAGACTTCCCTCGTACAACTATGTATAAACAGTTTGAGGGTAAAAACTATGCAAAATACCTGAATTTGTATTTTGACAGTCTTCGTTTACAGAAATAAAAACATTTTCTTTCTTCCTCCTTTACAAATAAAAAGAACAAGATTCCAACGTGATTATCATTTTTTATTCACTTCAAAGGAAATCGGTGCTAGTAATAGCTTTCATAAAGTAATGACCAGTGCATTAGAGTATCATTGTTCTGCATAATTCAAAAGTGATCAAGTCATTCGTTTCACTACATTAGTGAGCGGTAATAGTCGATGCAATGGCGAAGCACATTTTCGCCAGTTTCACTTTTAGTTTTAAGAGACGCCATTAGTGAAATTACTCTCCAAATCTTATCAATAAAGCCATAAAACTCTCTTAACGATTAATGAGGCAGTTGAAACATCCGAGTTTTAATTTTACTTAAAATTTTCGGCTCCAGATATGCATTTTTGATAATGTATCTCTCTCGATCTAGAATCCATCGGAGAATTCGAAACTCCCTTGAAGATCCCTTTATTAATTTTGCATTTGAGCCACTTATATTTTAAGACTTGGTACTAATTCCCTCAATTGCGTATCGTATAACGCGTTTATACCCTAAAAATGGAAATCTAAAGAGAAATTGGGTAATTGATTGTTTTTATTGTTGAAAGATCCTATGATTTAAATGTAATATTTTTAATTTTAAAATTGATATCCTACTTTATATTTTGGAATGTAAAATACATTAATTTATTAAAAATGAAGTATACATTGAATTTGAAATAAAACGTATCAAGTTTGAAATACGACCAGATATTGAAAATATGTGTTTATCTGTTATTTTCCCTCAATTTAAAAATGCAATCACCTAAGTTGTGATCTGTTTTCGTATGGTATATTTAATTTTTATGTGAAATTAATTTTCGCTTTAAGTTTGCTTAAACTTGGGTCTTGAATACTTTTTTGTCTGAAAGCCATTTTCCTGTAATTACTTTTAACTGAAATACCTTAAAATATTTTACTTGAAATTATAATTAATTGTTTGGTCAAAAAGAAACAATACATAAAAAGTCACATAAGACCAAACAAGATAACCTGAAGGTCATCAAATTATGCAAAATTTTATCTAATAAATAGAAAACCTAATTATGTCCTAACAATCATCCCTAATGTGCAAAAAATATAGGAAGTATCAATGGATGTAATAAATGAATGATAATGTGTTGGCAAAAATTTAATGAATGTTAATGTTTCAAATTTTATTATTTTGAACCAAATTTCTATAAAAATAAATACTTTCTATTATTTGGTTTTCCTTTCAGATTTTTATTTATTATACCTTAATAATAATAATAATAATAGTAATAGTAATAGTAATAGTAATAGTAATAGTAATAGTAATAGTAATAGTAATAATAATAATAATAATAATAATAATAATAATAATAATAATAATAGTAATAGTAATAGTAATAGTAATAGTAATAGTAATAGTAATAGTAATAGTAATAGTAATAGTAATAGTAATAGTAATAGTAATAGTAATAATATTAATAATATTAATAATATTAATAATATTAATAATATTAATAATATTAATAATATTAATAATATTAATAATAATAATAATAATAATAATAATAATAATAATAGTAGTAATAATAATAATAATAATAATAATAATAATAATAGTAGTAATAATAATAGTAGTAATAATAATAATAATAATAATAATAATAATAATAATAGTACCAGATATACATGCCGCCCTGGTAAGATTTCTTTAAAAATTCTGTACCTAATAATTTTTTTACAATTATTAAGCATACTATACTACGCATAAAATTTTAGTTCGTAACTAGTGGAAGAAACTCCGAATGTTTTTAAATGAGGAACTCTTCAAAAGAGACTGAATCCTTGCAAGCGTCTGACCCTTAACAACAGTGAAACCCCTCTCCCTAAACCACTGAATAATAACAATGCCCCCACAAAAGAAACTTCCATTACAAAAGAAACTTTCGAAACCAGCGAACCTTCCCTCAAACAAAATCCTCTGCATCCATCCAAACAAACCGTCCTTCCGATTTAACAAAAGCACCTGTTAGCCCACACTACCCGATCGATGCAAAACGCGAAGTTTTCGAAAAATCGGGCAGTGCGGGCTAGCCCATGGGCCCACAGTCGATAGGAATCGATGGAGCGATGACAAAATGATCGTGCCTTTCATTTTCATGGGGGAATCCGCGATAACCAATACTTTTCGACCTTAACAATGCTTGGCCCCCGGTGAAAAAAAAAAGATTTTCTTTACGCCGTTAAGACAGACATGATGGGGAAAAAATAAATTGATCTTGCATTGATCGCTGCTAGATATGATGCTGCGCTAATTGAGGACTGGCTTAGATTTTTTGGAGGAATCTGGATTTTTTTTTTTTTATGGGTGATAGGGTGGTTGTCATCTAGCTCTTTGTTCGTTATTTCTAAATTATGCCCTTTAGTTTTATCAGTTTGAAAAGTGATGAGGACAGATTTCGAAACCACACCGACTAGAAATGCGGTTTTAAGGGTCCTAGTATTTGGTGTCGATTTCACCATATGAGATTTGTGGTTTTTTTTAATTGAATCATTATTTTATGTACTGATTAAGTTTTAATCATTTAAGTGTTGTGGCGGTTTCTTTTTTTCCTTTAGGTTAAACAATATTTAAAAAAGGTAGATTTTAAATAAACTATTTTCTTAACTTAAAAGGGGATTTCAACTATTTTAGCTAACCATAACTATTTTTAACGGAATATTGATGATAAAATATTTTTAACAATTTAAAACGTCACAGAGAAATAAATAAACACAGAATTACCACTTTAAGCTAATCTTTCTCCAAACTTCATTTGAAGAAAAATTAAAAGAATTAAAGACCAATAACTTATATTTTGAAAACAAATTGCGTGCTGAACCTTTTTTCGCAGAAAAAATAATCTAAACTAGTAGTAAATTTAAATGAGTAGGAAAATTGCCAGCAAGATATGTCTACAACTTTGATATTTTATATTTTTTAAACAAATAGAAATAGTTTGCTTTATATTCGCTAAGTAAATAAAAAATTAGTAATTATTTTTTAATTAAAGGGATTTTAACTAACATTGAGTAATAACTGTGTTTTATTGAGAAAACTATGAAACTGACTCTGATATTAATTAATACTAATGCATGGTATTATATCTAAACTAATAAGAAAAAATATCTTAATTAGACAATTTAGAAAAATAGGTAAAATTCTCCAAATACGTGATTTTTATTTCTTAGAAACTTGTACGATATAAAATGAAGATAAAGTACAAGTTAATTTCCCGTTCTGTTTATACCAACATACAAGCAAATATAAATTTTCCTAATCACTATTGAAGAGGAAATTAAATAGCAAATATAAAATCTAACCAGTATTACCCATTCCTACATTTTTAATTTTATGACTTTTTACACAAAGCTTATTTTTCGAACGTAAAGACATTTTCCATGAGAAATAAGCCAAGTCACAAACATTTGAACACAGGTGCGATTTATAATCCTTGAATATTCAACTACTAATTATAAATATAAGATTATAGCATTACACTTTACAAACACGAGTTAAAACCTTCTTTAATATCTTCTCATGTGAAAGAATAATCTCTAGAAATAATATTGGTGTGATGGAGCTCGTGTCAACGAAACATGAGCGAATAGAGCCGACATTTAAAATTCATTTTAATACCGTGTAATAAATAGCAGCTCGACATGAGACAGATGACGATATCATTCTGCAGGTTATGAGGACAGAAATTATTGCCTACTCGCTCCGTCAAAAGTAAAACGTCGCATTTGCAGCAGGCATTACTCGGTGTGAAAAATGCTTTCAGCAACGAAATGCGAGGAATTCGAAATTGAAAAATTCATTTCATAACCTTATAGGTCTTAAGTGTATACGTCTGTCACTAACATTGCATTTTGGAATTATAATAGCTCCCACTTTTTCTAACCGTACGAGTTTATTAGAATTGGGAATGGGGGGAAGTTAAATGGTAGAATTTTCATGAGTTACTTTGGTACAAAACGGTCGAAAAATTTAGTGCAATTGAAAATAAAAAAGCGTTATATTGCATTTATATTTATTTAACTAACCTTAATAAATGTTTAAGCACAGGCGCCAGTTAAACACATTAGTGTAACAAAAATGTGAAATTTTTCATTGAACAATATTATGTAGGTAATGCACAATAATTTAAGCATCAAATTTCATCGATATTTTTGAAAGTATTCTACAACTGCAACCATAGATAATTATTTTCTTCAAAGTAACTACGCATTAAACGTAGATCAATTACATACTATAGTTAATTTTATTGCACCACTGAAATACATTTATACAATGAAACTAATTTTTTAATCTTCTATACCGTTACAATTTCTTATAAGGATTTGAAAAATCGCTGAAGTATAAAAAAGAAAAACTTTCCGAAACTTAAATCACTATTTTTGAATTCTTACGAATCTTGATTCATTGAAATAAGCCCTGAATTTTAACAAAAGTACAAATGCTACAAAAAAGTACTAACACAAGGTTTTGGGACCTAAGGGAGAAGAAATTTAATACACAAATTCGGCAAAAACCTGTTCAGACTGGATACCCCATTCTTTACGATTCAATATACAAGCATTCCAATGATGAACTTCATCACTTTCTTCCAGAAAAGATGTTGAAAAGTAAATGGTATCCAAAAGGTTTCCCATTGAATACTTTTATTATTCCATTCTCTTACGTATAACTGTTGGTTATTTTCCTCCCAAATATTTTACCGAAGTATGTTTGAACCAAAAGCCAAATACTTGGAAATACTAAATGTACTAAATAATTCTAAATGTGTACAAGATATTCAAAATCACGCATTAACGATTTTTAAAATTGTATCCTCTCTGATACCTACGAGAAATCAAACTCTAAAATACTTTCTTGACTCCCTTTCTTTTCTTGCATAAAGTTGTTTTACATAAAGGGAAATAGTAATTTAACTTTCACAAACTTTTCTTGCGTTTTTCTGATGCATGAGTTTGCTTGTCATATCCCTCACGACTTAAAAAAAAACGTCCAAGAAGTATACGATCTGTGGTATGAATACGAATTCGAACATGAACGAAACCACTTCTGTTTGGAAATATAAATGCATTAAATTTGAATGAAACTCTCGGTTGCCAGAAAATATCCAAAAGAAATATTTTCAAATATTCCTTTTGAAATTTATTTTCTTTCTGTAATAAATATTTATTTAACGTTTTCAGCCAATTTTTAAGGTCTTCTCTTTATTATTAGCCATATTAAAACTAGACCACGGAAGACATTTGTGAAATGTAGCGAGTGCATAAACTAAGGAATTTTTTATAAAGGGGCTCAAGCATTCAATACATATTTAATGTTATTCAGATAGACATATATAAAGTATATTTAGATCCCCCCCCACAAAATTTTTGGGTATATGAACTTCGCCACACTGTGTTGTGAAAAAGAAAGGCATTATTATTAATTAATATTTTTCCTCTAATGGTATTAAAAGTTTTTTGGCTAAATCAATACAGTTGACTGTTTTGGAGCATTACTGTTCTTGATTTTATTTTAATTTTACACATTTTTCTATGCATATCATTTAAGCTTTGCATAAGTCCACCTGGAGAACGACAAAATCTCAATTCGGCATATTGTATCTATTTTGTAATTTTTATTCTTTTTTGGTGTATTTCCCTATTTTTTCCCTAAATCTTGCTTTATATGACCAAAAAAGCTCCCCATAACTTAATCTTTAATTACTCGTGTCAGTTCATTCAGCCATTTCACCAAATTGTAATGAAAAAAAAATTTTTAAATGTTCCCAAAAGAAGGGAGCTTTGGCGTTTAATTGGTTAATGCTTTAATTAGAAGATTAATGTTTTATATAGTTAGTTTTATGTCATATACAGTAACTTTGAATTAATAAGGAAAAAATATTAATTTTGAACTTGACAAATTTCATAAAGTATTCTTTTAAAACAATATTTTTTCATTTCCAACATTCTATTTTGGTCATTATGTGTGTTTATGTCCCACAAATGACCCAGAACTAAATTTCTTTTAATTTCATGTGAATGGTAACAAAACCCATCATAAACCCTTCAGCACAAGTTAATGAAATCTTGTAGATTCATTTCATGATGGAATGTATCAAAAATTCTTCCCGACTTTCGAATATTTTACTTCTGCTCTCAATCTAGTTTGAAAGTTTCTAGTTTGAAATCAATAATTTACCAAATTTATTGATCTACTTACACTCATTGAACACCTATAACATACACACATAACATATTCCATGTAGTTTTCTTTTATTATTATTTACATGCTTGCGTGTTTTAAATTTTTACACTATCCCATGTAAAAATTTTTATTATTAAATAATCGAATCTTTATAACTTTCGCAACTTTCCGCGTAGCAAATCTTTTCCACCTTTATTTCGTATTATTCCTTTGCAAAAAGTATTGAAACCCCATCTCCCACAACACAGAAAAAAACAACAACCCAACCATCCTCTTTTGATCTCCAAACAGCAATAGAAAGAACAAACGAATGCTCCGAGATCTTGCTTACATCTCCTTCAACAGCTGAAAAGAATCGAACTTCTTCTCGCAGATAGTGTTCGAAACACGCTAGCGTACGATTCCATCTTCATCCCTCATTAGCCATTCTCATACCCTATTGTAAAACACGCTTCAAAGAAAAACGCATCGTTTCCCCCAGAGCGGTCAACATTTGTCTTGAGGCTATTCGGGTGAACGGGTTTCAGTTAAGTCTATTGAAATGGGTTTATTTCGCGTTAGAAACTATTTCGTATAGCACTTTACTGGATGTACGCTTGCTTGGGGATAATGTGGGGAGGCTTTAAATCCAAGTGGTTGTATGCTGAGATAATAGTGCGTATGTGAAGTGCAGTAAAACTTGAATTTTATACTAGATTCTGTAAAATGGGATTGGTTTCTTATTTATTTCTTAAAAATGTGTTTTGCCTAGTAACGTTTGGAGTGTAAAGCCCAGTGTACAGGATGGCTGTTGGAGTTTCGATAGATTTTTCCGATACCAGAGAACGCTAACAAATAAAACGAGTTATTATACTAAATAGAGAAGGTAATTATGAAAAACAGAAGAATAGAGGTAAACATTATGTGATTTATTGGCATTAAAATTTTAAAGTATAAGGGAACTATCGACTTGCTGCTGGCATTGAGTATCGCGTAGATTGGGCTTAAAAGATATATCAATCACATTCAAATATGATTAACCCCAAAGATATTATACATTAATGTATTCAATGTAATAATAACAAAAGGAGTTCAACTTTTACATCGAACTTAGAGTAACTTAGTTAAGTTAGTGTGTATGAAATACATAATTATATAAATACTTCTATAACTAGACACTTTTAAAGCTAAAACTTAAAAGATACTGAGAGTTTGATCTGCAATAGCGTTAAAACTCTCTCCAAATCTGACCAACCCACCAATCACCAATTCTAAATTCACACCCCAACTTGGCACCTTCAAGAAACAACACAAAGAAACTGGGAAATCCAAGAAAAAGCCCGAACAAAGCCGAAAGAATCCGTCTGTTTCCTCCACCGCTAAAGAAAAAGGAAGTGATTGGTAGCACCTAACTCAGTTCAATCGCTTGTGGACAAACAGGGCGGCGAAACTTTCTCTTTGATCAAATCGATAGGGCCACCCTTCCCTGTTCCAGGTCGGTCGGTTCCGAGGGCTGGACAGAGCAATTTCTCACTGTTTTCTCTCCCACGGCTTTGATCTCCGCCGCAACTTCATTAAGTGACCCGACCGCTTCAAATGGGAAAAGTTGGAGAGAGGACTTTGGAGGATGGCCATGGTTTCGTAATTGTTCGAAGGCGATTTTCGCCTCTTTTTTTTATAGCGGGGTGTATTTGGGAAAGAGCTATAAATTTTTTCTCCTATAAGAAACCTGACCTAAAAGCTCATCCATCTATTTGTAACTTAAAATCGTTTATCAGTGATATAAAAAGATAAGATACGAATTTTGTTTAAAGGTAACTAAGGTTACCAAACCGGACAATGGAACAGACCTCATTAAAACATGTATGAATTCATAAATTTTTATGTGAGTGTATGTGTGTTTTTATGTACTTTCATTTTTAATAAGTAAATTATTTTGATGGGAATTAGCTTAGTTATCTCATGTAAAATACTGGAAGGTTAAATTTCTACCGTTTAACTTTTTGATGAATTAGATAGAAAAAATATAAGATGAATTAGATGCTTAAAAGAACGAAATTTAGTTCAAACAAAGCTTTAGGTATAGTACTAAAAATATTTAAAATAGTGGGAAAAAAATCTCTAAACTTTCTTTCATGTGAAAAAACAAGATTTGATCGTAAAGAAATAAGTTTTTTCGAGAGAAAGCCGGGAATAACCTGAATCACTTAGTTCTTAATTGGAGTTAATTAATTACAAAGGGGAAAAACAATTATTTCTAATAGCCTTCGTTTTTGTTCCAATCCATTATCTTGAGCCAATTTATTTAGAATGTATAAATGCTTCTAATCAAACTCTCATTTATAGTACCATTAAAACTAAATTATAAGTTAACATTAAAATTCTGTAATTTTATTGCAAATTCATCTTGAATATAATTTTTCCATTGATGAAATATTTCTTAAGAAACATCTTTGTATGGACCCTTTAGAGATAGTAAGTTATAAGCTAATATTATTTAGCTATAAAAAAATCCTTCGAATTTATTCATCATTAAATTATTATCGAAACTTAATTAATGAAAGTCATGTTTACTTCTCAGCTTAAGCTAATCTCCTGAAGATTTATTCCTTTTGAAATTATTAAAACAAAACTAGGGAACTTAATTACTTGATTAATTTGGACTGCCATGCAGAAAAACGTAATTGTTTTTTTTTAGAGATTTTCTTTTATGATGTATTAAATGAAAATTCCAACATTCCTATTTATTCTGTGTGTGCTTAAGAGTATCAAAAGATGTTTTTAAGAAAGTTTCCCAATGATTTATAGCATCCATGACTAGTTTAAAATAATTCTCTAAACTTAATATTTTTCTACTGTCGGGTATTTGGAGGGTAATAAATTACTCTGTGGGGGCGTTTAAATCGTTCATTGTGTTCCTTATAAATTACTTTTATAACCGCCTTCTGAGTAATTATTTTGAAAATAAAGCTGACATTTATTGAGATTTTGTTTTGATTAAAATAGATATATTCTTTGTGTTTTATTTAAATTTTTACAGGATAAAACCATAAAAATATTCGCTAAAGAAGCAACTTCAGATTATCTGTTTCGTTTTTAACCAATGCGGCTTATGAAATACACATTTGTTTTTGCCTGTCTCTGAACGTGTTCAACTGGAACATCATATTACTTTGATCGGATGTGTATTGAATAATTCCAGTGTATTGCATAACATTACTCTCAAATCAATAAGAATTTTTGAAGAGATTTGTGACGTCACACAGTTGAAGTCGATAAATTTTTCCCTTTAAACTAAATAATAAGAAATGGATTAAGTACTACAATTAATTATCTAGTTTCTATTCAAAACAAAAATATATTTCTAGATATGCCTTTAAAATGAAGCTTTAATTGGACTATCTAGAAAACATATGCTTTCTGAATAAAAATACTACAACATTCCTAGACAAATTTGATATACTCATTACGTTTAAAATAAATTACCCAATTCAAATGTACCTAACTAGTATAAAAGTAACAAGAATATTCCTACTCCATATGTTTTTTTTACCTTTCCTTAAAAAAAACCCTGCTATTAGTAGAGCGCTACACTAAAAAGAAATACTTGCTTCCCCATTGAAAAAAAAAATCATCCACTAGTGTCTTCATTATCATACCCACTTATGCATCCCCGCTCTACCATCAAACTCACGTTCCCGAAAGAAAAATTCCATGTTACCAAATGAACCGCCTCATTTCCGTCGTTTTTTTTTCAACACGCCGAAATGACCCCACACTCCAAATCCGTTGCCAAAGATCAATGACAAATTATGCAAATTCTTCCCCATCAACGAATGTCGTAGCACCAACCCCATGGTTAGAATGCGAGATTCTCGTAAGAGAGAGAGGATTTTAAAATTCATGAAAGGGATGCCACAGCGTGATAGGGTCCCAACCCCATTAAAAGTACTCGCTGTCCTTCCCCCTGGGACTTCGTGCAGGATCGAAAGAGTTTCGGTTTCATTACTGCGTCTTTCGTGCGTTAGAGGGAGGTTTAATTGGCTTGAATTACGCCGTAAAAGTATCTGGAATGGGTGCGCTTGAGTGAATGTTGTTAAGAAGTTCGGAATATATGACCAATGAGACGGGATTCGGGATTGAAAGGGATCAGGATTTTGAAGGATGTTGGGTTTTTTATTCGTTACATACCTTTCAAGACGAAAAGAACTTTGTATCTGAGATAGTTAAGGTTCTTTTTACATGAAGCTTAAGATGATAGTTTCATTTTACTAATTAAGGGTAAAATATAAATGGATATGAGTTTTTTTCAAATTTTATAAATAAAAAATAAAATTTGAAGTTTAATAGGGTTCTTTATTCAGTCTGTTACATCACTATATTAAGTTTAAATTAATAATTATTTGCTCTTAACGTCCTATTTTCTGAAGTGTGTACATACTTGGAAGAATATTTAAAAGTTTTGAGAAAAATTATTTTTTTTTAAAGTAATGGATAGTTATTCCTGGTCTATTTCACATTTCATAATATTGATATTTCAATAATTACTCTTAGTACAGCTGTATAGACTATCGAAATCCATAAATATTTTTTCAAAACTTTTAACTTGATTTTTTTAAAGTGGCATTTGTGCTAATTTTGTAATTAATTTTATCTGTTTTAATTTATACTTAACCCTAGAATTACATTGAATTTTGTTACAGCCTGAATTTATAACAAGAATAGATAATTTTAATAAAGGAATCTTTTGTCTTTATGGCAATGAATTGCTTCCAAACGAAATGGATTAAGACTTTAATAACTGCAGGTTACAGCTATCTAGGTATATGAGTAGTTTATCATTGTTGTTACTTTTTTATATCTTGTGAGGTGCTTACTGATCATTATTTATTTTTTTACTTCCTTGAGATAAGTAATGAATCATCTTCTTAAAGCAATATTTTTAGAAGTAAAAAGATTTACCTACATCCTCAATAAATCATTCTCTGAGACAAATTGAATTAATTAAATCATAGAAGAGTGTATAAATAGTTCTAATGATATATCAGTATACCTTACGTTTCATATTGACACCATTTTGTAATTTATGGAATTCTACAAAAACTTTTTTTTTAATTTCAAAAATAGCATGATAGACTTAATTTCTTCATAAATCTTTCAAAGCTTATTCATACACAATTTTTTTGCTTAATCCATTCACAATTTCGAAATTACTTTTTTTTATAGCTTGAATTTACCATAAGCGTATTTATGGAGTGAATCTACGGAGTCATGGCTAATTTGCTCGTCTTGCAAGCAATTCCTATAATATTTCTATAAATATTTTTGCATAACTCCATTCTTATAGTGTATCGTGTTATTGAAGGGAAAATATTGCATCAAATGAATGGTAATTTCCTGAAAGAGATGAAACTTCATTTTTTGGCTGAAACAACACACTGAGTAGCTATGGATTCATTTTTATTAGGCTGTACACACACAACACATACCATGAATATTTTGATTAAAAGATGATGCAGCTCTAGGTATAACATAAGCGTTTAGGTAGCTTTAACTAGGTGGCAACTACTAAAAATCATTGTCTTTATAATGCTTTTTACAAATACGAACACTCTTGGCATACTTTTTCAATCGACTTATTTATTTGTTCAATTCTGTTATTTGCTCTGTTAACTATTGTGTTAACTATCAAATATCAACACGTTGTTATACTCTCCATTAATATATTATTTGTATGTTTTATTCAGTTAGTTTGCAATTTTTGTCCTTATTTCTAATCTTTGGTTATCAAAACAGCTTTGCGATACTTAACGGGACAGGTAACGGAATTTATCCTATTTTTTTTTTTTAATTTTAAACAAGGTAAAACTTCCTAAATATAACTATTCTTGCTAAGGACTTATGTCTTATTTTACTATTGAAAAATCACTAATATGTAAACCTATTTGTGTTTTTGTTTCTTTATCAGAAACTAATACCTTAACGGCAGATAAAAGATATTTCTACACTAAGCTAAGAGTATAATATTGTAAATCATTTTGAATACAGGAGCATATAGCACTTTATTAAAAAATGGTAAAACATCTCATCTTTTTAATGGCATTTTGAGATCAATTAATGAAGTGGTTAGTTACGCTTTAATCATACGAAATTAATGTAAAAAACAGTTGATGCAAAACGGATCTGTTTTGCTCAGTTTGACGACTGATCAATTAAAAATTTCATGCTTTAAAAAAATCATTCTACGTAAATAAAACTTTTTAAAACTCAGGGCTCAACACTTAACCTACACCAGCCAATTAAGGAATCTCTCAAAATTTCATACACATCCCGACACTTATCATGATAAAATCCAGTAAAAATGATAAAATGTATCTTTGGTCCATATTCATTATTCGTCAATCCCTCATAAAATTAATACATATCCTAAATTACAATGAAATGAATCTCGCATTTCAAATCCGACTAAACCGAAACATACTGTTGCGACTTTAACTCAGGAAGCCAGGCTCTGTTATTCTTAACATTATATTTTAATAAGAGACCAATTTGGGGTTATTTACAGAGGTATATTTACAATGAAAAGTAATAAAACTTATCGTTTCTTGTCATCACAAAATCATACAATCATACAAATACATATTCATCCACACAAAAACTCCCAACCTATTTCCCTTTTCTCTTTTCCAAAAACAAATCCTCTCGCGCAACAATTACTTCTACTGTTGGGAGTCCCGGCATCACCAGTCCAGTCACTGGCTGGACTAGTGATCCGCCACACTGCCCCCTTCCCAGGAACTGCCGTCCCGGCAGTTTCTTAGTTAGGCACTCCCCAGGTAAGGGGCTAGCCTGTCTATGTGGACAACCTTGTATTTCGTATTCCCGGCTTTCTTGATTCGATATACCACCTCATTAAGCTTCTTGATGATAGTATAGGGGCCTTCCCAGTGATGTTGGAGCTTAGGGGACAGTCCTCTGTGGCGCTTAGGGTTATACAACCACACTCGATCTTCCTCTTCAAAACGATGGGATGTAGAACGCACATCATACCGAGATTTCATCCGCTCGGACATCCGGTTAATTCTTTCTCGGGCAAAACGATGAACTGTCTCCAAACGTGCCTGTAGATCCTCTATGTAGTGGTCAGGCGATGAAGGCGTATCGCTGGGTCGTCCAAATACCAAGTCGCACGGTAACCGGAGCTCTCTTCCGAAAAGTAGGGTAGCTGGGGTGTAATTAGTTGACTCATGGACGGCACTTCGGTACGCGAGCAAGAGTAGGGGAAGGTGGTCGTCCCAATCTCGCTGGTTTCGCGCAACAAAGATGGACAGATGGTTTAATATAGTCCGATTGAATCTCTCGACCATTCCGTCGGACTGCGGATGCAGAGGGGTAGTCCTGGTTTTGGCTATTCCAAGGGTCTTGCACAATCCTTGAAAAAGGCCGGAATTGAAGTTTGTCCCTTGATCTGAATGGATTATTAGTGGCATCCCGAATCGGCAGATCCAATTTCTGGTTAGGACTTCAGCAATAGTTGCTGCTTCCTGGTCAGGCAGGGCATATGCCTCCGGCCATTTCGTAAAATAATCCATTACGACCAACACATATTTGTTTCCGGCATCTGTAATCGGTAAAGGTCCTAAAATATCCAGGGCAATCCGTTCGAAGGGAGCACCGACATTGTATATTTGGAGACGGCCCTTAGTTTTATTTTTCGGACCTTTCCTAGCTCCGCAGGCTGTACACTCCTTACACCAGCGTTCTACGTCCCCTCGAACTTTGTCCCAGTAAAACCGCTCTCGCACCTTGTGAAGGGTCTTCATCACTCCGAAATGGCCACCGGTTGGGCTGTTGTGAATCTCTTGTAGTACCGATGAAACTCTGTCTTTCGGAAGTAAGAGCTGCCATCTGCAATTCTTTCCATCGTCCGTCTCCCATTTGCGGTACAACACCCCATCTCGCAAATGTAAGGAGTCCCACAATGCCCAATATCGCTTGGTCGTTGGGCTTTGCATTGCCATCTCTTGCCATATAGGTTTCAAACTCGAGTTCTCTTTCAATACAAGGATTGGATTGATATCTATGTCGGCATGCTGAGCTTTCACTAATTCGGATGGACTCCATGGATCCGGAAGCATGAGTTGTTGAGTTTGAACTTGCCTAATTCTCGGTTCTTCCTCTATCATCTTTGACGATTCCTCTCCATGGTTAAACTTGATTTCTGCCTTTTCACAATAATTGCAATTGGTACAGGGACGTCTGGATAGGGCATCCGCATTCCCGTGCGAAGCCCCCTTTCTGTGCTGGATCTCATAGTCATATTCCTGCAATCTTTGTAACCATCGCGCTACCTGCCCTTCAGGATTCTTAAAATTCAACAGCCATGTGAGAGCCGCATGGTCTGTTCTCAGGAGAAACTTCCTTCCATAGAGGTAGTGATGGAAATGTTGGACAGCTTTCACAATGGCCAGTAATTCTTTTCGGGTGACACAATAATTTCTTTCTGCCTTCCCTAGAGTTTTACTAAAGTAGGCGATGACCTTCTCACTTCCGTCGCTGATTTGGGAAAGAACCGCACCCACTCCATCATTACTGGCGTCAGTGTCTAAGATGAAATTCTCGCTAGGCTGGGGATATGCAAGAATAGGAGAAGTGGTGAGAGCTTTCTTAAGCTTTTTGAAAGCCTCTTGACATTCAGTTGTCCAGCTGAATGGTATTTTTGCTTCCGTCAACCGATGTAGAGGTCTCGCTATAAGAGAAAAGCCCTTCACAAACTTTCTGTAGTAGGAGCTCAACCCAAGAAAGCTACGAAGTTCATGAACATCTTTTGGGTCTGGCCAATCCTCGACAGCTTTAACTTTCGTCGGGTCTGTACTAACACCTTCAGGTGAGATGATGTGACCGAGGTAGGTGACTTCTCTGTGGAACAATTTGCACTTAGCAGGATTAAGTTTAAGGTTTGCTTCGCTCAACTTTTGAAAGACTTTTCGCAAGTTCCCCAGGTGTTCTTTGAAGGTCCTTCCAATAACGATGATGTCATCCAGGTATACAAGACAGGCTTCACAAGTGAGACCTTTCAACACCGTTTCCATCAGTCTTTCGAACGTAGCAGGAGCATTACATAATCCAAATGGCATAACCTTAAACTGCCACAGTCCTTGCCCAGTTGTAAAAGCGGTCTTCTCTTTATCGTCAGGAGCCATCTCAACCTGCCAATATCCACTCTTTAAGTCAAGTGTGGAAAACCAATTGTTCCCTGCCAGAGTGTCCAAGGCATCATCAATTCTGGGAAGAGGGAAGCTGTCTTTTTTGGTCACATCATTCAGCCGTCGATAATCTACACAAAACCTCGTTGTCCCATCTTTCTTCTTTACTAATACTATTGGGGACGCCCAAGGACTACTGGACGACTCAATGACTCCACTTTCCTCCATTTCTTTAAGTAAGACCGAGACCTCTTCCCTCTTCGCGAAGGGTAACCTTCGCGGATGTTGCTTTATTGGTACATGATGCCCCGTGTCGATCCGGTGCTGGGTCACATTCGTTCGGCCCACATCTCTCGAGGATCTAGAGAATAGTCCCCTATACTCTGTCATCAGAGCTCGAACTGATTTAATCTGGTTTTCATTGAGCTCCCCTAGAAAACCCTTCATTGATTTGAGGTAATCAGGCATAGCTTTCGGATCATCGTCTTCGCTCCTCCGACAGCGGGATATGCTAACGACAGGAAAGCATGTAGCAATGTCTGACCCTCGACGGAGAACTTTAGGCTTCTCATCCAGGTTTAAGAGACGAACGGGAACACATCGTTTTCTTAGGTCTACGAGTGAGGCAGCTACCAGAAGATCATTTTCAGGAGATTTGTTAGCAGGGAAGTCAGTAATCCCGTATATGAAATTGGGGTGACACTCCTTGACACCTTGGACCAACACTTCGGTTTTAGGAGGTAATTTTATATCTTCCGCAGCCAAGATTCTACAAGCAGACGTCTCTGGTAACACTTCACCAAAGAGTTGTATCTCTTCATTTTCTAGCAGGAGGATGTTTCTACTCAAATCGATGCGAATTCCTTGTTGTTGTAGAAAATCAAGGCCGAGAAGACAGTCCTCCTGGATGTCCGCTACGTAGATGGAATGGTCAAATGAACTGTCCCCTATTTGTATTCTGACAGTTGCTCTTCCTCGAACGGGTGCTTCCTCTCCAGTAACTGTCCGCAAAGAGATGTTTGGTGAACTGTATCGTAGTTGATTTTCCATCTTGTTGGCAAGCCTAGGATTTATCAGAGTGACGTTGGCCCCTGTGTCAACTATCATGGTGCACTTAACTTCATTCACGGAGCCTCTAACGTACAGTCCAAGATCTTTTCCATTTAAGGAGAATATCTCAAAGACTTTCTTGGGGATGGTGAATCTATCCGACTGCCCTTTCCCCGCAGGACAGTCTCGGCTTAGTTTCCCTGCGGTTGACGAGGTCTATTTGTTTCTACTCTAGGTCCTTCACACTGGTAGCTAAGATGTCCAGGATTCCCACAATTCCAACAGGTTCTTCTCCGAGACGCCGGATCTTTCTCTTTACCCTTTAACGCATTGAACAACATTTCCTCCACCCTTTTCATGAACGCATCCAACTTAGATTCGTCTTCCTCCTGTTCGCCCTCATCGGCTCTGAGTGCTCTAACGGATCTTCTCCCTCCCGACGTAGCCCGACGAGTGACCTCATATTTGAGCGCCTGAACAACTGTAGATTTTAAATCTTTGCAGTCAGATAATCTCGTAAAATGTTGCGTATCAGGGTCAGCAATTGCGTTTATAAAGGCGATCTTCGCCAAATCGTCCCTCACCTCTAATGGACACTGAGAGTAAGCCTGCTGGACGAGCCTTTCTATGTCAGTAGCAAGCGCTTGTAGCGTCTCCCCATTCTTCTGGCCTCGAGCATTCAACTGGATGTAATAGAGGTCCTTCAAATGTTCTTCCCCATACCGCTGTTCCAATGCATTAGCCATTGCCCTAAAGTCCTGGCGCTTGTCATCGGGCAATGTCTGAAGTACCTCTACTGCAGCCCCTCGAAGTGACGTTGCAAGTTGGCTTGCTCGTACGTCTTCACTCCATCCATTGACGTCAGAAATTATATCAAATTGAGTCTTATAAAGGGACCAAGGCGTAAGACCATCGTAATATGGAGGCTTCGAAACGACGGCAGAGCTTTCCCCACTGGACTGCTGTGGCCGGCGTTCCACTGCGAGCAGCCTATTTTCTAGATTCTCAAATCTTTGATTAATTTCCTTCTTCGATTCTTGTTGCTCCAGCTTGATCTGTCTTATATCCTTTTTGAGATCAACATTGACCGCCTTCACACTCTCAACGAGTTCTGACTTCACTTCCGAAAGACTAGCCCTCAAACTTTCTTGACTATCCTTAAGCTCCACTAGTTGGTTTTCTTGACTGACTTTTAAATCTTGTAATTGCTCTGATAACTGCTTCCCTTGACTTACTTTCAGGCCTTCAAGATGCTCCTCTAGCTGTCTCTCTTGATTTGCTTTAAGCTCTTCTATCTGTCTCTCTTGATTTGCTTGAAGCTCCTCTAGTTTCTTCCCTTGACTCTCCTTAAATTCAGTCAAGAAGGACATCAATCTACTCTCAGATTCCATTTTCCTGGTAGTCATTTACTTGCTTGGATCCTAATCTTATCCCACTTCTAGACACCAATGTTGCGACTTTAACTCAGGAAGCCAGGCTCTGTTATTCTTAACATTATATTTTAATAAGAGACCAATTTGGGGTTATTTACAGAGGTATATTTACAATGAAAAGTAATAAAACTTATCGTTTCTTGTCATCACAAAATCATACAATCATACAAATACATATTCATCCACACAAAAACTCCCAACCTATTTCCCTTTTCTCTTTTCCAAAAACAAATCCTCTCGCGCAACAATTACTTCTACTGTTGGGAGTCCCGGCATCACCAGTCCAGTCACTGGCTGGACTAGTGATCCGCCACAATACTAATGATATCTTCCCACCCTACATTCACACGAAACGTATCTTACCTCCACAGCGTAAAAGGCAATGAAAACCCGAAGACAAATTTCTCTTCGACACGCACAGGCATGCGCTTAACAACTAATGAATGGAGCCAGGGCTTCCATTAAGAGTACCATTATCACCGAAGATCAGCCTTTAATCACACTTATGGACACTCTGTAGATTAAATGCGCGTTAAAGATTTTAGGAGTTGGAGGTGAGTTGCGAAATGGTCATTATCTGAGGCGATGGCGTTGAGGTTGGGGAGATATGGAGATGAGATGGTTCTGTCAGAAATGGAAGGATTTATGGAGTTTTTGAAGTTTGGTTTTTGGTGATGAAAGGGTGATGTGGAAATTATGTATTGGAGCTTTGAAACGTGCTTTAATGACTTTTGTTTTTAGTTAAAAATGAAGTAATTTGAATGAACAAAAGTGGGGCATAATCTGCACTGGACACCTTAATGGTTCAGTTTTTTTCTCGTGCATATTTATTATTGTGAAAAATGTATCAACAATCGAAATAAGTTAAAAGTAAAATGGGTGCGCAGAAGGTTTTATTTATTTATGACATAAAATTTACCACTAAAATTAAACAATTAAAATTTGTGTGTCATCAAGACTCTTAAAAAAGGTGGTAATAATTGATTCCAAATAAATATAGAAAATAATTACAACACAAATATTTTTCTTAATTCTACAATGATTCTGCAGCATTTTTTCACGTCATAAGGGATTGGATAATTTTATGATTTCCATCAGATAAATATTTATATATGTGTCATAAAATGATAATCAAAGCAAATCCATGAATAATTCTTTCTTTAACTGCTACGAAACGTATATTTAATATTCACTTTCAGAATGTTAATAGAATTTATAAGTGCATTTAAACCCACTGAATATTTTTTCATAGAACACAGTTTTAAAATTTTCTCCCTAAGGCCAAAATTAATCCATTTAAAGCGCACGTATGAGTAAAACATGTAACATTTTATGAAATAACTAGCTGAACAGCAACCCGATGCGTTGCGGCGAGTTAAGTTTTAATTCTAGTTTTCACGATGCATATTTTAATATTATATTTTTAGATAAGAAAACGATATGAGAAAGAGAAATTCAATAAAAATTCTGTACCCACTTTTGCCACCTTTTCCAGCCTTGCACTTGTGGAGTAAATAAAAAAAAATTCAAAAAAGTTTTCCCAAAATACATTTCTAATTTTGTATATCAGCAATTTATTACAATCTTCCCGGTATCCCAGGCGCCTTTTTCATATTCCGGTGCTCCCGGTAATTTTTCCTACACAGGTTTTTAAGATATACCTATCCCGGTGTTTCCGATACATTTCCTGTCCCGGTGTTCCCAGTAATCTTTCCTATCCCGGTGTTCCTTGTATTTATGAAATTTTCACTTTTCCATATAGTACATATGTTATGGGCAAAGTGATTAATCAGGCATCTATATCTATAAAAGCGAAATACCACTGACTGACTGACTCATTCATTCATTCACTGGTAAGTAAGGAACACTCAACACGGAATCTCCGAAACTACTGGACCCAGAGGTTTGAAATTTGACAGAGACGTTCCTCTCAGCTATGCGACGCGCACTAAGAAACGATTTTAAAATCCAACGACTCCTTCCCTGTTTTTCGGCGCTTTTTCTACTCCGTTTTTCCCATTGAAATAGCATTATGCATTGTTGAAATGCGTAAATTGCAGTAGGTTTATTTCTGTCTTGAGGTTTCGTCTGGCCTCATGTGACAAAATGTAATTTCAAAAATTTCATAATTTATAACAAATTAAACGAAAAACACAGTGTAAATTTCTTTTTCAAAATTATAACAATTTTCAGGAAACATATAAATTCAAATAATTAATTTTGAAACAATTTTTTCCTTTATTTGTAATTTTAATTTTTTTCTAAAATAAATATATTTATGGAAAGGCTGAAATAAATGGTTTCCATGGAAACAGAGCTGAAATTATTTCATAGAGCATTTTCAATCACATGACTCTTCCTAACAACGGCCTTAGCAACGTTGTTTATTCGCCAAGTGACGTCATGTGCGAATGCTACTATTGGATACTTCTATGTCCCGCCCCTAACAACAGCCATAGCAACGTTGATTTTGTCCTCCAAGTGACGTCATGTGAGAATGCTCTATTGTTTCATGGGGCATGGTTTACTAGACTTATACATTCACTAATTTTTTATTGTTAAGTACTAGATAACAGTTTTTACTAAGAAGTTGGCTATCATGATAAAAGGAAAATGAGATTTATCAAGCATTTTATTATTTTGATAAAAATGTTTTTATTTTTGGAGATGTAGGATCATGCAAATAAAAATGGATTCTTTATCATTTTTGAAATTAAATTAGGTATAGTTAAATATTTTGCTTTGGCGGCGGGAGTTGTTGACTGATTACACATAGGGATTATTTTTTGATTAAATAAATATCATTTTTGGAAAACGATAGAAACTTCATATTACGGTTTGTAACATCCTGTAGGAAATTATTCCCAAGGGGCTCAAAGAGGGTTGTGATTTTTACTTTCTAAGTTTTTATCAAGGGATTTATAAAAACCGAAGCGTAATTTTTGAAAAGGACATCGGAAATACTTCATAGAAATTTTGTTTAAGATTTTAAACTATAAATTTCAAAAGACTGATGATTTCAATTGGATTGTTCTTTTACAGCCACAGTAATATGAGGGACGGGATACGTTAGGGTATATTTTCACAGTAAGAAAACCGGGATGAAAAAGACGACGGGGACGACGGGATGATAAGTGATTGCTAACCAGGAAAAGAAAAACCATATAACTCAATAAACCTGATGATTTAAATTGGATTGTTCTTTAACAACCAAAGTTAAAAGCGGGGCGGGATGAGTTAGGGTATATTTTCAAAGTAAGGAACCGGGAAGAAAAACACGACGGGGGTGACGGGATGATAAGTGACTGCTAATCCAGAAAAAGAAAAGACATATAAAACTTGATAAACCTGATGATTTATTTCAATTTGATTGTTCTTTACAGCGAAGGTAACAGCCAAATTTAAATGCGGGACGGGATGAGTTAGGGTATATTTTTACAGTTAAGAACTGGGATGAAAAAGACGACGGGGACGAAGGGATGATAAGTTCCAGAAAAAGAAAAGACATAACTTGAAAAACTTTTTAAAATATTTATGAATTAACTCAACCCGTGCAAGGCCGGGTAAGTCAGCTAGTTATTAATAATGCCGGAAGTGGAGGTGGGCAAAGTGATAAATTTCATTCATAAATTCCACTGAATTTATCACATCGCCCGGGCATTATTAATAATGCCCGGATTTATTACATTGCCGTAACATATATTTTAATTTTAAGGAAAAATCTTAAATAAAGGTAAATAATGTTAAAACAATTATTTTAATTTATTTTTGTGTTTTCATAACTGAAAATAGGTTTTTAGACATTTATATGATTTTTCCCATTAAAATAATTAGTTTTGAGGTTTTCATCTCATTTACAACAGTGAGTGAAGCAGATCTACTCTAGTAGAGAAAGATTAAAAATAATCTATAATAAAAAGCCCTAGTAAATTTTTAAGTCTAGTAAACCGTATCTTTCCAATTTCCATATCTCCAGTCAATTTATGGAAGTTATTTCATAAATATTTTTATTTTAAAGGAATAAATCTTAAAATAAAGGAAAATAACGCTTGAAAATAAATTATTTGAATTTATTTTGCTATTTGCATAACAGATGGAGTTTTTAAATCGACAATAATCGAGTTTTTCCTGTTAAAAATATTTAATTTGGTGGTTTTCATCTCATTTTTACAACAGTGAGTCAAGCAGATCTACTCTAGTAGAGAAATGGAGAAATAAGCGTAAAAGAGCAGAAAAACGCAAAAGAGATCAAAGAAGAGAGAGAGAAACGCAAAAGATCTAGAAAAGTATTTCGAATTTCGGAATGAAAATGGGCGACTCGGCGTCCCTGGGTCATTTGCCGTCTTTTGGTACCTCGGCCGCCATTCTGCGTTCAGTGGTTTCGGAGGAGATAGAGGGACATACATACGGACAAGCGGACATACGTTTGTTTACTCTCGGATTTTAATAGTATAGACTAGCTGAACAGCAACCCGATGCGTTGCGCCGAGTGTAGTTTTAGTTCTTGTAAAAAAGAAAAATTCAATAATTTTCTTACATAACATTCTATCTTTCCAACGTAATTAAATATATGTTTTGACTTAGTTTTATCTGCTGTAGCCACTTGTCCCACATTTCCAGCCTTGCACGGTTGGAGTATATATGTTACGGGCAAAGAGATAAATCGGACATTATTAATAATGCCCGGAGTGGAGGCTGGCAAAGGGATAAATTTCATTGATAAATGGCACTGAATTTATTGCATTGCCCGCCTACTCTTCGGGCATTATTAATAATGCCCGATTTATCACATTGCCCGTAACATATATATTTTTAAAAAGGTTTTCTCAAAATACATTTCTAATTTTGTATATCAGCAATTACCACAGTCGTTCAGGTATCCCGGTGTTCCCGGTAATTTTTCCTATCACAGTTTTACAATATTTTACCTTTTTTGGTGTTCCCGGTAATCTTTCCTATCCCAGTGTTCCTTGTAATTTTTCCTATCCCGGTGGCCGTTGTTTTTATTTTTCATCTTAATAAAGCAATTAATTTGAAACCTTTTCATAAATATATAATAATCTTAAAATAAAGGAAAATAATGTTAAAACAGTAATAATTTTAATTTATTTTGGTGTTTTCATAACTGAAATTAGTTTTAATAGATATTTATAGGATTTTTACTCATTAAAATATTTAATTTTGAGGTTTTCATCTCATTTACAATAGAGCATTTTCAATCACGTGTCTCCGATCACGTGATCAAGCTGGCTTGGAGGATAGACAACTTTTCTTTAACATTAGGCTCCCATAGAGAATATGCGCTGCATTTAGTTTTTATAAGAAAAGTTCATTTAAAAAGATTCTTTAGGCTCGGTTAAAGATCGGAATGAAAGAATAATAGTTATTGAAGGTAAGTGCATATGTTTTTGTGTTTTAGTGGTAAGCTAAATTTAGAAAAAGACTTATTACGAGGTGACATGTTTTTGTTTACATTTGTTAGAACAATATGCGAGTCCGATACATCTGTAAAATACTTATAATATGCTACTGAAAATAAATATTGAATAATTAATAAATAATTAAGAATTTTAAAATATGTTAGTAGCATTGCGAATGATACTTGCAATTAGAACACTGGCAGAAATGGTTTCAGCAATTAGAACACTGCTAAATATAAAATGTAGTATTATTGAATGACTTATAATATGCAGAGATGCTATTTTAGAGTAAATAAAGGTTACTTTAAAGTAAACTTTGGAGAAAAACATAAAACATCCTTATTTTTCAAAATTCACATCAAAAGTAAACAAATAAACGATGTGCATCCTATAGTTTTCCATCATACTGTCTGTCATCCAAGCCTCTGACGTCACAAGCCTGTGACGTCATGTGCGAATGCTCTATAGTGAGTGGGTGATCTACTCTAGTAGAGAAAAATTTTAAAAACATAATACAAATCCTAGTAAATTTGTAAGTCTAGTGAACCGTGTCTTATGAGTTATTCCATAAATATTTTTATTTTAAAGGAAAAAAATCTTAAAATTAAGGAAAATAACGCTTGAAAATAAATTATTTGAATTTATTTTGGTGTTTTCATAGCTGATGGAGTTTTTAAATCGACAATTATCGAGTTTTTTCTGTTAAAAATATTTAATTTAGTGGTTTTCATCTCATTTTTACAACAGTGAGTCAAGCAGATCTACTCTAGTAGAGAAATGGAGAAATAAGCGTAAAAGAGCAGAAAAACGCAAATATCTCGAAAAGTATTTCGAATTTCGGAATGAAAATGGGCGACTCGGCGTCCCTGGGTCATTTGCCGTCTTTTGGTACCTCGGGCGCCATTCTGCGTTCAGTGGTTTCGAAAGAGATAGAGGGACATACATACGGACAAGCGGACATACGTTTGTTTACTCTCGGATTTTAATAGTATAGATATCAACACAGTTTTTACTGTAATAAATGTCGTAATCTCATGATGCGATTCAACATTTATTTTATAACATCTATCACTGTTTGTTTTCTAACCCCCAAAGTATCCTCATAATGCAATTATACCTTTTTGTAAACTAGTATCAACCATATTAAAAATAAAAATTTTAAGCTTGGTATTAAAATATATTTCTATTACACATCCATTCCATTTATACTCTTGAAACACTATGAGCTATTGGTTTTTAAGTACCTCTAATTTTTTTTTATGAAATCCTTATGTGATATTAGTTACGTTAAGCCTTTGCATAAAATAAGGGAAGTTAAGTTAGGCCTTTATTAAGTATGTCCAATAAACATAACCTTAAACCAAACTTTTCCTTCTTTAAGGCTAAATCTATTCTCTCAATTCAAACCAGGGAATTAATATTTAGAGAAATTCGTATAATTTCGATCATTAATACTGCAAAATACATCATACGTTACAATTATCCCCTGAATACAATAATGGTATACTTGAT
Organism: Tetragnatha montana; assembly: GCA_963680715.1. NCBI lineage: Eukaryota > Metazoa > Arthropoda > Arachnida > Araneae > Tetragnathidae > Tetragnatha > Tetragnatha montana. The sequence continues at coordinate 41,676,449 of OY796674.1, forward strand.
ATAATGCATCGTAATGAGGGAGAAGAGGATTTCCCTTCATTAAGTTCGGTTAAGTTATTAAAACTTATCTCGGCTACTCCGAGAATTCGGTTAATTGGTTTTAATTCAAAACGTCATAGAAATCTGAGAGACCAATGTCCGTTTAGAGAATAATAAGCTCGTTTAATTTAGACCTCCCGCCATGTTGTACACAAACCCTTTCGAACAACATCTACATAACCGAATCATACTTCAAGGGAGGAGCTTTTATACTCATAAAACAAACTACTTCCGCATCAAATGTTCTTCCCACCAAACGGTAAAATTCGTTCCCTTTGTTCCACCTGCATTCCAAAGAATCCCCATCTGTTCTTAAGACTCGTTAAGACATGTGGCTAATTTATTAGATGTGCCATTATGCAAAGCGGCGAATGATCTTCAAAAGCGCCGTTAAAGTAAGTTACGGTGCATTCTCATTCATGTCTTTGGGAAAGCATTGCCAGCGGGACTATGTATATGAACTTGAATGCAGAGCTCAGACGGTTGTAAAAATCTAAGCGAACGTAAATTGCATTTACTCCGTGATTGGCCATTTGCTCGGATATAAATTGGAGCTCTGATGTTTTGTACTCAGCGCAATTAACCTAAATCAGCAAAAGCAGAGTACAAATATCTTTTCTCCTTCCCGGTTATTGAAATGAATCATGTTACTCGGGATTAGAGATTCTGTTTGGAGAATTTATGTGGCTTTCGCGTAAAAATGAAGGGAAATAAAAGTTGCTTGATTGTTTGTTTTACTGAAAATCTCGGATACAAGCTTTCAGTGTAATTACATTAGGTTTAGTAGAGGGATTTTTATTGCTTAGAAATGCCGAAGGTCTGTTTCAAAGTATCTTTGTATATAAAAGTACTAGGAAACGAAATCTATGTTTATTTGTTTATTAATAAATGTATGAGGGTTGTTTTTTCTTTTCACGTTCCGTTTTGCTCCTGAAAATTGTAGTTGGAATAATTTTGCTCCTGCATCCCTGCAATCAATTTGCTTTATTACGGGGGGAAATCGTACATTTTTTCGACTAGTTATCGCGTCTACACCGAGAAAGTGAGGAACTTCTTTTTTTTTTCATTCCTGCCAACCCATAGAGATTATATCGAACTAGATAAGGCTTCAAATCTTGTAAGAATGCTTCTTCGCCGATAAAAATCTCTTGGAAGACCTTTATTTAGTTTGGAAAATCAATTTTGAATCAAAAAGAGAGAAATCTTTGACCTCACAATAATTGTGTTACCTCGTTCAAGTCCCAATTTGGGTTTTTCAAACACTCTTCTGTTCATATCTGGTTAAACGAAATGGATTTCTTCTTGTAATGCTGTTTACATAAAGTTATAGTAGTTTCTTTTATAAATAATTGAACCGACATAAGTGCTAAAGTATAAAAAAATCCTTGTTAGTTCTTTTCATTTCCTCTATGTAAAAACTTGACTAATTGTTTCATTTCATTACTTAAAACAGTTCTATTTCTTTTTTAAATAATTTAAAAGATGTCATTTGAAGAAAATAACGTTGATACTCCACATAATCCCCTCAATCGTAAATGCATACTTTTTTTCTATTTATTAATAGTATTACTTTTTACTTCTTTTCCAAATTATATTCTATACGATAATTCCCCCAATTACATATTTTCATGCGGATTAAATTTTTCTTTTCCTTCGTCTAATAATTATAAATCTTTTGAGATTAGATAAAGTGAGTAACTAATATCTTTAAAGGAAATTAAATAAAAGAAAGCGTATTAATGCATGTGTAATAAAACTTGAATTACAATTAATTATATTTATTAAATAGATGCATGGATAAATTAAAAACGATCTTTCCTGCAATGCATAAATACCAGTTACGTAATCTGTAGAAGTTGTTTTTCCTTGATAAGACCCTTACTGCAGTGAAAACAACCTGCAATGGCATGACTAGTTTTCGAAAGAATGAGGAGATTGGAGTTGGAGAGATTAAAAGTTATAGGTATACTGATGAAATAAAATTAATTTTTAGTTAAAATTTAAACTCTGTTACTCTCATATTGCTTCTCATTAAAATTATTTTCGTTGAGTTTTGAAAATAAAACCTTTTCAACTTTAAGATAATTTTAATTAGTTAATTAAATGTAAGTTAAGTAGTTATTTTAACATGAAACAACATTGTATCATGAAAATTTGATAAGAATACCTTTATTAAAAGCTCACAGTATCCGGTCAATTAAATTTCCTTTTGTGAGAAATTTCAAACGGCAAAACCAACAAATCCTCAAAAGTTGAAAAATTTATCATTCAAAACCAAAAAGAAGCAAAAGTAAGTTTCCTAAACTCAAACGGCAGTCACGTTTCTAAAAGACCTGTCTTTTTTTTCAGACCATAACAAAATTTAATCGAACCTAAAAATCTTTTTGGAATCTCTGTAGAAACTTAACTCTATCAGGACTCTGGTTAAACTTCTAACCTTTTGTGCATCCCAGAGAAAAAAAAGTCCTCCGCACTATGTCATCCGAGATGTTTAATTACCGGCAACAAAATAATTGCAAACACAAACGAGCAGGAGTCGGGAGACATCCTTCTTCGAAAAGAATTCGGACTTTTGAGAGTTGTCAACCAATGAGACTTCCTCGGGATACTATCTCTAATTACTTTATGTGACAAGAACAAAAGAGGCTCTAGGAAAGGAAACGAAGACAATTCATTATGTCGCAGAGTTTTGGTTGGAAAAAAGAAAGGGGAAGCACAATACTTTTGCTGAAGTGCTCAAATAAACTTTGTTAAGAGTATGATATGGAGGAAATTACCTGTTCATCAGCTGAGTGCGTGTTTTATTTCTGAGCTTTTTTTTATGCCTTGAAAATGGAACGTTATTGAAAAGAAACTGTTCGGATGAAGTTTTCTCTTTAGTGAATCATTGCTGTCATTCATTAAAATGTCTTACCATCTGAACCGGTTGTTATTCTTGATGACTGAAGCATTAAATATGTTAGGGAGCTTTTGTACTAGATGAATCATTACTAGCAAACAAATACCTATACCCACCATCTATTCATCATTACTATAATGAAGAGGTTTCCTAAAATTAATATAAGTATTTATTTAAAGGATGACATAGTTTGTTAGTATTTTTGCACAATAACAAAGTTATTATGATTTTCTCTTGTAGATGCTTTTTTCTCAAGATCGCTAGTCTCGATGATTTTCTTCATGTATTTCTGCTTCATCAATTCCTGCATTCATACGAAAATTTGATACCCTAATTTAAATTGAATTTATTTTTGTAGTTTAAAGAGCACATTATGAAAAGTCAGAGTATATCGAAGAAGTTTTAATCAAAAACAAATTGCATTTAAAAATATACCTAAAATGCAAAATATACTTCATTTTTTTCCAAAATTTTATTTAGAATTAATAAAAATTAAATGAGAATAACAGAATTTCCTTGAGTTCTTTTTAACTCCACGACAGGAGATGAAAGTTCTCAATCTTTTATAAACTTAATAAGTTCAGCAGAAAATATTAAAAATTTAAACTATTTCATTTTTATCACTTGGTAATCTACCCCTTATTTAATAAGGAAGATATTGAATATATAAAATTGAGATCTTTTGAAACAATTTAATTTTTTTCGGCTATTGATTTAATTCTTCAGTTATATTCATATAAATATATGTTTAGATTTGATTATTTTCACAATTATTCTATTCAATAAAAATGCATTGGAAATAATGTTGAATTATAAACTTTTAAGACATTTAAGTATGTGCTACCACCGAAAAATTTTAAAACTGGTTTAGTTACAAATTGTTTACTCAAACTTATCTCTGTTATGTAAAACAAATTATTAATCATTATCATTCAAATTAAAAATCATTATTAAAGTATGACCAATATGTTAACATCACTCGCTTCAATGTAAATTTTCAACTACTTAAAACATGCATTGACTTAAAACACGTATAATTTATTTGCATCCAATCAGTTCCTATATATACAATAAATCAAGGAATACTTGAGGGAATATCTAGGTCATTGGACCTTCAAACTCCAGTAACACCAGCATCACTGGGTAAGGCCAGGAGCAGAGCTGTTACAGAACGTGTGACTGAAAATCACTGTCAGCTGAGTGGCTAGCTTGATGCTAACCCCTTCCATATTTCCCCAAGTGAATTTAGTTCCTATATATAATTTTTCAGCACTGCCTACAGTAGTACAGCCCGATTTCTAAAAAAGGAGGTCTAAAAACCTCTAGTCTTCACAATTTTAAGTAAATATATTTACAGTCTTGACAAAACTACGCAATGCACAAAAACTCTTCAAGAATAACCATCACCTCATCGCAATAAAAAAAAATTCCACTTTCCAAATCATAAACACATCATTATCCCGCAACATCCCCCAGTAAACCCCAACCATAGAAAATCCATCCACTTTTCGTTGCATCTTCGTCTCAATCTAGTCGCGATTACGTAAATTTAACTCACCTCTCAGTGCACATCCTCCGCCTATGGGTGTGCGGGTAGAGCATGGTTCTCACGTGCATGGGAGGGGGCGCAATATCCGAGCGCAATGCTCCTCCGCATTCCCCGCATCCGAGTGCACGGGACGCTCCATCCCGCGCCTCTTTTATGGGGGATCGCAGCGGCACCTCTCGGGGCTCCACCCACCGCTGCTACTGCTTCCGATGGGGACATCCCCCACGATTCTACAGGAGCTTTGTTTTGGATGGGATTGGAGAGTATGTGGTTTTCAATTTTATTCTGAGAGGGGAAATTATGATTTTCCTACACAAAGTAATTCATCAAATTAAAGAAATCGCGTTTTTAAAACGGATTAAAAAGTATAACATGATTTTTCCCAATTCCGTGTAAAACTAAAAACGTTGAGATCTTGCAATAAATAACCACCAGCATTCCCTGCATTCCTCTTATTTGCTTGTCTATTGCGTGATACCCATGTTTTTAGTTTTACACGGAGTTTGGGAAAATTATTCAACACTTTTTATAATCCCTTTTAAAAACGTTTTTTGAAAAGTTACTTAATTTCATGATTTTTGTTTTTGTTTTTAGTATTGTGTGTGTGAAGTATCGAAATCGTCTTATAAGACGATTCTCAATTATTTTATTTGTCTCATTATTTGATTTGTCTTATAAAAATTTAAAAGAACGCTTTTTTTCCCTGCTAAAGGAAATAATTAGGAATCTCAATTAGGAAACTTACTGGAAATTTAAGGAAGGTCAACCGTGGGTAGAGATGTTTAAGCGTAAACTTTCTCAGGTGTCATATTATAGCCGTTTCTTATTTGACTGGTAAGCGCGGTTACGGGATAAATAATAGAAAGGGGATTTTTACCCCCTTAGAATTTGAATATCGAAATCCGTGAATTTTTTTTCAAGATACTATAGTAAGGATCATGCATGTGAAATTTCGAAGAATTTTGATCATTTTTAACTGCGTCATAAAGTAACAGAAACATATCAAACACCAAATTTGTTGTAAAGAAAAAAAGCTATAAAATAAACTTTTTTAAAAGACACTACATTTTTATCAAGGAGTTTTTTCAAGGAATTTTTTTTAAAGTAGGCATCATTTGAATAATTTACAGGTGGAAAAAAATATTTTTTTTTTCTTCTTTGCAAAAAATTACACTGTTCAACAATGAAAAAAAATTACAGAGATGAGAATTACAATTTCTTATAGATTTTTGGTTGCTGAACACGAAAATCACCATTAAAATTCTGAATTGACTCATCGTTTTGTGTAACTTTACAATAATTGTAATTATAGAAATTAACAAATTGTACTTTTTATACACATTGGGGGGGTTTTTTCGTAACTTTTGTGGGGGACGTTTGGAAGATATCTATGGATATCCTGGAAAGGTTTTCTATCATGGAAACTGACACAGTCTTTTTTATGATGGTCCATTGTTGAAATATCCTGATGAAATCTCTCTCCTTGTTCGCGTCTGAAATCCCCACAATTTGCATGGAAAACCTAAATATTTGAATGCCTGAAGTGTACTTTTAGTGACAAATATAAGTTCAAATTAGTGACAAATTAAGTGGTAAATATAAGTTCCTGCACTAGGTCTTTTTAATGTTCAGCACAACAGTTACACAAGAACTGTGTACTAACATTCCAAAAACATTTCCAGGCATATAGCGAGTTTTTGTAAGCAGAACTAGTGTAGAATAATACTGCTAAGGTTCCCTAAAAGTATTTCTGAAACAATTTTAGTGGCAGTCACACAGATATTGATACACAATCCACATTATTTCTGGTTATAACGAGCATGCTTTGCACAGCTATCCCACTCATCCATATAGTAAGAGTACTTAGTGTACCCACCTTGTTAGATTTTGTTGCAAATAACTACAGGGTGTTTCACAAAGAGCCCCCGATTTTAAAAATTAATAACAAAAAAACGAAAAGAGATAAAAATACGCCGTCTCCGGCATCCTACTTAAAAGACCAAAGAATTTTCGTACACAAATTTTTGAAAATTCGTAGTTCTCAAATCAATTTATAGATGGAAGCACAACTTCTTTGATATTTAGGGAAAGCTATCCTCAAAGTCCCTATTTTCGTTCGCCATAGGGAAATCAAATTTTGGGAAAGAATCTATTCATGAATCGAATTAGAATCAAACAATTTGAAATCGAACCCTGTTTCCAGTTTGCAGAAACGGCTCTCAGCCAATTTTAAAGACTAGATCTCACTAATTTAGGAACATCAATTAATTAAGTTATAATCTAAGTTAAATTTTGTAGTAGTATTTCGTTATCTATCCCATAAAAAAGGACATTTTTAAAAGATAATAAGTGGATGGAGTACAAATTTACTAACATCTTAGATACAGGAATTTCGACATTTTAACTTCTAACAAAATCTTTGTAAAATGTAGAAGGTTTTTAAAATTTGTTGGCATTACAAACTACGGAGTGCTTCGAAGAGCTCAGAACGATTAGGTTTATTATCAGCGAATAAATATTATTGTACGATTGATTCATCTGATAGTTATTTAGCTAATCCTAATGTATTCTTTAGAGGAGAGGGTTTTCATAGTTTTGGAGTATCACAGATTAAACCACAGCCCTATTGCCACAAAGCGGAGTTTCCAAGTCCGATTCGGAGTTCAAAAAGGACCAGCGGAGAAGACAATTCGTGAACTGTTTAAAAAATTTCAACAGACGGGCAGCGTGACTGAAGACTTAGTGGGAAATGTGGGTCCCAAACACTCTGTCGTAACATCTACTAATGCCACGACAATTGCTGCAGCTATCGAGAAGAACCCAAACAAATCTGTGCGCAAACTTTCAGCTGAGTCCGGCATCAGCCCATCCAGCACGTATAGAATCCTTAGAAAAAAATTAAAGATGTTTCCATACAAAATTCAATGCCGGCAGGCTATACCTGTTAGAGCTGAACAACAACGAGAGGTATTTGCTAAAAAAATGCTCGAAATGATTGATGGTGCCAGTCTCGATGTCGGCCAAATTTGGTTCTCAGATGAAGCCCATTTTTATCTAGACGGGGTTGTCAACAGACAAAATTGGCGTTTTTGGGGAACTGAAAACCCTCATTTGTCTCAAGCGCAACCCCTCCACTCTCCAAAACTCACTGTTTGGGCTGCTATCTCGAGACAAGGAATTATCGGGCCCCTTTTCTTGCGAGAAACCATTACTACAGGCCGTTATATTGCACTCTTGAACCAATTTGTCGACTACCAACAAGCTTTGGACGATCATCCTGACACGGCATGGTTCATGCAAGATGGCGCACGCCCACACCGAACCCAAGACGTGTTTGACGTTTTGGAGGAATATTTTGATGACAGAGTAATTGCATTAGACTATTTGAAATTCAAAGGAAAAGGTTTCGACTGGCCCCCGTATTCTCCCGACCTTACCCCGTGTGACTACTTTCTGTGGGGCACACTTAAGGACCAAGTTTACGGCACTAATCCTTCAACAATCAACGAGCTGGAAAATGCAATTCAAAAAGCTTGTGTGTCTATTTCCCGTGACACACTCCACAAAGTCACCGAAAACTTCGTTCGAGACATGTCTGTGCAGTAAAAGGGGCGCATTTTGAGTCAATTTTAATGTGATTGTTCTTTAAATTGATGTGTCACTTGTGTTTTAAATGCTTTCATCATCATTTTGAAATTATAAATTAAAGTTTGGAGTTCTTTCGTGAACCCTAGAATAAGAAATCAGTTTTTTAATAAACTCCTCCAGTACTAAAAAGTTTTAAGACAAATAATTTTTTACAAATATATCGATCGAAAAATTCATATTACAAATAAAAAGGGGGCTGGGAGGCTTAGTTGGTTTACGTGCTGCAAACCACGCTAGCAGTCTGCGCACTGTACCAGCCGTCGGTTCGATTCCAGCCTTTGCCCAGGGGGTATTTTCTCTCTCTCTCTGTGTCAGTAAAAATTCTGTTGTGCCTGTCTTTCTTGACGAAGCTTTATAACCCTTTCAATCCTAAAGTGCCCGAGATAACCATTAGATACTATGGAACATATGGGGTGGCTAGGTCTTAAAGTGATAAGCGGATCCTTGAGATCAAGAACACAGACCGGAAAATATGTTACCAATACCAATACAAATATAAAACCCCAAGACAAAGAAGGGTTTAAGTTCCATCTTCGACATTTTTAGGTCTGATCATTTATGACGAGCTCATTAAACAGTTTTAAAAAATCTGTAGGAAACACGAGCAAATTTAAAAATTTAGTAAAATAAATTTAAAGAAATATTCTGAACTACTAAGAAATTTCTGCAAGGATAAATTGATTATTGTATTTAAAACAATATATAAAAGATTTGCTTTACAAACTATTGCATCTTATTTAAATTAAACTCAATATGCATTTTCTTTGATTATTTAGAAGCTTAATAGATCAGATTAACCTGTTTCTGCTGACTGGGAACAAAGGTTTGATTCCAAATTATTTTATTCTAATTCGATTCATGAATCGATTCTTTCCCAAAATTTGATTTCCCTATGGCGAACGAAAATAGGGACTTTGAGGATAGCTTTCCCTAAATATCAAAGAAGTTGTGCTTCCATCTATAAATTGATGTGAGAACTACGAATTTTTAAAAATTTGTGTACGAAAATTCTTTGGTCTTTTAAGTAGGATGCCGCTGACGGCGTATTTTTATCTCTTTTCGTTTTTTTGTTATTAATTTTTAAAATCGGGGGCTCTTTGTGAAACACCCTGTATTTAAGTAGGTAGGCAATTGAACTGGCGGTTAAGAAAACCCCATATACTAAACCTCCAACATGAACTTCATATCACTCAATAAGCCAGAACATGCGAAATTAATCACGTCTCTCTCTCTCCATTTACTCATCCTCCGCAAACCCCCTTCGAATCAATTAGAGTGAGTGCGAGTGACCTCGAGATTACGGCCCCTAACCCCTTCTCATTACCCCATATCTGCAGATGGAGGGCCTCGAGAACAGCCCTTGCAGGCGATTAGGATTCGGACAGGGCCGTTTCGTTTTAAAGTGGGATTGGTTGAATGAACAGGGCTGTGAGGAGAGATGCATTGAATAGAATGAGTGGTCAAGACGTTATGTAGTAAGTGCTGTTCAGGGGGTGAGTGCAACATGCGTTTTTGCACGAGGAACTCTGAGGAACAAAATGTCTTTTAATTTAAAGTAGTTTGGAAATCGTTCAGGAAATTGTCTGGTTTTGTTTAGATTATTCTCTTCCCTTCAATCAATATTTATTTTTGAGAGTCATCTTGAAACAACTTACCAGTTTGTGTAAGCCAAAGGACTCTGTAAAATCAAGTTCTTAATTTGTTTCTTTGATTTACGGGGTGGATTTTGTTCACTACTTGTGTTTTTAACTAAGACTCAGCAAGCGAAAAAAAAGTACTATTATGTTTCTAGTGAAAGAAGAGGGAGTCATTAGTAGGGGATGGGAGGTAAAAGTACTTGATTTGTTACAAAAAGTAGAATTTAAAAGTTGGAGCTTTAAAAGAGCCTTCTTTTTTAAGAGTAAGATCAAGAGCTCACACAAAAAAGAAATCAAAATATAGAGTTCCCCCCCCCCCCCCCACTTTGCCCAACAAATCAGATTTTTTTGGGGGTTAAAGGAGAGACATTGAACCCTCTAGAGTTTCCTAAGGTGACAAATCCTGATTATATTTCAATACTCAATAGATAGAACAAAAAACTTCAGTTTAAAAAAATATGCGCACCATGTTAAAAAAGTACGGGGAAAACGTTTTAGGACACTTTCTTCAATATATACAAGATTTTTTTACGATTGAAATTTGCATTTTTTCGGTCCTTATAAAAAAAAAATACAAAATTTTCGAGTTTCTTTAATTTTTTAAAGAAAATTCATTGTTATTTAAAAAAAAAAAACTGAAAGATAATACCGGAGATACTCGAAAATTTGCTGACAATCCTCTTTTGAGGGCTGAAAAGGAAAATTTTAATAACAAATCTCCTTCAATGTAAAAGATAATTTCATGAAACTTTTAAAAATTGTACATGTTTTTTTTTCACATTTTAACTTAAGATTTTGGTTGTTTTTCGATTCAATGTTTTGATGTCTCCACTAATAAGCGTTTTAAGTTGTCTCAACAGATTGATCATAATCACTTTGCTAATGGCCTTTATTTCCATGACTATGTGGCATTATTTCATAATTGAAATCTTAAAACAATCTGGTTCTTCCATATTTCCCAGTTAACCGTGCAGCTGAATCAGAGAATGAATAGCCAAAGCCCATTAAGTCTACCCCTGAAACTGAAGGTTGACGGGCTAATATGCAAGAACCAACAGGTTTTTTTTAAACTTTATATAACCCCTTTATAAACAAAATTATATAAAAATTAAATGTAAGAAATTTGCCTTAAAATTAAAAAAAAACAACTGATTTTTGATTGTCATTTTTATTGGTATTAGCTTTATCCCAATAAATTACCATAAGAATATTTTAAAAAAAGAATAGATGAAGAAATATGAAGGATCAACTTCCCTTCTTCTAACCTGAATCATGATCAAGCCCTTGTTTTAAGATTTTGGTTAGCTTTATTTCAATTGCAATTTTAAATCAGATATAGATAATATATAGATCACCACAAAGTACTTTTAATAAGAAAATATTGTTATCTTTACAATAGGAAAAAAAGATTGACATAGAACTTTTTTCTATAAAACAAAGCTATTGAGAACAGAAAAACAGAAAAATTAGTCGACAAACCAACGAAAAATAAGTAATATAGTAACAGAATAAACGAGATAAATGTAAAAAAAATAATGAAATATAGATAGGACATGAATTATAATAATTATTAGAATCATATCTTCATTTCATCATTGTTTTGATAACTAACATACGAAGAATTTACATGATCTTTTATTTATCCTTGATCATACCAAGTTATGCTATAACAAGTTATATTGTAAGATTCATAGAAGCTCAGTTATTGGTTTGACGGAGAATAAAAAATAATAAGGTTCAACTAATAACATGTTCATATCAATAACTAAATACAGGTAGTAATTACAATACCAAGTATTGTACAAATTGATGAGAGAAACTAATTCTTTTTTGCATGTTTTGAACAATCTTCTATGTTGTGTTAAAAGCAGGGCTGGTAAAGGTTTATTTATTTCGTCTTCTAATAAACCTTTACCAGCCCTGCTTTTAATACACTATAGAAGATCGTTCAAAACATGCAAAAAAGAATTAGTACTATTTGGTAGTAATTTCCCCAACAAGATTTTTCTCACCAAAATAAGTAACAGTTTTTACAGCCACTACAGGATCAGTGTTCATTAATCTCTTCCATTCATCGGATCTCAAAACATCATTGAAATTCTTCAAAATAAATTTTCTAGCCTTAAAAAGAAGCTCGGCATCCTGGTGCTTATCAGCAAGTGACAATATTTCGCACACATTAGAAATGTAAATAGTTTTGCTCAGTACAGAAAAGCACTTCTCCTTGAGGGTAAGGACCTGGTACTTATCTGCCGCATAATACAACTTCAGTGCGCCCTCCCACTGCAGGTCGTTCACAGTGCCTGTGTACATGAACTCCAGAAAGCGAGTCGTCGTGGGGACGTCCAGATCTGGAATGTCCATGGAATCGACAGCAGATTCCCTCATGCCGCAGGAGAGCATGGCCTTGAAGACTGGAGATCGGGCGCTAAGGATGTTCTTGTGCGTAGGAAAGGACACCTCCCCACAGCGGAGTTGGAAATCCGAAAAGTCATGATCCTGGTACAAACACATGAGATCTTCGGACAGAACTGCCACTGAGTTGTCAGGCTGGTTTGTAGTGACAGCAGTGGGCTTACTTGTTGAGGGTTCTTTAAGAACGCTTGAGGTTTGTGGGAAAACACTTGCTGGCAACGTAACAATAGAATTGGAATAACTTGTGTAGTAACCATAATGATGCCTGTACTTATTCCTAGAAATGATCTTAATTCTTAAAAGTAAAGAGTAGCCTTTAGTTAATTCTTCTTCTGTCAGTGACTTAAAAAATTCCCACTTCATACAATCATGAAATTCATGCTCTTTCTCTTCAATTCTAACTACATAATTATTTTTTAACACAGACACTGCTGTGATCACTAAAATATCCTTTTTAAAATCTCTTGGCTCTATCGAAAGAACGGTTTTTTTCTCTGAAACACATAATGGTATAAGTCCTTCCTCAGAGTCATCGAAAGGGTATTGAATAATGAAAAGAGTATAATCATTATCTCCCGTATGTCCAAGTATTCCACAGTTAAACTTTATAGATGAATCAGATGCGTCAATAGTTGTATACAAATTATACTTCAATTCATAAATCCAATTAAACTCATATCGAAGAATAAGTCTATCCTTATGCAAAGCTCCACTCTTCTTTATTTGAGCTGCCACTTCTTCAAACTTAAGTCTCGGAAGAAATTCAAAGAAGTCGACCCTGTTATTTTCGTTGACTTTTTGAAAGAAAATAAGGGATCCGCTTGAATCAATTAGGGATAGCATGCAGGGCAATGGCTTACCTGATAAGGCATAACGGGAAAAATAAATGCGCACCACAAGGTAGTCTCCACAGCCATTGAGACCTCTGGGATACAGTATTATACGAGAACAACTAATGAAACATGATCCAGGCCATTCAATCTTATTATCGTGGATATTTTTTCGCCAACAACTAAAGTTCTCGATAGTCCATTCTAATATATGCATGACTAAAACACTGATAAGGAAAGCTATTGATTCACACCCAATCTTGGTCATCAGATTCGTGCGAAGACCAAAGTGGCTGTGATGCACAAAGTAAGGTAAAATCTTTTCCCTCTACTTCTTCTCTTGTCAATGAGATTAAGAGCACAGAGTACTAAAACAGAGAGTCCACAGCCACAGAATAATTATAACCTATTAAATGTAGGGGGCCGAGTGGCCTGGTTGTGTTACGTGCAGACAACCACGCTAGCAGTGTGTGCACTGTATCGGCCGTCGGTTCGATTCCGGCCTTTGCCCTGGGTGTATTTTCTCTTCCTTTGTGTCAGTAAAAATATTCTGTTGTGTCTGTCTTACTTGACGAAGGTTTATAAGCGGATCCTAGAGATCAAGCACACAGACCGGAAAATATATGTAACCAAAAACCAAACCAAACCAAACCTATTAAATGTAAAATTTATTTTCGTGTGTCCTGCTATCCTGCTGTGTGTTTATTTCTATATTTCACTTTAATAATTATCTAAATTAATTGGACCCAATTATAACCACATAATGAATTATTGCGTTAAAATGAGAAGATTTTTGTGCATGAAACTCTCGTAACATAACTCTTAATGCTGTCAACCTCAAAATTATTGCTTATTCAGAAATCTGATTCACCAAAAGAATTTTGAAACCCAAGTAAGGATGGATAAGCATGTTACGTTCTCGGTAATGACTAATGAGAGAAAACGATTATATTTGTGATTTCATCCCCCTTCTTCCAACCAAAATCCTTTATGCCGCCATTTAATTCAAAATTTCTAATATTTTTCTTAAAACTCTTCTGATCAGTAATTACTATTAGTTTTAACTTTGTAATTCAATGCTTTTTAAAAATAAAATGCCTTTGTGATATTTGATTTCAACAAGTAATTTTTATAAGTAAATATTTAATTATAACTAATTATGATAACACAAATTGAAAACCAAATCTATTTAGCCTTTAAAATTTCTTTAATGCCTATCTGTGAACGTCACGGATATTTTATGGCACTGTAAAAATATTTGGTTACAATTCAAATTCCTTTGTTTGGAGATGCTTGTAGCTAAAATATTTTTATTCAGTGAAATGTGAAAAATATTGCAAGTTAACTAATATTACAACTATACTCTTCACCTGTAGTTTTGCCATTGAAGAAACGCATCTCTAACTTAATTAGTTAATCATGTCTCAGCATTTGATTAGAAATAACATAAACCACCCACCTGTTCCATCAGAAATACCGTTTTCATTAGATTATAAAGCGCCTTATTTCTTTCCACTAACTTTCCAAAAGGAATAGGGAGAAATATAGTTATAAACCTACAACTTTGAGGGGAAGTAATTCCATTACTGTATCGTAATTACGTGAAAACCCCTTCGATGGTGCAGTAAGACACCACCGCTATTTCACCTGCGTGTCTGACAGTAATTATGCTGGGAGAAAGCGTAGGCTCTGGAAGTAAACTTGAAATCTCCTGTAGACATAATCAGTTTGGAGCCCCAATTATTTATTTACCTGGAGAGAAAGTGAATAGATCTCTGCATAGTCTCATTGAAGGAAATCCGATCCAATTTCGCGTTCTTTCATAGTGTATGAACCCAATCACTTTATGAACTTCTGTATGATTTATGAAAACGATATGATGAATGAAAGGGCTGCTTCGTTTAATTGATATGACTTTCATTTACTTTCCCGAATTTTCAGGTTTGAGCGGGGATTTCGAAAATTTCGTTGGACTAGATATACTGGTAGTGCTGAAACTTCTACTACATTCGAAATCCGTCGGACTATTAAAAAAAAGTTATTTCTAAATTTTTCTTTTTAGTGTTTCAGTTCTTTGACGTACAGTAGTGACTGTAACTTTTTTTTCTTATATCCCCTCTACATAATCATAATAGTCTTTTATAACTCATTATTAATTATTTTTATTAATTCTTCTTTTATTAATGATTTCTTTACTTTACTATTCATCAAAGTAAGATTTTTAGTATTTTATTATCACTAAAATAGGAAAAGTATTTCTTGTTTATTAAGTTATTTTTTATGTGCAGAACATGGGGTAATTTTGCTCAAAAACCATATGAATTTCCAATTTGAAATTAAATCAATTAATGCCTATAATGTGAAAAACTAAGCCGCATAACATAATTCACAATATTTTTTATACAAACTTTATTAACATTTGGTTTTTACAACAACAAAAAGAAGTCTGCTCAGGGTCTTAAATATTGCCCCTCAGCTATAAATTCATTTATTAAATCAAAATGGCTTAAGAACCTTAAATAGTTCCAGAAAAATTTGTAAAAGAACCATAAAGTCTCTTCTCTTAATTCTGCGAAGAAAAAATTTTTTTTTAGTATTCGTCTTGATAGTTTCTACCTTTAAAAAATATACCTATGCTAGGAAATTCAAACATAATCAAAAGACATTTTCTCCCTGAGCTTTTTTTTTAGTATTACAACCCCTGATATTTTGTTCTCTTTTCTTGACAAATAACATAATTATAATAGTAGTAAGTTTTAGATCAGAGCCAATATTCGTGATCCCATAAAGCAAGATGCTATCAGGGAAAGTTAATTGCCAATTAAAGAATTTTAGTTCCATTTTTATTTTGTAAGAATATGCCAATGGTTTTGTCAAATAATTACTACACAATAAAATCCAAACTTAAAATAACTTATTGCACAAAAGCTTGGTAAACAGTATTATAATCATTAAACCAGCAGTTTTAAAAATAAACTAAACTAAATCTTAAAGATATTGTTCTCAAATTATTTATCTTAAGCAACCTCAGCTTAATTACATGTTGACTAAAAATTTTTGTATTTGTGTTTTAAGTGTGTGTTTGCATTGAAAAGAAGGGTTTTCTAAGCTTTCTATCGAAGATTACTGCTAATGCTTAATTTATTTTTACTTTTATAAATAAAAAAACTAAATAAGGGCACACCAAAAGCAATGAAGCTTGCAATTTTTATAATTAATCTAATTAAGAACTATTAATTTTCAAAATGATAAAATTTGAATCTCTAATTAACTAAAGTAGATTATATAAATGATTATTTGCTTTTTAACATTAGATATAGTGTTAATCTTGTCTGATTAATTATTTTTGTTTTTGCGTTCAATTAATAAGAGTACTTTTAGTTATTGTATCGAAACTTATTATAAAGACTTATAAAGATAAATTACTCATAAACTCATCAAGATCAATTAAAAATGTAATAAAGAATAATAGTTTCTGTCTTATATTAGCATTGAATAAAACCTAAATTTTGAATATCATAAAAGCAATTGGTCATTATAAATGGTAAATAATTCTTATTTTTGATGTTTTCATGTATATTTTTAAAATCTTTCGCATAAACCTTTTTTGTCATCTACATAATAATATTACTATTCAAACACAATTGTACAAATTTTCTAAAGTTATCATAATCAAACATTACTTCACCGTAGTAGTTGGATATAAAATACTGGTATTATTTTTTATGAAGCATAAAGAAAGCATAGAATGTGTTGTGCTAAATATTGTGTGAGTTAAAGGTAAATAGATTTTATTCTTTAATTTATTAAGATACCATGGTTAAGTGTCTACAAAACTAGAGAAAAATTGATATTATTTTAATTTCGATGTTTAGATTAAAGGTACTTAAATTTAAGTCTTTTAAGTATCGTATTGATATGTCTTCGGTATTTGTGAAATCAAAGTTCAGTTGTTTTAAAAATTTTAATGTTTTAGCTGATAAAAAGCAGCAATAAAAATGTAAAAGGAGTTTAATGCACTAATAAAATTCATTCCTCTATACCTAATCACTTAGTAGTAACTTATACCCCATTGCGTCATTACACGTTTGAACTATGGTGAATGGTGATCAATTGTCCTCTTTTAGGAGGAAGGGTTTTTTCTGTGAGGAGTTTGTTCTTCCTACCTCCTTTTTTATACTTTGATCAATTTCGAAAACGAGATTGAATTTTTATACTTTAGCTGCCTTACTTACCGAAGAATACAGTTTGAAGGATAGTATTTCTTGTTCGGATATGACCAGAATGTTGTATAAAATTTACGAACATAAACCATCCACCAGAAAAGGTTCCATTCAAAAAATAATATGGAATGATATTTGTAAAACGTTTTATTTAATAATAGGGATATTTATGTTTAGTGTGTTTTATAAATATTTGCGTAACTTTATAAAAATAAAATTGCTATTGTGTAACTACTTTTTAGTTGTTTTCTTAGATGGCTATACTAAAATATATACAACGATAATGTCCTTCATCAAGCAATCAGCCAAATTTATAACCAGGGTCCAACTAGCTAACTACATACAACCATAATTATATTCTTAAATATAAATTAAAAATTATATGGATGAAATGGTTTTACAATGCATTGATCATAGCGTTAGTATATTTTTTAATGGTTCAATTCCTTTAGAGTCCCCGCTAAATATTGCCCGGTTCTTTTAGACAACAAAAAGTAGAAATATTCATAATAATATAATAAATAATTTCAAACTCCTGAATTAAAATTTTTAATTAGATCAATAACTATTCAGTTTATTAATAAAAGTCAGAAAAATTTGCTGATATTTGGATATATTTAGTGATTTGGATATTGGCGATATTTAGCGGGGATTCTAACGGAATTGTACCTTTTTAATTTACAGTGAACTTGTATCCGTGCTATCCTCCAATTCATTATTAAGATGTGAGGACTTAAATCTGAATCAAGGTCAAATCGGGGAGTCTATGTAACTAATAAAGCTCTCAAGTATATTTAAAAAGCTTTTCATTTTGAAAGACCAAATAAAAAATAAATTATAACATCCCCACTCTAAGTATGTAACTAATAATAAAACGCCAAGCAGAAAAATTCAATCCATCCAACTTCCCCACGACCCACCGAGGAATTCTCATTACGCAAATTCTTACCTTAAATTTTTCTCCCATGGGCCGAAATTTCCGGAAAATTTTCGAACCCCGGGCTTTCTTCAAAAAGGATAGATTCCTGGAGAGGAAAAAAAACCGATTCATTTCTTTCCTCCAAAGAATTCTGGAGCTGCTCAATCTAGCAGTCATTACCTTTCGTCGATACTCTGGCGTCCATAAATCTAACTTCTCAAAAATAACCACCATCCATCACTGGAACGGGGAAAGGCCTTCCATTTGTAACTCCATTGCGGCGGGAAATATTTCGGAAGTATTATTTCGAGGTCTGCCTTCCGCGAAATCCTGTCTTTTTGGAGGGAGACAAGCTGAAAATTGCATTTGGCGGAAGTCATTGAATTTCTGGATCGGGATTTCATGAGGGTGGGTGGCAACGGCGTTTGCAATGAGGGGCCATTTATCTGTAAGTGATAGGTTTGAGTGATTGGAAACGAATGTTTTTTGATGGTATTCGTGTTGAGTTTCGAGTTCTTATGGGTCTTTTATAAATCTTGAGGTTTTAAAAAAGGTGTATCTGAGATTTCTATACGAAAATAAGAGAAAATTTTCGATTTCTTAACAATCGAATCAATTTACAAAAGTCGGCATATGAAAAATTTTGACTGAAAAAAGCGGTAAGTTTCTTCAAAAATATAGATGTTACGGGCAAAGTGATTATTGGGCCTTATTAATAATGCCCGAAGTGAAGGCGGGCAAAGTGATAAATTTCATTGATAAATGCCATTGAATTTATCACATTGCCCGCCTCACATCGAGCATTATTAATAATGCCGGATTTATCACATTGCCCGTAACATAGATACTATGAAAAATTTAATTATAGTTATTTTTCTCGCTTATAGTTTTTTATAAAAATAGTATTTAATCTAAATTATAGTTTTTTAAGTAAAAAATTTTGTTTCATGGTTAACTGTTTTATTTTCAAAATTTCATTTAAAAGGGCTTTACAGTATGTTTTGGAATAAAAGCACACTCGATTATATTGTTGGAAAGTCAAGCTATTCTGTTTATATTACATTGATTGCTATCATAATTATGTGAAAGATCTTACCAGCAAACTATATGTAATAATTGTCCCAATCAGCATTAAAAATACACCTTTCTTCACTGGTAATATCCCACCCACAGTAAAAAACAATCCTTCTCGGACTTTCAAAATAAATTCTACCCTTTTCATCGGTTGGCTTGGTTCCTCTGGTTGCAAGAAGATTGTTTTACCAATTGAAGCATTAGAAGAAGGTATTTTTTCTGCAAAATGCAACATACTAAACAACAAACTAAAATGAATTATTACATTCACAAAAGACAATATCAAGAACATCACATCATACATGGTTTCCAAAAGGACGAAAGAAGTAAAATACATTGAACAAGACACATATACTACTGATAACAGCAGATGAGATTGAAGAACCTGATCAACTTCTTCGACAAGGCAGCAAAGCTTTGTGTATTTTGCAAAACTCGCCCTTATATCTTTAGTGTAAAATGGAAAGGAAATGGAATTCTTAAATGTCTCTAAGAACTCTTTCACATGCCATGACACGCAAGAATAAAAAACTCCAAATATACTAAACGGAATAACACTAAAAATATATGTTCCAGTCATTATTGTAAGAGAAACTGATTGAATGAAACCAGGGTAATGATCCACGATGGGTTTCAGAATCTTCACTTGGTACATAAATCGATCTGTATCTCCCCTTGCCAACATCTCAATCGACAAAGAATACTGTATTATGTTAACAACAGTTATACCAACGCAGGCTATGAAAACTTTCTTTTTAGCCGATCTTATTTTCATTCTTGAAACCGGAAAATCCTTGAAACTCTCAATAAGGTCCATCACTCGTGCAATTTCTTTTCGCTTCATTTCAAAGTTAATTCTGAAGGCATAACCAGTGACAAACAGCACGAATGGTGCTAGTGAAAACTGGGATACGTTTTCTATTATGGGTGCTATGAGAAAAATACCTGCCACGGAGCTGAGTGCACCTAAAACATGGTACACCCATCTAAGTAAACTTCGCACGAATCTAACTCCTGGCCTTGCTGGATCCGTAAACAGGTCAATCCCGAAAACAATTAAAGTGTAACGCACAGGAGAATACAGAGACCTCATTTTGCTTTAAAGATTACAAATATTTCCTCTTTGCAATTTCGTATTTAGTTGTAATAAATGTAAGGTATCTCGTATCCAAGACCACTTTAAAGCGTTATGGATTTCACCTAGTTTTAAACTTTGAAATCTGGAGGTTATAATATCATTCATCCTCGTGTTAATGTTTTTCCATACGTAACACATTCTACACCTCTAGCTTGAAGAGTCATTTTTATTTTTCTAAAAGCTTCTCTAAACAACAACTTTTAAGCTGAACTCAACTAACACAGTGATTGGAAATACACGAACATTTTCCAATGTATTGATTTTTTAAGACATACATTAGTCCTTTAAGTCCCATATTATAAAAGGCTTCTAATTTTTATTATACACAATAAAGACCTTTTTGTAACAAATCTATTGTGCGTGCTAACATATTTAGGGCTAAAGAGGACCGCATATAAACTACCCTATGACTGAACTGATCTAATCATTATAGCCTTGAACGAGGGTATGGAATAAAACTCCTTTTTTAGATATTTTCTATAAGTCACAGGTCTTAAATTTTTGCATAACTTATTCACTAATCGCTATTAAATACGTTAAAAATCGAATTTTTCTTCATCCACTCATTTGGAGATATCGCGGACGTAACTCAATTTTCGAATAATTCAAAGTAAGAAATCTATTTATTGCAGTTTAAAAAATGGTTCAAAGTACAGCTCTAATGACAGTAATTAAAACATCAAAGGTTATTAAAATATTTTTTTTTAAATCATTAATATCCTATATATTCTTGGACACAACTCTCAGTTTTCGGTTTTTTTTCGTAGAATATCTTCAAAATTTGAGTGCTTAGTGTCTTAAATTTCTTAAATAATCTCATGATGTCAAAATATCAACTGAATGTAATTAGTTTTTATGTAATTTTAATATTGAGAAACTTACTGTGCGTTAAAAATTATGATAGAAATCCCTGTTTTTTGTAACGGTGCTGTTTTAGCATAGTTAGAATTTAGAGAATAGCTTTCTTGTTTGGATCAACCCGTAACGAAAAGAGTTTACTGAATGGTCCCCATTATAAGATAATAAACATATCTCATATAGTTGAAAAGAACCTCAAAGCATATTGATTGAT
Source organism: Tetragnatha montana (assembly GCA_963680715.1). NCBI lineage: Eukaryota > Metazoa > Arthropoda > Arachnida > Araneae > Tetragnathidae > Tetragnatha > Tetragnatha montana. The sequence goes on from OY796674.1 coordinate 41,697,892, forward strand.
GATTTATATATGTTTTTGAGAAATCAATACACTTTCATGTTTACCCAACACCACTTTTGTTGATTGCATCATCTTGTATGGACAGTTTCGTATCCTATTAAGTTTTTAAAAGTCTGTCACAAAAATAGATTAAATGACAAAGGTACAGGTGTCAACGAGAAGAGCAATGACTCTTTTTTCCAAAGGTGCGCTACGGAGCTCATTCTTTTGTGTTTAGAATAAGTTTACAAAGAGATATGAGTTGAAATGCTTTCTGTAAGAAAATATAGAATTAAAATGAAGTAAGAAATGAAATGAATAATAATAATTTATAAAAAGATGAAGTCCTTGTATTCTCCTGTGCTTTACAGCTTCGTTATTTTCGGGATCGACTTGTTCACTGATCAAGCAAGACCGAAAGTTCGATTTGTGAGATGTTTGCTAAAATGGGCGAACCGCGTTCTGGGCATAGTGAGCACACTGGCAAGTTTTTTTCTCATCGCACCCTTGACGGAAGAGGTGTCACAAACAACACTGGCTCCTGTCGTGGCGTTCACGACAAGCTATGCGTTCCGAATCCACTTCGAAATCAAGCGAAAAGAAATTGTTCGACTAATTCATCTTATTGAAAATTTCAAAGATTCGCCTGTGTCGAGAACGAAACTGAAATTTGCTGAAAAGAAAACCATCATAACCTGCGTTGGTGTTATTATTGTAAACTTAATACAGTACTTTTTGTCCCTGTACATGTTGTGTCAAGAAACTAAATCTCTTGATCATTCCGGAATGATCCTGAGAAGCATTGTAGATTATTGTCCAGGTTGTACCTTATCAGCTTCTCTTATAACTGCGACTGGAACATACTTATTCAGTGTTATGCCGTTTTGTATTTTCGGAGTGTTTTATTCTTGCGTGTCATGGCATCTAAAAGAGATCTTAGAAACGTACAAAAATTCCCTTATCATCCCATTTCACGCTAAAGGCATAACTGAAAATTTCGCCAGGTATGCTAAGATTTGTTGCCTTGTTGAAGAAGTAGACGAGGTTCTGCAATCTCATTTGTTGTTATACGCTGTATATGTGTCTAGTTCAATGCACTTCACTACGTTAGTTATCTTGAAAAACAGCAGTCAGCATTTGTTCTCGATATCGTATTTTGTGAACGTGTTAGTTCATTTTTGTTTGTTGTTTAGTATGTTGCACTTTGCGGAGAAAATATCTTCTACGAATACTTCAATTGGTAAAACAGTTTTCTGGCAACCAGAGGAACTAAGCCAACCAATTAAGAAACTAGAATTTATTTTGAAAATCCGAGAAGGTATATTTCTAACTGTGGGTGGAATAGTGCCAGTGAAGAAAGGTATATTCTTAGTTCTAACAGGGACAATATTCACCTACAGTCTACTGATAAGATCTTTTACAGATGATGGATTGAAAAAGCAGAATTTAACAGCTGTTGTGTGTTGAATGATGACCGATGGGACTTGTGAGAGATATTTTGTATAAGTATATTTTTTAAGAATCAAGAGTTTATGAAACTAATTTACTTGCAAATTTATTTCTAAAAACCTTAAGAAATTTCTACAATAGAACAAAAAGTGTTTTATTATTTGATGCAATATCTATAATTTTCATTAAAACTTTCTTGAAGACACTTATTGTATTCTGTGATCAAAAAGTATTTAGTATTTTCTACTTTATTCGCCACGCCATTTATCCTAGCCTTACTTACTATAGGTAATTTACAATATCAAAAAAAGGTATAGAAGTAAGTACTATGAATCCCAACTTCCTTCTTCGACAAATGTCGTTGATATAGGGGGGTTGTGAGTAACTCTTTCAGAAGTCTTTTATTTGTTTCTCTATTATTTAGATAAATTAAATGCCCTTGAATAATTCAAACAAACAATAAAGGCGTGAATAAGCAGACCATTTATTAGACATAAACAAACAAAATGGTTGTCTTGTTATTCTACTTTTTAAGTTCTAGTGGAGCGGAAACCAAATGCAAGCCTAAAAAGGAATGATTAAGATTGATTATTGTTTTAATGAAGTACTTATTTTTGATAAATCACTTTAATTTTAAAATTGCATCAGGCTGTCGGAAGTTCGCATAGAAATTTTTAATATATATTGTTATACCACGGCTTACTAGATACTTATACAGGCTAGCCGAGTAAGGAAATCACTGCAAATCCAGATGGCATTATTGGACAAACTGGCAAAGCATATTCACAGTGTTGATGGCGGTGGGTGATATAGGTAGGTCTTGTAGCGCTCCAGGCGGGAAAAGTTGTCAAATGGTTTTCATTGTTTAAAACTCGGCTAGCCTGTATAGTGTATAAGTATCTAGTAAGCCGTGGTTATACACATACCTGTTCCAGCGGCAGCACAGAACGGAAGTCTTGGTGTCCACTCTCCCTTTATGTTGCACGTGTAATTCTTCATTGGAATAGCGAGCTTGTCCTCATAGCGTTGACAAGAGATGCTGCACATTGGTCCTTTATCCATAAATCGTGTGAGGCATTGTTTTTTGCCTCCGGGTCCCAAAGATATCGTGCAGTCCACGTAGGCTGAAAGAAAAGTGTCATCAGTTTTTATCAAGCGAAAATTATAACTACATTTGGTAACGAACTCTGATTGTAGGTGCTACAACTAATTCTCTTAACCAAAAAAAATGTTTCCTTACTTTTTTCACAATAGCAACTAATTTCTCAAAACATAAATGCTGATTTAATTATTTTGGAAAGAGGAAAGTTTAGCTAATATTGCTGAAAATGGGGAAAAACGGATTGCTAAACCTGGAGTGAAAATTTTTCAAGGTACTACTTCTCTCTTTTCCGGTTTAAGTTGAAAGTCATCTACTATAAGGACCAGTTAATCCTCTATTTGCATACTTTATATCCTAAATTTCAGTGTTTTGGAATTTCAACTTATGCAAAAAAAAACTAAGTTTTTTAAAGGCATAATACTAAAACATTTATGTACTTTAACATATAACAATTTTAAACACTCTAACGCTGAAACATATTTCATGTGTTCGCTGCTGAAAGCTTTTCCAGTAGAAACAAATGTTGTACAATCTACAACATCTCTTCTTTGAATTACAAACGTACCAAAACTAATAGTATACTCTCAATTTTTCATCGAAAATACTGTGGTTTTGTAAACACCGGAGTATGTGGTTGTCTCTTTGATGTTGGAAGCCACTAAAAATGTCCAATAGTCCTTTCAATTAATCTTATCTGGCATCAAGTATCCCATGGGAAAATATCTGTAGATTTTAAAATGATTCAAAACATTATTAATTATTTCTTTATTAAACATTATTATTATTACGCTCCTGGAACATAGCTTATCTTCTTTATTTAGAAGTAAGTCAATATTAGGTATACATCCAAAACTAACAGGAAAATAACTGCATCCCTTAGCTAATATCAATTTCATGTAATGTGTTTTCGAACTTTAAGACAATTATAATACTTACGACTGCATTCTTCAAACCACAGAGTAGGAGACCAAATGCCTTGGGCATATATGCAAGTCATAACTCTCACTCGGCCCTCTTTAAAGGTGTGTCCCCACATGCACGTCTGATTGCAGGTGCTGCCAAGAACGAAATCGTAAGGTTAAACTACGCTATTGAATTTGCTCTTTTTCTTCAAATGGAAGATAAAGTACAATTAGAAAGGTTTTTTTTTTAGTTTCTGGGGTCAGATATATTCTTAACTTAAAAAACGATTGAAACCACATTAATAATGTATTAATTTAACATGAAAAATTCTTAAGAAAACCTTTTAGAAAATAGGTATCTTTATATGAAGAAATCTTCAAGCAGGGTGTTGCAGTCCGTGTCCGTATTTGGAACCTACGTAGGGTCATAGAAGTAAGGTGTACTCCTTGTTAAATGACCCTGTGGAATCCATTAAGAGGGCTTACAACACCAATAGCGATGAAATAAGTTTAAAAATTTAAATAAAAAAACTAAGGAACAAAGAACAAAAACTTTAGAGAGAAAATTGTTTGATGTAGCACACAACACACAAACGTACAGAATAAAGTTTCATCATAAAATATCTTTAATATTCAAGGAGATATTTGCATGTAAAAATAGCACTTTTTTAGGTCTCAAAAAAAAAGAACAATTTTGCATATTTTCAGTGTTATTGTGTAGTTTTGAGTTGTTTTAGTAAAATAATGACAAATTTTAATTAAAAATCAAATTAACTTTCAAATTTGTGAACTTTTTTTTTATGTCTGAAAATTTGCTATTCTCACTTACCAATATCTTCTCCAATATTTAAGATATTTTAGTGAAAGTTTTTTTCTGCGCGTTTAACATGACATTTCGAACAAGTTTCTCGTTGAAGTTTAGGTTCTATCTCCTTCAGATTTTCAATTAATCTTTTAACTTTCTTATTTCGCCGCTAGGGGCGCTGTAAGCGGTCTTAATATATTCAGCTGTTCAGATATGGTCACTTACTTAAGGGTACACTTTACTTCCAAGACCCTAAAGATGGACACAAATTAGAGCTGAGCGCCGAAAGCGAACAGCCGCGAATACGCTCTGCGCACGCGCGGCTTGTAGGCGCTACGAGATGAGCGTGCGCAGAGCGTGTTCGCGGCTGTTAGCTTACGGCACTCGACTCTAATTTGTGTCCACCTTGAGAGACGTAGGTACCAAATAAAAGCTGTGAAACGGAATTTTGAAACACCCTGTATAAAATCTCCTAGTATAATCATTTACCACTGAAATCCTGCCTTTAGAAAATATTCATCAATGAATTGCAGACCTACGTTATTTAAAATTCTATAGGCTTGTTCATAGTCTTGTTTTCTTTTAATATATCCCAAAAATCTTATTTAAAAATTTTTAATTCCATGTTTTTCACAAGTCGTTTATCATTTAGAAAATTCCTTTGGGGACATCCATAAATTACGTGAGGTCAAAAGGGGGAGGGGGGTCCAGGCAGGAAAAGCTCACCAAATCTCACCAGGGGGGAGGGGGAGTCAATTAAAATCTCACGTCAACTTTTTGTTTAGAAAATATACGTTTTTTTTTCTTCAATATTTTTTAGCACAAGTTTAGGAAAAAAAATGCTCAGATTAGTCACAATAGCTAATCATTAGCCAGTCAGTCGGGATAATTACTAGTTAGAATCATGTTTTCGATTTCAACGTGTTTTTTATCAAAATTTTGCAATCTGGATGGTAATTTTTACCCCGATAAAACAAAACTAGTGGTTGAGAAAATCTCACGTGGGGGGAGAGGGGGTCCAACAAAATCTCACTAAATCTCACCAAGGGGGGAGGGGGGTCCAGATTTTGGAAAAAACACCTCACGTAATTTATGGATGTCCCCTTTTATAAATTTCAAAAAGTATAAATTAATAAACTTTTTTCAGAGATATGTTATAAAATCCCAACAGAGAGTAACTTACGTATGTGTGGATGATTCGATGCAAGAAAGCTGAGAGTTGGGCAGATGTTTTGGGTATCCGCAAATGTCGTTGGTACTCGGTACCATTCGCTTCACTCGACTTGTCATTTCATCCTCATGAACTAAGCGTAAAAGAGTCATGCATTTTTATTTTGCATTATAAAATTATCAGTTTCTGACATCTCAAATCTATCTTCAACTAAACTCCTCTAAATATACCAGTTTTATGAAAATGCCATTTGTCAAAATGTTTAATATGCGGCTTATTTGGTAGATTTTGTATTATTAAATAAATATTCACAAATATATTTGTTTGTTTAGCTATGTAATTTTTTTTTTACAAAAAATTATTCGATCCCAGCTTTACACGGTAAAGTATGGATATAATCCGTACCTATAATGTTTACTAAATTTGATTCTTTTAGTTTTAATCAAGCCTTTATTTTTAATATTTTATAACAATAGTTATCAATACTCTCATAGAATATTTCAGTAAAAAGAATCAACAATTATTTTGGTTACTACTATATAGAATACTTTCCTTATGATTTTTGAAAATACTTATCCCGATGATATATTTTATTATTTTATATCGTTTATTAAATATTATCCAATTTAATCTCTAAAACTAATATCGTTCAAAATATTCAACCAACAATAAAAAATTTTAGGATATCAAATATATTCTGTATTTTTGAAGAAAAATTAGAAACTAAAAAAGAGAATTTCACTTCGTTGTAATAAATAATTTATTTATTTAACTTAGTTTTTCAAAGAACTATCCTGCAAATATAAACTAAAATTTCAAGTGGGAAATAATATAAATTCATTTTGAAGGTAGCCTATTAAAGAATTTAGCTTGAAATTTTTTAAATTGTGGAGATAATTACTGTGCAGAAGTTTGAAATGATTAATCTCAATATTCTTTCCCCCAAAATATATTAATGTGTTAGTTTATGACAAACAATTTTTTTCTACACGGTACATACCTTGAGGATAAAAATTCCAAAAACAATAAATAAAATTACCTTCATCACGAAGTTGTTTCTCGCTCCCACTTGTGCATCTCAGTAGTAAGCATGAAACTAAAACAGTTTTAGATAAAATTTCTTAATCACAACCAGACAGTTCCTTTCTTTAGATTCAATGGAATTTTATTTAAATAAAATTTATAATTTCATCTCATCAGTAGCTTTGGATAAATTTAGTTCTATACTACCTTTATTTCATGCGCACTTTTTTGTAACCTACTTATTTACGTTCCAAATATTTAGTTACTATTTTGTTAAACGTTTTTTCAATCTTCTTATGACAATGATGCGTAGTAATAGTAAATAATACGTAGGAGGTTTTAGTAGTTGAATGTATTTGTAATTTAGAATAAGGTTATAAGATTCTAATGATTACTTCGTGTTAGCCTCTTAGGTAATCCAGCTGAATGAAATGCAAATTGATGGTAATATATACCTTATCTATAATACAAAAAAAAATAATGAGTTAGGTGGTTATTTAATTAGCAGCTTAAAACTGGTGGAAACAAACTTCTGAAAATAATTTGAGTGGATTAGAAGCCAAAAAAAAGTGACAGTGGAGAAAAACTTCTGTTTATAAGGCAAGTTGATAAATTTTCTAGTGTGTTTTTCTTATGTGATTTCTTTAGAAGATTTTAGCTTAACCTTGGCTTATTCAAATGTACACATAGTTTAAGAATTAAAGTTCAGAATATCAAAACACAGAAAAGTGTTAAATTAAGTTTTTAATTATTTACAATTTTATCCATTACACATAGCAAACTTACGATTTGTAAATTTTAACTTTACTCCAATAAATACATTTCTAAATCAATCAAAATGGTTCAATTTAATTAAATATTGCCAAGCTGTTTCGGGTACCAAATATTAGACATATCGCCAAAATTTGCAATTTAATCGATTGAAATTTTCAGTTATATTAATTAAATCTGGCTATATTTGAATATTTTTTTTGTCTACAACACCTTGGTGATATTTAATGGGACAGTTAAGGGAATTGAATCATCAAAGTATTTAAAAACCTAAATTGATTTGAGGTAATAAGGTTCCTTGTATAACAAGAAAATACTAAAAATCTTTTCAATGAATTAAATTAAACATTGCATATATTTTAAACAAGTTTTCGTTGAAATAGGTATTTGTATAAAATAGTTAATAATACAAAGCCTAAATGAATCCTAGAATTAATGTTAACCAATTATGGTAATTTTTTTTAATTCATCTATCCTACCACTATCATATGATACTTAAAACAATTTTAGGAAATAAAACCATTCTAAAACTTACATGCCAGAGCTAGAACAGATTTCATTTTACAGTAAGAGACTAATCGAGCTCTTCCACAGCTCTAAATGATCAATTTTCTTTCAAAGCTCGTTTAGAGTAATTTTCGGGGCGAGTTATCACGTGCAAGATTTCTAGGATTCGGGGAATTAGAATACCCTCTGATTTCGTAACTGAGAGTAGTTTAACGATCCTTTCCGTAACTTGTACGGTGCAAATTACGGAAGTAGTCACTGCATATATCTAAATATTTTGTTTAAGACTATTCTAGTCTTAAAATAACATTGTTCAATATTATTATTGAAAAACATCATATGATTTTGATTTTTAAACCTATACGTGTATTTATTTAGTTTCCTAAGTAGTGTCAAAAATATAATATTGCTAATCAAATTGAAATCTTTCTCGAAATTCGTATATACTCGATGCACTTTAATGAAAACATTTAATGAGGGAGTAAGCATTCCGTTCTGTCAGCATCGATTACAGCTCAAAAGATGTTTTACGTGTGAAAAAATTCTTAACACATAGTTTAGTTTCGAATAAACAACATAATATTTATTTCTCTATGTATGTCTAAGTTATAATATTTATTTCTATATAGACGTTGGAAGAATGTCATTAACGATTTCTATTAAATGAATATTTGTTCACACTTTACGGTCAAAGCCAAAAGTCTGTCCCCTTCATGATTTGGCCAGACATTGAGACTTTCAGGCAAACATTACACTTTAAAATATTCCCAAAAAAACGAAAAACAGTCATTTACGAAGTGTGAGTCACAGTCTCTCTATACATTTTTTACTTTCATAAATTTATTAAATAGGTACTTCTATTCTGGTTCATGTCCTGTCCATATCTTTCCAGAGAAAGGACCACGTAAAGGGGGGGGGAAGTTTTATTAAACGGGAGCTTAGGAACAGCAAGAATAGTGCATTATTTCCTTGGTGACAAATCTAGTCGTCTTGCTGTCAAACTATCTTAGATTAAAAATTCCCCCATTTGCAGTTAAGCCGTTCTACCTTCAGAGACTCCATGTATCAATTGTTTGATTTCTAATACTGTTAGTGCTAAATAAAAACCTTTGGTTAAACATGTTTGGTTAAAACAACTTTCCTCTACATCTCTATAACTTATCTCTAAAATACAATTTTAAACACGAATAACAACTATACAACAAATAATTACAATGAGACAAATATGAGCTAACAAAAGCAAGTTTAAAAGTACAAGTTAGGAATGGGTATAATTTTTTTTATTTCATTCACACACATGAAGTTAACCAAAGTTTTCTTATAATTTTATTTATTTTAATAATTAAAAATTAGAACAGATATGACAATTTATTTCAAGAAGCTTTCGGCGCTAGGGTATATTCAAATTTATATTTGTGAATGTCACAGAAGAATGATATTTATTATTTACATAAATGATATTAATATCAATGATATATCTTTAAAATTATTATACTAAATTTTAAAAGGGAATGTATTATAAACTGTTTTATTTGATATATTCATTCAATGAACATACAACAAGAAAAATTAATTTACCACGAAGTCAACTTAAGTAAATACTAAGTTAGAGAACCAAAAATTCATATAAGCATTTTAAGGCTTTAATAAAACTTTTACTTAGCAAATTTTTTAATAAAAAAAATCAGAATTTTAATAAGAAAATATTCTCCATTAAAGCAGCACATAATGATTTATAGTACCTTTATTTATATAATAATACTTAAAAGCGCCTCAAAGCGATTATTTCCTTTTATAGGTGCATAATTAAGCTAAAAGTTAGTATATTCCCCTTGGCCCAAAGAGATAAACATATAAAATCTTAACAAACAACAGAGTTCCATCAAAACAAAATCACAACCACCATATTTATACTGGAAAGGACCTTATCAATAAGCTATAGGTGACTATATTTCCAATAAGTATCAAAAAAACTCCTTTTCTTATAGGAGTCATCCCTCCAACCGTCAAGAACAATCCTTGATTAAGTTTCATAACGAACTCCATTCTTTTGAACTGTTGACCTGGCTTATTCGGCATCAAATGTATGATGTTTGCAATTCGGTCGTGGATATCAGACATCTCTATGGCGTACTTCAACATGAAAAGCAACAAAAATACCAAAAACACCATGCCCAAAATAGACAGTATGGAACGTAAAACGTAGATGATACTTGCATGGATGACAATGAAAACAGTGAAGTAGAAGTTTGATGACACGTGCAGAACCGCCATAAACATGGGGGTGCGTAGAACTTCATCAGTTTCTCTCACGAGAGAGCGGATCCTTACGTAAGTCAAAAAATGGCCCGAGAGGTCTTCACGAAACGTCGACACTGAAATTTTGAGGTCCTGCACGATATGCTTCAAATGCCACGCCGCGCAGCTGTACAGAATGGCAAAGATGCTGAAAGGGATAGCATTGAAGAAGTACACCGACATCATGATCATAAAATGACCTGCTTTCACTAAACCTGGGCAGTATTCGATGATGCCGTTCAAAGCTTTTATAGAGGTAACTTGGATAGCCGTTCCGTGTGAACTCGCCACTACTAAGAATGCGAGAAGCAAAGCGATGTTGATTGTGATTGCAGAAATGCACGCCATAACTATTCTTTTCCTTACTGGTTGAGGCTCCGTACGGGGAGATTTGAAGTTCTCGATCATTTGAATGACACGAGCAATGTCATTCTTCTTCGCTTGCAAATAAATTCTGAAGACGAATCCAGTGATAAAAAGGAAGAAGGGAGCCAAGTTCATTTGAGATATTCCTTCAGTCAAAGGCGTCAGTAGAAATCCTCCTGTTATAGTGGCTAACACCCCTAAAGCTTTAAACAAAATTGACAGCGAACTTCTGATCAATCTAAAGTTTTTACTCGTTTCTTCTACAAAAAGATCTATTCCAAAGAGAGTGAAGCTGTATAATATTGGTGTAAACAAGGATTTGTCTGACGTTTTCTTCAGTTTAAATTTGATGTGACTTAATGAATACATATTGGGGTTTCTTCCAAATGAACTGGTTCTCTTATAAAATAGCTGTCGAAGTTTCAAATGATGTCAAGATTTTTTTTTCAGATACAATTTCTCAAACTAGCTTTTAGAAACAATTTTAATTTTTTTTTCCTCTTTGGATTGTTTAAGCAAGATATTCCTTTTGCCAATAAAATACGTATGTCTGTAGTAAAGTGAGTTGTCAGTTTTGGATTATTTTTGCATTGCAAAAACTATCTCAAGAAATGTTTCTTGAAGAAGATAATCCAAAAAATACATGAAAAGAAAGTTTTGAAAGGACCGCATAAAATAATACTTTTACATCAATTTAAATGACTCTGGAAACATAAAATACTATCGATTCTGACAATATCGATTTGCAATATAGAAAACATTAGGGGTACTTTAGAAAACGATTCAATTATATTCTTTATAGTAAAAAGTCTTTAAAATAAATTGCGAGTAAATTGATTTCATTGTACACCGTAAATTAAATGCTACATCTCTTTTGTGCTCTCTACAAACAAATTTCGTTTTAACTGATATTGATATCGAAAACAGTTGCATAATATTGAATTGAATTTAATAATTGGGTGGCTTATAAAAATGACCGAAAGCTGTAAAATATGATACTTTATGAAACTTTCAAGGATGTTAGATTATCATATAAGAACTAAAAAATCGATGGGAGCTCAAAATTTTAGGGCGTGGTTTGATCGTTATGACGTCATAACAAATGGCGTCCGTAGCGATCCAAAAACGATGTCGCTGTTAATTTTTTAAGCTATTTTCGTTTTAAGCTCCAATTTTATTCACACAAATGGATTTGAAATTAGCAACATAGAATAATCTCTCAACATTACAAGAATCCATAGTAAAAATTCAGCATTATGTTGTTACTTTTCTTTAACATAAAAACCTGCAGCATTAATTTTAAAAGTTCTTTAATTATAACATTTTGCGCTTGTCGTTTTACTTTCATAGCCTAGTGTATTCTGATGAATTCTTAAATTTATTAAGTACAACAGGATTGGGTTTTATGTGAAATATTAGAACTCTAAAAAGAAGAGATGACCACTGTTCAGTCACACTGAGATTTTTAAACTTAATTTTTAAAATTTTAAGCCTAGATGATGCTATAAGGTATCATTGAATACTCACTCTCTGAATGAAATTGAAAACATTAATAAGCATAGACTCTTATAGTAAATAAATACTATACACATGAACCACAAAATCAGTGCACATTATAAATCAGTATACATGCATTCAACATCTCGTAAATTATTTTTTTTCTCAGCTAAAAACATATATCAAACTTTTTGTTATAATCTTACATTTTCTAAAGGTCGAAAAAGTTCTCGACTTATCAAGCTTATAATTGTACTCCTTTTATAATTTTAATTTGAGAATTCAACAGCATGCATTAAAATTTCCTTTAGTACACCTAATTTACACAATAAGTTGGCATTCAAATATCAAAAGGGGGAAATAAAATATGGATACCTAAAGCACACTATAACTAAATTCACACTTAACTTAAGAGAAGGATCTGTCATGATTTAAACCCACTGAGAGTGATATTTAATTCAAAAATTAAAAATTAGTAGGATTGATCTGTCATGATTTAAACCCACTGAGAGTGATATTTAATTCAAAAATTAAAAATCAGTAGGATTGATTAAAGCATCTTGGCCTCATTACTTTAAAACTAGAAATGCACTCACAACTATTTTTCATATCCAACTTATAAAAACATCTCATAAGAAATTTTTTAGGTAGGAAATGATTTTATCAACAAGCTATAAGTGACTATAGTCCCGATAAGTGCCATAAATATACCTCTTCTTATCGGGACCATTCCTCCAACAGTAAAAAACAATCCTCGGTGAACTTTTATAACGAATTCCATTCTCACAAACTGTTGGTTTTGATCTTTCGGCATAAAATGTAGGATATTTTCAATTTGGTCATGGGAATCAGATATTGACACAGCAAACTTCAACATAAAATATAGCAACAGAAGCAACCCAACTTCACCAAGGAATGACGTTATGGTTCTTAACAAATTGACGTAGTTACCCTGTAGTACAATAAAAACTGTGAAATACAAGTTGGATGACACGTGCAGAACGGCCAGAAACATGGGAGTGCGCAAAACTTCATCGGTCTCATTCACCAGAGAACGAATTCTTATGTAGGTCAAAAAGTGCCCCGATAGGTCTTGATACGACGTCGAAATTGAAGTTTTGAAATCTTCAACAATTTGCTTCAGGTGCCAAGAAATACAACAGTACATTATGGCAAAAAGGCTGAAAGGAAATGCACAGTAGAAGTCTATCGAAATTATGATCATAAAACCGAAAAAAACGACAAGGATTGGACAACACTCCTTCATGCTTCTAAAGCCTTTCAAAGAGTACTCTTTTATAGAGGTATTTGAACTCGCAGCGACAACGAATGAAAGTACAACAATGAAGTTAATCAAGAGTATAAAAATACACATTATGATAACTTTCTTCTTCAGTGGTTGGATTTTCCTCTGAAGCGCTGGGGATTTGAAGTTCTCAATGGAATTAATAACGCGAGTTATGTCCTTCTTCTTTATCTGTAAATACCCTCTGAAAACGAATCCAGTGATGAAGAAGGTGAATGGAGCCAGAGTCAGCTGAGAAATTCCTTCAGTCAAAGGCATCAGTAATATCAATCCAGTTGTGGTTACTAATATTCCTAAAACTGTATAGGATATGGAAAGCAAACTTCTTATAAATCTAAAACTTCGACTTGTTCTTCCATAATAAAGGTCTACACCAAATAACAGGAAACTGTACAATATTGGAGAGAATAGAGATTTCTTTGATAGTTTTTCCATTTCTTTTAAAAATAATTAAAGACTATAAGCTTTTACGAAGAGGTACCACTTTTATAACCATAAATTCTAAGCATTATATTCAGAACTTCAGCCATCATAATACTAACTTCATTGAAAAATTTTATCTACAGATATTCTTTACGCCACTTGTGTTTATTTATTTATTTTTAAAATAATATAGTAACTTATTAAATTTGTTTTTCCCAAAGCTTTTTTATGAATATTGTTTTTAAGTCTTTGCAATCGTGAAGCTGGAAGAAAACTATCTGTTTTGATACGACTAGAAAAAAGAAAAGAAAACGCGCGTTCAAAAAAGATATTAACCTCATGTACCAATCTCCTAATCAGCACGAAACATGAATTCTAAATATCGATTATTAATTTTACTTAGTTGCCTTTTTCTTGATATATCCCCATTTTATTGATGCTTTAGAAATTGTATTGTGCTATGCTTTTAAGGATAATGAAAGTTGTATTCGTTTGCATAGTTCGTTTTGCAGAGAATTCTTATCTCTATTGTGCTCTTTTTATAGAAAGGGATTTCTTATACTATTATACTTAAAAGATTTAAATTGTTCACAAATTGTTTGCTCATTGTTTTACAATTTATTTTTTGTGTTTTCTAATTAGAGTTTACTTACCAACCGATTACAAAAAAGGTGTAGTTAGTTTTAAGTTAATACATATATTAATGAACAAAAAAACACGAATAATTTCTCTTATAATTATATGCTAGAGCAGTGTCGTCCAACCCGCGGACCAAAAAGATTTCCATGGCCTTCGACCACAAAATTTAATGCTGCCCAGTGCCCACTTGTAAGTTTATTTCAGAAATGTGTGAAAACACAGTTTTTACTGGTGAAATTTTCAAAGAAAATTTAGGCGAGAACCCCTGAACACCTGTGAAGTGTTTCTGGCTTAAAATTCAAAAGTGACATATAGCATCAGTCGAAACTAAACTTTACAAAAATATTAAGGTTATAGGAGGTATACCAAAATCCAGTTTTCCAAGTTAGGGCAATAGTTTATACACTTTAATTGTATCGCCACTTTTAGGGCTTTATCATTTATATGCAGCAAACGTTCTTCCTTTAAAAAAAAGTATGCATACAAAATCAAATCATTAGATACTAATTAACACTTATAAATACTTTCCAATTAACGTGTCATCTGCAAGTATAATTTCAGAAACTTTTATTACAGGGTGATGTTTGTCATTCTCTGTACTTAAAACTCAATTTTTAAGATGAAAGTTTACAAATATATTGATAAAAGAACCTCCAATCTCTTCTCTGGATATAAACTAATTTAGCAACAAGACTTTTATACCTGTAAATCACAAAAATTATCACTAATCACTAAATCTTTCATTTTCAAAAAGCTGTGAATTTCCAAACTTCTAAAAATGGTTTTCTCTTTACTATGGTCTAATTTTCATTTTGATAACAAATCTTCAATGTGGATTCAATGGACAAGAAATAATGTTTTTAAATTTTATTTTAATGAACACCTGTAAAATAAGGTTTAAATTGTGGCCAAAATATATCACCTTGAAAAATGTGTAATTTTTTAAAGACCCAGCCAATATTTTTACATTGTATCTCCATTGTAAGAAATTTCTTATGTGAAATGCGTCATCATAATCGAAATAAATGGTCCAATATTGAAATAATCTTGACTTGTAAAACAGTAAAATGTAATTTTCTCTTTTTACTGTCTAGTCTATGGCTCTCGCCTCCTTATAATAAAGTCTGAATGGAACTCGGGCTGCTAAAGTTGGGACCACACTGTGCTACAGTAAAGTGTCACATATACTTCAGTTACATTTAAAAGCTATTTTATTCGATTGAACAAGCTTATGGTATCGGTTAAATTCCAATGAGAGAGAGACTTAGTCCAATTGACTTATTCTATTTTTTTTTTAAAATTGAATGATTATTAAGTTTGATTTAAGTAGGTACTTTTGAACCATTTTTCCCCCTTCAAAAAATGAAAAATTAAAATTAAATTAAAATGACAATTGAAAATAAAAAAGTTTTTTCTCTCACATAGGAAATGATCTTATTAACAGGCTGTAAGTGATTATCGTTCCAATAAGTGCTATGAATATCCCTCTTCTTATAGGGACCATCCCTCCAATAGTCAAAAACAATCCTTGGTGAACTTTCGCGAGGAATTCCATCTTTTTAAACTGTAGCTTCGGTTTATCTGGCAGGAAATGAATTATGTTAGCAATTTGATCATGACTATCAGATATTGACACAGCGAACTTCAACATGAAGAACAACAAAAGGATCAACACAAGCACCCCAGAAAAAGTCACTATTATGGAACGTAGGACGTGGTTAAAATTAACCTGAATAACAAAAAATACGGTGAAGTAGAAGTACGACGATACGTGTAGTACAGCCAGAAACATGGGAGTACGCAAAGCTTCATCGGTTTCGTTCACCAGAGAACGAATTCTTATGTAGGTCAAAAACTGTGCAGATAGATCTTGATTCGTCGTCGAAATTGAAGTTTTGAACTCTTCGATAATTTGCTTCAGGTGCCAAGACATGCAACAGTACAGAATGGCAAAGATGCTGAAAGGAATAGCATTGTAAAAATCCACAGCGATCAAAATCATGAAACTACTCAGAGTCACAAGACTTGGGCAGCACTCATTGATGTTTTTCATCGCTTTCAGGGATGAAATTTTCACAGAGGTTCCATGAGTACTTGCAATAATTACATAGGCTAGAAACGATGCAACATTGATAGTGATTGTGGAAATACATGCGATGACCACTCTTTTCCTAACTGCTTTGATTTTCTTGCTAAGCTCAGGTGATTTGAATTTCTCTATAGATTTAATGACGCAAGCTATGTTATTCTTCTTTATCTGCAAGTACGTTCTAAAAACGAATCCAGTAATGAAAAAAATGAATGGAACCAGATTTAATTGTGTTATTCCATCCGTCAAAGGTATCAGTAAAATGCCTCCGGTTATGATTACTAAAATTCCGAATATTTTGAATCCTATTGATAAAATGTTACGTAAAATTCTCAAACTTTGACTTGATTTTTCAGTAAAAAGATCTATACCAAGTAACACGAAGCTGTATAACATAGGCGAAAATAAAGAAGTTTCTGATATTTTCTTCATTTTCAATGATGGCACTATATTTTTTTCATGAGTAGTCACAGGTTATTATTACATTACCTAATAACAAGTTGTACTTCTTATATAAAGTTTGTCCTAATAAAATTTGTCTTCCTATGTTTCCTTTAATTTTGCATAGCATAGAAATGAAAACATAAATGCTTTGATGTATTGAAAAACATGGAATCAAAAGAACTTTATGCAATACCCATTTTCATCATAGCAGCACAAAACATCAATATTGAAAATAGATTAAGCAGGATCATTGCTTCTCTTTTATTGACATTTCCAAGTGTCACGAGAGTTTACCTGGAAAATTTTTAATAAAATGTGAGTGTAAAAATTATTCGGTACTTATATATTAATTGTTAATAAAATAAATCGAACACCTTAATGCATCGTAAGAGAAGATTTGAATCAATTTATACAAAAAAAAACATTGTTTATTGTTTTCTAATTACTCTATTAACTACTACTATTCCATTACTCATTTTATATATCTCGTTGTATAAATTTCTAATTAAAGTTTGAATATTTATTAAAAATAAAGAGCACTAACTGCCTGATTTTAAGAAAGACCTTAAACCATCTTCATTTGTAGGTACTTTTCCCTTTCCATTGATTAAAAAATATTTACAAAGCAATGCTAGATAAAAATGGAATTCATTCTAAAAAAAACTTTGGTATTTTAAAGTTAGTTTACTATAATCTCATTATAATATATACAAAATAAAGTGTCCTCGAGGTTATAATCTGTTTTTGGCTAAATATTATTTAGTGAGTAAAAATGTTTACTTCGTAATATTTTTCGAGAGTCGGTGTAACAACTGATCTACGCAGTTATATCATTGACATCTGTAAAAAGTAAATAAATTCACATCCTTTCCACTGAGAAACAATTGCGCTTTCAAGGGCTTATCTTATACGAAATAAGCTAACTTCAAACATTGCATTTATCATCAAAATTAGAATATCAGAAACAAAGTGTATTCAAACATAGCGTTATCAATAAAACTTAGCATGCAGGAAATGAAAAATTCTCTATTTTAAATTAACAGGAATTGTCGCGTAGTACTTAACTATAACCAAACTATGAATTGCCACAATATGTTATTGGCTAGTATAGTTAGTTTTAAAAACACAAATTTTTTAAAACTTCAATTACTATATTCTATAAATATTTCATTAGTACCTAGAGGAGAATCAGTTATAAGTTGATTTTAAGAGCTTTTATAAATTTCTCACTACTATAATAACACTGAGGAATAAATTTTTAGTTGCATTTATATAAGTACTTGATCTTACAATTTTTAAGGGCATTTTTAGTTTGGATTAGTTCATTTTCTTCAATGTACTAAAAATGTACAAAAGTTTATATAAGTTGAAATGTACAGGGCATTTCAGAACTCTGTGTCAAAAAATATAGGGTGGGTAGAGGGGAGCTAGACAAGCATATTTCGAATAGGAATAGGGCGGTGTGCGTGCTAGAACGTAATGTAGTACTACGAGGGCGTTACAAAAATAATTTTCAACAATTTCACCATAAATTTTGTCGAAATTGAAACACTTATCAAACATTGAAAGGCATTATATACGTGCAATATCATTATTAAATTTGCATAAAAACAGTAGCTTGCAAATACAGTCAGTAATATCTCTTAAGACCTGTGGAAAAATCGCATGCAACAGGACACAAAAATAATTGTTCCCTAGTATATTTTTTCATTATATAATCGAGGGAAAATTTATGTGATGCACTAAAATAAGAGTAGTCATAGGGACTACGGTGAGGTAATTACCCCATCAGTTGTTTTTAGAATTCCAATCAACTGTGCACTGTTTGAAGGGTCAACTTTTCCCTTCGGAACCCCCAGAAAATCTTAACTATAAAATGATTTCACCATTCAAACTCGATCTCAATCCACCTACGGCAAAAACATTACGAATACGCCAACGCGGCCGAAATTAGCAAAATCCCCCACAAAACTTCCCGAACAAGCGCATCACCAACCTCCATAAAAGAAATTAATCAACTTCAAAGTCCACCTAACTTCGGAACACCTCCCAACTTTCTCACGCTCCGGCCCAACCAACCAACCAACCAAGAAAGAAAAGAAAGCACCTTTAATTTAAGAGCGGCATAAAAATGTGCCCACACTCCATAGGCCATCATCATAAATATTAATCGCCCTACCCCCGATAATCCCATTCTTTCTCGAGGAATTCTTCGCATCTCATTAGGGGCAGAAGCAAGGGGCATAAAGGGATTTGTACATATTAATGCCCGCCCGAGCGACATGTTCCAAATACCAGCGGCGCCTTAAGATAATGCCCGTCCCGACTTTCGCATAAATTTCGGATCATAATGGAATCCGGGTTTAAGGGGAGGGGAGATTTTGCGCCGATTACTGCTAGGGCTGCTCTTTAGGGGAGAAGCTGGATAAAGCGAATTATTGTTATTATAATTACGGTGAGGTCGGAAGCCGCCGGTGAATGGAGGGAATGCTGAAGTTGTGGGGAAAAAGAGTTTGCGTATATAGGGTGGGGAGTTGGTTTGAGGGTGAAAAAGGTTATGGGAATCCTTTGTAGTAATTAGCTTCAATATATAAGCTCCCTAACTTTTCGTGGTGGAATAGACATTTGTCCTACGAATCTCCTCCACCCGCTACCATAGAGGTAGAGGGAATCGTCAGTTGCTTATTTTTGCTGACAAGCAGGAGAATGGATATGAAGGATGTTTACATAAGACATTAAAAACACTTTATTTCCGAAAATATCTTATGACTTGAAAAATAAATCAATATAGTACTTTCAAAAATAAAATTTGGCACAAAAAAATTAAACTTGGAAGAAATTCAATATTCCGAGGACTAGCATTTCTGACCTCTAAAGAAAAACATCAATGATATGTTAGACAATTACTTATAATGAACAATTTTTTAGATGAAGGTTTAGTGCAACAAAAATAGAATGTGGGGGTTGGCAATTTGCTAACTTATTCATAAAAGAGGGGGATTGCGATTTGTTTATTCTTGCTGACGAGGGAGGGGGTCAAAAATTACAAAAAAAGCAAACGTAATACCGTATAATATAAAACGTAATACTAGACCTTTGGGCAGCATTTCTTAACCCAGGTTTAGAGGGGAGGTAGGGAGAATTTTCAATCTGCACACTTTGTCACAAGGGGAAGAGGGGGTTTTCAAAAATTGTGACATCACATACTGCCAATCAACAAAAAACCAAATCTACAATTTTGGTGGGGATGTTGCTTACACAGAAGTATAAACATCATTTTTTATATTATACCTACTAACCAAACGAGAGAGATAATGTTTACTTGAAAATTATAAGGGGGATTCGAATAAAGATGTAGAGTTCCAAGTTTTTGCGAATCTTATACCTACTAGTCTAGACATAATGGTAAGAGAGATATGGTAAGTTGTGACACTTTATGGGGCGCCATTATGCCATGTCTTTTTTTTTTCAGCGTTCTTTTTTAATTTTAAAAATATAGAGCCTCCAATATTTCCTAAATTGAAAAAAAGCATATTTTTCAAAAGTAGATTTCAGAATTGTACCAACATAAAGAGTACAAAAAGGTTTAGCCCAAACAATTAAGGTATTTTAAAAAAAATCTATCAAATTTGATTTTTAAGCATAACGGTTGGTATTTTTTGTATATAAATTAGTAAATTTTATATTCCTATACGGTGGAGAGTTCGCCTAATTGTAAATATTTCAATCATTATTAATGTTTTACACTAGTTCAAATTACATACAAATTTTATCAAGCAAGAAGGAAGAAGGATATTATGTCTCATGTAAATATGTCGCTCAGGATGTATAGTATCCGCAAAAGAATGAGGTAAACAAAAAATGATTTACCAACTTCATTCGTCGATCAAAATGAAACCTTTGAAGTCTTATTTCGTTTTGATCCAATTGGTTTTCCTCATCTATTACGCACAATTAACAAGAAGTCAAAGTAAGTTTATTTTCCACTCCAACGCACCTTTAAAATTGTTATAAGTTATTCGGAATTCATTCCTTATGCGTAATGTAAAAAATTGCCAAGGTATCTAGAACACCCTTATTTCTATATCCAAACGATTGTTACTTGACCTTGGAGAAACAAGCTGAGAACAAAGAAACTAGTTCCCAGCGCGGTGTTTGAATTTTGAGTGAAATTAAGAACTTCAATTTAGAAATAAAATTAGTTTAACCCATGTATAGCGTCTTTTTATCACAATTTCCGTACCGAAACTCCTCCTAGCAACCCAGAAGGCTTTCTGTTTACTCAGTTTTCCTTCCGTATAGTGTGGTCATAGGGTCAAGAAACATTGCAACCCAGTATAGATTCCCTTACATGTTTATCATCAAAAGAAAAACTGAGGTATAAACGTTATGAATGAATTTTGCTAAAGAAAATAGTAACAAAATGTTTCCTTAATTTATACTAAAACGTTAATTAAAAAAATAAATTACCCATCCCCCTTACATATATATATATTTTTTTACCGAAGCAGCTGGGTATGGTGCCGCTGGCTTCAGAACTTCGAGAGATCCTCTACATCTACAGCATGGATGCATTGGAGCTAGCGGATGCAGTTCTGAATACGCACGAGGCCATTTAAATTTTTTGTCCATGGACACAATAAAAAAAAGTAAAATGAATATCACACAAAGGAGGAGAAAGCCTAAAATGTTTT
Organism: Tetragnatha montana; assembly: GCA_963680715.1. Classification (NCBI taxonomy): domain Eukaryota; kingdom Metazoa; phylum Arthropoda; class Arachnida; order Araneae; family Tetragnathidae; genus Tetragnatha; species Tetragnatha montana. The sequence continues at coordinate 41,719,357 of OY796674.1, forward strand.
CCCTAAAAGAATGAAGACGAGTTGCTGCTCTTAAGGAGCATTTCTAATTTATTTCGAGCCTGTCGTGCTTGCATGGTCCATAAACGATATTATACCAGTTTGTTTGGAACTTCAGGTGTAGTTTAAACTTTCAACTAATGTTGTTTTTGTCTCGATGATTCTTCCACTGATTCTGACAGATTTCCAAGCCGCAATATATTTGGCTAGTGGAAACGCTCTTTTCATAATGTTTATTCATTTACTTGCGTCTTACAAAAGCTTACAAGTCTTCACTTTAGAAACGGCACCTTAATTACTTAGTAACAAAATAAGTCGCCTGCAATATTTCCTTAGATTCAAGGAAGGGTAATAGAGAATTTACGTCCAGAGCACAAAGATTTTTAGTCAGCCATACTGAAATAGCTATAAAAGTCGTGCCAATCTAAGTTACTATATGTATAAATTTGATTGACATAGGCCCTGAGGATGACTGTCGAAGTGGTTACATTTGCCTCAAAAAGAGTATGTGTAAACCATCTGCAATGAAGCAGATTATTGGCAGTCCAAAAACATGCGGTAAGAGCAAAAGAGGTGACCAGATTTGCTGTCCTCTTTCTACATCCCAGAATGCTAAGAACATCCAGGAACCGGAGTTTCAAGGTGAGTATGATGAGAGACTCTCCTTTGGGTGCAGTAATAGGGCTTGATCGCGACGTATTTGAGAAACCCAGCCTAAATTCGAAATATTCAAGTCTGTAAAAAGTAAAATTTCAGGATTTGGGTGGTTGTTTAACGATATTGCCCACTGGTATAGGATTCTGAGTTTGGCTTTAACGAAAATAACTGTGCTAGATGAGAATCCACAAAGGTTACAAGGCCAGGAGCATTTCCGTTCTCAGGTAATTCTGGGTTCTCACCGGATTGCCGTACAGGAACCAAACGTAAAAGTGGAAACTGTTCTTAACACTGAGTCACGTTACGTCACGATTGAATGGAACAAATATTTTTGGGGTAATCAAAATAATTTAGGCTTGGCATCAAAAGTAGAGATAAAATAGTGGATTATGGCAACCCATTTCAGTAATAGTAAACTGTTTACTCGTCAGTAAACGGCATTGGAAGAACAAAAATTCTCAAAAGTCCAGATTGTTTAGCTATACCCATTTTAGGATTAACTACATCGTATAGAATTGGCTTTTGCACGTTCCAAAACGATGTTACTGGAAAGTCTTATTAGCCCCGCCCCGGTTTTATCACATAGGATTTTCGATTCTTTATTTTTAGGCTGATAATTTTATTTCACTGTTACGGGTTTGTTTGGTTATTATTTTATGGTGCAATAGTCAAGTTATACCACATTGCGCCAAGAAAGACATTTAGGGAGAAAAATTCACTGTTTAAGACCTCTCCCCAATGTATCAATTCTAGATAGAAATAGCGGTATTTAAACCCAAGGTCTTTAAAAGATATAGATTTATTCCAAAACTTTCGCAAGGATTAGTTTTAAATAATAATTTCCTTCTTAGATTCATTGATGAGAACGAGCGATGTAGTCCCCTTTTAAAAACTGAAAAATGTGTGCAATCAGAGTCAATCAGTAGGGTTTTTTGTAAAGCACAAACTAAACTTTTAAATTCAAATGAATGGTAAAATCCAACTTAAACAACAGACACGTACCTATTGAAAACAGATAAAACGTATTGATTAACAAAGAGATTAAAGTTTGTTGTGATTCCCTTTATATTTATATAAAAGTATTATAAATATATTTTATTGTGATTCCCCTTAGAACCCTGTGGCTTAAAAGGAGATGATATTCCACTAAATGGTACGGGACTGCCAAATGGCAGATGGCCATGGATGGTATGTAAAGTTTCTTTAAAGCTTTACCTCCAAAAACATAGCCATTATTAACCATTATTAGCTTATACAGTAGGCTGGGTCGAAAAAGACAAATTTTCGAATATCGAAACGCTTTAGGTCTCAAAAGTTGCGTCTTGGCATGCTGATAACTGAAAAAATAATCAAAAAATTCCTAAAAATTTCTCTGAAGGTCTATAATCATCGGGCCTAAAGTTTGAGAAAACTAACAAAAATATCCATAGTAAGTTGAAAAAATTCCCGAATTTTGTAAATTATGTTTATAAACTTCAAACTAGGTGGAAGTATATTCTTTTAGTTGTCTGAAGTCAAATAAAAATATTTGGAAAATCTTACTTCCTAATCTTACTTCCTTCTGCCTAAACTCGGTGCGAATTTCAATAGAAAATCTAAAATTTGGCACTTACAAAAGAAAGGCACTATTGAATGTAAAACTTAACAAATGCGCTTTTTATTGATGAACTAACTTCCTTTATACTCTTTCTTCACCTTTTGTTCATTTTATTTTGTGAACAATTTAAAAGATTAGTTACATGAATACACAAAAAATATCTCCTGTATGAAGCATGCCTCATTACTTTACCATACATTAAACCCCATTTAATGGTAGAAAAGGTACTTATATCTTATTATGTCTGTGAAGTAGCTTTAATGTTTGGTTTACAATCAAAATATGGGATGCAGGATCTTGTGTGAAAAAAATGTGAGAAATTTTTAGAAGTTTTTTTTATTATTTTTCCAGTTATCAGCATGCCAAGACGCAACTTTTGAGACCTAGAGCGTTTCGATACTCGAAAATTTGTTTTTTTCGACCCAGCCTACTGTATAAGCTAATAATGGTTTTGAGTTTATTTTAGGTTTCTTTATTGAACGAAAGACGAAGACGTGAACAGTTTTTATGTACGGGATTCCTTATAGACAAACAGCATGTGGTTACAGCAGCTCACTGTGTACAAGGAAATCAGTAGGTGTTACATCAGTTTTTGAAATTAAATAAGAATCTTTTGTATAAGTGTTCCCATTTTCCTGTTTGTTTTTCCTCAGATTCATCTGTTTGAGGTAGAATATATCGATTATTTTTGTATTGAAAAAAAAATTATTTAATCATAGTACCTACACCTAGTTAGAACATTCTTATACTAACAAATTAAATAATAAAAAGTCCGAATTTCCTCAACATTAATTGATTTCTAAACAATTCTGAAGGTCTGTATAAAACGAGATGGATGGTTTTTACTGCTTATTAACGTTTTTTTTTTATGATTTCAGTCCTGAAAATTTAAAAGCTAGTATTGGAAGTGCTGGTTTTCGAGACGGTGAACTATACAACATAGCAAGAATTTTGATCCCTGATGGCTTCAAACCTCGCATGTTCTATGATGACATAGCTCTTCTTACACTCTCAAGAGAGGTGGAGTCTCTTGACTTCAATCCCGTTTGCCTACCAACAATTCAGTCTGTTGGTGTTCTAGAAGGACTCAGAGGCACGCTAGTTGGTTATCGTTGGGAGAAGAAAAATTGTAAGTATCGAATACCTTTATTTATTTTATTTATTTGCATACAAATGAGGGTTCGGCAAAAAGTCTGCACATTCTTAAAAATCAATAAAAAAGGGGAAATAATCGGAGTAAGAAATGTTTTTCAGTTTGGCATCGGGTAATCACAGGTTATTTTAGAAGAAAGAAAAAAATTGTTCGAATTACTGCGAATCAAAATTCTCAATTAGCTCGGGATTTTCGGGGAACGGCCCCTCCCCCTTTTTAAGCTTTTTGATGACTTAATGACTTTGAATTCAATTTTCAGGGCCAAAAAGCATTACTTATTAAATCTTTAAATTACTCCCAAAGGGACAAGGAAGGTTGAAATTTCCAAAATATGAAATATTTTGTAGCAAATGGATAGGTTTAAGGGGTTATATCCCCCTAAAAAGGAAAAAAAATCTAAAAATTATAGATGTTTTTATACGATTTTGTTTTCTCTTAATTTTTACGCATTTCACCTTTGAAGGGTCCTAACCTTTCCCTAAGGACCCAAATTTGATGACAATATGCAGCAATGATTTTTACTAAAAGCGGTTGGTTGAGGTGTTATGGCGGCTTTACACCACCGAGGTTTGCGATTTGCGATTTGCGGCGAAAACGGGAACCGCAGAAACTACCGCAGCGGCTGCCGCTAATGCCGCCGCGACAGTTTTGGTTCCCGCGCATTTTCGTGCTTTGTTGACCATTGCACCGTTGTTGGTTTTGGTTTTGATCACGTTTGAACATTTTGTCTTTTTTTCTTATAATTAATATTATGTCTTCACTTTCGCACTTCACTTTCGAAAATGCGCGGGAACCAAAACTGTCGCGGCGGTATTAGCGGCAGCCGCTAGTGTCTTAAATAGAGACCCTATATATAGAGAGACTGGACAATGAACTTTTCGCCTCCATTTTAGTTACAAAATGCATGAATCTCCATAGACTGTAATGCTAATTCATCCGCCTAAAACTCTTTTTATTGCACAAAAATCAAAGCGAAAACTATATAAAAAATTTCAACAATTCATTCCGAACACGAATTGATGTTCTTTATTTTGTTAATAATTATTTTTATCTTAGAAAATACATTTTAAAAAATCAAAGTGATTGTTTGGTTGCCACAGGTAACATTTGGCACGCTATCGCTCTTTTCGAGGAGAAATGTATGAAACAAAATTTTATTTTTATGGACTAGTAGCCAGGAAACTAGTCTCAATTCAAATTCTATTATTTTGTTTTCAATGGACTCTAACCGCCTATCTGGTTCGAGACTTCACGGAACCAACACGTGACCTAAAACTGAGCTTGCAATTGGTTACCACACATACTACACTAGTAGATCTACTAGTATAGTATCTGTGGTAACCAATCGCAAGCTCAGTAGGTCACGTGTTGGTTCCGTGTGACGTCAGACGGTTAGAGTCCATGGTTAACTAGTCTTGGTAGCCAACGGCGGATGCCAATAAAGTCGCCAACCAGTTAAACAATAAAATATTTAGTTTTTTGAATTTATTTGGCAATATTTATGAAAGAAAGTAAACAAATAAATTTTTAATAACTTATTTGTTTACATTTTAACTCTTCTTTTGGTATTTTTCAAAACTTTTAACAGCATTTTCCCCGATTTTCAACATTTCGTAATGTTAAAGTATAGGAAAGTTGTAACTAAAATGGCGGAAATACCGATTATACCGGTGAGCCGTTGTCCAGTCTCTCTATATATAGGGTCTCTAGTCTTAAATCGATTCTAGCGCCCTCCTTCGAGCGGTCGCTGAGTTTCTGCGGTTCCCGTTTTCGCCGCAAAACGCAAATCGCAAATCGCAAACCTCGGTGGTGTAAAGCCGCCATTAGCGTCCCCGAAGCACCCGCGGACTCTTTGGCGCAAGCACGCTCAGGAAATTATTTTCATGCTTTGAAAAGTTTTAAAATGACATTTTCTTACATTATAAGTCTTTCCTAAGTGGAAATTCTTCTATTCGTTAGTAACTGGCCGTTTTTATGGCGGATAGCTAGCTATCCGCCAGAGTGAACAGCTTGAACCATCGAATCACTGCTCTGAAAATTCAGCCAAACATTTCTGTCGCATTGTATTTTTTTTTAATTTAAATAAAATTTAAAAATTACGGGCTCCCGTCTCCCCTTTAAATTATTTCATTAACTTTTGTTTTGATTTAAAACACGCGATATACATTATATAGTTTTTATTAATCTACATAATATCAATGATACTTATTTCCTACTTCATTTTCAGACGATTTAAAACTTCGTGAGAATAATGGAGAGCAAATCCTAACAGCAGATGAATGTGAGACTGCTTTCACAACGTTGCTTTCTAATTTTTACAGAGATTTACCAAAAGGAATTAACAATCAAATGTTGTGTACTGTGGAATTGGTAAATAAGAAAGAAGATCAGTGTGGGGTAAGAAATACTTTGTGTAAAAGCATTTATAATATTTTTACATATTACCGCAGGGGGTTTCAAAAGTCTGTTTCACGGTCTTTACTTTGTGTCATGGAAGTAAGGTAATAAGTGACTATGCTGAATCCATCGAGGCGCCTTACAGTGCCCCAAACTGCGAAATAAGAAAGTTGAAAAATTAATTTAAAAAACTATAGGGGATAGAGCAAAAACTTCAATAAGAAAATTGTTTGCAATATCATATTGAAAAGGGGGCCGCCAACAGATTTCAACGAATTTGATTTCAAACATCAAAGAAATCGCATAATAAAAATGAAGAGGATTCTAAATTTTGGACAGCCCCTTTGTCAAGGCTCAAAAAAGTGCTAACTTTGATCTTTATAGTTAAGATATAATAATTCAGATATTTTCATGAAACTCTATGAAATATTTATGATATTGAACACAGTTTTCTCTTTGAAGTTCTTGTTCTAGCTAGTTTAGTGTTTTAATTAATATTTTTAACTTCCTTATTTCGTCTCAGGGTGCTGTAAGCCGTCTCAATGGATTCAACATAGTCTTGGTCACTTATCTAGGAGTCCATCTTACTTCCATGATTCTAAGAGACAACACCCTAAAAACAGTACTATTTTAAGGCGTGTTTTCTCTTATTTTTATTGAATCTTCCTTTTAGTACTATTACTCAGGAAGCCCACTAATGGTGGAGAGGAAAGGAAGATGGTTTGCTGTGGGAGTGTCCACCTTTGGATTTGGAATGAGGGATTGTAGAAATGCTCCGAGTGGATACACCAGGGTAACTGAATACGTTGATTGGATTAAAAAAAATATAGAGTGAATAATTTTGAGTAAGTAAGCCATTTTCTAAACTTTTAATTCCATTAAAACTTCTCATCATAACTAGAAAAAAGCTTGTAATTTATTGATTAATTAAAGTATCAAGGACATATTTAATTTGAAAACTTGGAACACAATTAACTATTAATATGAAAAAGGTCTTACCTAATGTTTTATCAGGATATATGGTAATTGATTCTTATATTAAAAGGCTTCTTGACATAAAGGTGCCAAAATTTTAATTTTAGTCTGTAAAAAGCTTTTAAAGATAATTTTGCAATAACTCTTTAACAAATTGTTTGATGTGAATAAGGTTTATATATATTATCTAACTTTATTGAAACAATTAAATTCAAGAAGAAGTAAATGGGAAAATAAACTGATTGAAATTGTATTTTGAATATTCATTTATATAACAGAACTAATAAGAACTATAAGTGTTTATTTCATTGTCTTTAAACAGGAGCTGTTTGAAGAAACACTTCAACAACTTAATGCTTCCTTCTAGAACATTTTACACATTGTTCACTCATTCACTGCAATAAGTGAAACTATGTTATTATCTTCATGTTTATTTGCTTATTAAACTGTTATTAACACATTCATACAGCCAGTTCTCTATTACTTTAGTTTCAAACTAACCTTCTTACCACATTGGATGGTATCAGTTATTACAGAATTGATAAAAGCCAGGTTGAATTCATTTATTTATAAATCTGCATTTGGTAAACAGGACCGGTCTTAGGTCTTTGTGGGACCTGATGCTAAAATTCTTCAGCAGACCCCGGATTTTTAACTTAACACTTAACAAAACAGATGGAAATTCCTTGAAAAAATCTCTCAAGAGACATGCCATTCCTAAGAAAGGGGAATGCGAAATTAAGGTGCTAAACGTAAAAACTATTTCCTAAATCTAAATGAGCAGAGTAGAGTACATACTTAAATGACATAACTGGAGATCAGTCAACGACTAAAGATGTCTTCAAAATCCAAGGGAAAGTCCTAAAGGAAGGAAGGAAATCGTGAAAATAATGACATAAAATATACAAATTTGAAAATGTTTCAGCGGGAAATTCTTTAAAAAAAATATAGCAAATATAGCTATAGAGCAGTAGTTCCCAAGTGGGTACCGTTGAAATGAACTTATGGATGTGTCCAATGAAAAGAAATGTATGACCCAGCGCAAATATTCAATAAAACTTTCCATTATAAATTAAGAGTTCATGTTCTATTGTTTAATACAGCCTTTTATATTCCAGTACAAAATTCATCCTAATAAGGGATATGTTATAATAAGTTTTAAGATTACTGAATCTCCACTGGAGCAGTGGTAGGATGATTGCTTAGGATGCGGTAGTTACTAGGTTCTATCCCCGCTTAATGTATTATTAAAATAAATCATTTAAACAATTCAGGACAGGTTTGTTAGAAATGAGGACTCACCCGCATTTAAAAAAACAAATTTCCTAGGTACCGCTTAAAGAATAAGGTAAAATATTATAAGTTAAGGCATTTCGGGTCAAGGATTTCTATTTATGAGTGAAAAAGCTGCACAAAATCACAGTGTGGCTATTCCACAGTTTTTCATAAGTCCCGATAGAAAGAATAAAGATACTTTCCGGGCCCCAGACATAAACGCAATCAAGCACATAGAAGAACTACTAAAAAAGATCAGATACTAATTACCAAACTAACTTACCAAACTAACTCAGATACTAATTACTAACTAACGGTCAGATACTAATTACCAAAAATGATCCAGAAGCACGGACGTAGCTATAGCTTTTACAAGGGGGTGTCCAAGAAACTTCATTCAGGGGACACTGAAAGTGTAGCTAAAACAGGGTTTTCCAACTGGCGGGCCGCATGCGACCTGCTGGGGTCATTTTGTGCGGCCCGCGAAGCTCCCTGAAAACCCCCTAAAAAGTAGCTTTAGAAGACTTTTTAGCATACTAAAATTTAAACATTTTTGAAAACCCCCTATTACATTAAGGAGTAACTTTTGTTGGTCGTTTTCTATGGAGAAAAATTTAAAGTTTGAGGTTTCGAAAGGGAGGCTGTGTACCTTGAAATTCCCCCTGAGTGTAGCAAGGGGTTAAAGGCTTAGGTTAACCTTTATCACGAGAGGGACAAAATGGAGTATGCGTAAGTTCAATTTTTTGACTGGGGGGGGGGCAAAACCTATAAGACCTCAGGACCTAGGGGGCCGTTACTAGACTGTTTCAAAGGGGTTCTGGCCCCCCCAATGTTTCTAACAATTTTCCCTTTTCGAGTAAAATGTAGGCCAAATGGGAAGTTTTGTGGTTAGTATATGCTCTCAAGCAAAAAAGGGGGGGTCTGGGGGTCCTCCCCCAGAAAATTTTGTGAAATTTGATCCGAAAAATTTGTATTTTCACGCATTTTTTGGACATTTGTGACAGGAACCTTTCTGTTTGGCTGACATGAGGTTTGGACTAAGGGGGGGTCTGGACCCCCTAAACCCCCCCCCTTATATATACGTCCATGTCCAGAAGCTAAAACTTTCCAAAAATGATTATTAGACCGATATCTCTCAAAAAAACCTAAAAAATACCATTTAAAGGCATCACACACGTTTAAAAATATGCATTGAGTTCAAGAAAAATCATATTCACTATAAACAACATAAAACTTTTGGTTAAATATACCTCTCCTCTCACATAGACGTTTCTGTCACTGCTCCAAATGTGTAATGGGACTCCATTATCAATGGAGGGCCCATTTACTCCCTTAAATTATAATTTAAGTTAGTTATAATTTATTTAGGTTATAATAGAGAGAGTTAGGAGTTATAATAGGGAGATTTATAATTAAATTATAATTTCCTCTCTCTCTCTCTCTACCATGGTAGGAAAAAAAATTCTGGCCCTTTATTCCCACCCATTGAACATCTCTTGGTATGATTTTCATGGATGAAAAATAGTTCTACCACGTGTTACATCGAAAAAACAGTTCCGTGCTTAACTTTAGGAAGTGAGTGTAGATCATCTTTCAGCTAAAGGTCATCTTTCGGCAGAACTTTGATCACATATTAGGCTGATTCTAAATGAATAAAACAAAATTCTCCAATACAACATCAAACACCCTTTGATTCTATTGATAAACTACCATCAAACTCTCTCTTCAAACATATTACATAAATTTTAACACCGAGATTTTAACACCCCTGTCGCAAAAAAAAATTAACATTCATCCAATCGTTCCAAAGAGATTAAATAATTTGGATTCCAAAACAAGGTGGACGTCATCAACCCAAATCAAAAACACAACCAATAATAACCTTGTCAATGGTTCTAGCAAGCCACTGCCGACACCAACATTATGCTAATAACCAGGGCCGTATCCAAGGGGGGGGTTTTAGGGGTTCAAACCCCCCCCGAAATTTTGACATCAATTTTTATACTGCTATTTTTCTTGAAAATTATGTCTCACAAGGAGCGATATCCTCTTCGGGTATAACCCAAAGGGTCTCAAAATGAGTCAAAACCCTACTTTTAAGGGTTAAAATTTCTAAAAATTTTTGGGGGGAGGACCCCCAAACCCCCTCGAAATTTTGAAATCTATTAAGTATACGGTTTTTCTTTCAAACTTGTGTGATTTACAAGGAGTGGTCCTCTTTAATGTAACCTGAAGTGTCTCAAGATGAGTTAAAATGCCACTTTTAGGGGAAAAATTCACAAAAATTTTCTGGAGTTAGGAACCTAAAACCCCCTTTAACATTTCGCCATTTATTACAATATACCTTCTTTTTACCTTGAAAATTCGGCCGCTTACAATGAGTGGTGCTCTATGGGTGTAATCTAAAGGGTCAGAAATGAGCTAAATCACTCTTTTGAGGGGCAAATTTCCAAAAATTTTCTGGGGGAGAACCCCCAGACCCCCCTTTTACTTCGAATTCATAAAGTATTTATACAATTTTGAAATTTAGTGCATCAAAATTTCATATCTAAACTTAACATATAAAAGTACCCGTAAGGAGGTACCTCAGAAAATATTTGAGACAAAACCCCCCCCGAAACAAAAGTCTGGTTACGGCCCTGCTAATAACGTGTGCGTTATTAATTGGAAAATCCCTAGCGCCATGTATAATTAAGATTTAGAATTATCGGAGTTGGATTTGCTCCGTTAGGGCTAGGGCCTTTCCAACGGCAGTTGTTATATTATCCAAATGTTTGTAATTACAACATGCCGATAGATCCAAGCTGATAGAATATGTAGTAATGGAAAACTCCCGGTACTCAAATGAGAGTTCTAAATCCAGGAATTATTTCCTGTCGACACGGGTGGTTTTGATGTATTCGCATTACTAATGTATGAATCTGTACATCTCCGTACTCTTTGATAAATGCGGGTTGAGTCGGGTTGAGTGGCAAATTGAATTTTTTAAGTAACCTCCTACCGTATTTCCTTTTTAAATTGGCAAAATTACTCTAGAACCCATTAAGGAATATGTGAAACTAAAGTCAAATCGCTTTCAATGACTCATTGCTTTAGGTTTTATGATTAGATAATAATTTTTAATATATATTTTAGTATTAAAACAGTGATATCGAGAGATGACAACACTTAATTTCATTACGTCTTGACTATTTTGTTAATTGTTCTAAACTAGACTGCAACGTTACTTGACCTTGGAGAAACAAAACAAACAAAGTAGTTCCCAGCGCGGTGTCTGAATTCTTAGTTAAATTAAGAACGTCAATTTAAAAATTATGATTCGTTTGTTAAACCCGTGTATATGTTACGGGCAATGTGATAAATCCGGGCATACAGGGCCGTATCCAAGGGAGGGGTTTTAGGGGTTCAACCCCCCCCCCCCCCCCGAAATTTTGACATCAATTTTTATACTGCTATTTTTCTTGAAAATTATGTCTCACAAGGAGCGATATCCTCTTCGGGTATAACCCAAAGGGTCTCAAAATGAGTCAAAACCCTACTTTTAAGGGTAAAATTTCCAAAATTTTTCTGGGGGAGGACCCCCAAACCCCCTCGAAATTTTGAAATCTATTAAGTATACGGTTTTTCCTTCAAACTTGTGTGATTTACAAGGATTGGTCCTCTTTAATGTTACCTAATATGTCTCAAAATGAGTTAAAATGCCACTATGAGGGGAAAATTCAAAAAATTTTCTGGAGTAGGAACCTAAAAACCCCCTTAACATTTCACCATTTATTACAATATTCCTTCTTTTTACCTTGAAAATTCGGCCGCTTACAATGAGTGGTGCTCTATGGGTGTAATCTAAAGGATCTCAGAAATGAGCTAAAACACTCTTTTGAGGGGCAAATTTCCAAAAATTTTCTGGGGGAGGACCCCCAGACCCCCCTTTTACTTCGAATTCATATTGTTTAAACAATTTTGAAATGTAGTGCATCAAAATTTCAATCCAGTGTTGTCACCTAAAACTTAACATATAAAAGTACCCGTAAGGAGGTACCTCAGAAAATATTTTAGTCAAAACCCCCCCTCGAAACAAAAGTCTGGTTACGGCCCTGCGGGCATAATTAATAATGCCCTAGCATTTTGGGCCGGGCATTATTAATAAACCCCGGATATTGCTCGGGCATTATTAATAATACCCGGTTTATCACTTTGCCCATAACATAGGGTCACTTGGGGTAAGTGGGTCCCTGGTGTGTCCCTGGGGTAAGTGGGTTAGCCCCCCTCAAACTAAGATATGTACAGGACTAGGACATTTCACACTTACTCACATTGATCATGTTACATTTTGTCACACTGAGGGGTTTTGCATATATTACAGTTTTGTTACATTTCTTTTTAAGATTATAGAACTAATGTAAAAAATATTTCCAGAATGATTTGTTTGGAGAGTTAAAGCTACATTTTTCCAAGAAGTGTTCCTAGCTAAGTTTTCATTATATTTTAATGTTTTTTTAACTGTTATGCAAAGTTTGACTTAAAATACATACTGCAATTTGAATTTTCACAAAATCTCTTATTTAAAAATTTTTAAGAGGGGGGGTCCCACTTACCCTGTAATTTTAGCCTAGTAGGGGTAAGTGGGATACCCTAGACCAGCAGTTCTCAAATTGGGTGCCGCAAGCCTATGCCAGGGGTGCCGCGCCAATAATCAAAAAGTTGTCAAAATTTTAAATAATCCTACTTTTTTCATGTTCTGTCGTTTTTCCTTCTATTCAAAAAATAGTGCTAGGAACGCCAAATATCTTTTTACAAAAACAGCACGGTACGAAGTATTCCGGTCGCCAGGAGGGCGTCATGAATGAATTTTATGTTCTTAACCCATTAAACGCCGCTATATGAACCGCTATGAAAAAAATAAATTTTTTGTGTGTTTTGAGATTCAATATGTGTCTCTAATCATATACAGTTTAAATTTTCAAAAAATCTCAATTTCGACCGGAGATATGGTATGTTCCCAAAATGGGAGCTTTGGCGTAAAGTGGGGGTAACGTAAAGTGGGCGTTTTCTCCACCGCCGCAGTGTTACGGATTGAACGTTTAATTTTATTTGCTAGCTAAATGAAGTTAAAAGTTCCGTAAATCTTTTTCATATGATTAATAAACTATACCATTCTATACTTTGCATAATTTCTATTTGAATTGTTAATAAATTCATAGTGTTTTTTCAAAAAATATTATACTCTTTGTTTGAAAAATAGAATGATTTAGCTTGAATGTTTCTTTTCTTTTCTTTTTTACCGATTTTAATTATTATTATGTTGTTTCTGAATTTTATTCAGGTTATCTTAGTCGTTTTAACAGGTTATCATAGTCGTAATCTTTTGGACACCCTTTTCTATTTTTTATGTAATAGTCATTATTGAAATGTCCTTGTTTTTCTCCGTTCTAATATAATTAGACATCACCGAATTTATTCTCTAGCTTCACTAAATCAAAATTATTTACATTAAAAATTTTAATTAAAGTTATTTTAACAAAATTTGGAGGCACCGATGAAATACCTGCTAATCTTCTGAAAATCCACGCGAATCTGATTTTTGTATAGTCTAAAACACATTGCGCAGCTAAAATGAACAGGTATTTTACATTCAACTGAAAATTCTTCATAATCTAAATAAAGTTTCTCATCTGCACTTACTGGATATATAATTTACAATGCAGATAAAGAATTCTACACGCATTCCTTGTCCATTCTTCAGAATAAAGGAGGTGGTACCGTAAATAATTCAACACATGCTAAGCAATAAATCACCTGGTTGTTGATAAACACACCTCTTCTTGAACAACAAAAGGCAGGAAACAAGGGGGCTGTACCCCTTGACAGAAAAGAGGTGTGAATTTCAAAAGAAAGGCAATAAACCCAGAGAGTTCCAATTCAATAACATACCTCACAATACGGGAACGCGCGAGAAATCGCACTAGTCACTTCCCGCCAAAGCTCCCATTTTGGGAACATTCAAAATAAACAGCTGTGAAATCCTTCTAAATTATTTTTTTGACCCCCGGTTTGTTTTGATTTAAAGACAAAACTATTCTTTTCCATATTCACTGGTTTAAATCTCCCGCATTTGAATAAATAATTTTTAGTGAACTTATTTTGTTGTGAAGAAAAAAGTGCCAATTTTGTCAAAGTTCGAAGAATTTTTAAAAATAGAATTTAAGTTGCAAACTTTTTGTAAAAATTACTAACAATTATTCATATTCTTGTTATTAAAGGAAAAAAAATACAAGTATGTATCTTTATTTCTTTTTGGTGAAAAAAATCTTTTAAAAATGTTCCCAAAATGGGAGCTTTGGCGCTTAATGGGTTAATAGTCTAATATTGGGCCCCCTCAATACTTTACTGAAGTCGGCCCTTATGGATATTCCTATTATAAGACGAAATAAATCCATTTTTTCTTTATATCGATGCTCCGGTTTAGAGTACTCATAGTTCCAAGTACTTTTAAGAAAATACGTTTAGGTGAGTAGAGTAGTAGAGTATTTGACCATTGACTTAAAAATCTAGTATAGATTCTGCCCATCCCTCAATCAAATTTTTTAGGGGTGCCGCGAAATTTTTTTAGCCTGGCAAGGGTGCCGCGGTGACAACAAATTGAGAACCCCTGCCCTAGACTCATCGCTTTAATGTTTATTGAAAAATTTATAAGTAATTTATTGAAATATTATATTAATTTTGCGTTTTTATTTAAGTAGTGGTAAGTAAAGTAAAATATTAAGTTAGGGTTTTTTATTCACGTTGCCGAGAAATTAATTAAAACATACATTTGGGTGGGGGGATAGTTTCGAGGGTTTCTTTATAAGTCTCCTGAACCCTTCGAACCTGAAGAAAAACAATCTGTAAACATTCTGTAATTGTAGTGTTCCAAAAAGGGGTCCCACTTACCCCAACCAACTCTATTTATTTTAATGTGAGTACATCTCTTACATGGATAAAGAAACAATAAAACATTTTGTACCGAAAACTTCTGTTCTTTATCGAGTAAGACTCACTTACCCCCTCTTAAGTTTTTCTTGCTTTCAATTTAAATAAAGAGGGGGTGACCCACTTACCCCTTTTTATGGGGTAAGTGGGACACCCATCTCATTTTTTAAAAAAAGATCAGTTAAGAAATATTTAACTCGTTGTTTTAGAACCTAATAATAAATTTTTGTTTATTAATGTTGTCTTAGATAAAATATGTCAATAAGTTAAAATTTAAGCACTTCAAGAATTTTTTATTAAGCTTCAAAAATGTACTGTTCCAAAAAGGGGCCCCACTTACCCCAAGTGACCCTAATACATATACAGGGTGTTTCAAAAGTCCGTTTCAAGGCTTTTATTTGGAACCAACGTCTCCTAGGGTCGTCAGCGTTCGGCATCCGTTAAGATTTCGCATTTTTTTTTTATTTGAAAGTTTACTTTATAACTAGTTTTATTTTGCAACCCGGAACTTTTCATTGTTCCTTCCTTTACTCCTTTCGAGGGATTCGGGCTCTTCTGTTAGCTTTTCCTTGTTTTAAAATTTCCAATTTACCCTCGTCAAATGCGATGATAGAAAATGGAGTTTCTTGCATACCATTTTTCCGATTGAAATCTAATCTGAGACTATTGAATTGAGTCTCACAGGAAACATCAACATTGTCAGAAAAAAATAAGCAAAGAGCAACCCCCTTCTCCTTTGAGGTCATTAAGATCAAAAACTGGTGGTCCACGGCCCTAACACGTTGACTGTCACAATATAAAAAGAAATTGGTCCATGTTTCCACATTTTTTTAATTTTTGATTTGCTTTTAAAAAGATTTTAACTTATCAAAATTTGTGGAAATTTTGGGGGAAAAATTTCTATGACTTTTGGGCGTGAGTTGTATGTTACTCACGTCACTGGGATACCTGAAAATTTAAATTTTTTAGTACTATTCATTTTTCTCTTGTTTTCGTTAATTTTCTTATCTTTTAAAGCTCTAAAAATTTTCAAATGTTTCAATGTTTGGATATATGTTGGGTTTTTTTTTTTTTAGTTGTAGTACCTTATTTATGTGTAGTGTGTAGTATTCGTTTGTCTCTTGTTTTCGTTAGTTTTTTATCTAAATGTTACTAAAAATGTACAGGGGCCGTGGGGAACCTAGTGATTCGGCTTTGAGATCGATTTCCGACAACGCTAAAGACCCCCTCCCAAAGATATGCGAAGTACAGTTGGGGAAATAAAAAACGACTCAGTTGAGTTTTCTGACGAACCACTTGGGTTAGGAAGACAAATAAGGTGTTATTTTTCATGTCATGAAGTATTCTTTAAATGAAAAAAATCCTTAGGGGGTCGTCTTCATATTAAACGAAACACTAACTTTTGTTTTTTCCTATGGGGGACCCCCAATTATTATGCGTTTTTCTGAAAGAGCATCCCCATAAACCCCCAAATACCAAGTTTCATCCATGTAAGTATCAAAATAGAAGCATAATATATTTTTAAAATGTCAACCATTCAATGTGAAATTTGTCAAAATGTTTTCGGCGTAAAAACATGAAACTTTGAATTTAGATCAAATTTGTGTCCCCATCCCCAAACAAAATAATTATGCTTTTGTAGCGATATTTAATGGTTAATAGATAGAAAATTAACATCTAATTTTGACCCAAAAATTAAATTTTAAAATCTTTTAATATTTTTATGGTAATCGATTCTGGTAGTAATTTTATGTGGAAAACCAAAATTTCAGTCGATTTCAATTAATAGTTTTGGAAAAAACCGAATTAAGGGACCGTATACCGCTGCCAAATGCACACTGGCGAATGCTTTTTCTGGAAAAAGTCGCCTTATTTTAATCACCATAACTTAAATTAAAAGGCAAATTTGATGTAAAATTTCAATAAATTACCTATAAACTTTTCAACAAACATTAAAGTGGTGAGTAAAAGTCTTACTATCCCACCGTTTTTAGGAAATAGTGTTTACAGAAAATTAATCCTTCTCACTCTGGAGACGACCCCCAAAACGTAAAAGCTTAATTTACCGCAAGATGTGAATGAAACTTGGTATTTGGGGGTTTATAAGGATTCTCTTTCAGAAAAACGCATAATAATTGGGGGTCCCTATAGGAAAAACAAAAGTTAGTGTTTCGTTTAATATGAAGACGACCCCCTAAAGACTCGAAATTTTTTTTCATTTAAAGAATACTTCATGACATGAAAAATGACACCTTATTTGTCTTCCTAACCCAAGTGGTTCGTCAGAAATCTCAACTGAGTCGTTTTTTATTTCCCCAACTGTACGTGCTCGTTAAATCTGTGGATCTGAAAGTAAAGCCCTGTGGTCGGTCATATGGCGCAGATTGCCATGAGTCCAGGCCGTCCAGGCGGTCCAGGTCGTCTGGAGAATATTTTCCGGCAAAATTGTGGAGGATTGTGTGGATTCCTACAGGTGAACAGATGGCGCTTTGCATGTGGGAAAATGTAGTTTTCTTGTATACTTATTTCGAAACTTAAACGCTCACCAATTTTAATGAATCAAACATTTGGGTTTTTGTATTTTTGAATCTTTTTGGTAGCATTTAAATGCGGGAATGTTTATTGTTTAAGTTTTGTAATGAAATTTTAGAAAGCCATAGAATTTTAATATGGCACTGATCTATCTGTATTTGTAAGAAGTTTTCCTAAGCTGTGTGAGTAGCAGACGTTGCTGTTTAGTCTGTTTATGCACCTGTACAGGTTTCTCTTTCCTTCCTTTTTCCGATTGATCCTCAAAGATGCTGTTTATTTGATCAGTTAATTACAACATCTGTCCAATTCTAGAACTAGGAATATCCCCAGCTTATGTGGACGTGTATTAAGTTTTAAGAATTCATTCACCCTTTCTCCTTACATTATAATTTTCCTACCTTTCTAATTGTCACCATATGTCAGCTAAATGGATGAAGCATTCTAATTTATAAACTACCTTCGCTTTCTGATAAATTTTTGAAGACGTATTCTTTTTAGACGTAAGTTTATGTGCTTATTGATACATAATTTCTATGGTCTTTGCTAACTTGCTCAAATTTTGTTGGATTTTTTAAACTTTTAACTTTTTTTGGTTTATATTTATTTTTCAAAAGGAAATAATCTTCCTGGGTCCTGTCATCCCTTTCAAAAGGGTTAATTTGTTGTAACTCTGTGTTTTTTTTATTATTAGATATTAAGTAACTACAATATTGTGATGGTTGTTAATGTCATAGGTCAACCTGTCAATTGAGCATAGAATGTCAACAAAGAGTGAATTACTAGTACATGTCAAGCCATATTTTTATGAATGAGGAAACTTTTGGCAACGGAAAATAACAAAATAACCAAGTATTGTTTTAAATTTTATGGACAAATGAATTTAGAATTTTATAATGAGTAGTTAACCTTTAATTTTTAGTTGGTTTATAAGGTCCTCGTTAAGTTTGGTAAATCCTGAAAATTTTATCCTTGATGACTATATGCCAAATTTTGGGTACTTAAGGATTAAAAGGGTGCTGCAAGCGCCAAATTTTATGCTAAATCACCAAAAATAATCAAATATCAAAATAAAACACCCTTAAAATATCTCACCTAGCTCAGTGTTTCTTTTAATTTTTTTTTTCTAATTTTATACTATGTAAATAATAAAATGTTCCAATATAGACCAATTGGAGAGATTTTCACCTGGCTAATCTTACAGTACCAAATTTTGTTTTGCTAATGCCATTTTTTATTTTAGGCAAGTGTACATTTTAACTTCAACAGAACTGTATAGCCACAATTCATTATTTTATTGCCACTAATTGTCACCAGGCCCCAAAATGTTTAGATTACCCCTAAATTTACAAATACTTTGTAAAATTTACATATTAATAATTTTATTTACTTGTGTGACCTTTTTTTAAGACAAGGGTCTTCTGACTTACTGATTCATTTGGTGTTGTTTTGTGGAAAAAAATATTTTCCAGAAAAGTTTAATTAATCCGGTCTGTTTGATAAAATCCTGATTATTTTTATAAAAGCATTTTGCCATTCCATCAAAAATGTTGAAATTTTCTGTTTCTAATAATATTAAAAACTATTTTACTAAATTTAAGCATTACCTATTTTTATTTGTCTCTTAAAACTTTGCCTTACCTTTGTTTTATATTGTAGCTGATTCCTTCAGGAATAAATATAATTACCAAAATGGATTCTGGACCTCTCATTTCTGATCTTCCTTGTGGTGACTGTGACCATTACAGTGACAAAAATGATGATGGACATTCTTCTGATGAACTGACTCTAAGTTATCCATCTTGTGTTGACTACGAAGATTCAGAGTAAGTTTATTTTCTTTTTTTGTATTCATTGAGTTCCTGTTATGGTTTCTATCAGTCCAACTTAGCAAGTTTCACTGGTACAGTCAACTGCACTTAATGTGAGCACATTTGTCCAAGATCAGAATGATAATATCTGATTGAAAATAATAAGCAGTTCTATAATGAAAAGTTGAAAACAATGTAATTCGAGTGTTTGCATTAAAATAACGACTGTTTAGTCTTAATTAAAGCATTTAAAACAATATTCTATATGTATTATGCATTTTGCAACTTAATTCTTAAAGAAAAATATAAGAACGAATCATAACACTACTACATTAATGACTCATTTTGTATGTATTAAAAATTTGCCTTCCAACAGGATAAAAGGATGCGTTTAAGGAATTTCACCAAATTTCTATTACATGAAACAATATACTGATCACATAAAATTTTACATTTTGGGTTAATTTATGTAAGAGTGATTGTAACCAGTCAATTTCAATAATATTATCCAATTGATAACCTTAAAATCCCAAATCTAAAGTAATGTTGAAGGTTGAAGCCAATGGCTGCCAAATTTGAGCTTGGGCCAGTAAATGTTTCTCTTTAACATTAATCAGCTTTCAGATTTGAAGGCAGTCTCAGCTATTTCAGGTTTAAAAAAAATGTCATTTATATATAAATTTCAATTATGTAACTTTAAAAATACAGTGCTTAAACTATCCCCTCTTATTAAACAGGTTGTTATGCAGTAAAATTTTTGGTGCTATTATACAACCGGGTGCCACTATTGTTCACATTATAATCCACTATCCAGTATAACAAACAAAAAAAACAGTGGCTCCCGTTTGTATAATGAAACCAAATTTTTAGTTGTTACGTATTATCTCATCAACAGTCAGTTTCAGCAGTACAATTAATGAGCTTTGGCTATAGATTTTCGTTTTCAGCCACGCGATTGACGGGATAATATTGAAATACCAAATTTTTGAGGAAATTTCTATGATTACTTTTATTTTCAGAGCTTGTGAAACTGAAAGGTTACTTAGACTAGAAGAAGAACAAGAGCAGCTGAATTCTTCTCTAATAGCCCTTACAACTCATTTTGCTCAGGTTCAGTTCCGCCTCAAGCAAATTGTGGATGCTTCATCCGATGAAAAGGAGGTAAGCCTTGATGCAGACTCCTTTCAAAACTTAACTTCTCTTACTGAAAACATAAAATCATCAATTATTTTCTGTTACGATATCAACACTTTGCTATAACTATGTTGCTTGTTTCTCCAAAACCTTTTCTTTGTTTTCTTAAGACATTGCTGAAAGAACTTGAAGAATTTGCTTTTAGAGGTATTCCAGATATAAGAGAGTATGAAAATGGATTGGATTTAACAGAAATTATTGTAAGAACAAGTTTTATATCAGTAAGGTTAATTAAGAAACTAATATTGAACCTTTTTAAATACTCTGAGCACATGCTGCTTTATGCTATTACATATGTACTTTTCTAGCCTTCATTTACTTTTTATGGCTAGTATATATATTTTTTTGTTACTAATGTGTTTACGCAAATGAGAGGTGGGCAATCTGATTACTAAATCAGAGCTCTCTGCATTCTCCATTCCATTTAAAGGGAATATTTGCACTGAAAAATAATAGCCTATAGTGTTTATCATAAGTCTCGATCACTTTATTTAATATTTTTTAAAAATGTCTGCCATCTTTTAAAAATCTTCAAAAAATAATGTTTTTTGCAGACTGACTGTCTGATTTTTAGTAGGCTAATATTAGATCATTTTCAAGTGAAAACCTTTTTTCAGTTGATTTACTGGACTTATTAAGCTTGGTGTGAATTAGATGAAAATGGGTAGCTTTCTTTTCAAAGTTGTAGGTCTGACATTTAATCTTAAGAAAGCTTATTAGACTTTCAAATATTCATATAATAAGTAAGCCAGTATGCTAATAAAATATGTATCAAATAATTAAAATTGCAACTTTTGTGGAGTCTACTTTAAGTTTTTAAAAAGTTATAAACTAGTGATCTAAATTGATGATTTGACATCATAATTTTGTATCTCCAAATTTTTCTGCACTTGTTTTTAATATTTTCTTGGAAATATGTTTTTGTGCTTAGCTATTGAAGTTGTATTTTCCACTTATTTAAGAGACTACAAATTCTAAGTTGTTGACTAAAATGCCTAAATCTGAAATCAAACTTTATACCTACTTATCAAAGCTTAATTCCTTAGAAAAATAATCACTAGGTTAAATAAGCTGAAAATGCTTGAGTTTACACCCTTTGTACTATTTAAGAAATCTTTTTTGCATGTTTTTCATTTGTGCTTTGTGTCTCAAGTCAAACAATTATTTTAATTCCTTCTTTTTTTTCTTTTTGGACAAAAAGTAGTATTTTTTAGTAAAAATATTTTATTTTTGTATTATAAATTCATAGAATGAACAAAAGCAAGAAGTCAAGCTTGAGCAACAAAGAACTAGACAGAAAGAACTTATCAATAAACTCAAAGAACAACTTGAAGATCTGGAGCATTACGCTTATGAGGTAAGATTAATTATAATTATGAGCTAAGATTAATATTTACAATTATTTTGACATGTTTGAAGATAAGTTTATTCTTATCATAAGTGTTTACATTTCTCTAGCTGATTTTTTAAATTTCTTTATCCAAGTTTTAGTATTGTTTCCTCCTTTAAACCGAAATTCAACTTAATTCAAGAAAACTGATTTCTCAATATGTTTGCACTCCTTTAAGTTCTACTAGTAATTAAATATTCTTTCAAATAATACAAAGTATTCTTAGATGAGTAATACTAGTTATATTTTTCAACTTGTAAAACAAGTTTTTGTATATGTTTATGTATTACTTTTTCAGACTGGGGAGGCTGGTATGCCTCAAAGCATGTTACTTGAGCGTCAGTCTGTTATCATTGAACAACTAAAAGGGAAATTACTTTTAAATTTGGATGAATTAGATAAACTTAGTCCTGATGAGTTACGCTCTCAAGTTGATTCAGCTATTAGAGAGGTATGATTTTTGTTTCACTTTTTTGATTACTTATGTACTTTCATTTTGAAAATAACTTCACTCTTTTCTTTGCATGCAATCATCTCATACACACTACATTAACCCATTCTTATTTCATCCTGTTTTTAAAAACTAATTTTCAAATTAATCATCTCTTTTTTTTTTAAATAATGACTATTCCTTGTTAATAATAAAACTACAAGGGAATTGCCTCATTTTTGTGTAAACTGTTTCATGAGTAGCTTTAAAAAGTATTTCGTTTTTCATTCAAGAGAGATTACAGTAAGTACTAGCATGTGTAATATTAACCCGGGAGCAGTCGCACCTATGAAACGAACGCGGGAACTCGCGGGTGGGTATCTCATACCCAAGTAGTGATTCTCGCGCTTTAACACACAACCTGCTTGGTTTTACAAATAATAGTATTTAAATAAGACACAAAACAATAAACTAGCATTAGTGCAATTTAAAATAAGTTACTTACATTTATTTGAGCATTCTTTACAAAGTGGAGTTATGTGCTCTATACTGATATATTTTTGGCAGAGTTCAAAGCAGTGTTTTGTTTTTCTGTCCTTTTTATTCCCACAATCTGCACATCTTTTGTATCCTGTTTTTAATCTATTGGCTTTGTTGCCTTCTTCTGAGGTTGTATTCTGTAGATGTACCAAAGGCCTTTTTTCAATTCTTTTTTGTTTGCTTTGTGAGTACTCTTCTATAAGTTGTCTTTGAAAAAGCCTCGTTTCCTGGAAACCGCACATTCCTAAATCCTTATCTTATCTTCCTATCTAAAGAATGTGACCTTGAACTCAGCTACTCAGTGTCCCACACATTTTGAAAGAAAGGGGGGAGAGCTGTGCAACTTTGAATGCGCGCCTGGCAGGGCCGTATCCAAGGGGGGGGTTTTAGGGGTTCAACCCCCCCCCCCCCCCGAAATTTTGACATCAATTTTTATACTGCTATTTTTCTTGAAAATTATGTCTCACAAGGAGCGATATCCTCTTCGGGTATAACCCAAAGGGTCTCAAAATGAGTCAAAACCCTACTTTTAAAGGTAAAATTTCCAAAATTTTTCTGGGGGAGGACCCCCAAACCCCCATGAAATTTTGAAATCCTTAAGTATACGGTTTTTCCTTCAAACTTGTGTGATTTACAAGGAGTGGTCCTCTTTAATGTAACCTGAAGTGTCTCAAGATGAGTTAAAATGCCACTTTTAGGGGGAAAATTCAAAAAATTTTCTGGAGTAGGAACCTAAAACCCCCCTTAACATTTCACCATTTATTACAATATACCTTCTTTTTACCTTGAAAATTCGGCCGCTTACAATGAGTGTTGCTCTATGGGTGTAATCTAAAGGGTCTCAGACATGGGCGTCATTTAGGGGGGGCAGGGGGGGGGCAATTGCCCCCCCCAAGGTTTCCACTCTTAAGTGAAAAATTGCTGAGAGTCCCTGGAAAACTTCCACAAGGTGCAACAGATTTAACTCAAAACATCCCAAAAGCAGTTAAAGCAATACTTTTGAGGGTCTAATTTCAAAATTTTCTGGGGGAGAACCCCCAATCCCCCTCCTGACCTTTGATGTCTTTTATACAATTTGTCTCCCTTGAAAATTCTGCCGCTTACAAGAAGCAGTTCCCTTTGGGAACCAAAGAGTTTGAAGCCCCTAGGAGTCTGGTTTAAAGGGGAATTTTCAAAAATTTTTACTGGGGGAGGATCTCCGCCCCCCCTTGAAAATTTTACGTTTATTTATAACTTTTTTCCCCTAGAAAATTCTATGCTTTACAAGGAACTGTTCTTTTTGAATGTAACCCAAAGGACCTCAAAATGAGCTGAAACACTACTTTAAAGAGGCAAATTTCAAAAAATTTTCTGGGGGAGGACCCCCAGACCCCCCTTGAAAATTTTTAAATATATATTATGTTATACAGTATATTTTCCTTGAAAATTCTGCCACTCACAACAAGCAGTTCCCTCTGGGTGCTCCCCAACGAGGTTGCAAGAGAGATAAAACCCTAGTTTAAAGGGAAATTTTCAAAAAAAAATTCTGAGGGAGGACCTCCGGCTCCCCTTGAAACTTTGACGTTTATTTGTAACTCTTTTCGCTAGAAATTATGTGGTTTACAAGGGGCTGTTCTCTTCGGATGTAACTTAAATGTTGTAAAAATGAAGCAAAATTTAAAAATTTTTCTGGGGGTGACCCCCAGACCCCCCATTTTTACTTAGAACTTATGATGTTGAGTCACCCCCCCACAAAAAAAAAAAAATAAGTCTGGTTACGGCGTGGCTCAGCCCCACTTAAAAAAAATCCTTGCCCCCCCCCAACCAAAAACTGAAATGACGCCCCTGGTCTCAGAAATGAGCTAAATCACTCTTTTGAGTGGCAAATTTTCAAAAATTTTCTGGGGGAGGGCCCCCAAACCCCCCTTTTACTTCGAATTCATATATTTATATAATTTTGAAATTTAGTGCTTCAAATTTTCAATTCAGTGTTGTCATCTAAAACTTAACATATAAAAGTACCCGTAAGGAGGTACCTCAGAAAATATTTGAGTCAAACCCCCCCCCCCCCCCCGAAACAAAAGTCTGGTTACGGCCCTGGCGCCTGGGTATGAGATACCCAGTGCGACTGCTCCCGGGTTAAGAGTTTTGTCTTCCTAACAACTCTACTAACACTCTTTTTCTAACATTTTCCTAACCAAAGCTTGTGAATCCTGCTAAGATGAAAGAACAACTAGTGAGTCAATTAAAAACTCAAATTACTGACTTGGAACGATTCATTGAATTTCTGCAAGGTACTTTAATGTTTTATAGTATTTGAATCAACCTGAATAACATTATACTGTATGGTCTTTTTTATGTAGTTGATACAATCCTCCAAAATGGGCATGACAAAAGAATAACATAACTTTTATAAAAGAAAACTGGTTCCGATTCTGTATGTGACATACAATATAAAATGGAAGTTTTGCTATGATGATTTCAGACTTTCCTTTGCATTAATGATGTTTTTTTAGTAATGAATTCAAATTAAAACATTCTGTAATACAAGGATTTTTGTCAAGGGCAGAAATTGTCTCATAATATCCACCTTAGAAGCATTTTAAAGTAATAAACTTTAGATGAAATAGAAAGTATAATTCAAAATCTACACAAATAAGACCTTACGAGATAATGCAATGAATTTTTAGAAAGTAGTTTCATTTGATTATGGTGCTTTTCTGGTTAATATTTCAGTATTTAGACTATTTTCTTCTATTTATTATATTAATATTTTTTGGTTTATTTAATTTTCAGATGTTTCTATGATTAAGCATATTTTAAACTTACTTTATTTCAATCTTTCTCATTTTTGCCAGACGATTTTGATTCTCAAACAATAACATACATACTACTTTGACATCAAATGTCAGATTTTGACACCATTGTTTTGATTTCAACATGGATTTCAAAATGTTTGCTATGTGTATGTTAGGTGCCATGTCGCCAAGATGAAACAAAAGTGGCTAGAAAAATTTATTTATTTAAAAGTTATTGGAGAAAATCTCTTGAGATATTGAGGGGGAGGAGGTCCAGTAAAATATCACTATATTTCACCAAGGGGGAAGAAAGGGTCCAAAATTAGGACCCTTTCACCTCAGCACCTCACGTAATTTATGGACTTCCCCAAAGTTTTAAACAGGAAAGACGTATGTAAAAGTATGCATTTGCATAGCCAGAAAGATGCAGAGTTAGCAGGTTTTTGTACATATTTTTTTAAGGTGTCCCCCCCCCCCCATTTTGAAAAAAGATTAATGTAACCTGGTTGATTTGTTTTTTTCATAAAAAAGGTATTTTTACAGGGGAAGGACAAGGCAAGCCAATATGTACTTGTGACTGTCCAGTTCATAAAAAGGTATATTTTTTTAGATTTGTCTTATTTAGTATTGTAACAATAAAATAGTTCTCAAAGTAATAATAATATATAAGCTTTATTATTTCATTACGAAAATTAGTACAACAAAAGTAACATATTCATCACCAAGGGGACTTTGTCCCGTTCAGGTGACAGATAGATTTTAATGTTTAATAAGATTAAAGCAAAATAAATTTAACATACATATATACACACAAACACATATAGATAAAAAGACTTATTGCAAAGCGGTAGGCACTAAAAAAATGCATTAATAATTGAAAAGCAAAGTTAAAAAACAATGGAAATTTTAATCGTACAAAAAACATGAAATAACTGAAAACCTAATTTATTTGAAAATTGAATACGAAAATTTAAATTCAAATAATAAACAAAATTGGCAAGAGGCTGGTTATTTTAGTTATAGTTGCTTCAATTTAAATATGAAAATAACGGTCTATGTCATCCAAATTTATTAGGAAATTAAAAAGTTCACTTTTAAATGTTGAATATATCTTAATATTTTGTATGTAGTGTGTAGCTTTATTTTTTGTCAAATCTCTTTATAAGTTAGTTTATTAGGAAATCAATATTTATTATATCAATAGATGCTTGGTTTTTTTTTCTAGACTTCTCATCTGCATTCGGATTCTGATGTACCGAGTGATAGCAGTAGAAAAAGTGCTGTAAATGGCCGGGTAAGGATCATATATATTTGAGTTTCTACAAATTATACTGTTTTAAGATTTCTACTTTCAAAGCATGATTTATTTATTTTTTTTTTACACTGATGCCTATTTAGAGTATGTATTATATAATTATGAATGCAAGTTTATGAAAAATCCTTATATTTTAATTCATTTTCAGAAAGATAAAAATGCTTCCCATATTATAAGGAGAGTACTGACTCTCTTGCAAATGTTTACTATTACTCAATTTGGTTGTGGCAGACATAACTTCCAAAAAAACACATTGAAAAAGTCAAGCAAAGTGAATCACTGGGGGTAAGTATTTTTGCTTTTATAATATAAAACATTCTTCACAGTCCTACTATAAATGTGCTCCTGACATTTCAATTTTGCACAGTCCTACTATAAATGTGCTCCTGACATTTCAATTTTGCACACTCCTAAGTTATAAGGTGGTTGTGTTTATAATTTCATGTAGTTTTGTGGCCAATCTTGGGGTTAATTTGTCAAAAGATATATGATGAAAATAATTGGGATTTAAAATATCACATTTAGTAGAGAGTTATGGCACTTACTAATACAAGACACAAACAATATAAAAGGATAAAATCTTTAAAACATCCCCTGTAATGTCTGTCTTCTCTCGGAGTCTGGAAGACTGAAATGTCCTGTGATGCAGTATGCCATAGGGGCACTCGCAATAGCTCTAGCTTTGGATGAAAAGTCTAGTTATAGTTTCATATTAGTTTATTAAGTTGCCCTTTTATATCTTCCAAAGAAATTCAATTATGCAGGTAACTTTTTTATGCTTAGCTTTATTTTTTTTTACTTAAAAATTCTTTTGAAATTTATTCTTAATTACAATACCACATCTTTGCAGATGGAGCTTGGATATTCCAAGTGGCATAAGAAACAACAATAACACATCAGACTTAACAACAATAACACATCAGACTTAACAACAATAACACATCAGACTTAACAACAAATTACTTTGTCTGCAAACATTTTATGAAAACAAAAAGTAACTAAATTTTTAAGACCTTGGCCATAAAATTTCTGTTAGACAAGTTTTGGGCTTACTATGTTCTATTCAAGATCAGTTTTAGTGTATAATATTTACTTATTTACCTAAGAGGACGTCCATAAATTACGTGAGGTGGGTTTTTTTCCCAAATTTTGCACCCCTCCCTCCCCTATGGTGAGACTTTGCTGCACCCCTCTCAAATTCTCACGTCAGATTTTCTCTATCACTTTTAAACTAATTAATTTCTTTGATATGTTGTGTTTTCCTCTTATCAGCATTACACTTATCATACACAATGCAAAAGTTTTGATACAAATACTCGATGAAATCAAATACACATAATAAATCGCTAATAATTCGCTGTTTTCACTGATCTGCACATTTTTCCTAAACCTGTGCTAAAAAGAAAAAAGCCTATATTTTTCAAACTAAAAATTGATGTAAGATTTTAATTAACTCCCCTTCCACCCTGGGGAGGAAACCCCCTTCCCATTTTTCACCTCACGTAATATATGGGTGTCCTCTAATCTATTTACAAAGTTGAAAAAGGTGTTTTCTTGTTTACAGGCAACATTGAAAATAAAATGAGAAATAAATTTTCTGTTTCAGTGATCTTCGTGCCCAGTTGGAAATTGCTGTCAATGAAGTCCTAAAATGTGCTGCTGATCAAGAACCTCCATTTGAAGATAGTGATTACACTAGTGATTCAGAAGATGTAAGATTTTGTGGTTATAAAATTATAGTACCTGTATTGTAATCTTTAAAAATCTAAAACTTTTAAGATGTTATTTTTAAAAAAAAATTATTTTGCTAATGTTACTATTTATGGTTTAGGTTCCTGTAGTACAGTGTAATGAGAAATTAACAACTGCTGTTAGAAAAGATCTGGCTTCTGCTGTTAGAGATTTAATGCAGCATGGGCTCATGCCAGTGAGTAACCTTAGTTCAATGTAGATTGTGTTTAAATTTTTTAAAGTCATAATTTTTTTATTACACCTGCCAATTGTAAACTTTCCCTGAAATTAATTTTCCTTTTCCCTATAAATACACATTTGAATTTTAAAATTTTAGCAAACCCAGCCAGAGTTTCATGTTTATGTACACTGCACTTCGGAACATCATGTATTGGGTATTTTGAAAGCTGTATATAAAACCACCATTTTGCTCTAAGTTACTTCTTAAATGGTATACAATGCCACTATTGATAAGATCTGAGCTTTTCTTCTTTTGGAGTTTGTTTTCGTCCCTCCTCCAGAAATTCTCTAGTAACATTTCAAGTAATCTCGCTAATGACTCTTGTTTTATAAATTTTTAGTGATTTTGGTTTAATTATGATCACCCTGTACCTTTTCATAAATATATAGACTATTGCTGTCCTGTTGAAATTCTTGCTTTAAATGCCTTAGTTAAGTTTTGAATGTAAAAATTATTTATGTCAAAAACTGGTTTGTGATTTATTATTTTTTTACTAGATTGGTCAAAGTAGTAGTTTAGTTCCCTTTGGATGTTTTGCCGTCCAATCCACCACTCCAAAAATGATGCATGCTTGGGATCTTATTCTGAAATATTATGAGTTGAAGGTAAGGTTTCTTAAAACCTCAAGATATCATTCACAAAAATCTTAGTTATGTTTTTATTCTTAATCAATTGTACAGTATTAAAACCTGTGAACAACTTTAATAAATTTTTTGTATTGCTAAAAAATAGTGTTTTATTCCTACCAGGTTTTAAGCTAGGAAAAATTCCTTTAGCAAAAAAGTTAAATTGGAAAAAAGGGCTTTTGCAAAATGCTAAAATAACAAATTGATTCTATGCTAAATATTTCTTTTACTATGCTAATACTAAAATATTTTTATTATATTTTCAACTCTTTCAAGTATTTATATTCGTCACAAGTATATGCTATAAATAACGTTTAGATTTTTCGTTTGCTTTTTTGTGAAAAGGGTCGAAAATGTTTTAGCATTCTTAGGGGTTTCTTTCACATTTTATGAAAAAAGCCGCCATAGCAGAATCTATTATTCCTACTGATAAGAAAATCAAATTACCTTATGATAAATTTATAAAGCAAAGCCCTTTCTTTTTATCTGTCTTTAAGGGGCAATGAATTATTTATCATTCTCATTATTAGACTAAAATTATAGACAATCTTCAAAAGCTTTTATTTTTACATAGTATATCAATTCATATGTTAATATATTTAGTCTATCATAGTTTTTTCTTTCAGTCAGCATAAATAAAATGAAAATTTTTGAATTGATAATCTATGTAATTATTTTTTTTAGAATGGTTATCAATATAATGCATCTCCTGCCAGAAAACTTTGCCAAAGTTTCAATCTAGAAATTGTAGGAGGTGTTGCCACTACTCCTAAACAGGTATTAAACCATTTGTTTCATCAAACCTTAAAATATTAAAAACAGATCTTCAACATTGCTTGATGCAATATAGTTTAATAATACTTAATGTAAGAAACTGCTACTTATGTATACAAGCATATTTCTAAAATTTATTCACCTATTTGTTTTATATCATATTTTTATTGGATTTTATTAAAGCCAACACTTCCTTAACTTCCTCTCTAAACTTAAGTGTTAAGTAAAAAGTATTAACTCTATTAATACTTCCAAGCCTTAACTTCATTGTTATTTCCCGTGGTATAATCAGAGGTGCCAAGTATTACGATATGTCCGTAATAGTTACGGATTCGATAGAAAATTACGGTGTTACGGACATCAATGTAAAATTACGGATACCTATTCTTTCGCGGATTCGTGATTTTTTTTTCACTTTCATAATGATTTTATTAGAATGAAGATTTATCTCCCTTTCCTAAAGTTGCAAATATGTTGGCCGTACATGGTTGCCTCTCCGGCTGTTCATGAAATCACCGGCTCACGGCGCGCATCGGCACCGCGTTGGTCTGCGCGACCTTACAATACGCATTTGGTAATCGGCCCCTGGACTTTTCCATGTGCGATTTTTTATAAATCCGTGATGCAAATCGGGGAATAAAGGGACTGTATCCAAACTACGTTTGGGTTAAATCTTGTCTACCTTGGGTTTTGCCTTCTGTGCTTTGGCTGCAGAAATAATCACAACTCTTTTGCAGTGGATCTCTTGTTATGGACTCTCTAATTATTTAAAATTATAACTCTTAAATTATCTGCTTTGGAAGATAGGGGTTCTCCAATATTTAGAATTAAATTCATAAAGATAATTTCTAAGCATAATTTACATTCTAAGCATAATTTTTATTTTTATTAAACTTGATTTCAAGAATTCAACTAAAATTACCTTGCCAGTTAAATTATTTAGTTGGTAATACATAAATAGTTTAGATTACAATTTATTATCAAAATATTTTAATAAAATATCTCTCTAAATTTTCCAATTTATAAAATTCAGTTATAATTTTTTTAGGATAATGAATAAGATAAATAATGAATTACCTAAATTTCTATTTATTCATACTAATCTTGAAACTTTACTTAAATTGGTTTTGTTTTTTCTGTTATATAATTTTTTTCATGAAATATAATTAAAACCAATTTAGGTACTTATTATTTAAATTTACCTAATTCATTATCCAAATAATTAAGCCAATCAAATTTTAGTGTATAAAAATGTGAGTCAGGGAAATACTCAAGTTTGGGATCACATCACCCGGATCGCAATCAAGAATTGTAATGCAGTTAGATCCTGAGGACAGTGAGACACCAGCAAGGTTACTGAAAAGTTACTGATTACATCAGCTCTGGTTACTGAAAACTTTTTTTGAAACTTGGCACCTCTGTATAATAAGTTAAAAAATATAATTTTCCTTTCTTATTAAGATATTTTGCATATGTGATTCTCTTTATTTATAAGAAATCTAAATATGAAATTTTTGTCTTGTAGTCATTGCTTAGTGCCATAGATAATATCATCTGCTCACATACACCTCTGAAACGTTCTCCAGACTCTCATTTTAAGGCTTTTATTTGCACTGCCTTAAAGTAAGCACTATTTTTTTTTTCATTACCTTCTATTTTTGTATCCTGTATTTTTTCTGAATATTTTATTTTTGTTCTCAGTGAGAAGCAGATTGTATCTTGGCTGAAGCTTATTTATAAAACCAGATTTTTATTGGAACGCTTTTATCAGCCATGGAGTTATGCTGCAAAAACAGGTAAACCTATTATAATTTTAAAAGTAATTGTTCATACCTAAACAGTTAAAACCAATTGTTGCCAAAAGATATTTCATAAAATCAGTTCTTCAGTATATAATAAATTACACAGGTCAACACAACAGATGTTTTGGTGACAGGGTATTTTGAGCTGATTTCATGAGAACTCAAAGCTCTAAATTAAAATATGGCTGCTTTATCTTTTTTAGTGAAAGCTCTAATTTGAGAATAAACACTTTCAGTACACTTTTTTAAATGAAATCCTCAAATAAATTTTAAAAACACAGAACCGATAGTATTTTATTTTGGTAATTATTATACTCAGTGGCGTAGGCAGGGGGGTGCAACGGGTCTTTTGCACCCCCCCCCAAACTTTTTCCAAACATTTTTTTTTTCGTAAAATAAAATATTTTCAAATAGCTTTTTTTTATTTCCCTAACATAATTGTACTACATATTTTTTAAATCTAAGAATGGGATTGCACCAGCGGTACTCTCTCCCAGCTGCATGACTTTCATTAACACCCTCCTCATAAACCTGTCAAAAACTGAGGGTTCGAGGGACACACACACAAATGGCGGGAACTTTTTATGTTTTCTGCCCCCTCGTATCTTGAGTGATATAAACAAGAACGCTCTTCGAGACGAGGGAGAGAAGAGAATGGAATTAGAACCGATTTTATCGAGGCGACCACACCAGACTTTGGAGCTCTGATCCCTCAGATATCAAAACTAATTTTAAATTTCGTATTTATAAGTGTAAATAATATATCTAGTTCTTAAACTCTGGAAGGGGTCAGCAGAAGGTATGAGTTTAAGCTTAGTAGTCGCATTTTTATCCGTCTTCTCTGTGTCCGATAGACTTGAGATAAAATTGCCCTCTTATTAAAATGAATCGCAAACGAACAACTAATGATTTTTTTTCTAAAAATACATCTGTGAATGACAACAGCTTAAGTGAAAGACCACCTGATCCAAAAAGACGCCATGGATGCGTTATTAATTCTTCTACAATCTACAGAGATGGTAAGTGGTATTTTAGGTTGCCAATAACTTTAATTAATGGCGAAATGCAATTTTGATTTTGTTTAAATTTATGGTGATTTATAATCAAGGAAAAGACGCAATTTGATTTTTAAAAATAAAAAAATTATTGAATTTTTATATAGGATCATTATTTTTATACATGGAAGATTTTTTTATTTATACTTTTTAAAGGTTATGTAGTGTTTGTGCAGGCCTATGCGTCATCCTTCTGCTTTTTCAGTTTCTTATTTTCTTATTATTCCCTCTCCATTTTTCGTTTTTTAAAAGAAATATTAACTTCTGATATAGAACTTTTTTACTTGTCTATTATGACACAAATATGTAAATCTGTACCACTTTTACGAGTTATAATTACTATAGGTAGTATGTTAATCCAACACCTGTGAAAGAATTCAAACTTTAATTACTTTAAACATTCAGTTTTTGTTGCAGTGTGTTTGAATATGAATATTTATTTCTATTTAAAAGATAATTATTTTGATAATTTTACAAATGGAATAACACTTTTTTAGAGCTACCAGTATTAACAAGTAGTATCATGTCCAATATATAAAATAATACTTAATTCAATTCAGAAACACTTATTTGTAGTTTAATTGCAATTAATTTTTAAATGTATGAGAGTAGTATAGGTGCTAGAATAAGAATAAATGTCTATCTTATTCTAGATGGATGGGAATCTCCTGGATTGAATGTGTAAATATTTCATGCAAATTTCGTAAGAGTTACATAAACATTCGGGGTTAAAAAATTTACTCATCAAATTCAGGATGAGTTTAAGAATCTACAGGGTGATTCAGAAATAATCATCAATAATTGAGGGGGAGGTAGAGGGGCCCTAGACAAGCATATTTCTAATAGGGATGGGTGGGGCGCAGCCTTACCGTTAAAGAGCTAGGACCTTGATGTAGTGCGAGTGCGTTTCAAAAGGTTTCTAAAAACGGCCTTTTGAAACACACATTAGGTCCCTATTCGAAATATGCTTGTCTAGGGCTCCTCTACCTCCCCCTCAATTATTGATGATTATTTCTGAATCACCCTGTATAATATAAATTGTCAAAATTTGATTTTACATAATACATATAACTTGAAACAAATTTTTACTTGCTGTTAAACTATTAATATTGTTTATGTTCCACAACATAATTTTACCTCGAAATTAATTTTGCCAGTGTTTAAAAAAAATTCCTGTACCTGTACCTATCTGAATTAACGGGAGAGGTAAAATCTGCATAAGTAGTAATTTTAACGAAAATATACATAGCTATGTTGCTATCATGACCCTAAATATAATACAGAGGGTCATGTAGCATGTAGCTGTGATACTTTTAAAGGTAAAATTATTCAGTATTAATTTTTTTAGTTTGATTATAAATAACGATACCGCGTGAAAAAATCATTGTAAGTCCGTTTAGGTCAAATAGTTAAACTTAACTCAAGAAAACTAAAAATCAAAAAAATAATGTGAAATAAATGTCAAAAAAATTGTAACTCCTTGTAAAACGAAAAAGATGGGGCTTAATATTCATTAGATAATTCCTCAGTTACTGAAACTGTCCATAATGAAAGGGATAAAGAATGAATACTAAGAGAAGCCGGTGAATTAAGTATGTAATGCATGAGCCCCTCATTTTTTGTTTTACAAAGAGTTATATATAAGATTTATTTTACACTGATATTTTCCTAAGATTAATTTAATAATTTATTTATTTATTGTTATTGTATTTTTTTGGTAAAATTATAATTATATTTGGTATAATTATTTTTTAACTACGGTCAAGAAAGATTGATATTAGTACATGGCTAGTTTTTTCCTTATGGTAATATAAAACCTAAATTTTTCTTCTTTCCTTCAATATCATCGTGCACCCCCCAAAAATAATTTCTGGCTACGCCACTGATTATACTAGTTCTGCACTACTTATTTATGCAATAAAATAGAGAGTTCTCTAATGAAACAAAAAAAAAACACTAATTTTTAAAAGCAATTTATCTTTGTACTTAAAACTCTGCAAAATAGAGTTAAAGACGCAAATTCCTCCTAAAATTGAATTTTGGAGACTAAATAATATTAAATTAATGAAAAACAGGAAATATAATAGAGATGAGACCCATCAGGGATACATTGTGGAGTATCACAAAATCCCCAGGTATAGGGTCTAAAATACCACTTTCAAGAGGCAAATTTTTAATGGAACTACAAAACTTTTGCATTCAATGCAACAAGATTTAAAACATTCCGGCAGTGGCAAATCCATAAAATTGTGACTAAGTGGATAAAAGTTAGCTTAAATCCTATTTTAATGAATCAAATTTTCAAACATTTTCTAGAGTCGACCCCATTTTGTGCTTGCACCCCTCCAAAAATATTTATTTATAATATGCTCCTGCATTTCGAAAAGTTTTCTAAAAGGGTACATTTAACCGAAAATGCAAGCTTGAAGGGGGCATAAAAATAATTTTGTGAGTTAATCCCTACTAAAATAAAGGAAAGTCTAGTTATTGGACCAAAGCTTAGACATAGTTACATATAATTGAGTTGCATTTCAGGTTTTGAAGATGCTTTAAAGAGTTTGGATAAACTTAATCACCTGGACTTGGATCTTCCTGTGGATTTAGCTGTTCGACAACTTCAAAGCATAAAAGATGCATTCTAATTGGTACAACTAAGAATTTATTTATTGATAAAACATTTGAACTTATCTCCATTCCATAAGACTTAATTGTTTGCCAAAATATCATCAAGTATCTATTAATTATTTATCAAGTGTTTTACTTCTAGTCAGCTAAATCTTTAACTGTACAAAACCTAGACATTTTATAAATCTCAAGAATTGATCCATTGTTGTTTTAAAGCATTTTGTTACTCAAGAATACTCTGTATATATGTGTTTGTGTTTGAACTGATGTCTTTCAAAAATTGCATTTTTCTTGCATTTAAACTTTTATCCCTAAAAAACAGATGTATTTGTTAAAATATATGTATGTAGATCTACATCTTGTAAATAATAATCATGCTTTTGCTGTATATTAAACTATGAATGAATGCATTTCTTGTCTTGTTTACTATATGAAGCGGGGGTTTCCATAGCATGGTCATTGGTCAACAAAATCAAAGATTTTGTTCATTTTCTGAATCTATTTTCAAGAATAAAAAAGTGTATTCTTTTTTAGTGAACTTAAAAATATTTTCTTATATCTCTGAAAATATAAACTCCCTTCTTGGATTGGCCACTCTTTTAAACGTCAGCATAAAATGTTTTAATTATATTGAATAATAAGGATGCACCACTTTAGAATAGTTTATGAATTAAAACATTAAAATGTGTTAAAAAATAAATGGGAAGTATTTTAAACCCTTAAAATATAATGTCTGGAAATAAATTAACTTATTTGATGGGTAAAATTTTGCCTATCAATCAATACTAGACTGCAACTTAACTTGACCCTTCTACGTCACTAATAAACAAAGTAGTTCCCATCGCGGTGTCTGAATTTTGAGTGAAAAAAGAACGTCAATTTGAAAATGATTATTTTGTTAAACCCATGCATATATAGTGCTTTTCAATCACGATTTGCATACCAAAACTCCTATCAACCCAACAGGCTTCGTGTTTACCGATTTCTCCTTCCACATTTGTGATGTACTGGGTTCAAGAAACGTTGCAACCAAGTATAGAAGAAAATTTTAAAAAACATGGTTTGTGTTTTTTGAGAACTAAAGAAAATGTATCTTATGATAGAATATAATTGAGATATTTAAGCAAATTTGAACCATCTGGTAACTGGATCTCTGCTTCAACTAGCCATAATTAAACTTAAAAAGTTAGAAGGCGAAATCATGCAAAAATCCTTGAATTTTAAGCCTTAACTAGGTTATAATCTGGCCTCAATTTTTTTCGATGATACAAGAGCATCTCACCTTTTTTGGAAGACAATTTGATCAAACTCTTGAGTTTCTATCAAAGTTTTTTTCTCTGGAATGAAAAAAAAAATTTAGGAATACATAAAAAGTATTTGGTAAAAACTTAAGGTCCCCAATTTAGCTTGTAAAATGGGAAACACAAACACATTTAAGTCTGTAGGAAATGTCCTAAATGGAATTTTTAGTAGCATTTTATTTATCAATAAGTAAAGTATTTGTGTAAATTTATATATAGTTGTGTGCCACATAGGTTCCCAAACTTTTTGCGACCACCACCCCCTCTCCAAGAAGAACATTTTCCACCACCCCTTACAAAATTTTTGCCCTTAATTTGCTTATAGTATTTCATAGAATTTTATACCAACGTTTTGTAGTAAAAAGACTAATTTATAACCAAACAAAATAAAATTTTGTAAATCTACTACATGGACAATATTCAAAAGTTTAGTTTTCTATGGACCTTAAAAAAGCTACTTTTAAAGGATCTGCTATGTATAGCAGATTCGTGTTTTAGGCGTGGTGGTAACGATATGTATACGGGTAATGTGATAAATCGGGACATTATTAATAATGCCCACAAATTTCTGGCAGTGTGATCAATGCCACTGAATTTATCACATAGCCTGCTTCCACTTCGGGCATTAATAATAATGTCCGGTTTATCACTTTGCCCATTACATATGTTTGGTCAACGCCCCCAATTTTCTGTCAACTACACCGCCCCCCTACAGAACAGAATGTTTCAACTCCCCCTGGAGGGAGGCGCCCACGTTGGGAACCACTCCTAAAACATTATCTTTTATGTTCTTAAATAAAGATTTTTTTGGGACTTAAAATTATTAGTTTCACATTTGTAGCTCCCCTAGCAGCAGCTAGCATGCCTGAGTGCGTGGTGCAGAGCAGAGCGCGAAACTGTTAAAAAAGTGTTTTGTTTAATTTTAGGTCGTCTCATTCGGAATTTCTAACGAAAAAAATAGCTCTGAGAAACAAAATCAAATCTTTAAATTTTATTAGCAGCAAAGTTAAATAAAATGCCTTTTTTTTTCTTTCAAAATTATTAAAATCATCGGAGTCATTCATTTCTCATGATCAGGCGTGTGGGAATGGCAGCTGTTTTTTTTCTCAACAACTACTATGGCGAATTCGTCGAAAGCAGACGACTTTAATGTTTTGATTAACAACGTCCCTGAATTAACCGAAGATGAAAAAATTACTCTTATTTCTGCTATGAAAAAAGCACAAGTAAAGTTAATTTAAAAATTTCTTCTCGGGTTCTTGTTAAACCAAATGCAGTTTCTTAATTTGAGTCATCATTCCTTCTTACGATCGTAAATTCAAATCGAAACGGTGTAAACATTGTTTACCTTTTCCCAATCAGCTGAAGCAGTTCGGCATTATTGATCATGCTCTCATCTACTGATCATCAGAATGTCTCTGTAAGATATCATCTGTGACAAGGAAGTATAGATTTCTCGACACATTATTTCCTTATCTAAATCTTACCGTTCAATTATTTGTTTTCCTTATCATTTCGTTTGAAATTCTGCTCTTTTCCATGAACGAGTGGGCTAACTGAAAGATTTTATGTTGCCGATGAGTTCGATTTGCATGATTTTGCACTGAAAAAGTAAATTATAAGATTACATGTTGCATCTAAAGCTTTGAGAGGACTTGTGAATCTCATTCTACCTAAGATTGTCTTACACGAAATTTGCATGCTTCTGGCTGATATCCTATACCATGGTAAACTTCTGTATGTTTTATAAATCAGGGATTTTTTTTTCTTGTAACTGAAATTCTGATCTGCCAATGTTTAGTGTATCGGCTGTTTGCTCTCACAGAATGCATGAGCTATATGAAGCTCTGATAATGTTCTTTTAAAGGACTCTATAAATCAATGTTGTCATCTTTGTCCTTGTCATGATTGGGATGTACTGCACAAGCACCTTTAACTCGTATACTAATTTGTTAAAGAAAATATTTGTCTTTCTCTCAAACCAAGTTATCATATTATAATCTTAAGGTTAAATTGAATTTTTTAAATTCTGATTCATTTTTAGTATTGATGTTTTCTTTATCAACAAATATTTTGTTCTTCAGGAACTAGATGCTCAGGAAAGAAATAAAATGAGGTGAGTTTAATTTGTATGTGTATAAATATGTCTTGTCTGATATTTTTTTAATTGCTACTTTACCCTAAATCAAGTTTTGATAGTTCCCTGGAATTAAAAGTAGTTCTGTCCTTTTATCCGTACTGTAAAAAAGCCATAATATAATTTGAATGCCAAGTATTCAATTATTACCAATCAAATGTCGCATTCAGTATAGCTGTACTCACTAGGTTAGGTTGGTTCACTATGTTTATCAATAATTCTAATATTACCCATACCATAATTATTAATGCTATGAATGGTGGAATAGTACCAAACTAGGGGAAAATGCATTCGTTATAAGATATATTTTATGTTTCACTTTGTGGCTGAATAATTATATAAGTAATTTTACTGTAATGTGTCCCTCTTCAGCAACAATTTTTACAAGTCAAGCATAATTCCAACTCTGACTGCATATCATGTTTTTTAAGGCCCAGTTTACAAGGTGCCATTCAGCATGATAGTAAACCTTTCTAGTCACAGCATGGTAGTTTTTAGCATCATGTGAACAAAAACTGTACTGAGAATCATTGATGTAAATCATGAATATGTGGCTACTGCAACACTGAAAAATATTGGCTAAAACATTTCTTGATACTGGAATGCTAGTAATTACAAAAGTATTTACAAAAACTATAATTTGAGCTCAAATATCATATCAAATCATTCAATTTTGTATCTATGAGGCTTTTTCCTTTCCTTCTGTTAATATTCCGATATTTCAAAATGTTTGTAATGCTAATATTGCTAATGAATAGAAATAGAGCTAATTACTTTATGACAGGTAATAAACATTATTGTGCTAAGGTTGAGAAGTTCCTGTATGTAAGCAAGCATCCACATGATCTTTTCCCTGGTATCATGTAAAATGGGACATAGTGGATAGTTAGAACCCACTTTGATAAATTAAAGTTATTTAAAGTAGAAGAAATGAAAACAATTGTTAAGAGTAACATGTGGTTAGTGCTATCCTTTATTAAATAC
Organism: Tetragnatha montana; assembly: GCA_963680715.1. Taxonomy (NCBI): domain Eukaryota; kingdom Metazoa; phylum Arthropoda; class Arachnida; order Araneae; family Tetragnathidae; genus Tetragnatha; species Tetragnatha montana. The sequence goes on from OY796674.1 coordinate 41,759,639, forward strand.
TACAGTATAAAAAATTGGTAAATTTGATTCAAAGGACTGTCAAATAGACTCCATGTATCCGTTGTTGAAACAATTTGTATGCTTATGTTCTTACTAAAGTATTTTTTGTATTTGTCATTAAGAAAATTACCACCTCAAAGCTTTGTAACTTTACCTTCAAATTAAAATATTTTGTGTTTTAGTTTGAAGGTAAAGTTACTTATAGGAAGTTTGGGGGTGGTAATCTTCTTTATGGCACCTAACTTTGAGAACTTATGGTTAACTCTTTAACTGTCTCCATTAAAATCTAAAGCTTGCAAGTTTTTATGTTTTAAATGGTAGTTCTTTGATTGTCTACTTACAGGATATTAGTCTGTAAAGATGTAAATAAGGGTTCTCTAAATCCTACTGTTGTGTTTCTGTGTGATGCATATTTAAATTTCAAATAACTCTTTGTTTCTTTAGTCGACCCTTGGAAGGACAACTTTACAAGTACACCAATGTTGTGAAAGGCTGGCAGTATCGTTGGTTCATTCTCAATCCAGAAACTGGTATTCTTGAGTATTATATGGTATGAAATTTAGTTTATGTTCATTATACAGAATAAACTCAAAATCGAAGGGACACGAAAAACTTTTGAGATAACAAGGAAAAATAGAGAAATAATTCATTTTAAGGGGGAAATATTTTTTTGAAATGTATCAAAGTTCCGAGATAACGAGATTATACTGTCTTACTGAAGAGTTTTTAATAGTGATAGAAAAGTACATCTGTCTTTTTTAACAATTAGAAAATTTTGTTTTTATTTTTCTAAATGAATTACCTACTTATGTTGGATATTATATCAAAATGGAAAATTAAATATATCTAAATATTTTAAAGCTAACATATTTTATGTTTAAAACATATCCTTATTTTTTCCTTTTGAAGAAACTTTGTTTTAAAACTTGTTGGTTTTTAGTTTTCAAAGGTTTTGTGTGAGAACTATAGCAAAGTCATATTCGTGTAAAAGAAGTAGTAATACTCCAATTTACAGATGAGTCTTATATCTTTACAAGTTTAAGGTCAACTTACTTGAGGATTTGTTGCATATTAAATAGTATTATGCTAGAAAGTAATCTTACCTTGAAAGCTGTTTGATAATTTTCCCTTAGGTTACCAGCTTTAACTTCATGGCTGACCATGTATTAGGTAGTTTTCAAAAGTGTCTCAATTTTAGGTCATGGTTTTTCTGTTATAACAAAAAATGCTTAACTTTATTATTATTATTTTGTATTTTAGTTTAGTTTGTTTACTGTTTCAATTTGATTCTTTCTGTAGCTTGATGAAGTCAAGAAGAAAAGGCCAAGAGGTGCAATTTTTTTAGCTGTGAGTAAAAAATCTAGAAGTTATTTGTTATTGTTTTTTTATTATGAATAGTGTTTTATTTTTATCCTCATACATCCATACATGTTCTGTACATAAATATTATACTATGTTTCTAAATTTAAATTAATAGCCTCTGTTTTTGTGGGCTTAAAGTTAAATTACATTATTCGAAAATTGAATTGTTTGTTGTATAATTAATTTCAGTCTCAAAATATCTATTATAGTTTTGCAATTATGTTGGTTAATTCGGCTTTATTTTATGATGTCTTAAGTTCATTTTTCATCATTTGCTCTTTAAAATTTTAGGGTGCTGTCATATCTCCCAGTGATGAAGATGGGCAATCATTTGCTATTAGTGCAGCCTGTGGAGAATTGTATAAATTAAAAGGTATCAGAAGCTACTTTTTCTAGAAATCTGTTTAGAAAAAAGTAGAATGTCTAGTGTAAGAAACATTTTTTTTCTGTAAAGTCAACATTCTTCAGTCAACTTTATACCTACTTATACTTATTAGATGTATGTTTAAACACATTCTACTGTGCACTTAAAAATTGTGTTATACTTGTTTTTTAAGCTCAGCTGCATAGTTAGCTAGAAATTGATACTTGTGAAGAAATAATTACAGTTTATTATATTTAACTTTCATAGCCAATGACCCTAAAGAACGACAGTTTTGGGTAAACAGAATCAGAGCTGTGGCTGAGCATCACACTAAAAACATAGCAGAAGTGAGTTTTTAGTCAATATTTACCATTTTGAATTCATAATGTGCCTGCCAAAACCAATCTTCATACCTGCCTTTAGTCATCATATTGATTCTTTTTTCAGAAAAATCCTCCTCTACCACCGAGAGAACACAGAACACCGCTCTCCATCATTGATGTCAAATCTACTGGACCTTCCTCTGAATTGCAGTCAACATGGTACACAGGTTTCAACAGCAACAGCATCAAAGACTCCCATCCCACCAGGAGAAAATCCACTCGAAAGTCTAAAACTCAAGCCCAGTCTCAGACATCTACGATTCAGTCTGCTGGCTCCGTCACAGAAGCTTTGAACAATGTCCGTGATATGCTGAGGCAAACTGAAATGTTTAATTCTACTCTTGCCAAAAAAGTTGAGGTATACTGAATGTGTGTTTGAAGTTAAGTTTTGTCTTCAAATCAAACATATTAGTTGAGAAAAGTAACTGATTTCACTGCATTTCAGGTTCTTCCTCATACTGGAAATGGTCCAAAATGCTGTGATACTGTAAGTTTATACTTATACCAGTACTATTTCTTTTTTAATAAATTATACTATTTTACACAAATGTTAACTAGGATATATACTGCCGTATTCTGTGCTTTCTGATAAATCGCCCGATCAACAAATCAACAAAAATTTGTTAAATTCATGTTTGCTTGATTCGGCATTCTGAGCGCAATAATCAACTAACAAACGTTTGTCAGTGGCTCCAGAGCTGGCGAACAAGCGAAACCGTTGGCGATAAAATAAGCTCAATCGTGATTGGTGGAGATCTTTCAGTTGTGAATAGGATAGGAAAGAAATTCGCGAAAAAGCAGGAAATAAAAGCGTTTTGACTGTATTACTTTAAAAGTCGATGATTTTTAATGAAGATTAATTAATTTTTTATTGTTTTATAATCTTTTATAGCTTAAAAAATAACATTTTCTTTTAATATTAAACTTAATTATTATTCTTAAATATTAAACTATCTATACAAGAAAGAAATATAAAATATTTTTATTATCTCAATATGGAAATGTCTTAAATTATAGAAATAATTTCATATCTTTTATAAAACGTTACTGAATTGAAACAAATTCTCAAAATAATAATTAGTTCTTCAATTAAAGAATAAATTTACTCTATTGGATTCACTTTTTACATTTAAAAAATAATATGTTTTATAAAAGAACTCAACATTTAAAATCATTTGAAAAATCAGAAAACTCAAGAAATTTATTTAAAGGTGATCAGAAAGATTTCGAATTAAAATTGAAACAGCCTGAAAAAATTAATTTGCTTTTATTATATTTTGTTAGCTGATTATAATGATCGCTTAGCTATCATTATAAATTTAATTAAAATGGAAAATATTTTCAATAAATTTATTTTTAATTGGAATTTATTATTCTGATTCAATACTTTGATGCGAATTTTTTGATGAGGGTAGTTTAATTCTAAGAAAGAAACAGGTTAACGATAAAAGAAAAATATATTTTTGTGTCTTATTTCTCTAGAAATATTTGTAAAATTCCAAGATAATTTTCTACTACACACAAAAAAATTTCAATGCTCTGAAAGAATTAAAAAAAAACATCATTTGCTGGACCCGATCGCACAACCTTCGGGTCCGTAGTCCAGAACCATAACCACCATACTACGTTAATCTATGTCGAGGGAGAAAGTTTTAGTATAAAAATATTAAAGAAAAAAGTAGTGCCAAGAGTTTAGATTACTTTTAAGGTTTTAGGAATATCTTAAACGGTTCCCTCAGTTGTTTATATGAATTTCTGAAGCATTTAAATAAATCGTTTTGGAGAATGTATTTTTTAGTGATCTTAGTTATGAAATAGTTCTTCTATCTGGGCGGACTTACACGTTAGAAGAGAGCTATTCTGCGGATTTTAATTGATGTGATTTAAGAATATTTTAAATGTTAATTCACTGTTATACAATTGTAAAACTATTTTTTCTCTAATCATAACACTTTAACAATGAAAAAATACTTCCAGAGTCTCAAAAGGAAATGTTCACGATTTTTCATAGGCCTAGGAATAGACTGATGAGAGGACGCCATTTTTTCTATTCTCGATTCTGATTGGTAGTTCAACTTAAATCACTCGTTTGTTGGCTGATTTGTTAAGTAACAAATATTTGTTAATTGAAGTTGATTAACGGTGGTCAGAATACCAAATCAAGCAAATCAATGTTTGTTAGAGGTTGCCAGAGGCTCAGAATACGACCGATAGTCTGTTTCTGTGGGTGTAAATGTGTAAAAAAATTATTTTGGAAAAGAATTGCAATACTTTCATATGCAGAAGAATCATCTAATGGGTATTAAATTAAACATATTTTGTTGTTTACAACAGGTTATACTTTTTAAAACCTTAACTCTCAGATTTTGTGATACATACCCTAAGACTTTTTTAACTGTTCAAAAGTTGTAAGTTTAATAATGTTTTGTCAAAATTTCTACTTTTTTTTTAGAATTTACTTCTGCTCAAAGCTACTTCAGCAGCCACATTGCTCACTCTTCAGCAATGTTATTCTATACTTCAACATCAACAGGTATGAAAAAATATTTTTCTCACAGTCAATATCCTCAAATTCTGTCTTCTTGCCTGGACCTTTAAAATATTGTTTAAAAGTAGATTTCTTGATTTATTCTATATTTTCTAATTTTTACCATGATGTCCATGATAATTATTTTCATTTAATTTTGTCCATTACATTTTGCTCATTAAATTTCTTTATCATAAAATGTGTTTTAACTCTATTTCATTTACAATTTACCTTTTAAACAGGTTGCTATAAATTTTCCTAAGGAACCAGTTGAATCTAGCCAATTGACTGAGCCTTTAGATTCTTACAGGAGCTTAAATGAACAAAGGTACTTAATTTCTTCTCTTTATTGTTGTATTCCACCATTGATTTTTTTTTACCGAACCCAATATGTTAATTGAATAGTTTTCTCTAACGCACAATCAATCTTAATAAAAAATCTTGAGTTGTGTACAAATAATGCTTCCTATATTGTTTTAAAATTAATTAATTTGTATTTCTGACCTTTTAAGTCCTTTTTAAGATCAATTTAATGAAAATTGGGAGTTATAAAGTTCTTGAAATTTAACATATAAAAACTTTAAATGCTATCTAATTTTTTTAAAACTCTCCATATCTTATCAATTGGAAATCTCAAACAGAATAAGTGCCAGAACCTATACTTTAACTATTGAAATTCTCTATCTTATAATAAAATTCAATTCAGTGATAATGATAATGTTAAGTAGTTCACTAGCTATTTTTCATGAGAAATTATAAACATTATCTGAAACCAGTGGCGGCTCGTGAGTTGATAAACTGGGGGTTCACACCCATTTTATAAAAATTAAAATTTACACAGGATCTAGAAAGAGAAGGATGTTGGACCAATACATAAAAAAATATATATATCTCTTAGGAGAGTAGTTTTAAATGCCTAAATTCTTCACTGCATGCGCTTTCATTTTGAAAAAAATATGCATTTAATGGAAATAAACAAACACTTATGAATATATTGATTTCATTTTTTATAATACCATTGAGGGGAAAGTCATAATACTTATCCATAACATAATACCTCACAAACCCTTTTAAAATTATTAATTATTAAAAATTAGTTGACATGAAGATTATAATTTTCTTTTCAAAAAGTACTTTTCTCATTTTCTAATTAGCCGAAAAAATTCATACCACAAAAAAAACAAGCTGTGCTTCAAAAACGCAGGCCTCGGCACACAAAATCTGTGCTATCAGGAATCCAAATTGCGAGGCCGTAAGCTGAAAATTCCCCCAGCAAGCAGTTGGCGTTTCTTCGGAATCTCATATTTTTTACGCTCACATGTGCGAAAAAGAAAGAAAAATAATTGCTCATTCTTTTTTCGATTTCGTTCGCGTTTCCGGTAGTAAATTTTTCTTATTGAGTAGAGAAGGGGGGGGAGAAACATAATTCTGAGTATAAAAAAGAAATTGAGAATATATTTCCATTGATATTTATTTATCTTTATATTCGATTTTTGTTCTACTTTTTCTGTGGGTGTTCACGTGCTCCTATGGAAGAGCCGCCACTGTCTGAAACTACCATTCCAATGTTTTACAATTAAAGTTGTTATTTGAAATTTCTTACTTAATTAAAATGTGAGGATGATTGTTTGCGGTTATATTAAAAAAAACATTTTTCAGAGACTTTTATGTATTTTTACTTTCCAGTATAAAGTTTCTTTTCCATTCTACATGGGTTTTGTCTTATGTTTAACTTCATTTTAGTTTAAACACTGAAGTTCCTCAACGATCAAGAGAATCATCTGTAAATATTGGTAAGTTAAATTTAATTTGCACAAGGAAATTAAGTTTGTAGTTTTTAAATTGTATCCTTTATTTGTAAGAAAGAATAACTAAATTCTTTATTCTTTCCTTATTGCTCCCCTTTCAGATCCTAGTGGTGAAATATCAGATAGTGAAGATGTTGAAGAAAAAGCAGCTGCTATTGAAGGAGAAAGACATTCAGTTTTAATGAATTTAATGTCACAACTCAAGTTGGGTACAGATTTGACTAATGTAAGTACTGATTGATACTGTTGGTATGTATGTAATTCGCAAAAGTATTTGTAGTATTTTTTTCTGCTTTTAATTTACCTATTGGTTGGAATGTAATGATATAAGCATTGTTTCTTATGAATAGTTCTTTCTAATCTTGCCTCATACAAATTAAAAGTAATATCTAAAGAAAATCTTTCATATTCTTGAATATTTTCAATTTTTTTTTTTAGGTTGTTTTGCCTTGTTATATATTAGAGCCCAGGTCGCTTCTAGAAATGTTTGCAGATTCCTTCCGTCACCCTGATTTGCTAGCCAGGTAATACTCATTTCTAAATTTTTCTGTGTATCATCTCTTGACTCTTAAATTTCAGTAAGTATTTTTTTCAATTCACAATTATAAGGAACTAACATTTGTGTTCAAAAAATTTTGAGGGTTTTTTTTTTGGATGCACTCATAAATCCAAGGGTTTGACCTGGATAAAAATAATCAACAGGATTTTTGTTTTCTTGTAATAATCCATTGTCTATAGTAGGATTATATTTGATGTTTTCATCCAATGCATTCAAGACTATCAATTAAATACTGTATATCATAAGGAACTTATATTTGGTTTTAGGCTATTAATATTTACTCTGTATTTCATTCTTACAAAATCCTTATTTCTGTTGCATGATTTAATTTCAGGATTCCTGACTGTCCCACACCAGAATCTAGAATGGTTGCTGTAGTAGAATGGTATTTAACGTCTTTCCATGCAGGACGAGAGGTATGCATGCTTATATTTTCTCACATATTTGCTATCATATAAAATCTTGTTTTATTAAAGTTCCAAATCCTTTTCTAGCCTTCATCATCCAAAAAGCCATATAACCCTGTTCTTGGAGAAGTATTCAGATGTTCATGGAACATCTATGAAGATGAAAATGATGAAAGTCTTGAAAGCTTGTACAAAGTCACTTATGTTTCTGAACAAGTATCACATCATCCTCCCAGTAAGTTTTTACTTTGTATTGGATTATTTGTATTTAACAAATTGTTAATTATGTTATTACTATATGTAAATTATTATAAATTTAATTATTATTATAAATACTTATGATAGAAATTTCCAGGCAGATAAGCTATATGGAGATATTTTTCAGACATTTCTGCACTCTTATTTGGATGACCATGGCCCCATTAGATTAGAAATTTCTTTAAGGAATTTAAACTCAATCTCTTTTGAAAAGAATTTAGGCTAAATCTATAAATTTTGAGTATTGTAAAATAATTTATTTGATAGTAAATCAAGCCAGTATTCACTTAGTGAATTGTGAAAGGATATTTTTTCACTAAAGGTAAGATTATATTAAATTCATTACAAAAAATGTGTTATTTAATCAATGATAATAAAATGATGAAAACTCCTAAAAATATTTATGAAAGAAATTTGATTTGCTATCAAAGTGATTTCAAGTGACGTGATTTGTAATTCTTTTCACAATTAAATACCCAAAATTTACAGATTTTGCCTCAATTCTTTGGATTTTTTTAAAATAATAGTTTAAATTATGAAATGTAATGATCATATGCATATTTCGTATTGTGTTTGTTTTGAAATTTTCAATTTTATAATTTTTTTTTTTACAGTTTCTGCTTTTTATGTTGAGTGTCCAAAAAAGAAAGTTGCCTTGAGTGCACACATATGTGTGAAAGCAAATTTTCTGACTTCTTATGCTGCAGTTAATTTTACTGGAGAAGGTAAGATTTTGGTCTTTATTTAATATTAACATGTCTGGGTTTTTTTATAAATTCTACAAGTTTTATTCGTCATGCAAGTTACTTAATTCAAGAAACTTAGTTATAACTACAAAATTATAAATTCTATTTGTTGCTTAGATCATCTTTAGATTTAAAATATCTTGTGCTGTCAAGGAAATATTGTAATTTTACCAAAAATAATCCTTACTTTGGTGGTAGAACCAAAGTAAGAAAGTTAAAAATTGAAATAAAACAGGATAGACCCTGTACCTGTACAAACAAAGCCTATTGTTTTGTTAAAGAGTGTTTGAAAAATCTCTTGTATTGAAGATTTCACTGCAACTACAAGCTTACTCCAAATTGGAGCAGCTTTGCTTAAAGTCCACCTTGGCAACCACCATAGGTAAATTCTTAGTAAAGCTGTTCCAGTTTGGAAACAGCTTTTTCCTAATGCAAATTCTTCAATTGAGGTGCAACAATGAGCTTTCTCCACATTGCAGTTAGCTCGTTATTGCTTCAAGCATCTCAATTACGTATATTTCTAGTTATCTGTGATTAACCACATATTGAGTATCGAAATATTCCATGCAAAAGTTTTCATAAGTGACTAAACATGAAAAAATTAGGTTATTTCAAAAAAGCAAAAAAAAAAAACAGTTTATGTTACTGTTTTTTACTAAAGGTTGAGAAAAATCGCAAATGGTATGGAATATCGTGTAGATAACCTAAAATCATCCATGTTGACATCAGTCTCTGAGTTTGCAGTTAAAACAAATATTTCATACAAAATAGGTCTTTGATGAAGTAGAAATAATGAAATTCAGGATGGACTTGTGTGTGGATTAGGATGATTAGATTGAAGTTTAACCAAAATATCTTAAAATCAATGAATACCTAGGTTTTGACTAAAGATTTTCTTGGCAATGAAACATTTTTTAAACTTGGTAGGAAGCCTGGGGTTCTTGGGAAATATTAGAATCTAGAATGAAATAAGATACGAGATGCTTTTATGAATAAGACAAGTAATTAATGTGAATCTATTTCTTCTTTTCAGTTTCTCTCTATCTCTTGACCCATGGAGAAACTTACACTTTTACATTTCCTTGTGCCTATTTACGCTGCATTCTTACTGTGCCTTGGATTGAACTTTGTGGTCGTGTATCTATATCTTGTCAATCTACTGGTTATAATGCATCTGTAACTTTTCAAACAAAAGTAAGATTCCTTTTATTTATGACTACATAGTTAACATTATGTTTCAATAAAAACGAAAAAATAACTTGGTCGTTTTGGGAATATTGTAATTTATCATTACTTACTATTACTCTTGAAGTACTTTTTTTTTTAAAGTATTGATCCTATTTTATTGATCAGTGTTGTATTAAATGTTTTTGTTTCAGCCTCAGCAATCGGGTACTCCTCACAAAGTTACTGGAGAAATAAAACACCTCGATGATGTAGTCTATCGCATAAGTGGTGAATGGAATAGCTGTTTACAGTTTAACTCAGTTGGGGATGTAAGTAGATATTCATGGATAATTATATAGAAAGCTGTATTAAAAGAATCTTACCATCCAATTAACCCATTACTGCCTGGAGTCCCTTTTTAGGGACGTTTTTTAAAAATGCTCCTATTTCTACAAATCTCGTTTTTTTTTTTTTTAATCTAAATTTGCACTGATAGATCTCTGATCTTCATAGAACATAAAGAACACAAGAAGAAAGCAGAATTAAAAATGTTTTTTACTTTTTTTAAAGTTAGAAGATAGAATTTTTCAAAAAAGTGTCTTTTTAAATTTAAAAAAAAAAACTAAAAATCCCATTAATTATTTTAAAATTTTTTCAATTCTGATGTATATGTTATTGTTCATACATTAAATCAGTTGGGTTTTTTTTATTTTTTTCCAAAATATTTTATTTTGACCTTGTTTTGGACCCTCGAAAAGCGTCCCTAAAAAGGGACGCTAGGCACGAATGCCTCCGTGTTTGTTCCCTATAGTGAAATGATAGTTATTCCTTATTTCTTTCATAAAAACGTATTCTATTCTTGTGAAATGTGTGAAATTACTAATATTTATAAAATTACTTTCATTTTAGGTAACAAATTTACTATTTTTGTTTATTTTTTAGTGAAAATACTGTTATTTTTGGTAAATTATTGACATAAAAAGTCCTAAATTATAAAAAATTAGTTAATTTATATTAATTAAAAGGAATAAATTAACTATTTAATTAAATTTATTACTTATGTAAGTATATCCAGGTTAAATTTTAATTAAAAGTTAATTAATTAGCAATTTTAATGATTTTTTGCCATAAAAATTGCTAACTTATCGCTTTTGTGATACATTTTGGGCTTTTTTTTTGTAATTAGAGGTCGCTATTCATTGTGTTCTATGCTACAGATCAGTCGTTACCATCCGGCTTGCTAAAGCACACCCAACTAATGCTTGATTTTCGCGGAGAAATTTGTGTTCCACACAATAAAATTGAATAAAATTAAAAAAGTGGGACCATTTGACAGACTTCTCTCTCTCTCTGCACGGCTCTACAGCCCCTGGTGGGCCTTGGCCTTCTCTACTATAGAACGCCACCTTGCCCTCTCTCCTGATTTCCTTTTCCAATTTTTTATTTTCATTTTGTTTAGGTCTTCTTCAACTTGGTCCAGCCATCTTAGTTTAGGTCTTCCTCGTTTCCTATTACTATATAGTTTTCCACTCATAATTTTTTTGCACATGTCAGTTTCCTTCATTCTTTCCACATGTCCAATCCACTGTATTCTCATAGCTTTAATGTATCTTATAATATTTTTCCCTTTAATCAGCCTTTCTATTTCATAGTTGTACCTTTTCCTCCATGTGTTATTTTCGTATATGGCTCCAAAGATTCTTCTCATTATTCTATTTTCAAATGTTCTTAACATAATTTCATCTTTGTTAGATAACACCCAGGTTTCAGAACCATATGTTATGATTGGCCTTATTAGGGTTTTATATATCTGCACCTTACAATTTCTAGATAATAATTTACTTTTTAGTAGTCTACTATTTGCAAAAACTGCTTTATTTCCATTTTGTATCTGTTTGTTTATACTCTCATGGATTTCACATTTATTGTTTATTTCATTACCGAGATAAGTATACGAGTTGGTACCCTTGAAAATTTTATCATCTATTTTTAGGTTCTGTATCTGTCTTCTCTCTTTAGAGGTTGACATAATCATGAATTTTGTTTTGGTTTCATTCACCTCTAGACCTATTTCACTTGCACAATTCATAAGTTCCTTAACAGTTTGTATTAGTCTATTTTTTGTTCTTGCAATAATTAGGATATCATCTGCATAAGCACAGATTTGTGTCGTCTTGGTAAATATATTTCCTCGTTGATCAATTGACATGATTGCAGAATGCAAGGCAATATTGAACAGCACAGCTGATAACGAATCACCTTGCTTAACACCTTTGTTAAACCTAAATGTATCTCCAGTTTTTCCACCTATATTTATACTGGCCATAGTGCTTTTCATTGTCATTACTGTAAGTTTTATTATTTTTGCTGGTATACCAAATCTGTGCATTGCTTTATACAATTGTTTTCTATTTATGCTGTCAAATGCTTGCTTGAAATCTATAAAAAGCATATATAAATCAATATCATATTCATAAAACTTTTCCATAATCTGTCTGACCACAAAAAGCTGATCTACAGTTCCTCTGTTTTGTCTAAATCCACATTGATATTCTCCCAGAAATTTTTCAGAATATTTCTTTACTTTGTCTGCTAACAGACTTGAGAATATTTTGTATGTTGTGTTTAGTAAAGTTATCCCTCTGTAATTTTTACAATCAAACTTATCACCTTTTTTGTATATAGGGCAAATAATTCCTACATTCCACTCATTTGGCATTATTTCTGTTGCCCATATTTTATTTATTAATTCAGATATTACTTTAACTGCTGTGTTTCCCCCATATTTTATTAATTCAGCATTGATGTTATCTGTTCCTGAGGCTTTATTGCTTTTCATTCTCTTGATACAATTCTCAATTTCTTCTATAGTTGGTGTAAGATCTTCCTCAACTGTTTCTTGATCTTCCCCATAATTTAACTCATCTTCTAGCTCTTCACTCTCATTTTCTGTTAATAAACCTTTAAAATAATCTGTCCACCTTTCCATTACTAGATTTTCCTCACCTAATAATTTACCATCTTGACTTCTACAGCCATTAATTTTTGGTTGAAATGTTTTGGTTTGAAAACTCATTGCTTTATATAGTTTTCTTCTTTCATTTTGTCTTTGTAATGAATCAATTTCTAGTATTTGTTCTTTTAACCAGTCTTTCTTCTTTTTCCTGCAGATTTTATTTGCAACCCTACGTTTCTCTCTATACCTCTCATAGTTACTTCTTGTTTCTCTTTGTATCATTGCTTTTCTAGCATCATTTTTGACTTTAATAGCATTCACGCATTCTTCATCAAACCATTCCTTATATTTTATTTTTGTTCTTTCACCTATTTTTAACTCAGCGGTTTCAATGAATAGTGTTTTAACTTTGCACCAGTGATTGTTAATATCCATTTGCTCCTCAATATCACTGTCTTGTTCAAATCTCCTTTTTAATTCATCCTGATATTCTTTCCTTATATTGTGGTTGTTTACAATATTATCAACATTCCATTGCTTTTTCTTGTTAAGTTCTTTCTTGATATTAGTAAGTCGTTCTCGAATTTTTGTTTTAACTAAATAGTGATCAGAGTCACAATTAGGTCCTCTGCACGTTTTCACATCGATTATCGATGTTGAGTGTCTTATTGTAGTCAAAACATGATCAATTTGATTTGTTTCATCTGTGCCAGGTATTCGCCAAGTACCCAAATGTATTTTTTTGTGCGGAAACATTGTACTTTTAATATGCAACCTATTCCGAGCAGCAAACTGCCCCAACATGTTACCATTTTCACTTGTTTCATCATGTATAGTATAAATTCCTGCTACATCTCTTAAGTACGATTCCTTCCCAATCTTTGCATTAAAGTCACCCAAGATTATCCTCATATCATATTTTGGTGCTTCATTAAGTGTATTTTCCAAATTTCTATAAAAATCCTCTTTTAAATTTTCATCTTTATCTTCAGTCGGAGCATGTACAGATATAACAGTTATGTTTCTAAACCTTCCTTTTAATCTAAGTTTACATATTCTTTCATCAATTGCTGCATATTCAATTAAACTTCTTCGTGTTTTCTTTGAGATCATAAATCCTGTTCCGTACTGAGAGTGGTTTCCCTCTGCTCCACTATAAATCATAGTATAATCAGGTTTATCAATTCTCCCTTGCCCATTCCATCTAATTTCTTGCAAGGCAATTAATTAATTGACAGACTTAAATTACAAAAATTAAGATATTCGGATGGATTTGAGGTGGATAAAAGTAACCATTACCAAAAAGTAGGTGAGATATATGTAAGGAATGCCTTTTTTTAATTAAAAAGCTTAATTAAATTGCAATTAACTCATATTTATGAAGCAAAAACGTCATATAGAGCACATAAAATGCTCAAATTACATTAATTAAAGTTAATTTTACAGTTAATTAAATAAATAATTAATGTTTTTGTTTATTTTCATGTTACAGTATCTTTCCGATCACTTTCCTTGCACTTAATAAGGTAGAAAAAGTTTTGGAGGTATTAAAACACAGTTTTCTACAATGTGTTTACTATGGGAACAAACACGGGGGCATTCGTGCCTAGCGTCCCTTTTTAGGGATGTTTTTTAATTTTGGTGTAAAAATTAAAATTTTAACCTGGGATTTTTTTTTCACTATTTTTACAGTTGTTTTGGGGCTATTTACTATGATTGTACCAAATATTTAAGAAAAATAAAAAGTTGGGCATTAATGGGTTAATTTCAGGGTTCAATCTATTCTATAAATGTTCAAGAGCTCAAGAAATACCACAAGCATGTACGACCTTTGGACCAACAAGATCCTTTTGAATCCCGACGTTTATGGGAATCAGTCACTAAAGCTTTGCTAGAGGAAAAGTATGATGTTGCTGCCGCAGAAAAACAAAAGGTAACACCTTATATTTTAATCCCCAAAAATACCATTAGCTAAAATCAATACAGTTAAACCCCACTTTTGTAAAGTTACATGAAGCTAAACAAATAGTTAACTATAACCAATATTATTATAACATTGATTATTCTCTCAGGAATAGTGAAAGTGTCAATTGGTAATTGTGAGTAGTGGGTAACAGGGGTCTGTGGTTCTCAATCTTTTAGTGTAATTAATGTCTTGATAGTGTTAAGTATTTCCAATGGTACCATTCACATGCTCTTGTCCATAAAATTACTTATTTAATTATAACCTATACTTATATCTTCAAATGTCATTCTGGGGTTTGTTTTTGTGGCATTAAGGACATGGGTGCCACTCTTCCATCCTGAGGACAGTATTCCGTCTTCTTCAAAGTTTTGCGAACGGAATTCCGTGCCATATTTATTACGGAATGCAAAATCAGCCAACCAATCAACAGCGATTTATACAAAATTTCAGAACTTACATTGCTCCTTTGGCCCAGAAATAAGCCTGTTTCACTCCAATATAGCTTTTAACTTAAAATTTAAGGATCTATTTAATTATTCATATTATATTTTATATGCTAGGTTGAAGGGAAATGATTAAACAGATAGTTCAAAGTTCAGTCATGCAATTTTTGAAGAGTGGCACCCGCACCCATGATTTAGGCTTTGATGAATGCTGTCAGGTCCATAACTATTTTAAAAGAGTTTTGGTTTTGACCAAGTCTAATTTTTACACACAAATTTCATGCACACATAATAAGTTAAATAGTATAGTCTTTTGTGTAGTATTAAAACAAGATAAGAGACTTGTCTCATTAAACACATAAATTTTGGTGCTGAATCCTCAAAATTATTTTATAATGTAGGAAGGCCATGGGTCCCAGAAAATGTTTGAAAATTTCCCTCCTAAAATAGTGGGATGTCTGGGACTCATGGGTGACATCTGGGGCTGACTGTTTCATTGATTCATCACAGAATTTCTGTCCATTGCTATATCTGCTCTCTCAACATAATCTTCACAATTGAATCCAAATTAGAGTTGTTTTGTGCACCATCTATTTGAATTTCAGAAAAAAATGGAAAATTAAAGAGTTTTATTTTCTAAATTCTTTAATTTATCAATAATATAATAAATTTTTTGATATCAAACTTTATTTTGAACTAAATAAATTTTATGTGTCGGCATACCCCAGACCAACTTTGGAGTACCCCCTGTTGAGATCCGAGGTTATAAAGAGAGGTACCAAACCCATTGAGCTCCCAGTTGTAGTAAACTTTGTTAAATTTAATAAAAATTTTAAAAGCATTATGTTTCTTAATTTTAGGTGGAAGAAGAACAAAGAAGAGAAGAAAAGAAAAGATTTGAGTCTGGTTCTGAATATAATGGAAAGGTATTGTTTGAATTTCTTAAAACTATTTTTAGATTTTATTTATTTATTTTTATACTAAATGTATTATGATAATTAGAAGCTATTTTTGTTTTGATTTGAGAATTAACTTGGTTCAATTTCATTTGTAAAAAACTTCTACGAGGGTTATAAAGATCTTCTAGAGCAAAATTTCTATTTGTATTATTAATGTAGTTAAAAAATTTATAGCTTTTTAAAATGTTAAAACTTTTTATTTAGTTATTCTACAAAGAAAATGAAGTTTGGAAGTATAAATATCCACTCTCATAGCATAAAGATGGGAAGAAAATGTGATAATTAAAGGAATATTTCTGTTCTAGTCTTTCATGACTTTTATCACATAAAAACCTTGGGTATGTGGAATTGCTAATGTAACAATCTCCATGTGTAACAATTGTTATTGAACTCTTCATAATCATTAATTTATATACTCTGCATGATTAGTATTTCAATATCATTCTATTTAGTTTTTCATAGTTTTTACATGGTCCTGTTTTTCTACTTTCTTACCTACTACTTATAAAGTACAAATAAGTGCAGCTACCTTACCTTGGAACCTAGACTTTCATACCATTAGTGTACCAGATTCTTTCTATCAATAGATCTGGATCTTGCACTCCTCTGCTCATTTGTGAATTCTCACATATAAGATATCTTATTTTGTTATTGTTACTTTTTAATTAGGAAAAATTATGTGAATATTTGTTTATGCTCCAATGTAAACATTAACAGAATTAAGTTATAAATGCCTTCAAATCCTTATTTTCGTAAGTGGCCTCACACTTGGATTTCATTACATGTATAAAAAATATAATAATGTAAGAACAATACACTTTTTGCTGGCATTTGTTATCAGCTGCAAGATGTTTTTTTTTTCTAAACTCAGAGCTTCAAAAAAAAAATGTAATTTGATTAATACTGGTTTTTATTTTTATTTTTTCTGTTTGGCTGGTCCAAATGAACTTTGTTACTTTCTTTATATTTCTAACTATCTTATGTATTATATTTAACTATGTTTTGTCTGTATGGAAAGATGCACTTAGGCAACACTTATAAGTGTATTAGCTTTTCTACGAAACAGAATTTTTTGTTTTTACTAGTTGATTATTAATTATTTTATAAAATGAATATTAGTCTGTTGTAATTTTTTAATCTAAAAAAGTGATTTATTTATGTAACAAAATAAAACTAAACCTTTTTAAATCATTTTGAAAGCATATATTTATATTGATGATAGAAGAGCCTGAAACAACTTGCCCATATTTAGAATCGACCAAATAAAAATTCTTTAGTTAATAGCAATAAATATGGTATTTGTTTGAACATTTGTTAATATTTATACAGTATGCAAAATTTTGTCTTTTGAAATTTTATGTTCCAAATCAAACTATAAACCATGAGATTAGTACCCAAGTCCAATGTCAAGTAAAAATTTCTGTCTGGCTAGTATCTTAACAGCTAAAATTTCATAACAAGATATTTTCAAGACTTATGTTTAGTTTTTAAATCAATGTGTCACATATTATTTTCCTCTCTTGGCATTCATTTTTTCTCAATGTTTTATTTTTATGCAATATGTCCAGTCTTGTTAAAATTTGCTTCTATCATTCTTTTATTTTATTTTGTTTTTCATTATCATTTCAATTTACTAGTCCTTAGGATAGTATGGTTATACTCAAAAGTTTCTTCTGCTAATACTTAAAGTAAAGCAAAGATTTCTTACTGTATCTTACCTTAAGAACTAACTTATAAATAGATGAAGTAAGTACTCTCTTGCCATTACTACAATTCTCTTAATCTTAACTATTGCTTCATGGAATTTTTAAAAGGTTGCCATTCTTATAAATCAGGGATGGCCAACCCGTCACAGTGGAGTTAAAACAGTGACATGCAAAGACATCTAAAATGGGGGGGGGGGGAATTATGTTATCTGGCGTCATCAATGAGATTTCAGTGTTCCAACCATCTCCCCTTAACTCAGTTTTAATTCTTTTTTCTTTATGATTGCATTCATGGTTTTGGTTAAAACATCGTAAGTCATTACACAATTTCTGAGCTCCAAATCTTTTTAGATGCCTTAATGACAGTAGGCCTAACCACCTCCATATTGTTGCAGTTTCTTAATTAATTTAGAACAGACTTTATTAGATAAATTAAGTATTTGTAATAATATCTTTTCACTGTATTACATGAAGATAACTTTGGGTTTCGAATATTTTTCTGAAGATTGGTTCTGATGATTTTCACATTACCTAGTGTTACGAAATGTGTTATTAAGTCGATCTTGAGGGAGAATTTCTAAAATTTAATTTTTTGGTGAGTAATTTCTATATTAATTTTTATATCTCCAGAACTCAGACTTAAATGAGAAAATACGTTTATTGCGTAAAACTCTCATAATAAGTCTATGAACAATATTTTTCACTATTTATATTTTTAGTATAGATTGAAAAAAGAGGAAGAGGCACACTTAAACTTAGTTTCCCAAATAGGTCTTTCTTTTTTTTTTCTTTCCAAAATGGTTGGCCACCCCTGTTATAAATGCTTGATCATGTTACACTAACCCTAGTCAATGCCATACCCATGAATACTTTTAACCTATACAGTGTATTATAAATCATCTTTGCTGATTATGCATGCTGCTAGATTTGTATAGAAATATTAAAGGATTGATATTTTAGTACCCCACTTTTTGTGGTACTACACTTTCAATACACTTGCTCAATATGCAGCCGTTTTTGTATGATACTGTATACTTCTATATATACAGCACAAAGTAAATTCTATTTGTATATCAGTGAATGTTAAATTTTAATAATTGTTTTTATAAGCATTTTCTGTCATGTTCGATAGAAGAATTTCATGCAATATACAGTATCCTTTCCAAAGATCTATTTATATTGTATATTCAATATGTTATTTTTAATACATTTGTTTTAGCCTTGCATAAAATTAGACCCAATGCTCTCATCTGTTGAAATTGTATAAAGTTGTAAATCTAATAAAATATTTCATTAGAAAATCTCAAATTTATTTCAAATGTTAATTTTTTATTTGTAAAGAAATATGAATGATTTTTTATGAGACTTTGACTCTATGGTGTTATATCACCTTCATTTAATGCCAAGGTCTTGTGTTTTTCCATGTTATAGTTTGTTTTAAGTTTGAAGCTGTGGATTTTCCTCACTGTAATATAAAACCAAATGTATTCTATACTAGACAGCAACATTAGTTGACCCTATGAAGTCACTAACAAAGTAGTTCCCATCGCAGTGTCTGAATTTTGAGTGAAATAAGGAACATTATTTTGTAAAAACTCATGTATATGTGTCTTTTTATCACGATTTGCGTACCAAAACTCCTTGCAACCCAACAGGCTTTGTGTTTACCCATTTTCTCCTTCCGCGTAGTGACTTATCGGGTTCAGGAAACGTTGCTGTCGAGTATAGTTACAAATGTTAAATACGTATAAGGTAGTACCAAATTTGTGGGAAAATGTGAGCATTGTGTGGAAAACTATGGAATTGTTGAAGGGTGTGAAGATAGTTTCTGGGTAGAAATTTTCTGATTGAAATAAATGTGCTATTGAAAAAACTTTTACTAACCAAATTATAATATGTTAATTGTCTCCTTACAAGCAATTTTTAAAGGTTATATATTTTGTAATTGCAAAAAAATAATTTTAAGATTAAGTTTTAAACCTGGAGTTGACTGTATTAAACCCACAACACTTCTTAAAAGGATGAAAAGCCTCTCTCTAAAAAGTTTTAAGCATTATATTTTTTTTATCTGAATTGTAAAGTAAGCTAAGCATTACAGTACATTTTTTAGTTCTGTGTATGAAAAACTATATTTTACTCATATAAAGATAAGTATAATAGTGTATACTCTTGTGTAAGTGTTGAATAGCAAGTTTATTCGATGAAACAGTTATTGATAACTGTTGTTTGAAAATTATTAATGTTTGATAATGTTATTCAAAAATAATGCAAATGTCCATTCCTAAACTTCTTCATTCCTTAGAACAGCGTTTCTCAACCGGGGTTCCGCGAGGCCTCCTCAAGGGTTCCGCGAGAAATTTGAAACAATTTTTTTGTTTTTCTAGAATCTAGAACAAAAATTTTTTCCTTCGAATTTCTCGCGGAACCTTGAAAACCTCTGTTTCCGATTCCCAAAAACGAACTGTTCTCACAAAATTCCAAGCCCATACCGAAATTCGGACTAGGTGTACCAAAACAAGTTAAAACCCTGTATTTTAGGGTCAAATTTCAAAATATTTTCTGGGGGCGGACCCTCAAACCCCCTCTTGTACTTGGAATTTTATTATTAACAACTTTATTGTAATAAGTTCATCAAAATCCAAATCCTACCAAAAAAATATATGCCCAAAATTCGGACTAAGTGTACCAAAAACAAGATAAAACCCTGTTTTTAGGGGTAAAGTTCCAAAATTTTTCTGAGGAAGGACCCACAGATCCCCTTTTGTACTTTGAACTCTATTTTAATAACTTTTTAAATATTAAGTTCATATAAATGTACATCCAAAATTCGGACTTTGTGTACCAAAACTAGTTAAAAACCTGTTTTTTTTTAGTCAAACTTCCAAAAATTTTCTGGGGGAGGACCCCCATACCCCCTTTTGGTACTTGTATTTTATTACTAACAACTTTTCCTATATTAAGTTTTTAGGACCTAAATTATCACCTAAAAAGCTACATCGGACCTATTAAACATGTGGGGGGAGAGGCTGGGAAGTAATTTTGGGCCCCTCCCGAAATAAATTCCTATATACGCCACTGATTTCTTTGTTACTTATTTTCCGTTTTATTTAATAATTTATAAAATAGTAAGAAAAATATTCTTACATGGACGCTAGGGTTCCGCGGAACTTGGGCATTGTCAAAGGGTTCCGTGGGAGTAAAAAGGTTGGGAAACGCTGCCTTAGAACCTCTCACTACTCACTAACACCTCAAAAAGAGGTGGCTCAGCCTCACAACTCTGGAAAAATGAGTACCTCCCTCACCTCACCAAAACTTTCTGAGTTACCCATCACTAGTTGAAACTATAATTAGTGTTCGGCAACTAGTGGTCAAAAAGTAGTTAACTACCAACTACTAACTAGTCTGGGAAAATCTAGTTGCAACTAGTAGTTAACTATTTTTTCCTGGGACTAGTTGCAACTAGTAGTTAACTATTTGACTATTTCCCAAAGTAGTTAACTAGTCTATTTAATTCCATAACCTATTTTTTGCCCAAATTCTAATACATCTTTCTTATCTATATCACAAAAAACTTTATGCTTCTCTCAAAACGGCGCTTTATTTCTGGTTATGGTATTTAAGTACTCTACCATGACATTGTAGTTATAAATATCAGTGTAATTTTTGTATATTTTGATAAAAATTTTAAATATATTTGAAATTTTAAACAATTTTTTTTTTTTTAAAGTAGTTGAAAATTTGAAAGTAGTTTCAACTAGTAGTTATTAAAAAAAGTAGTTCAACTACTAGTTAAACTAGTTTAAACCAAAAGTAGTTAAACTACTAGTTGCAACTAGTTCTAGTTAACTAGTGCCGAACACTAACTATAACTAATAATTATCAAAATTTTTGCTGACTTTTGAGCCGAGTTAAAAGTTGCAGACACTGAATTTTCCCAAAAGGAAAAATTTTAATACTATGGTTATAATTCTGAAATGATTGAAGATAGCAATTTAGCAATTATTTCTCTTGACTTAATTGAAGTGCCTGAAAAATCCCCACTGCGAGTGGTAGATGCTAGCGCCATCTAGATAGAGCTTGTAGAAAATTCCTCCCATACGAAGGAACAAAACAAGAAAAATCTTATTGATCCCAAAAGAAGTCATGAATAAAATTATCTTTGTAATTATTAATTCTTTCGAAAAAAATTTATTTTAATCAAAACATTTAAAAAAAGATACTTTTATTGCTATATTACTTTAAATGTTTTTTCACATTTGATTGTGCGCATGCCAAAATAGATAATTATTTCTTTTTAAATCTGATTCAAATATAAAAATTCCAATTTTATAGCTAAAACCTATTTTTGTTTTATGGGGAAAGAAATACTAGGTCACCATCCCAATGAAATATTTAAAAACAAGAATTCGATCAAATCTAAAATTGTTCTTATAATTTTCTTTCTCAAAATTTTACCAATAGATGGCAGCACCACAATTATTGCTCCGGAAGAAAAGTTCCCCTTCAAAAGAAAAACCCCATAATCCGGATGAACAGAGGCTTTTGTGCCTGTGTGGGCAGGCACAAAAAGACTGCGTTTTTGTGAGTGCGGATTTTTCTTTCGTTTTTATTTTTTCTCTCCTTTCACGATTGTCGATTTCCCCGATTCTTTATTTCTCCGAGCCTTGTTGGAAGAAGCTCCTTGCAGCACGCTAGTTATTCAGTCCGGGGTATTGAAAGAGAAATTCTTCCTCTGAATGGGAGATGGCATCCATAAGATTCGGAGCTGATGTATGGATCTATCGTGGGCCGGCCTCAGGTGTGTGTCCACGGTCCATGAACTGCGTCCGTCCTTTCTTTGCTTTGTGGGGCTGTTGACCACAACACTGGGCTTGTTAGCCAATGGGGACTTTCGGCCCGGATATTCTCTCTAAACTGGACTGGACCTCCTGTCCAGAAAAAAGAGCCTTCGTTCTACAGACCCAATACTCGTTGCTTGTTAGACTCTAGGGATGTACCCTAAGATCCTAAAAAAGAAGGGATTTATTAGTGATATATCCCCATGGGCGTAGCCAGGGGGGTGCAGGGAGGGGCAGCTGCCCCCCCCCTAAATTCTCAGTTTCTTAAATCTTTTTTAAAAACACTTTTCTGAAATCTACAAATCTAAATTACTTTTCTTGCACTTTTTGTTGCTTTCAAAGTTAACTGAACAATGTCTTGAGCTAAAACACTACTTTGAGGGGCGAATTTTAAAAAAATATTTCTGGGGGAGGAAGGACTCCCAGACCCCCCATTTTCAAGCTCACATTCATTACACATATTTTTAAGCTGTACAATAGTTCAAGTCCTTTGTATAAGTACGCTAAAATTTAACGTGTAAAAGTGCTCGCCATGGGAGGTGGGAAATACTGTTGAGTCAACCCCTAGTCAGTAATCGCAACATCAAGAGCAAAGTTAAGTATCCTTGCCCCCCCTAACATGAAACCTGGCTACCCCCATGGATATATCCACCCCCGAAGCTCTTTTTTGACCATAGAAAAAGGACTAAAACCACCTCATATACCCTAAAATACAAATTAATAATCCTTCTCCGAAATTTTCTATGTCTACGCTATGTTGGTCGTTATGGAATTTTTGGAAGCCTCTCTATAAATTAGATAAGGGGTTCTCAACCGATGGGTTGAGAGGTCGGCAGTCGCCACTTCTTATACCCCTTGAGAGGTCGTATGACTTGTCTAAGGAGCATGGCAGCTTTCAAAACTAGAATTGAATTTACAATTTTTTGTTTAGATATTTTTTGAATTAAATCATTAAAGAAAATTAAATATATTGTAAAATGTGGTGTTACATTTTATCTTATGATAAAAATTTTAAAAATAATTACTACAATGAAAGTAACTAGCCTAGGAGGACTGAACTCAGATCAACAAGATACCATGCGGGCATTCAAACAAATAGGTCACAATAGTTAGTTATATTCTTGGAGAAATAGTAGTACTATTCTTTTAACTATTTATTCAATCCAAATGTTTGGGTTGATCCTTTTCAAATTTACCGAAGTAAAATTTTAATATTACAAAGGGGGAAATATCGTTTCTTCCTCTATTGGTAAAATCCATAGAGAATAGTAAAATCTTCGTATTAGCTACTATTTTTCAATTATTGCTATTAAAAGGTTTTATTATTTTACTTTCAGAACAAAAATATTCGTTGGGAAAAACAACAAATAGGGTTGTTTATCTACAGAAATTATTAGGTATATATGTGTGAGGCATCCATGCATGAGTATAAATAAAAGTGAATCAAACTACATCATCAAGATGAAAAATGCTTAAAAGCAAACAGATGCTGAGAACCGGAAATCAGCGCAAGAACAAAGAAATGCTCAAGAGCAGAGGGAGGTTTAAAAGAGATGCTGAATAGCATAAAAAGGATGCTGAAGATCCTTCATGACCACTTAAGGTCAAAGTGCAATCTACTATAGCATAATATAACAATGTTAATTGAATTGTAAAAATATTTTGTGTTGAAAAATAATTTAAATTGGCAAAAGTTATCACTACCAACATAATTATATAAAGTTATTGAAATAATTTTATTAAAATATCATAACTTTTCGTAGAAGTAGGAAATGAACTATCACTTTGAATTTTGTCTCAACGAACGTTTGAAAGTGATAACAGAGTAATAAAAGGTGTTACGTGAACGATGATATTATTAGGCCAAATTATCCGACAATGTATTCGGGTAGGGAAACACTGGTTTAGAACTTCCCATCAAACTTTTATGAAGATTTTTAATAGAAAAAAAAAGTTTTAAACGAATATTTTTCTAACTTTTTATCGTTGTGTTTAATTTCCACCCTATCTAGGCAAATCAACCCATCAACCTATGATTCAGAACTGAAAACTTAGCCAATTTTAAAATTGCAAAACTTTTCTAGAATACTGTTCAATGGTATAGCTACCATCAACAAAAGAGTTGAGTAGTACTAATCACCCGGAGATTTCTGGGTCCCCCACTAAAGTTAAACGTTGGTCTATTTCAGGAAAAATGTTTTCATAAAAGATCTCAAACATGTAGGACATCGTTTCCTCCATAGAATATACCTTCATTGTGCAGGAGAGTTTCGGATTCAAGCCAAGTAAGTCCAGTCCACAATGTATTGGTACTAATTGAAGTATCAGGCAGAGCTCCTTCAGTAGGGATCCCACCCTGAGATGAGATTGTTTCTGCCATATGGGGCGAATTAGGGAGTTGGCAATTACACCCAAGGGACTCTTAGGTATTCCTAGGGGTGCTTGGGCACTCAGAAAAGCCTCTATAGCATTGGGGATTCGTACTAAAACTAGATGGACTCGATCAGGAATTCTCAGAGGGGTCGATATCGACCCCTAGAGGGTTGGTTAATGGGGGTCTACAAAAGGATCGATGATGCTCAGGGGTCGATAAAGGGTTTATGAAAGTTCGGAAAACGGTAGGTAAAGACTAAATTAGCATTTTTCAAAATTTTGATTACATTTTTATTTATTCTGAAACTGCCTCTCTATTTTAAATACTTAATAAATAAAAATGTTGGGACTTCATTGTATTCCCCGACGAGTCCATTTGACGAAGAAACTCAATTTTTCATAAACAGTATAGAAAGATTGACTTAGCACTTTCTAGAAATTAACGCCGTAAGTCAGTTTAGCAGTTTTCGTTTTCTTTTCAAGTTATAGCGTTATAGTCATCATCTTATAATCTTTTATTAAATGAATATACACTCATGTCCAAAAATTAAGGATATTTTGACTTTTTGGGAATTTTGACACAAATTTTTGTAATATCTCCAAATTCCCCTTTGATTATGCCACTGATACACAGAATAACAGCTTTTAAACTTCACTTTTGGTTCTCCTGTAAGTTTTAATACGAAAAAAGTTTAGAGAAAAATAAAAGATTCACTTTACCTCAGCATGTCGTTATGAAAAGATAAAATTCCCCCCAATAATATAGTTAAGTTTTGTTTGGAGGCTATTGAAGAAGTAAGGTTCCCAAAATGGATAGATGTTTGGAAAAGTTTAAAAAATCCAGAATCTTCATAATTTATCTATCCCTTATCTAGGTAATGAATTTTTTGGTTTAAACGCTTTGGCTGGAGAGAAGGAATTATGTGCTACACCCAAAGATATTTTTAACTCCTCTGAAAGAGTATTTCACTCCTTGAAAATCTAAAATACTCTTTAAAAAATTAGCCAGGAGTATTTTCACTCTTTGAATTTTTCACAAAGGTTTAGCTTAAAAAATGCACCGCGTGGACCCCGCCGAAATCAACAAATAATATTTTTCTACTCATAACACCAACTGATTTCAGCGGAGACATTTTCGCCCGACTTCTGGCCGAAGCCACGGCACCCTAATTATCATACTTTTTAATTGTGTTTTCATACAGCCATAGTAATTTTTTTTTATTTATTGTTCTGATGCTTTGGGAGTTTGATTGCCGTTTTCGTATTTATGTATGATATGTAGTTCATGCTATTTCCGTATTTCACTTCTCAATACGATTTCACTCCTCCTAAAAAAGTCAAGGAGTATTTTTACTCCTAGTCCTAGGACACACTGGCTACACCTTAAGCTAAGTGTTATTTGAATTATCTAAAATAAATATCTTTAAAACGCCCCATCTCAACAATGTCGATATTTTAGGCGACTTGGAAAAATGTTTTTACAAAACAATATAGATTGTAGGTATGGCTTATAAGTATTCAAAGGAGAAAAGGCTTTCCTTACATTGAGCTATTTTATTGTTAACTTGACAACAGGTTTAAATCGTTTATGCAATTGGTTTTGATTTTATAAGGTATAATTTATTACTTACATTCTCTTTTGTTCTCCAAACAATCGAATAAAAAATTATTTTTCAAGACCAAATAGAAAAAAAAGTTGTTTTAATAGAAACTTTCGACCGCTAGAGTGGGCGTGACGCTGACGAGACATGGAGCAAATCACTTGGAGAAAGTTACGTAAGGTTGGCTAAAAGGCAGGTTGAAAAGAACTTTTCAAGAACAAACAATAAAGTTAAATTTGTAGCAAAGCGGAAAGTTTTTAAGTAGGTACATAAGGATTGTTTTATTTTTCTGTCGCAAAAGGTTATCAAAACCTAATAAAATGTTCGTACAAATTTTAACTTCTCAAAACAAATTATATCCTTAATTTTGAGTAGTTTTTTTAAATATAAACGATTAAAATTACTTTACTTTGTAATTAAAACTAAGCAGATTCAATAAAATTGTACTGTTGGCATAGAATAATAAGTCTAATTTTGGAGATAAAGAGGAACAAGATCGCCAAAAGTTTAGGAATAGGTTCTTTTTAAAATTTAAATGATAAAAAAATCGTTTCTTTACGTATCAAACCCATTTTATGTTTTTGAAAAGATAATCTTCTAATTCCAAAACTAACTTCTATTATTATTCACTATTATTAACATATTTTAAACTAAAATTTCTTTGGAAGGCATCTGAAAACATGAATTCATTTTATGGTTCTCTAATTAAACTTGTAGAAAGAGTGTGTAGATTCAAAGGCCCAAGAGAGACGAGAAACTTAATGGCACTTTGTCTGAATGTTTTCATTGAAAGAAATTGCGTTACATTATAAAGATTAATGAGTTAGTAAACCAGAATGATCAGTATACCAGGCAATTGGACGAAATTTTATTTGCTTCACTTTCACATCTAAGGGTCCTACTTTCATCTATTTGTGTGACTAAGTATTAGGTAATCTATATTTCAGATTTATTCCCTATATAGGGGAGAATAGGGTAGTAAGAAACATTTTTATTTTCTGCATTGTGTGTGGGCCTAAAAATCTAAAACAAAAAAAAATCACAGAATATCCATAACAATTTTATCGTTTTAGAATAATTATTTCAGTGAAAAATTCCCGTTCGAAGTTGATACAGCCAGCAAAATTATCCACCTAAAGTCATGCTATTTTACTATTTTAATTTATCTTGTTTTTTAATTAAATTATCTTGGAATTTTTAATGAACTTTTTTAGATGTTAAAAGGTCTATTTAATTCAATTTTTGTTCTTCAATTTAGGGTTGTAGATCCTTCTTAAAAATGTCCCATTTCTTATTACCCCATTTAAACAAAACTTAGGGGTAATAAGAAACACTAGCATTCTATCCGTGAAAATTTATTTATCGTATTTTTCTCTTTATTATTTCATAACTGTATTGTTTTTATTTCATTTATCAAGTTAAAAAGTTAAATTCAATTAAGTTTATCACCATTAATTCAATTCCTGAGAACGGTGGGGTAGTAAGAAACACTTTAAAGGAGTAAGGAACAATTATTTTCAGAACTTTAAAAGGACCATTAAAGGTCTGTAATCTTAGATATTAATAAATGTTATTAAAAGAAGTTAAAGTAATTTAAGATTAGCCGGGCGCAAGCTTTAGAATTTATGATACATGGCCAAAGATAAACCGAATTTCAAAGTAAAAAAGCAGCATAATATCTCATTTAGCAGTGTTACTTTTAATTTTTGCTATAACATCCTCTATAATTTGTAAAACGTCGCTAATAAAGTCGTATTGGAGAGATTTGCTAATTATTTGAGAGATTTCCGGCTAATCCTAAAGTATAACGAAGTTATATTTTCGCAAAATTCTTCAAGTGTTAAACAAAGGAAAGATTCGCCAGGTACTACCTTCAACATTGAAACATTGCTACCTAATGTGGCCCACATCGTTGAAAAGCCTCAGGGGAGCCAGGGGAAAACAACCACTTGAGATCTCTGTTTTTGCTTGTGTTTTTTCAACAATTGGGCTACCAGCAGGTTCAGCCTGTTTGATTGCCACTCGTGTTTTTCTGGTCGAAAATGTGTTAAACCCCTGGGCAGGGTTTCTTGAATATAAAATCATTTTCATCAGAGCTCAGAACTTTTTCAAGCTCAGGGCTTTTCAATCATTAAGATTAAACCGCAATGAAAGGGTAACGCAGAGATCAGGGGGAATTAGATTAAGGGTTAATTTAATCAAACATTGTGCCATTATATTTTAATTTTAGATGTTTTTTTATAATAAAGTACTCAAATAATCCCTTTAAAATTCAAACCCAACAAAAATTGCGAATTTCCTTATGTAGATATGAAAACTCCGTAAACAAAGATTATTGACATTGATTTTGACGTAAAATAAGATTGAAATTCACTATGACAGAATAGTATACTTGTTTTGATTTTTAAAATTGTGTTTAAAAAAAGAATTTTTAAAGTTTAGAATATTTTAAACACTACTAATTATATCCAATTTATTCTCCAAAACTGGTAGCATCAATGCCTAAAATAACATATTGGAATTGATCTATCATAGATCTTAAACTAATCATAGCTGAATACAAACTTCAGAAACATTTAAAAAGTTTTTGGAAAATTAAAATTTATAAATTTAAACACATGAACACGTAATGTATTTTCTTTTGATTTCCAAATCATTCTCAATACTCACTATCAAAGGTTTTTTTTTTTTTAAAGAATTCACACACTTAAATGATACCCCTCTAAACCCAGGCGCGGATCCAGCAGGTCTCCAAGGGGAGGGCACTTTTTGAAGATCACCTCTACCTATGCACGCAAAATAGACTAAATTTTACTTTTTTCTATAAAGATCCCCCTAATGAATTATATTTTTGAACCACAACATGTTTAAGAACGCAAATTTTTTAGGGGGTCTGGGGATCCTCCCCTAGAAAATTGTATGGATTTTGACCCTGAATAATTCATTTTTGATCCGCACAGGCGCTTGATGAACGAAAAAAGTTTGGAGAATCTGGGGAAAGTGACACCTTGGGCTAAAAAAAGGGGCCAAGAAGGGAAAAGGAAGAGAAAAAAGGACAAAAAGAAGAAAAAAATAATTATCTTTTTTTAAATGACAAAAAAAAATCTTGGTCTTTCAAAATCTACTTTCTTTTTTGAACCTTTTCTCTCTTTTTCCCATCTTTCCCTTTCTTTCAGCCCAAGGAGGGGGCATTTTCCGAAGTGCCCCCCATTGAATCCGCGCCTGGTTGAAATGTATTTTGAAATATTAAAAAGCCGTCTTATACCATTTTGTTACCTGCTAATCAATTATTTTTCTTGCAGGGATAATGACACAACACTCCTATCTCTATAATGAGCTATATGAACTCAATTTGTTGTCAATAATTTGTTTCATGTCAATAAATTTTTTTTATGTTTTAATGAATACAGGGTGGGCAAAAAGTCAGTACACTTCAGTCCCTTCAGTCTTAGGGATTTTTTAAGGCAATAAAAATTTAGTTCAAAATTATGATAATAGATAGTTTGTATGGAACTTTAAAAAGTGTATCGACTTTTTGCCTACCCATGAATAAAGTTATGGAGTGGTTGGTTGTCCTTCATACACACTCAAATTCATAAAATTAGAAAAAAGCCTCGAACCGAAAATTTTACAAACAAATAAGAAATAGCACTGAAAATAAGTTCAACAAACATATATTTTTAAAATTAAAAAAAAGATGTTTATTTAATGTTTATTAAAAAAAAAAGTTTTATTTTTAAGCTATAGTCAGGTTGTATATGAAATTCAAATTTGAAAAATAATCAGTGAAGATCGATGCATTTTTTAAAGCTTAACAGAACTGGAGTTATTCAAGATAAAAGAGCTATAAAACTTTTTTTTCTTCAAATTTTTAAAAAAATCACCAAAAAATTCAAATAAATATTTTTTCATGTTTCTTTCTCAGTAAAGAATAACCCCTAAAAGTGTTAGTGAAATTTACACATGAGGGTCAGGTTGCAGGTTGACACAGGATGATATACAAAATTCATACAAAAAATGAATTATAAACATAATTGGGAAAAATAAGACTTGGATAACACACACTGCATATGTTTCTTATTGTTTACAATATAGAAATTAATAATCTGCAGTAGCTTTAAAATTCTCGGAGAGATGTGAGCGAATGGCCTGGACGTCAAGATCATGATGCTACAAATCGAAAGGACCCGTGTTCAAAGCCTGCCTACCACTTTTTTCAAATTTTGAATTTATATATTAACTTTAAATTATTAAAATAAACCAGAGGCTTCAGGAACGGATGGTACGGTTGGTTAACGCACTGCCGTCTGAAGTAGGTGACAGTTGTTCACATAAGGTTTCGGGTTCGATCCTCGGCAATATTTTCTGTTTTTTTTTCTTTTTAAATGGGGAAGTATCAACTTCAAATTAATTACAAGACTGTCGCAGCTGCAGGAACGGATGGCTTGGTGGTTAGCACACCAGACTGCCATCCGAAAGGCCCTCAGATCGAATCTGAGCCTTCTCAGCGGGTATAGCACTCGGAAATAAATACTGATTGGTATTTATAAATTTTCCTGCTTAACTCACGGGGGGTCTTAATACTTCTAATTTTCAACGTTAACTGTAACCGTAACAGTAAAATTAATTGAAAATATTACTATTTTTGATGACTTTGACACTCTTTTTTATAACATTTCAAGACTTTAAAACTCTTTTGCCTACGACGGAAACTAAAAGAATGTAAGAGTCTTAAGAATGAGGAAGACTGTAATAGATCTTGCCATCCACAAGCCCCTACCACCAGCCCAGGCGTTTCATTTAACTTAGGATTTTTATCCTTATTTATTAAGTGGTAAACAATATTTCAGTCAGAGTTAATGAAGATGCTCTACTTAATATTTTTTTCTTAATTTAAAAAGTGGTGACTAAAAACCACATCCACTGATGCGAAACCGTTTAAGAACATAATTACTTCTAAACTAATATTTCACAGGTTATGGAAAGAAGGCCTGGACTGTTACCTTATATTAACAGAGCCATTCCAAACGCAGGACACAGATAGATCCCGTTACAGAGATATTAATTTTGCTCTACTTAATAATTTTCACTTAATTTAAAAAGCGGTGACTAAAAACCACTACCGCTAAAATGAAATAATCCAAACCAATTAAGAACAGAGGTCTAAACTTATATTTCACAGGTTATGGAAGGGAAGCTTCAGTTTTCTCATGTTAAGAGAAACTCTTCTCACGCAGGACATAGGTCCCGTTACAGTGTAAATATTTTTGCTCAACTTAATACTTTTCACTTAATTTAAAAAGCGGTGACTAATGACCACTACCGCTAAAATGAAATAATCCAAACCGATTAAGAACAGAGCTCTAAACTTATATTTCACAGGTTATGGAAGGGAAGCTTCAGTTTTCTCATGTTAAGAGAAACTCTTCTCACCCATCAGGACATAGGTCCCGTTACAGTGTAAATATTTTTGCTCAACTTAATACTTTTCACTTAATTTAAAAAGCGGTGACTAATGACCACTACCGCTAAAATGAAATAATCCAAACCGATTAAGAACAGAGCTCTAAACTTATATTTCACAGGTTACGGAAGGGAAGCTTCAGTTTTCTCATGTTAAGGGGACTCAGTACCAAAATTTGGTCAAAATTTCGAATTTGAGATTTTGCCATAAAAATGAAGAAACTACCCTTAGAATTATTCTTACTAAGTTTCATAATGATATGAGGGTTTTAAGTTTAAAAAATTTGAGGTTTTCTGACCCGAATATAGGCTTACTGAAGCATAATTTTCAACCTTTAAATGGGTTTTTCTCAAAACAAGGTTTTTATGGTTTAAAACCCTAAGGCTTTTTTTCTAATTGTCCAAATCACTCAAAACTGGGTAGTCATTATCAGTAATGTATGTTAAACACCTCTGTGTATGGATTTTAAAATATATTTATTAGAAAATTTTTTACAAAGCAAGAAAGTAGAAACTTAGCATATTTTTTGGAAAAAAATGTCAAATTTCAGATTTTCTTTTATTTTTCCGAAACCCTTGCAGATATTTAAATTCCCATACGCAGAGGTAACAATATAAGTTTGATTTATGTTGAGAAAAAATATCAAGTGAAAAGACTGTATATTAAGGGAGGAGTAGCATTTTGAAGTTAGGCTAATTTTGACCACTTTTTTGAAGTTTTTTTTAATTTTTGAAATAAATAAATTTTGGAATTTGCTTTTTGTGCTAAATATGAATTAGTGTGAAGTTAATAAAGAAAAATATTTTTTTGGTACTGAGTCTCCTTAAGAGAAACTCTTCTCACGCATCAGGACATAGATTCTGTGACAGAGAAAATATTTATGCTCAAGTTAATACTTTTCACTTAATTTAAAAAGCGGTGACTAAAAACCACTACCACTAAAATGAAATAATACAAACTGATTAAGAACAGAGCTCTAAACTTATACAGGGTGGTCCTAAATTCGTGGTACAAACTGGGTATGGTATGTAGAGTACATCAAGATGAACAAGAATTGGTTAGAAAGGGGGGTCGCAGATACGCCGTTAAAGAGCTAGGACCTAATGTAGTGCGAGTGCGTTTCAAAAGGCCGTTTTTAGAAGGCCCGTGTGACGAAACAAAACATAATGAAATGAAAAACGTTATTGCGTGAGGTACAGGAGTATCCGTACTACTTAAATCCTCAATGTGATAGAAATTGGACCACTTGCTAAACCGTGGGGTGAGTTTTAAAACGTGCAATATTCATCTTTTAGCCAAAGAATGGAGTTCCCTTACATTAGTGTAATGATACTTAGAAAAATGATGATGGGGGAAGGAATTTTCAATGATCATACATATTGCACGTTTTAAAACTCACCCCACGGTTTAGCAAGTTGTCCAATTTCTATCACATTGAGGATTTAAGTAGTACGGATACTCCTGTACCTCATGCAATAACGTTTTTCATTTCATTATGTTTTGTTTCGTCACACGGGCCTTCTAAAAACGACCTTTTGAAACGCACTCGCACTACATTAGGTCCAAGCTCTTTAACGGCGTATCTGCGACCCCCCTTTCTATAACAATTCTTGTTCATCTTGATGTACTCTATATGCCCTACCCAGTTTGTACCACGAATTTAGGACCACCCTGTATTTCATTGGTTATGGAAGGGTTGCTTCACGGTTTTCTCATATGAAGAGATTAAACCACAAACCAGTGGTTCTCTACTCTTTAATTAGCGGTCCACTAAGGCGATAGTTCATCTATCATGCAATTTATCAAAATTTATGCTTCTCTCAATACAACTATTTCACGATATAACTGTATTTTAATTATGTTGCATCTTCAAAGGAGTCTCTCCCCCTTTTTTTATAGAAACTATTGACTTTTCAGCATCTCTTTTCTCCTTAGAATCCCTTTGTTTCTTCTTTTTCTTTGTTTGTTAATCTTCGGTTTTTCTGTGCTTTTGAGCCTCTCTCTGTGATTTGGCATCTTATTTATCATCCATTTCTCCTTAGCATCACTTTGCTCTAGCTAGAGGTACTTTCTGCATCTCTTTTATTTTTGCTCTTGAGCTTCTCATTGCTCTTCAGTATCTCCCTGTTCTGCAACATCTTCCTGCCCTTCAGGATCTCTTTACACTTTAACATACTTTTGTTCTTTAAGCATCTATTTGCTCCGTACCATCATTTTGCTCTTGAGCCTCTTTCTGCTCTTTGACGCATCTCTACCCTTCAGCCTCCTTTTACTTTTCAACATTCTCTTGCACTTCAGCATCTCTTTGTTTTTGATCCTTTCTCTATTCATCAGAACATCTTTGATCTTTGATATAGCTTTTTTTTTTTATTTTTTTAGCTTTTACAGTCTTATACGGTGTAATACGTACTGAACTGAGAATACAAACAGGGCCGCCGAGAGCCAAGTCGGGCCCCGGGTACAAGGTTGAGAAGCGGGCCCCCAATGACATTCTCATTTCGAGGTAGGGGGCGAAATTTTCTGAAGTACCTCCAGCCATGCAATCATAGGCTTAATGTAATTTTTAGAATATTTCTAGGCAAGATCTGAATTTCACTCAACTTAAAAGTATCGTTTTCTTGATAATACGATGAGTACCAAGTAATAAAGGGGGTCTGGGGGTCTTCCCCCAGAAAATTTTTGAAAATATGCCCTAGAAAACTGGGAATTTACTCATTTTTGGACCTTTATGTGAACAAATTAATTTCCAAAATATTCAAAATGATATCCGTCTTAGTACTCAATATGAAAAGCTTTGGGTACCGGGCCCCCTACCGGCCCGGGCCCGGGGGTATCATACCCCCTAGCCCCCCCACTCTCGTCAGGCCTGAATACAAATGGAAATCTTTGAACTGATGTATGAGAGTGTACTGTTTATTTTAGCCAACTAAAGCAGTTTAAATTGTTATTTCACCAGTTTGCCACACAAATTCAACCCAAGCAACATCCATAAAAGAAACCTCATCAACTCGAGGATATTAAACCCAGCCGAAAGGGGATTTCTCTCACCCCTCACCAAGCTCCCTCTCTCCCGTCCCTCCCATTCGGGATGCACACATCAGGGAGGGGCGACTCGCTCCATCTCCCCGAGCAACTGCTCCGTCCCACCCGACTGCAATATCGGCCGTTGCCACCGCGCCAGAAGAAACTCTTAATCAGCTCTGGCCCTCCCTCGCACAATTACGACGTCTCTTCCATAAGTCGCTTTGACAGCCAGCTCTAAGTGATCTCATTAACAATGCATCGGGTGACGACATCGGATCTACGACTTTCTCTCTCTCTGGACACGCGGGCGGGGATCAATAAAAGCACTCTCCCTCCCGCGGACAAAAGAAAAGGGCTGCTTCTGTTTTTGGCTGCTGCTGCTTCGATCCGCTTCTGCTGCCGGCAAAGGGTGCGGCGGACCGGTCGGTCGGAGCTGTGGGAGTCGGTGGGATGCCGAAACCTATACTTAGTGGTATTGATAAGAGGCTTTTATGTATCGAATATGCAAAGTTGGGGCGGAACACACCAGAATTATAAACGTGTTCTCCCTATTTTTTTCTTTTCCTTCCTTAATATCATATTTTCTTGTTTTCTCCCTTTCCATCTCATCCATTCTCCTCTTTCTCTATCCCTCCTTAAATATCATCATATTCTCTCTTTCATTCTATTATTCTCTTTTTTCCGTCCCCTTCACTCTCATTTTTCTCTATCTACTCATCTGTTCTCTTATTCTCTTTTTCCACATCTCACTCATTCTCCTCCTCTTTTCCTCTATCATTTTCTGCATCATATGATCTTTAAGTCATATTCATGGGCGGATTTAGGGGATGGACCCTGGGGGGGCAGACTGGAAACCTTGGGGGGGGGGGCAAGTTGTCCCTGATGGCTTTGGAAACATGAATTTCCCTCATAAAAAAGGAATTTTTTCAAAAAGTATTGGGGGGGGACGTTACCCTCCTTAAATCCGCCCATGGTCATTTTCCTTTTTTTTCTCATTTCTCCTCTCATCCTCTCATTCTTTCCCTCATTGTTTTAGTATATCCATCTCAGTTACTCTTTTTCATTCCTTCCTTTATTCTCTTTATCTCTACCATTCATTCTTAATTTTTCTTTCTTATATTCACTCTCCTGTTTATTGTCTTCCTATCTCCTTCCTTCTATTCTCTCATTCTTCATCTTATTCTTATTTTTGTCATCGTTCCTTACCTCACTCACTCCTTCATCTCTCCTATTCTTATCTTTCGGTTTTTTCTCTTTATCAGTTAGCTTTCATGTCAGTTAGTCGAATTACCAAATTTAATAACCAAGAACAAGTGCTTTCTAAATTTTGCTGCTATTTTTAGCGTTCTAAAATATTTTAGTTTTTTAGATCTTCTGAGAGGCCTTTCCAAATAGTTTTTATCATGCTTTCAGAATGCGTGTCATGCGTTGAGAATATATTAAAAAAAACTAAGAAAATATTCATACACAAAAGTCAGTGAAGGTGACTTGTACTAAAAGAAATATCGCCTCCTTTCTGATCATTTGTGTGATAACACCCTGATAATCTCACGTTCCTATTACCAAATTTTAACAGAGCATACCCGCACTGCCTCAGTTATATATGAGGCTGGAAAGCAGCAGGATTGGCTTCTGGGGCAATGTATGCAAAGGGGACACCTCAGTTGGTAATGCAACTGAAGTGAGCAATGGTGTGTTATGTATGAAGCGAAATGGGCTTTTGCCAGGAGCTTTCTCCTAACAATTAGAGGAAGCGAGATTATCTGTGCTCTCGACTCACTTTGTGCGAGAAGCTTATGTGTAATTATAAGATAAAGGGGGTTTTTCTTTAAAATGTCAAAATTCGTCAAAGCTTTTATTCTGATTTAATTTAATATTAGCATAACATAAGCATATATTTCTTATTTCTTTCTAATTTAAAAGTTAGGACCTTTTGAATGTATTTTAAAAATTAAGGATAACTTATCAATCATTAACTCCTTCTAAAGAAATAGAACTGAAGTTTAGCATGTTATAAAATTTAAAGGTATTTAATTCATATAAATTTTTAGGAATTTGACTCAGAATATTTCACAATATTTCGTATACTGAACTATGAACTAAAATCTTTCAAATAAATATTAAATTAATGGAGTGTTCATCTAAATTTATTGGTTATATATTGTTACATAACATAAAATATCCCTAAATTTATAATGCCATTGAAACAAAAAAATGTGCTCTGTCAGAAATTGTCAAAAGACCAAATTACAATGTTGCTTGATACACAAAAGCAGTTGAAACATTTTAAACCTCCGATTAAATAATGGATAGTATTGCGAATCTTCTAACAAGCATCAGATTAAAATTGAGTTTAAATTCTCCAATCACCTCATATAATT
This sequence comes from Tetragnatha montana, assembly GCA_963680715.1. Lineage (NCBI taxonomy): Eukaryota > Metazoa > Arthropoda > Arachnida > Araneae > Tetragnathidae > Tetragnatha > Tetragnatha montana. The sequence continues at coordinate 41,796,931 of OY796674.1, forward strand.
TTCCTGAAACCTTGCGAAACGCTACCGTATGACACCCATCGAAAGTTCTAAATAATATCGTTTTCCCTCTGCGCATTGATACGATAAAATAACCTAGTCCTAGGCACAAAAGGAACGCATCAAATTCATTGTGTCATGAATCGGCGAAAGTCGTTTTCTAGAAATTCGTGCAAAATTTCTGCATCTGATCCTCTTTTTTTGGCAGCAGTAGTTGGCCTCTATGCCAGTTGGCCATGCAAGCAGCTGCCTGCATCCGATTGAACAAGGTTAGGGCTTCATTATGAGGATGACGTCATGCGTGATGCTGGCAGACAGCTGATGCTGAAACTAAACAGCGCATAATGTTCTCAGATGGTATATAAATATCGTTTTTATCACTGATCATAATTAGATTTGATATCTGTGCTGTATCTTCTACCGGTCGTTCGCTGGGAAAAATATTTTCGTAATAAGTGGACTGGATTTCACCATAGGGTTTCACGCATTCATTGAAGGAAAAAGTGATTAGGAGAAAGGAGGGTATAAGATACACTCAAAAAATATTTTGGGCTATAAAATCAAGAAGCTTTTACGATATTATGTTAAAAATCACAAAGAAAATGAAAAATTGAATGCGTACTTGTTCGCTTCGCGATGTGGCGGGTAACCCGTCGTGGAGTAGTATAAATTCTCTAAAATGTCCTGGAATCAACAAAAAAATTAACTGCAATTAAATTCTATAGCAAAGCCGAGTTGTTCAGAAGGAAGTATACCTCACATTGGTAATAACTTTGAAAGCAATCACTATATCTTTATTTTAAAAAAAAAATTAAGAAGTTTTCTTATAGGAAAATTATGCTAACTCAAAGAAACAATATTTTAACTGTTTAATAAAATACAAAATGTGATCTTACTGCTCCTTCTTATATTGTTTCCAACAAGGGAAATTAGAATCCAAAAATATTAAGGTGTTTTCTCTATCTCCTTTCAATGTTTTCTTTCTTTTTCCTTTTTTCTCTTTTCTCTCTCTTATGTATATAAAATTATGTATTGCACTTTTGAAATCCAAGCTGCTTGCGTACTTTTTTTCTCTCGCTAATTCAAATACACTTTCAATGGGAGTCTTACAACAACCAACAAACATGCTGTAAACCTCATCAAAAAATTCATTCTGCATTCAAAAACTTTCCTTCCAAGTCGCATTCAAAATAACATTACACTTCCCCATCAAGAAACCATTACCATTCCCTTCCCAATATAAAATTGAGAAATTCCCAAACCCATACCTGAAAATCAGGAAAACCCTTTCAAAGAGACAATTCTTATCCTCGAGAGTCAAGAGCTAAGGCCACGGACATAAAAACAAACGACAACCCTTCCACACAAGACGACTTCTTTCCCATTTTAACCCCGAACAAAAGACCATAAACAATTTACATAAAAAAAGCTCCCTGGAATCGGCGAAAACCTTTCCCAACAACGAATCTCATTGACTGCCGTGGCATTTTACGATGCTCCGTAATTCCTGGACGGCCAATGACTTACTTAACTCTGTTTTCATCAGAGATTTTCTAACGCGTCCTTTCTCGTCCCAGACGCGTATTTCATGGTCACATGCCCATAGCAACCTTTAAGGTCAACCGGGGAAAAAACAAGCGAGTATCATCCTTGGACTGGAGGAACCTTGCATTGATAAATAAGAGGAGCCGACTGATGGGAAAGTAGAAAAAGTGGTAGGTTCTCTCTTCAGCAAAAATATCATCCGCGGTTGGAGAGTTTATTATCGCCGTGGCAGGCCAGATCTGATTAGCTACGCTGTAGGGTAGCATCTACTCCAGACGTTGTCAAGGCTTGGAAAAGTTGCGAGATTTATAAACTTGAGAACAGAACTTGGGATTAACAAATCACTCGAGATAAACTCCCCTGGGTGAAACACGTAAAGGGATTTGCATTTATAGTATTTCCTGTTTGCTATTTGAGAAATTGTGGGAATAATGTTCCTACATGTGAAAGAGTAATTTGTATTTCATTAATAATTGAATAGTTATTTAATTGATGTTAAAAACTACCAAAAAAATTAATTTTAGCGTGAAAATGGTGGAATACTTTATTCATGACCTTAGAGTAATGAAATTTTACGAACAATGTAATAAATTATGAATAAATAAAATATTTTGAATTGTCGAAATATTTGCTAATTCAGATTCTTAAAAAAAATACTTTTTCAAGCTTTTTCTTTCCTTGAGACTGTTTTTTCATATTTCTCGAAAATGCTAGTAAATAATATTGCTCGAAAATACATATAAACAAAAATTAAATAATAAATAAAGTTAGTATTAAGTTAAATAGTTCATATGATATTTTTCGAATCAAACTACTTTGACGCTTGTGCAAGTATTTGAAATATTTCTATCTTTTTCAAAGGGGGCCAGTCAGGATTTCATGAACTAACAGTCATTACTATAGAAAATTGCCAAAATTTTGTCAATGAACTAAAAGAAAATTATCTTACATCGTTGGTTTCGCGCAATAACGTCACTATCCGAAAATCCTTCACCTTCAGTATGAGGGTACCTCTTTTCTGTATTTCTCTTACTTCTCTTGCTTTTCTCGTTTATCATTTAATCTCTTTCCTCAATCATTTGTTATTCGTTTTTCTTCCTTTCCTCTCTTTGTTTATTTTTAGTACTTCTTTTTTTCTATCCTAGTGTTTACAATTACTTTGTCTATGTCTTCTCTCATTCTTCTTTTTATTTCTCTATCTCCCTCTCTTTCCATCTCCTTGAGAAAATCTTAATTATCACCTCAATAACTCAATTAAAATCATTACTCTTTTGTGGTTAGATTGAAGGATTCCCGGATATTTTTTAATTTAACCCATTGTTGTGTAATAAATAATATTAAAACCAATTTTCCAGATATAGGTAAGCCCTAGCTCAGAATAACTTTATGGGTTCAATACCAAAAAAATTGGGAACCAAAAGCACTCAATTTCAAATAACAACCCTAAAAATTTACAAGCACGCATATTTATTCCAAAAATCGCCGTACACCTCCCCATGGGTACCACGCATCTTCTCCCCATCACAAAACCGGACACCCACGGCACCCGAACAAAACCCCAAATCCGACTTCCTACGGACAAAGGGCCCACATTTCGCACAGACGTCCACATTTTTCATGCGAAAGGGCCAATAAAACCCAGTAGCGTTTTTACGAGGGGTCCCCAAAAAAGCCCGGACTAACGAGGGTCTTTTGAATAGGGGTGGAGGAGTAGGCCGGATCGATGGGAGAACGCTCCCAGCAGCTCCCGGGATCGTTTGTTCATCCATCATTTCGCTGTGATTAACACGTAACCCTATCTCTCTGCTTGCAGGATGGATGTTGCGCTGCAGGGAAAGAGATGGCTGAGCGATTGGGACGAAATTATACGGGGCTGCCCCGTGGGTTGCAGGGACGCGAGGGCTCTTCACACTGTCTCGGGGCATCATATCAGTGAAGTGTCTGTCGGGAAGTAGGCAAGAATATTGTGTTCGGATGGGAATATTGCTCCATTGATGGATTGGCCAACTTGTACGTGAGGGTACCAGCAGGGAATAAATAGGCCGTGGATACAGAGGCATCCTTTAGTTATGTATTTCGGAGAGACCAAAATTTACTATGAAGGATAGCTTAAAAATTCAGAGAACAAGAGTTAGAAGACAGATGGGACATTCTCCGACTAAAATAGGTATACGTGTAATTATTGTAAACTCCATTTCCCCTAAGCCCCTTAATAACGATTTTAAGAGGCATATTGTCCAATCTGTAATACACATAACAAGTTTGTGTGATTACTGGAATAGTTAAATAGCACTGTGTTAAAACTAGGGTGTCAAAACTTTAGGATTTGCTGAACCACATTCAAAGCAAAAGAAAATTAATTCATACAATTCATAGTTCATTTGTGTCTCACATGTACGGGAGACATAACTGTGTAAGACTTTTACTTTGAACTTTATTGAAGTTCATTTCTAATTAATTAATTGTTTTACTATTAATTTACATACCATGTGTATTTATATTCAAGGAACACTGATTTGTGAGATTTTGAATTTTAAGAAATAGAAAATATAAACGGTTTTGCATGTGAATGGTTGTATAATATAATTCTTGCGTGATTCAATTTGTTTTTGTAAGTTTGGAACACAAAGTGAAAATTTACAAAAAAAAAAAAATTGCAATTACTATTTATTTTTAGACTTTATTTGTAAGATAGAATTGAATTTAGGAACTGAAGAAATGGAAAGGGTAAACGTTTTTTTTTATGCTTGTATATGATACTGAAACCTTTACGTAGATCTTTAGAATTTTAAACACAGGAAGTTAAAATTTTTGATAAATATTTTGAAATATTCAAACCTAATACGCAGTAAAAAAAAAATTGTTAGAACCGAATTAATTCACCCGCTGTTCACAAGTTGAACACTCCTGTTGCAAAAATATTAAAAAAGTATATAAATATTTGATCAATCTCCCATACACGTTCGTCATGCACGTTATATTGATCTCTAGGCCCATAATAAGAAGTTCGTTCCGTCTATTACAACTACTAGTTTATTTATAAATTCCTCCTATACAAGCCCTTGCGTGGTGGCCAGAACACTTTATTAGCAATTCCATAAATGATCCGCATAGGACAGTTCTGAAATTTCTTGATCGACCTTCTTTGTACTACATGCACCACCTGTAAAACTGGTTTTGCTGCGGTGTTAGATTTAAGGCAGGAAAGCCAAATGAAATAGGGAACTAGCGGAGTGAGCATGATCCCGTAACTTTTGTTTCGGGGGTTACCTATTTCAACATAAAGCTTCCTTTTTTAGTTGCTGCAATTGAGTATTGAGCAATTTTAGATTGGAGCCTTTGTAGAACGAAAAGTTTATGGTTCGTGCTTCTGCGTTCTATATAGTTTCTATAAAAATGGTTTTGCTGAGCATGGGGATTTGAGGCAGGAAAGCCACAAAGCTGAGCAATGGAATTAATAATTTCTTAGATCTTTTGGTGGATTCTTTTAGAATAAGGCATTTAAAAAAGTGTTTATATTTATAACTGTTTTAAATATAGGGATAATTGTTATTTTTAGCGAGTATCAATATTTGCAAGCCTAATTTTTTCATCAGATATATTTGATACATAGAATGTTATTTGGTTTTATGTTCACAACAAGAATTTTATTTCATTCGGTATATTTAATTCTAAGGATCCTAAATTATATTTACCTGTAATGAAAAGAAGGACTTAATTTATAACAAAATACTAAGTACAGGACCCTAATAATTTGCCATTAATTCCCATTAGTATAGAATATCCCTATAGCAAAATCTTGGTATTTTTTAATGAAAGGAAATTTAAAACTATAATTGATAATCACCGCCACGATTTATCACAAAATATGCATATATGGAGATAAGGATATAAACATAAGGAAATCTATATTTATCCATCAATTACCTCCTTTTTACCCATAACATAATTAACAATAGTTGCTCCGGAGATTATTTTAAGTACACTATTGTCAGCTCCAGGAATTTAAAATGGAAAATAATAGTAAACTATGTACTACTTGGATTTAAAAGAATATATTTCTTCGATTTGTTTTCTTGTTTCCCCACCTATAAAATTTCCTTTACCACTTTTGTTAGCAGCAAGCTATTGCTAAATATTTCTACAAGATAGTATACTTAGTTGCAGACTATAAGAGCAAACTTGTTTCACTCACTAAGCAACTTGAGTCTGTGAGAAATATACTACATATATTGCTTTTTCATTTCCCTACTGTATTAGTCATTATTTGCTCTTGGATTTGAAAGTTGCGCGCTAACACGCAACAAATAGCAACACTTTTTCCTGTCTAAGACATTGATTTGATTTTATATTTTTGTCCTTTTATGGACAAAAATAAAAGCCTTTTACATATGAAAAGCTTTTTATATGAAAGCTTTTTACAGGGGGTTTTATAAACTGAAGCTACGTTAAAACTGTAGTTTCATACAGCAGCTATTAGCTGAGGATATCGTTGTACATTTAAGAAATTCTGCTGCACTGATAAAAGAAATCCAATGATTTCTAATTTTTTCTTAAACATAAAAAAATATTGCTTTGTGATAAAGTTGAATTAGAAGATAGGAAGGGTAGGTCATATGGTTTATCAATTTCTGTGCTTTTTATGCCAAAAATGAAGATATTTTTAAAGTATACAAATGACATTGAAAATTAGTATAAAAAATTAGTTAAAAGTTTTGAAAACATTGTTTTTAGGTATTATTGTTTTTAGTATACTAGCGTTTATGTATAGTTTTGTTAGGAATAATACTTTTAGTTACAAACCCTCTTTCTTTATCTTAAAGATGATAATTACATAGTGAAATTCGTCTCTATAAATTCGTATATATTTATAGCAATATTTTTTTAAAAATGCTCAAAAATAATAAGAATTTAAAGTTTTTATAATAATGACAATTTAATTTAAAATTTAAATAATGAACAATTTACTATGTGTTTATACATTTTGAGCATTTAAGAGTAATTGAATTGAAAAAGGGAAATTATTCTTATTGGAAAGAAAAAATATCAAGCAACCAACATGTATTTTTCAATGCATGCGGGTTAGGTTTGACTGTTGTTAAGGTTTGTACTACACTAGTAACACATAGTACAAATAAAGTACAGATGTTGATAGTAAATTATCTCAATCTAATTTACTTCATGGTGTAAAATAGACTGAATTTATTTTCCATTTAAATATGAAATACCACAATGTTAAACGTTGTGACAGTAAAATGATGAACGACTATTTAAACAGCATGAAAATAATTGATAATCCGACAAAAGCTGAAGAAATTATTAAAGTATAAGAATAAGCGTGAGGAAAAATAAAACAGTTGACGATATTATTACACAGGTATTCGGGGCACTAAGTCCCTGATTATAACGTTTTTAAAAGAAAATATAAAATAAGGCAAAATAAAATAATGTAAATGATGCTTATACGCTTGTTATTAAAGTTAGGTGTTTACTGAGATGTAACAGGTTATCTAAGAGATATACAGCCGCTCAAAAACATGCTTTTAGTACGAATTGTGGGTCTTGAGAAATTATGTAAGTTTTCAGCTATTACATAGTGATAAAATAAGGCGAAAAGGTATAAATATACCGACTGATTGACTGATTCTAGACAAGTCTAAGGAAGTCGAGCTAATCTTACGGTGAAAGGATGTTTATAAACCTTGACTTAGTAACTCAGTTCTATCTACAGAATAATTCACAGAAGTCTAGACCGACTTCTTTTCGTTATCATATGTAAATGTCAGATAGTAAATACTTTTCATGTTGTAAATTCGTGTTAAAATTTCAGTGAGTCTTCCATTTGAATTATGCGATTTAACAAAATTTATGAAGTGGTACGTCATCATCAATGTTCTCCTTTCCAATAAATTGTATTATTTAGTAATACCCCTTCTTTTTATATAAGGACGTCACTTTGTAACGTTTAAATCAGATTTTATTTTTAAAGTGTTGAATTTCATTTAAAAACGCCCAATAGCGAAAGAGCCTGCATACGGGGTGCTTCAGAAGTACCTTTACTGCTTTTATTTAAAAACAACATCACCTAGGGTCATGGAGTAAGGTCTATCCCTAGGTTCCTAGTTCCTAGGTAAGTGACCATGGAGAATTCATTGAGATGACTCACAGCGCTCCTAGCGGCAAAATAAAAAAGTTAAAAAATTAATTAAAAAAACTAAAGGAGATAGAGTGAAAATTTCGGTACGAATATTGTTTCCAATGACTGGAAAATATATCGTGAATATTAGTGGAGATATTAGCATGTAAAAATAATACTTTTTTAGGTCTCAAAAAAAGAAAAAAAATAGTTTTTTGATTAAATTTTGTTTTTAACTAAAAAAACCACAAAACTACATAATAACACTGAAAAACTTTCAAATTTGCGTTCTTTTCCGAGACCTAAAAAAAGGCTAGAAATAGGCTCCAGTGAGTTATTCATAGCATTGGAGACAATCTGAAAAAAAATCTGACATCACTAACTATAGACCAATAGCTATTCTTTCAAGTTTTTCTAAGGTTTTCGAAAGTATCATACATTGTAAACTATCTTCTCAAGTCAATGAAATAATTTCTCCCAATCAACATGGTTTCACAAAAAAGAGGTCAACCTCTACTAATCTCTTGTGCCTTAACAGTTATATATCAAATGCTTTAAATGAAGGTAAACAACTCGATGTCGTATACACTGATTTTAGAAAGGCTTTCGACACTGTAAACCATGAGGTCTTGCTTTTAAAACTAGAAAATATTGGTTTTTGTGAGGGCGCTGTCAACTGGTTACATTCTTACCTCATAAATAGGCCTCTTTATGTAAAATTTAATCACTCTTTGTCCGATCCTTATTATGGTACCTCAGGAGTCCCTCAGGGGTCAATTCTTGGCCCCCTGCTTTTTAATCTGTTCGTGAATGATATAATTTCAATTTTTGAATCATCTTTACTCTTTGCTGACGATCTGAAAATCTTCAAACAAATATCTTCCTTACATGATATAAATAGTCTACAAACTGAACTTGACAACCTAACTGTTTGGTGTGAGAGAAACAAACTGTCACTCAATATTGACAAATGTTTTATTTTAACTTTCTCTCGGATATCTAATCCTTTTTTATATGGTTACAAAATAAATAATATCATATTATCCAGAAAATCTATCATCAGGGATCTTGGTATCATCTATAATTCAAACTTTAATTTTAACGCTCATATTCAGGACATCACTTTGAGGGCCAGTAAATGTTTGGGAATGTTGCGAAGATCAACAAGAAATTTTAGTAGTATATCAGTGATTTTAAATCTTTTTAATATTTTAGTTCGTCCGATACTAGAGTATGGCACTGTGATCTGGAACCCTACTAGCATATCCAATAAAAATATAATTGAAAAAGTGCAAAAAAATTTTCTACGATATTTATCTTTTAAATTCAATTGTACCAATTCTGAAACCCCAATCTTACTTGAACAGCGCAGATCACTTATTATTCTTAAGTTTTTCCATAATATTTTACATAACAATATTGATTGCCCTTTTATATTAAATCAAATAAATATACATGTTCCTCCATATAATACAAGAAATAGCAAAATTTTAAAAGAAACTTTTTATTCCAAATCATATTTAAATAAACAAACAATAATACAATTCATAAAAATAATAAATCACTTACCAGAGCACAGTGACGTATTCTTTGATAGTTTTAAAAAACTTCAATTTGATTATATAAACAATTTGTAATTCAGAGTCATTTTTGTAATTTTCTATTTAATGTTTATTGTATTTTGAATGTATGCATGTATGTATTCGGTGTCTTCCTCTGTTTTCCTCATGTAAATGGATTTTTTTGTCTGTATGATGGAAATAAAATTTATTTAATATTCCCATTGAAATTTTTGCTCTATCTCATTTAATTTCTATAACTAATTAGTAATTATTACCCTCTTTGCCTTAAATCCTATCCGCTTTGCGGATGGAGCTTGGATATTCCAAGTGGCATAAGACAACAACATTTATTTCGCCGCTAGTGGCATCACTGTGAGTCATCTCAATGGATTCTACATGATCATTTAGTACCTAGGAGTAGACCTTTGTGGGCGATACTAGTGCTGCGGCGTACCGAGCAATAATGGCCGCAGCACCAGCGCACATAACAGCGCGCGTGCTTTAGCTCACGCGTGATGAAAGATATGTTTTGGAAAAGGTATAAAATTAGTGTTCCAGTGTTTTGAGACTTGAAATAAAGGTTATATTTTTGATAGTAAGTTTGACTGGTTTGACGGCGTTATTTCTTCGCCTCAGAGATCCCGGACATCTACATTAAACCCCGCAGTGGTGACTCCTTGATGAGACTTTCAACACGCCTTAGTCCTTTTGATAATTTACCATGGTAGATGACAAGCAACTTGCGGGATCTTCTTCACAGACGTCTCAAAGTGAGGTGCAAGCGGTCGGGCTGAAACCACCGCCATTCTGGAAGTCAAACGCGGTAGCCTACTTTCATTTCATCGAGGCACAGTTTGCGACGTCAGGGATTCACGCGGATCAAACGAAGTACTATTGCCTTGTAGCATCATTGGATGAAAGTATACTGTCCCATGTGACGGATTTAATTTGTTCTCCTCCTACTCACGAGAAGTACGACACCTTAAAGAAGCGGCTTATCGACCAATTTTCGGAGTCAGAAACTTTAAAACTCCGATTGCTTCTGCATGACTTAGAGCTAGGAGACAGGAAACCCAGCCAACTGTTACGAGAGATGAAGGAGTTGGCCAAAAATTTTTCTGAGGAGGCAGTTAAAAGCTTATGGCTGCAACGCTTACCAGTTTCCGTGCAACAGATTCTAAGCGTTTCAAACGAACCCCTCGAACAGCAGGCGTTAATGGCGGATAAGATACAGGAAGTTTCGAAATCCGCAGTTGTTTCTGCCGTCGACAAAAGGGATCCTGAAACCAATGAAGTTTCGACATTACGTCAGGAGATCTCCGCGTTGAGGGAGCAAGTTTCTCGTCTTTCCCGTCCACCTCAACGTCGCTCCGGATCAAGAAACAGATTCCGCTCCAAAAGTCGAAGTGCCGAGAGGAAAGCCAGTGGTCTATGTTGGTACCATTACCGGTTCGGAAACAGAGCTCACAAGTGTCAACAGCCGTGCAAGTTTGTCTCGGAAAACTTGTAGCCCCGACTCTCGCGGCGACAGAGGATGTCGAGGCCCTAAACAGTCGTCTCTTTGTCTACGATCGTGATGCAAGGTTGAGCTACCTCGTCGATACTGGAGCTTGCGTCTCGGTACTCCCCAGAGGTAAATTTAAAACTTGCCAATCTGTAAACGGTGTGAATTTATATGCCGCTAACGGCACTCGCATTAAAACCTATGGAACCCAGTTTTTGAAAGTTAATATCGGCTTGCGTCGAAATTTCCCGTTCAACTTTTTAATAGCCGACGTCACGAGACCACTTCTCGGAGCTGACTTTCTACAAAAATTTGGTCTACTCGTAGATGTAAAAAATAAACGCTTAATAGATAGGGAAACAACACTTAGCATCAAAGCAGGAGTAGTCAATGGACCTTCCCTTGGTTTGAGTTTCGTGTCCAAGAAATCCTCTTTTCATGACCTGCTGCAGGAGTTCCCGGAAATTTTGAACTCTAATTTGTCTAATTCAAGCGTATTGCATACCACCACGCATTGTATTCAGACGACAGGTCAACCTGTTTTTTCTAAACCACGACGGTTGTCACCAGAGAAGCTGAAAGTCGTGCGAGAGGAATTTCAGCGATTACTCGCTGATGGAATCTGTGTTCCTGCAAACAGTCCTTGGGCTAGCCCAATCCATATGGTGCCCAAAAAGGACAAATCGTGGCGCGTTTGTGGCGATTTTAGGCGGGTCAACTCAGTCACAGTTCCGGATCGCTATCCGATCCCGCATTTACACGATTTTTCGCACAACCTCTCTGGAAAGAAAGTTTTTTCTAAAATCGATCTCGTGAGGGCATATTACCAAATACCTGTCGAACCATCTGATATTCCCAAAACGACGGTAACAACCCCTTTTGGATCTTTTTCGTTCACCAAAATGCCTTTTGGGTTACGAAATGCTGGAAATACCTTTCAAAGGTTTATGCATGAAGTTCTTAGAGGACTGGATTTCTGCTTCTCTTATCTCGATGACGTTCTAGTGGTTTCAGATGACGAGAAATCCCACCATGACCACTTAAGAGAAATTTTCAGCAGGCTGAAAAAGTACGGGTTGGTGATCAATCCTGACAAATGTACCTTCGGTGTGGGCGAAGTGGTCTTCCTGGGGTATCTGGTATCTCCTACAGGAATAGCACCAGTTCCAGACAAGGTTTCGGCCATCGCTAACTTCCCACAACCCGAGACCGTGAAGGACTTGAGACGTTTTCTCGCAACACTGAATTTCTACCACCGGTTCATCCCCAGGGCAGCAGAGATCCAGGCTCCACTGTACGCGTTCGTCAACAGTAAAAAGAAAAACGACACGACTAGAATCCAGTGGAACGACGAGGCCGTAGCCGCGTTTGAGGCTTGCAAAGAGTCCTTGGCTACCTCCACCTTACTTGCCCATCCCGTCGCTGATGCTGAAATCTCTGTCATGGTGGATGCTTCTTCCACCTCTGTTGGCGCAGTTTTAAACCAAGTGGTCCAGGGTAACACTCAACCTCTCCAATATTTTTCGCGTAAATTAAATCCCGCTGAGCTCAAGTACAGCGCGTATGACCGCGAGCTTTTAGCTGCGTATTCAGCTGTTAAGCAGTTTCGCTATTTTTTGGAGGGTAGGAATTTTGTCATCTTTTCCGACCATAAACCCTTGTCGTTTGCCTTCCGGCAAAGAGTCGATAAATGTTCCCCACGACAACAGAGGCACTTGGAATATATCAGCCAATTCTCAACAAACATCCAATATTTACCTGGGGAGAAAAATGTAGTAGCCGATGCTTTGTCGCGCATTTTCAGCATAGAGTTTCCAAACCAAATAAATTACACCATGCTAGCTGAAAGGCAGAGTAACGACCCAGAATTAGCATTGCTGCGCAGTCCAGGATCAGTCCTAGATATAAAGGATATTTTGATTCCTGGAACGAATCTAAGGATTGCGTGTGATGTTTCCACTGGAGTCGATCGGCCTTACATTCCACCAGAGTTCCGGCGACAAGTTTTTGACAGCGTGCACAACTTATCACACCCTGGTGTTCGCCCTACAGTCAAGCTAGTAAAATCAAAGTACATCTGGAAAAATTTGCGCTCAGACTGCACCAACTGGGCTCGAACCTGTGTGCCGTGTCAAAAATCAAAAGTTACTCGCCATACTAATTCGCCTCTAGGAGCTTCCCTGAACCAGACGACCGCTTTAGAGTAGTCCACATCGACATCGTGGGACCGCTTCCACCGTCACGAGGTCAACGCTACTGCCTGACATGTGTGGATCGCTGGACACGATGGCCGGAGGCCATACCTATCCCCGACCAATCCGCTGAGACTGTTGCACAAGCATTCTTCTCAGGTTGGATCTCAAGGTTTGGCTGTCCGCAAAGCATCGTTACCGACCAGGGCACTCAATTTGAATCGCAACTCGTAAAGCAGTTTACGAACCTCTTGGGAACCGAAAAGTCGCATACCACTGCTTACCATCCTGCAGCAAATGGTATGGTCGAGCGATTCCACAGAGGGCTGAAAGCAGCGATCCGCTGTCAAGCTTCTGACAGTTGGGTCGAGAAACTCCCCTTGATCCTGCTTGGTCTGCGCTCTACTGTTCGAGATGATTTGGACGCTTCGGTTGCCCAGTTCGTTTACGGTTCCACTCCGCGCCTGCCCGGAGAGTTCTTCAAAGAGAGTATGCCTTCACCATCACCGCCCCAGCTTCACGACTACGTAAAACGGTTTCGGACAAGCATGGGTCACTTGAAGCCAATTCCTGCGTCGAACCACTCCAAGCCAGACGTGTTCGTCCACAAGGAACTTGACCAATGCTCTCACGTGTTTCTCCGAGTTGATTCCGTGCGCCGCCCTCTTCAGACTCCTTACGAGGGTCCTTTCAAGGTCCTGCAGAGGAATGACAAAAACTTCCATCTCCAGCTTGGTAATCGCAAGGTTACGGTTGCTATTGACCGAGTCAAGCCAGCATTCCTTCTTCAACCACAGCTGGAGTCAAGCCCGTTTCAAGTAGCCACAGTGCAACCTGCGGAGACTAGTCGTTCTGAAAGACGAATCCGTTTCCGTATCCCTTTCGAGCACTGAGGGGGGGTACTGTGGGCGATACTAGTGCTGCGGCGTACCGAGCAATAATGGCCGCAGCACCAGCGCACATAACAGCGCGCGTGCTTTAGCTCACGCGTGATGAAAGATATGTTTTGGAAAAGGTATAAAATTAGTGTTCCAGTGTTTTGAGACTTGAAATAAAGGTTATATTTTTGATAGTAAGTTTGACTGGTTTGACGGCGTTATTTCTTCGCCTCAGAGATCCCGGACATCTACATTAAACCCCGCACCTTACTTCAACTTCCACGACCAGAGGTTGTTTTCAAATAAAAGCTGTTGAATGGACTTATGAACCACCCTGTATATTTTCCTGCAATTTCACAGTTGTGGGATGATATTTATTTTGCAAAAAAAATACTCATAACTTCGGAAGTTGCCCTGTACTCAAGAGAAGAAAATCTCGTAAACGTTTAAAACCATAAGATTATGTTTTTAAAACATTGATGTCCTTAGAAAATATTTGTAACGTTTGATTGGTTCAAAATTGGTTTTACAAGTAATTAGCAAGAAATTTAAATCAATCAATTTGTTCTTTAATTTAGACCTCTATGTTACTATTATTACTTATAATTATTTGATATTCACTAAAAACGTGTTTCTTTTGGTTTTCTTTCTAGAGTTCCAATCGAAAATCCCTACGATGGATTCAATATGGATAGGGTACAATGTATTTTAGTGCTTTAATCTTATTAAAGAGGTAAATCTTAGGTATGGTAAGCAAATATTGCAACACTCCCCTGGGTATCTCTGGTTTTATAAAGTAATTAGCAAGAAAATAAAATTTCCGAGCCAAAAAAAAACAAAGACCCCAAAAGAGTTATTTTTTTTTAAACTTGGGAGATTGAGAGTACATGACATGAGAGTTTCTTATAAGACACTGCTTTGACACGCCCCACGCCCAATGGGAAAAAAGTTATTTCTTTCACAACCAGAAGAATTCATTCAGCGTAATCCCACTTCTCTCCTCAAAAAACAACGTCGTCTGAACCCTTGAGGTCGAGACGAGCGCACATATAAAAAACAAGAACCCCAAAAAAACCTCCCCCCCCAAAAAAAAAAAAAAAATAATTCCAAGAACAAAACCGCTACAAAAGAGGAAACAAAACCGCAAAATAACACGGCTCTTAATTACATACAATATTCAAACTACTACTTCAAACCAGGAGCCGCAGCTACCCTCTCTCCCTACTGTAGGAAAAAAACTCGCATTAGCGCGACTCTGCCCGGGTAGGCCGGCTTATCGGGCATCGATTTTTACCCGCCCCCCACAGCTGTAGCGCCGCTCTGTGAGTCAAAGTTGGCGAAAATCTTCAAGGGCCAGTAATTCCTGGTCCGCCTCTGGCGGGGTCATCGGCAAAAAAACAAGGATTTTGAATAGGAGAGGCAAACGCCCATTGGCCCCGTCCGCATAGCTGACCCCCTGGGACCACTTGTCAGCCCCGCGGATTCAATTCGTCTCGATTCGAGGGCTGTGGGCCCTCTTTCGTGGGCCCGTTTTCTCACGAGCCTTTTGTGTTGGGGGTGGGTGACTCACAGTTGCGATTGGTGACATATGCGGTCGATTCCGAGTGGCAATATATTTTTCATTGATTGTGGAGGAATGTTTTGTAGAACGTATTTATTTGTGTTCTGCGTAGTAGTAAGTTTATTTGGATATTCGTCCACGTTAAATAGGGGTTCTGTTTATAAATGCTAACTTATTTGATTCTCTGTTTTAGGAGTAGGTATCACCTTACTACTGTGGATTAAAAAGGAAAAGAAAATGCTTAAAAAAAGAGAGAGAGACCAGGAGAAGAGCAAGAAGTTAATGAAAATGAGAGAGAGAGAGAGATCGACCAAACTGAATAATTTTTCTTCTACTTCAATAGCTCGACAGTCCTGGGTGGGCCCTGGGTTTCTCCAGGAAAATCTGCTCGACTGTTCTCCAGTTAGAGTTAGCTTTTAGAATTTCCAGGTCTTTTTCAAGACAGTCGATCCACCTCAAACGGGAGTCTGCCCCGAGTCTCAATGAGCTTTGCCAGAAAGTTTTTCTTTTTTACAGCAATGATCTTCTTGCATTTTGGCCAGTAACAAGCCCCTTTTAGCCTCTGTAATTTTATGAATTTGACTACAACAATTTGTCTATAGATCTTGTAGAGTTTTGGGTCATTTTTTCTTAGAGTAGCATATTTCTTAAATGATGTGCCAAAGAAGGTAAGTGCTTTCAAAGGAAAATTAAGTACGAGAATCAAGAGAGGGGATGTTTTTTCTTTCAAATTTCCGTAACTATAGGAGAAAAAGTCATTTGATTTACAAAGTGTGGCCCTATAGACCAATTTTGTAAAAATCAGGAAAACTGAATACAGTTAATTCATATTTTAAGTTATAGTGCTATTAACTTAAATTTGGAAATAATCGACTAAAAACTGTTAATTATTCTTTAGAAAAAACTAAACTCATCGGCGCAACAGACCAAAAATAGTGGGCCAAGGCCTACGATGCCCATCTTCGTTTTCATGGCCGCGGGGCCTGGGGTGCAAGACATAATGTCCTGGTCAGGTGGTGAGCTTAACGCGAGACCTGTTTTAGTTCCCTGAATTTAATATTAATATTTTCTTTTTTGCTTCCCTATAGAGTGTTTTCAGGTGACGTCACAACCGGTTATTTTCTTTTAACTGTGATTCTTCTGTAGGGCTTTTAACTGTTGCTAAGGCCTTTGTTTATCTGTTGCTAAGGCGATTTTTAGGTATGGGATCACGTGATTGCAAATGCTCCAACAGAAGAATTCCACGGCTAGTCATTTTCTGTAACTGTTAACCTCTGTAGGGCAAAAAACTGTAACATTTCTGTTGCTAAGGCCGTTGTTAGGTCCGAGTCATGTGATTGAAAATGCTCTATTTAGCAGCATAACTCTTTATTCCAGCACATTTGCTTTCGCAACTACTTTTTGTTGAAACTGATGGAAGAGCTGTAGTTGGGAAAAATATTTAGGGTACTCACCTTTTTATATCAGAAACCAAATATATTGTAGAAAGATTCTGCAATCTCAATTGTCATTAGTGAAACCCCAACAGTCATGTCAACAAAAAGTTCTCCAGTGGATCCGTTGGCGGTCAGTCAGCTTTGTGGGGAATCTGACACGGGCTTGGAAGACCAGTGGACTGGCAACTATGAGTTCGATTGTGAAGCATTAGTTCGATGGAGAGCACAATGCAGGTTGTCCGAATATTTGCATCCAGACTGAGCGTTGCATAAAGAGATGGGAGAAAAAACGGTTCTTCTGAATGGAGAATTTATTTACTTAGAATATTGGGGTTTGATGTGATGCACACACAATGTACTACACAGAGAATTTCAGTTGAACTATAGACTCAAAGTTACATAAAATTCAATATAGAAACTTTATCGGCAAATATATTAATTTTCAATTTTTTAAATTTTCCCTTTCTCTCTATAAATACAGCATTCTAATCATTTTTTTTATCTCATATAAGTATTTAAAAGATTTGGTCTGAAGATTTTGAACCTTCATTTACACGTCTCTTTCAAAAACCCTCTTGAGGTTCAAAAAGACAAAATTTAAGTTTAGCACAAAGTATATGAAAAAGACAGCATAAAATTTTCGTACTTGTTGTAACTTATTTGAAGACCATCATATGCCATGATTAGGGATACGATAACGAGTAACATTTAAAGCCATGTGACGGATATCACTCAGTGTACAAATACAAAAATACCCCGGTTATCTGTTATGTGCGCGTTATTCAAATGTTTGACTTGAAACTAGATTGCAATGGGAAAGACATAGAACAGAGTTCACTCTCCTTATATTTCTCTCGAAAGTTATTAGTTATTTTTACAATTTGTTCAATAGTTTTAATTAGTGCAGTTTATACGAGTTAGAAGTAAATTTAAACTCCCAACTAAATTCTTTAAATATAAAATGAGTTTCTCTTAAACTAAAAAGATTTGGCTAACAATACCATTAACAATTTCTCTGTCAAAATCAACAACTCGTGAAAGTCCAGGCAAAATTAAATTGGTGAATCTTTTGTTCAAGGGCTTGAATATACATTCCAAAAATTTGGTCTACCCTTATGCCTAAGAATAAAAATCCCTCCTCTAGTGTCACATTTTTCTAGAAGACCAAAAAAACAGCAAGTGATTCAGCCTTATCCGGCTATTCTCCCCCACGAAATAGTAGATCTTAATTTGGTCTATATGCGAGACGAGTAAATGGTGGGGGCAAATGGGACTTAATTGTGATGTATCGTTGAAGTGAAACAGAATCCAGGTGAATTTATCTTGAAAGGAAAGATCAGCTCAGGCTTTTCACGGTCAATTGAAGGACCACAGTGCATCTTCATTAAACCTGACAATTTATGCCCACGACCACGCCAATTAAGGACGCCAACTGGGCTCTTCGACAATAGATATATGTGTCCTTTTCTATCGATTTCTCCCCTAAATAGTTCGGGCAAAAATATCCGACGCCATTTATCCTGTTCTATTAAAAGGTAGCTCGGTATCCTGTCTCGTTACCGGGCACAGATGTTGGATTTAACTGCTTTTTAAAGGGGAACAAGATAGTATATCTTCCCTCGCAGGGGGTGGGGCATTCGGATGTGGTCGCCCGTAGGAAAACAGGTGTCAGGTCCCGTGTCACTGCTATTCATCCTTTCTTCCAAAGAGATGATGGGCGTGGGAAGTCAGGGTGTTTTCGAATCAGCGACAAAGGGTCAGAAAATTGGACCAATCGTGTCGGACCTCCTAGTTTACGGTTTGCGATAGATTGGGATGGGGTGCGCTATTTTCTTGATGGGTGTGGGCTTTGAGTGGGTCTTAAAATCACAAGGATATTATTGGTTTCTGAGTGACCCTTTATCTGATTGCGTGGTCAGGTTCATGCGTGCTGTTCAATGGAAATATTTCATGTAAGGGGCATGGCTATTTAATTATTTTTCCTTTTTTCCCTGCTATTAATTAAATGAAAGAATTGCATTACGTAAGAAAATAAAACAGTGTTATTATCATTTAAGTGTAACTGTCTAATATTACCCCCTGATAGTGAACTGTCATGCGACCATATAAAAGAGTCCCCTAATGCAGGAGGTGTCCCCTCCTATAGCCGATATTATTTTAATGTGTTAGCCGTTCGTTCGCTTGGTAATTAGTACTGTTGAAAAAGTTCAATATAACTAAAAAGTTCGATATATTCTAATATTCCAAGTTCACTATAGCAGGGTTAAACGGTATTTAGAAATGAGACTTAAATTCTGCCTCTTCCAAAATTTGGTTACGTTCGTAGGAGAAAAAAATATTGGTTCATTTTAAAATTAGTGGAATACCTTTTTATGATTATGTAATATGGCTCTTTTGCACATAGGACGTTCAAGTATTACGTAGGAGGAAGGAAAGGTTGAAACTTTTTTGTTGGCATTGTAAAAAGGGGTAAAGTTTAAATGATGCTAACGAGAGAAATTAAAAACACTTTAATTTTAAAAATCTCTCTCAATTTGTGTAAAATACAAATAGAAAAATTAAGTTTGGCATAACGAACGTAAACTCTAGTGAGAAACTCTAGTTCAGAAGTTTTTTTTTACATATTTTTAAGAGGAGGGTTTGCTAATAAGGGGGAGAGGTAAAAATATTCCCAAACACATGCTTACATAATATTTAAACAGCTCCAAAACATTCTTAATAAA
The DNA here is from genome assembly GCA_963680715.1 of Tetragnatha montana. NCBI lineage: Eukaryota > Metazoa > Arthropoda > Arachnida > Araneae > Tetragnathidae > Tetragnatha > Tetragnatha montana. The sequence goes on from OY796674.1 coordinate 41,816,465, forward strand.
CCTTTGGTTCATCAGGACCACTCTTAAAACGACATTTTCAAAACTGTGTAAAAATTACTCAAAGCTAAGTATATATCCCATTGTCAAATTGGCTCCGAAACAAATTTACTCAAATTTGTATCATGAATATACTCATTTCTGAAAATGTGCAGGTATACTCAAAAATAATATATCATGTGCTTATTTTCGAGTGAGTGCATGGAAGTCAGATAGAACGGAGTGAGATGAGTGTCACTGTGACTATAATGTAACGTCACTACGACTTGACAAATCGATTTGTTAATTAGGTGTGACGTCGCAACGTGTCAAGTAGCTCAACCACACCATAATTATTGAGATATTTCCAATAGTTTCCCAAGAATTCCAATGTCCAAACAAAAGTATAATTTGAATGATGACTACTGAATTGTTTGTAACTGTGTAGGTATGTCTGGTACTTCAAAATTGAAAGCATTGGGTTTGGGTGGTCATATTTGAAACAAAAAAATTCATATCAAAATGAAAAAATCCATTTACTCAGTGATAGACATGCGATGGTTAGTAAAATATTGACTGAAGAAGGTTAGGTTATTCATTAGTTTCAACAATTATTAAGCTAACTACAAAACGGTCCCAGCACTAGCACCGACTGTTGCTGCACCGTCTCAGCTGTCGCATGGTGAACCGATCGTCCCCGCGAGGTCGGTGGAGCGAAGGCATTGTGCGAGCTGTCACCTCCGTCAATGGCAGGCGCGAAAGTACTAATCCTCTGTCGTTTGTACCCTCAATAGAGAGCAGGTTTTTGCGAAACGGGAGCACACACAATTACCTGTGTCACTGGATCGGTCGGGAGCCAGCCTGATCCAGACGCAAAGAGTTATGGACTGAATGGAATGGTTAAGGATTAACTAAATTGCAACAGATTTGTAGTTTGACAGGGACCCTCTGCTGAGAAAAAATAAGGGGGTCACTTAGTCACAAAGGTCTTGAGAAAAGAAGTTCATCCCAGTGCTTGATCTAGGATACCTTGAGTGGTCAGAGGTCAAAGAGTGACAAAGCAGAAGTCACAGAGGGGTTTCAAAAAGCCAGAACTATCCTAGTAGTCATATAGTACTTAATTGTTGAGCTGGAGTGGCTAACTTAAATTAGGTAGGTCTTAGACAGTAGTCAATAGGATGACTCTTACCTTACCAAAGTCACAGTGCCTGTTTCAAAGATTTGGAAATGTTTGAGGCAAATAACTTGATACAGGTTCAGACCATCAAAGAGCCATCTGCTTCCATTAATGGTTAATTTCTTGGGCATTGGAGGCTAATAATAGCAGGTCCCTGGTCAACTCAATATTAGAGTAAGTCCAGAAAAACTTATGAGGCTGAACCACAGGAATTATCATTGAAGAGAATGATTTATCATGTTTTTCTAATATCTCATGATTTCTACACTTTGCTTAACGGCTGATGGTCTTTCTACTAGACAACTAGACCCTTGGAAATTAAAATGGGGGCCAAATGGTTGGTTTTCAGCGGTGCAGTTCGGGCTTTGTTCGTGTTATGAACGACAACGCGAGGTCTATACCTAATAATGATATTCTGGTCAGCTATATTATCAAAAGTGAAAATATTCTGGATGGATTGGCCAGCCGGATTTCCAGACCTCATGATTGGGAAGAACTAGATCCTTAAGGTTCATTTCAATAACTTATTGGGGAGAGAGGGGCACATTTGAACAAAAAGGACGTTTTTGACTATTTCTCCATATATTTATGAGATAGGGTTGATTTGAGTAAGTGGGTCACTGGGGTAAGTGGATCATCCCCCTTAATCTAAAATATGTACAGGACATTTCACACTTACTCGCATTGATCATGTTACATATCGTCACACTGATGGGTTTTGCATATATTTGAGTTTTGTTTAATTTCTTTTTAAATAGTACCTACTAATAAAAATAGAACTGGAAAATAGAAAATAAATAGAACTAATATAAAATAGATTTCCAGAATGGTTTGTTTGGAGAGTTCAAGCTACATTTTTACCCTAGAAGTGTTTCCAGTTAAGTTTTCACTATATTTTAATTTTAATTTAACTTTTGTGTAAAGTTTAACTTAAAATACATACTGCAATTTAAAAGTGATTAAGAGGAGAGGTCTCACTTATCCCGTCATTTTAGACTAATATGGGTAAATGGGTACCCTCATTATGGGGTAAGTGGGTCCCTTTTATTCACCACTTTAATGTTAATTGAAAATCTTTTAAGTAATTTTTTGAAATTTTTATCAATTTTGCGTTTTAATTTAAGTTATGGTGAGTGAAGTAAAATATTAAATTGGTTTTTTATATTCACATTGCCGAGAAATTAATTAAAAACACTATTGAAACACACAGTGGGGTGGGGGAATAGTTTCGAGGGTTTTTTCAGCCTCCTGAACCATTCGAACCTGAACGAAAGGGGTAGCGCTGAGTTTATAAAAAGGAAGAATAACCTAATTTTAATGTGAGTAGATATAACTCGTACATGGATAGTTACAATAAAATATTTTGTATTGAAAATTTCTATACTTATCAAGTAAGACCCACTTACTCCCTCTTAAGCTTTGCTTGCTTCCAATCTAAATAAGAGTGAGTGGCCCACTTACCCCTTCTTATGGGGTAAGTGGAACACCCATCTCATTTTTTAAAAAAAGACCAGTTAAGAAATATATAAAACATCATTTTAGAAACCAATAGTAATATTTGTTTATTAATATATTCTTAAATAAAATAAGTCAATAAGTTCAAATTTAACCACTTCAAAATTTTTATATTAAGCTTCAAAAATGTACTGTTCCAAAAAGGGGTCCTACTTACCTAAACCAACCCTATTGAAAAAAAGCCTGATTTATTCATAAGTTAACAGCATTCCTGAAATGTTGGTACCCTTTTTAGATACATTTGACAAAAATTTCTCCATTGAATCATCGTTCTAAAAATTATGAAATTCTGTTCCAATGTGCCCCAGTGGTGGGGTACATTGGAATACCCGCTTGGGACACATATGAACACCTGCATAAATAATACAGAATTCATTTTTAGAAGCTACCAAATTCATCGCACATTAAAGTTTACATTTACAGCAATCAATTAAGCTGGATATTTGGCAGATTTTCCTTTTTTTTTCTTAAATTTTAGAATTTTTTTTACACTTAGAAAAATTTAAACGAAATTTTAGTGCAGATTACGTTTTTGAAGTACCCAGTACTGAAGCCCAATTTTGAAGTACTTGAAAAATACCCAGAGAGAAAATCGTAACGAATCATTAAGAAGAAGTTTAGAAAAAAAATATTTTTGTTCCATTTTATAGAAAAGTGAGCTAGCTAGCATCTCAATGCCTATCTCCTGAAATTGATGGTTAAGTTTAGATATTTTTATTAGGATTCCATGGTAATTAGATAGGGGATGTTTTCAAATTATTTTCCTTTTTGTCTTTTCTGCTGGGTTCTACCATAATTTTTAAATTCTAACCCCTAAGCTATAAAGTTATTAATTTATTAACAGATAGCTTTACTGCAAAGGTTTAAATTACCTAATTAGAGAATAAATCAATTCATATTTCTAAGCAGATATGTTAAAAATTATAGGTAAATAATCGCTAGCATATTTCTTCAATAAAAACGTAGTTTAAAATTTTATTAATACTACTACTATTAAACAAAATATCTTTCAACTGGTTTTAAAAGGGCTTATAAAAATAGATGAATAAAAACCTGACTAATTAATTACAGAATATTAAGTAAAAACCTATTTTCATACAGAAAATCTTTTTTAAAACTTATTCAACTTCTATAAAAAAATTAAAACTATCTCTGGAGAAATCAGCCTTGATTTTAAAGTTTTTAACACTCGAAATAATTTAACTAATTAATTTAAAATAACTTCAAATACTACATTTAACGTCTAAAATGAGTTGAAAATCAAGAAAAAGAACTAGAAGGCATATTTGAACTGCTCAAATGTGGCGTAGCCCACCTACCATCACAAACATTTAGAATAAAAAAATTGATAATTATAATTGAAATTGGGGAAAAACCTTTTTTGTACTTCACTTTCTAAGGCTAAGGCAAAGTTTCTCCTTGAGAATCTTCCTTGTTTGAATTTTCACATGAATAAAATGAGAAGAAATTTTACTTTGCTCCTTCCAAAGCAAGCAATTTTCAAAAACTAAGGGTTCCAATTGGTCCATTGCTCTGAAAATTCAGGCAAAAGATGGTACCAATATAATATTCCTATCTATTAATAATTTTTTCAGATACTGTAAATAATAATAATCTTTATTTACATGGAAATGTGTAGTATGTTCCTCAAATTTGATATAGTAAAACAGTTCAGGTAGCTATTATTTTTTTAGGCTTTATATGAAGGAAACTGAATTTTTCCAATGTTTCGCGTTAATGCTACTGTTGTACCGTTTTAATACTTGATACCACAATCAGTGGTGGTCTGTATGATAAAAAAGAGAAACTGAAATTACTTATGATAATTTAAGCGGTAAATATTTATTGGCCAACTGATAAGCACACTGAATCGGAGTCATGCAAGTTTCTAATCACTATGCTACAAACTTTCAGAGATATTAAATAGCTTATTCCTCTTTAAACGGTAGATGTGTTATAGCTTCAGGCTTTGAATTTTTTCCAGCTCGAATCATTTTAGGGCCGCTAACCGGTTTTGAAAAAATTTAACAAATTATTCATGGAACTGAATTACTTTTGGCTCGACCGAAAGGCATCGATACATAGGAGAGCATCATAAGAGATGTGTGAAACTCCCTTTTTTTAAGTAAAAAAAGACAAATAGAAAATAATAGTAATTTTCCTTTAAAAAAATATTTTTAGGGGGAAAAGGCTTTTAGACCTTGGCGACGCGCTGGCGCGGAGCCTGCGTGGCGAGCGGGCGCTTTTGAAAGAACGCCAGATCCCAGAGCGACGCCGTGTTGGCGACCCCACATCCCATTTCGCTCGCCAGCACCGCGAAAATTGGTAAATAGATCGGCGCATGCGCCGCCGCGCTTCTTGTGTGACTCGTATCAGATGTTTCAAGATGGCGGCAGCGCCGAGACTGTGCTGCTCTCGGTTGGGGACTAATTCATTAACAAATAGTGGAAGATTGCTAAGTATCGACTCCAAAGTGGACGACAAAAGATGTCCGGAGACCCTGCTCGACGTCTGTGCGAAAGTGGTGGCCTTTCACATTCCTTTCCAAAGGATAGAGGAAAGATACGATCGCATTCCAGAACCTGTGCAGAAGCGGATTATTTACTGGTCCTTTCCTCGAAACGAGAGGGACATATGCATGTATTCGTCGCTCTCCAGTGATAGCAACAGTTGTAGTGATTACCAAAAACTGCCGTTCTACCGTGGACTACGCCTGTACGAGAGCGGATGCGTGGAAAATGTCCTGCAAGTCGGTGAGTGCACCCGTCTTTTTTACCTTGCGCGAACAAAGGAAGTGGTCCCCCCCGCTCCCTAGACGCCTGGGCGAGGCGGCACTCAGACGTGCCCGCCGGAGGCTGCCCGGTCGGCCCCGGTCAAAAAAACAGTCCCTTTTCCATCATTTTACACCGTCCAAAACGCTTGGACTTAGCCTGCGCTGAGTCTCGCTAATGGAATAGCGCAGCTCAAGTTCCGAGCGTCGGCGAGACGTTCGATACTGCCTGCCTCCGCTGCTGAATAAGCTTTTCTTCGATCCGTTCCCTTCTAATGATAATAGTCCGGCGTTAGGCCTAGCCCTTCCCTCTATTTGTTTTTGACCTGCCCCGTAGAATCTTTTTGATGGGAAAGGCAGGGGAGCGTTGGGCGTCGTGATAGCGATCATCGGCCATATATGGATTGGAGTGGCGGAACAAGTATCTTGGTATTCCGTGCACTTAACTTGCCAAATGAGATGCAGTTTTTTGTGGTTAATATTCTAATGAGAGTGGGGAAGCTGGGCTGTTCCGAAAGAATGTATTTTCTGAGTAGTTATACCCCTGTTCACCAAATAAAGTTTCTTTTGTTTATTTAGTCGTAAATACAATATTGATTGTTATATAATTTAATTTTCTTAATAATTTTTAAAAAATTAGACATATGTAAGTATTTTAATATTCTTTTGGCTAATTTCCTTAGTAAATTAAAAAATATTCCAAAATATATTATTTTTTTATTAGTTAAAATAAATAATTATCCATACCAGAAATACTTAAATGATGTATTATGAAACATTTAATTTCAACATTATCATTATCAGAGAAAAAAAATCTGCTATCGTTGAATCATAATTTGTTGGTTAAACATGTGACAGTTTTGATATTTTGATTGATCGATCTTACCGTATGTTCTCGTAAAAGTCCCAAAATTTAGTATTAAATTGTTGTTTTAGGAAATGGATGAGTGAAATATATTGAATGAATTGACATTCGAAGCGTGACTGGTCAGGCAAATGTTTGTTTTTATTCTGATTCCTCGAAAAGGGAATGCAATTCTTGGAGACTTCCAAATGACGTAACAACAAAAACAAAACAATGTCACGGGGTTACATTGCTTGGCGCATATGCGCCACATTTGGCTACTCTTTTATCACTGCGGGCGTCGGTAATCTGGATTCTACGGAGTCGGGGATGATTCTATCGCTTTTTTAAATGAATTTTTTGTTCGATTCTGAAAATGATTAGTATTAAATTTAGCTGTTATCAATTTTCAATTAAAGCATTTATGAATTCATTTTTAACCGAAGTTTATTATTGATATATTTTCCTCACCTTCAATATGTTAAAGCCGTATCGATTTTACGAGCTCGAAAAGCTGATGGACTTAGTCTCTTTTTCAAACTTATTAAATTTTAGCTAGAAAAAATCTTAAAACCCATTCCAATCGACAATTAAATTGCATTTCTGCTTAGTTCACAGTACATAAAGGAAAAATAGAATGATTAAGACAAAGTAAATTAATTAATATAGTCATTAAGGCAGTATTGAGGGAGCAAGTGAATATCAATGGAGTGAATCATTTACGAGATAAAAGAAAGTTATATTGTTTTTTTTTTTAAATAAAAAATAATACTTAGTCTACAGCACAAAGAATAAGAAATGCAAGACCAATTAAATAAATATAATAAATGGATATTGATTTTGCCAAATTAAAGGGGCTATATCTGCTATAGATGGTATTTATTTTTCTCTCTTTCCATTCATTTGTAGAGCAAAGCTTGTGAGATTTTATTGTGCCCATTAAGTCAATTTGTATTTTTTTTTTTTTTACTTTTCCCCTTTCTAAGCTGATGAATCAATTATGATGTTAAGGACATTTAAATAATTATAATCTATGTATATTTCATTTATTAATCAAATGAAAAGTGTTGGACTTGTTGATAAGTTTTGAAATAAATTAAGTAGTACCTACCCTATGAAATTTTAATTATTTTAAAACTTGATATTTTAAATGTAAATGTTAATATTCAATATATGGAGAATTCCTGTAAGTTTTTTTGGATGATTTTTATTGAAGATTCTATTTTATCCAGAAAGTGTAGTCTGTTTTTAAAATTTTCTGGTTTAACCTTATTTTTTAACTAAATAGTTAATAAAAGAATAAATATAAGATTAGTGTTATAATTTAACTATTTCTATTTCTCCAAAATATTTCATTACTTTTAAATAGTAAAAAAAAGTGTAAAATGTCTATTAATATTAGGATGTAAGTATATTTTATTTAGGTTTTCCTTAAATTTATACTATGATTCTTTTATGTAGGATTAAAAAATTAGATTTGATAAAAAATTTTCATCAATAAGTATAACCATATGCTTATGGTTTTGAGTATAGGTATATATTCCTTATCTCCAGTAAGGTAGTTGTTAGCTTAATTTTTCACCATAGAGAATTAATTCAATAAATAGAATTGAGGTACATGTTGTATTATATATTTATATTGTAAAAATTATTATTAATTGAATTATATTATCTATTACATTGAATAGTTAAAATTTGACAGCTGTTCATTTGATAAATGGTATAAAAAAGAAATAAAGTTATAAAAAGGAAAATGGAAATTTCACTGTTATAGCATGTGATTTTAAGGATACATACCTACCTTTTAAATGATAACAGCCATTAAATCTTGATTAATTTTTTAATATCTATATTTTCTGAATGGGGAATTTTTTATTGGTAGAAAAGTTTTCTGTTGGAGCTAAAGGGTGTGTGATTAACTTTTATTTATTTAAAATTTGAATCTCTAATATACAAATAATTTTTTTGTACTTCTACAAAAAAAATGTGGTTTTGGAAAGAATAAAAAAATTGTTTTCAAAGTTTTTTTTTTATCAAAAGTGTTTAACTGAAACACCTTAACCATTCTTGGTTAGGCTATGACAGACATTTTTTAGGATACAAAAACTTTCAATAAAAAAGTCAAATGTCAATTAAATATAATTCTACATAAATAAAAAAATACTATAGAATAAATTAGTATGGGCAACAATTTTAGTACAACCTTAAGATTTTTTCTGTGTAAGTGTAAGAAGCAAGGTTTAAAGTGGTCCTGTATTTCTTATTATTTTCAAAAATTAGGAAAACCTTTGTTTTGGTATATTAGTTCTTCAATTCTGCTGCGAATACTAAAACTTGCACTTCTCAAGCAATTAATAATATCATTCAAAATGGGTTCCTGTGTGTGTATTCTTTTCCTAAATACTTTCATAGAAAAGCACCCCTGGGATTTTTCCATCAAATCGCCGAAAAAGTTCGTGCAGTGCAAGAAAGCGCGTTTGCGGCCCGAATGTAATGCTGGAAAAACAACTTTATTTGAAATGAGCGATGCTGATGAGACCCTCATAATCGTGGATTTATCACCCTAAGTTTTCAATCTAGGTTGTTTTACGCAAGGTCATTGCTAGGTAAAATTATAGCAGTAAAAATAAAAGAAATTCCACCAAGTTAATGGATTTTTGTCTTGTGTATCTAGTTATCTACTATGTTAGTCTGGGAATGGTCTCTTAATAAGTACAATTAACGACTCTGTAGTTATCGGTTTTGGTCAAAAGAGCTGCTTTTCTTTTCGATTTCTCTATTTATACCCAAAATTTGTCTTTCATCCAGCGCTGAAAAGCCTGTTTTTTTTTTATTGCGAGACCAGTTTGTAATGCTGGGAAAACAACTTGATCGGAATGAGGATGCCGAAAATTCTCGTGATTTTACTAGATTTGTGTATTTTCTTTTCAGTGTCAGTTTATTTTGAAGAATATTTTTTCAAAAGACCTCAACTGCTTTCTAAAATAGGAGAATAATATTATATCAGCTGTTCAAAGTCTAGAATGAGCTCTTGACTAGTTCAGTTTAGAATACAACCTATCTTGATGAGATGAAAATAATTTTGGTGATTTAGTTTAAAAAAAAGTAACATTTTTTTCTTTTCAAAATACTATTTTTTAAAATTAAACTTACAATTTTTTAATTTAAGAATTTTGCGATGAGTTTTTTTCCTGCTTTTGTATTACTATAGGAATTTTTCTTCGACTTAAACAACGATTTAATGAAATCTAATATGATTAAAATTGATTTAGGATGGATTCAAATGGGAGCTATATAAACCATTTTAAACTTTTTCCTAAATAAACCTTTTCAATGTACCCTACAACGAAAATGTTCTTAAAATAACTAGTATTCATTTGATTCTTCATTTGTTGAAAAATGTTTTTATAAAAAAAGTAGAAAAATAATAAAAAGTGTTAAAAATATTTCTCTTCCTGAATTTTTTAGCCTTAAAAAGTAAGATAGCTTCTTTCATTGGGAAAAAATATTTATTATGTAATTATTATTATATTATAAACTTATTAATTTAAGGCAAAGAAATGTGTTGCCCTTATTATATCAATGTTTTAAGTAAATTTTAAGCTTTTTCTGAATTAGTATTTAACAATACTTCCTTTCATCTTACCCAATAAATTATAAAATTAAGTTAATAATAATTTAACACTATTTAAAACGTTTGAACTTTTATTCATTATTAATTACTATATATTACAATTTACTTAACAAATATCCCTTGGGACTTTTTTTACAGTGTTTCTTTTGTTCTAAATTTAATATTTTTTGCATGATTCTTGTTCAAAACTACTTTTCCTGTTTTATTTGAACATCCACTAATGAGTCAACAGCATTGTTCAAATTTTAACTAAGTAACTCCTAATGTTTAAAGTGTAATTTTAAAATTTTTTATGAACTATGGTTTATTTCTGCTTTAAAAACTTCAAACTTCTTTTCAAATGACAGAAATTTTAACAATATAAAAAACAACTATTATTAGGGTGCTTGGAAGCGCAGAAAGAGGAGTCCCTTATTTTTCGTTTATACTGTTCCAAAGAATATTTTGAAGTAAAAAAATATTGTAAAAAGGTAAGAGCTGTGTAGGAAAATTAGGCCTCCAGGTGAGCCAACCGACGTCATCTGCTTGCTTCAATTGAAAACAATGGAGTTCTCCGGTTCTCGCATCTCTAGCAGATGTTTTTCGCCGTAGCCCAAACGCTTATTAGTATTTTCTTATTTTCTGGGACTGTCCGTTTAACGTCATAAATCATACCCTCCCATATGGGTGTTAAATACATAATTCGATGAGAACTTTCCCTCTTCTGTCACCTATGACCCGTTACTTGGTGGAAGAGCGGAAGTTTCTTATGCCCCCAAAGATATAGAGCCCCGAAGATGAGGCGTGAATTTTTTTTATTTAACTTTCTTTAAGACGAATAATAATTAACATGAAACTTTTCTCAGCTCAGTCCTCTTCTTTTCCTTTGTTCTTATCAGGACAGCCATCGTTTTTATTTAAACCAAGTTTTTCTTTTTGCACTCTTCTCTTTCAAATCATTATTTTCGCATCATTCATTGAACCTTTTTGCATTGCATAATTTTCTAGTTATCATCCATGCATGTAAAGGTAGAATCACATTTGCTGAGAAACTTATTTCCTTCCCGTCATCTGTATGAAGGAAACCAAGTGTTCTCATAATGATATTTTAGCTTATGTGCTTTCCTAGACTCGACCTATGCAAAGATTTCATGCGCAGTGCCACCGTTACGTTTTTAGAACCTGCAAGCAAAAACTTGGGACTTGAGAAAGTTTGTTTAGACTGAGCTGGTAAAAATGGTATTTTTGGATACGTACCTCAAAAAGAAACTGGTTTTCCTTTCCCCTATCTTGTTACAGGTTTCCTTACTTATCAAGGTTTTCAGAAACGCATCGCCCCAATTTTTTTGTCATGCTCGGTACCTTAGCTTCAATATCGTAACTTATTATTTAGCTAGTAGGTATACTTTAATTAACTAAACCTTAAAGTTATTAACAATAGAATCAACCATTTCCTTTAGTGTCTTTTTTCTGGACCCATGGCAAAACCTTGTTATGAATTTTCTCCAAGAAGTGGTAGCTAGTCTGGGTTTAAACAAAAATATAAATGATAAAACACTAGATATACTAACGAGTTACTAGGTAAGGTACCATATTGAATTTAAAAGATTCATTGGTGGTACATTTTTTTCTGAATGTTGATTAACAATAGTTATTAATAGACGTGCTGGATATTTTTCACGGAAAACATTTGAATTAAATGATTGATAAGTTAGAGTTAATATATATTTAAACTTTTAAGAGAGTGTTATTCATAGAGATGACATATGTTTAAAAAGTTGGTTGACGTTTCTTCTGCTAATTGTTTTTATTTTATAAAGTGAGTTAAGTTCAGTGAGCTGGGATTTGTGAGGCAATCCAAAAGGTCCTTCGTAAGCAGTTCACGGGGGGTTGGTGAGCGATAGCGTAGCGAGAAGGGGACGTTAGCTCTCTAGTTGTTTAAAAATAACTTATTTTTAAATATTTTAAGTAATGTGTGCTGTGTTCAACGGGCATCAATAATACAAAATGAAAAGATTTACAGTGCGACAGGTTCCACTGGATTAATGCATTTTGTCAAGGCTTTTGATAAATATGGCCCCGAATTCGAAAATGTGTTTCTGAATTGGATATGTAGTGACGCGTTCACGCCGCCGGGCTCTTATTACTAGTTATGAAATACGGCATCAGGAAAAGCAGTGAAGCACAACTGAAAAAGGACAAGTTATAATAGTCCCTCCTCGAACCATTGCGCAACGAATTTTTTCAGCTGCTCTCTCTCTTCCACCATGAAATTCGGATTTAAAATACCGTTTGGGCGGTGCTTTTTTGAAAGGCCATAACCAGGCTCTTTTTATCTGCCGGGCGAAACTGGGAGGAAGTCGGTCATTTTCGGAAAATAATCTGAAACACTGCTCCAGTTATTTATTCAGTGAGGTTTTTGTCATGTGACGGCTGGCAACATTAAACTTCTGGATCACCGGGAACGAGCGGTGCACCTCTTGTGCGTTCGTTTTCTATCCGAATTATGCAAATTTCCGCTGAATGAAGCTGCGGGATTTATAGTTGGATGTAAAAACGAAATTTGTTCCGAACGGTAGTTTTCTCTTAGGCCCTTTATCTGGTCTAGGCATATAAATGGGGTATAATGACGTCAGTTCGCGTGGCGTGACGTTTTATTATTATTATTTTCAGTTCCTTTCGTTCCTTGGACACCTAAAAATAAGAGGCTTCCATGTGTGCCATTTATTTCAACTATCCTTTAATGTATGTGCATGTGTCTTCTGGGTTTTGCATGTTCTTGGAACCCTTTTTTTTGTCGTTAGATGTGCTTCGGAAGGACAAAAAAGAGCTTCCGGAATGACGTACGACGCCCCATTCCCAATTCTCGAAACTCATTCGCGCCGAGGTTTTGCTCCTTCGTGATCAGGTTTTAGTGTTCTTGGTTAGGCTTAGTTATGTGCAAAAAATAACAGGATGTGTGTATGTGCTTTTCTGCCGTGCTATTTTTGTAATGGTACCGTGGTTCTTTAGAATTACACGTTTTTATGGTGCCCCGTACTGCTTCCTAGAAACATAACTTGGGACTTAATTGCGGTTATTTCAGTGGTTTTGAATATTAAGACCAGGCTTCTTTTTGTGTTGCCCGTGGAAGAATTTCTGCTCTCCTTAAAGTTTATTTTTACGCTTGCTTTATATTAAAAATCTCATTAAAACGAAAATTCCTAGCGGAGTAGCTGTTAAAAGAACAATGTTAATTGCACTTTAAATCTTGTGGGCGTTGTTACTTTTACGTTAAAATTTGAGGTTTCTTGAAATTAAATTTTTAATTTCGTTTCCTTTTGGTGACAGTGAGCATAAGGGGGAAAAGAGGGCTTAGTTATATTCCATCTCAATGTTATATAATTTTAAAATATGTACTTATTTTTAGAGTTTCTTATCGATTTTCGATATTAACGGGATTTCTCATATTTCGGGCTTTTTTCCCGCTGGTGAAACGAATTAAATAATATGATTTATTAGATCAAGAAAAGTGTAAATTGTAGAGTAATATCTAATTTTGTGGATTAAGATGTGTTGATGAATCAGGAATTTCGTTTTTTTTTTGTATCGGGTATTTATCTTAAAATACCGTTTACAAGAATAAGATAATGTTTTTAACAAATAAAAACTCAGAAGTAACCCATTTTAGATTGAAAGTTCTTTTTCCAAAGGAAAAATTTCATCTACTTGACACTTTTAAAAATTGTTAAAATTAAAGCAATTTAAATATTTTTTTTTAAATCCGTTTATTTCTATTAACATAATTTCGTTTAAAAGAATTGGTCGAACTCAGCTACCAAACTCATCTTATAACATTTTGAACAATTAAAGAAGGAGAACGAATAAGTTTCAAAATAAATTTATAAGTAAATCGGGAAGATAGCTTATGATTTCGAGAAAAGAGGAATCGTAAAAGCCGTGATTCAATTTTTTCCCCTCGCTACATGTTCCAAAATTTATTGGTAGGTATTTATTATAGTATATTCAGTTTTTTTTTTCGTGTCATTCTTTGAACAGTACGTTCTTCGCGTGTACCACTTTTCCACTAGGCACCTCATGACAAAACATGAATCGTATTATTTTGTTAGTCATGGTTTTTACTAATAAAACCATGTTGGCCGATATATATCACTTGATATACAGGGTGATTCAAAACAACGTGGACAAACTTCTAGGGGTGATAGAGGGGACTTAGACAAGCATATTTCGTATTGGAATGGGGGGGCGCCCAGGCACCGTTAAGGAGCTAGGGCCTAATGTAGTGAGATATGGCGTTCCAAAAAGCGGTTTTCCAAAGGCCCGTATCACGAAACAAATCATAGTAGACTGAAAAAATTGCTTGCATAAGGTACAGGAGTATCCCTACTACTATCCTAATACGTGTGAAAAAATATTGGACCCCTTGTTAAACCGTGAGTTGAGTTTAAAACGTGCAATTGTGATATTTTAGCCAAAGAACGGAGTTCCCTTAAAGTAATGGTATTTTGTGATCATGCAGTTTTTTTTAAACAGATTACGGTGTTTACTTACATGGTAGATCAGTCATACAACAAGGATCAAAAATCGCATATGAACAAGTGGTCGCAACTGCGATCCGGATCCGCTACAGGGCGTCCAAAAAAAATACATAGCACAAGGAGAAGAAACGAAACCATTACAGATAATTTTATTGTTAATGAATCTCTCACATTCGACTAATGTCTTACAGCAAATGCTCAAAGTTTTTTCCAGATGCATCGAGACATGCCTGGCATCTACGTTGCATGGAACAGCGCACCTTCTCAAAAATACCAGGTGTATCTCGAACACATCCTGCTGCCTCAACGATCCTTCCTACCAAGTCTTCCGGCGTTGCAACAGGTGTTTCATAGACAAGGCCTTTTAAAAATCCCCATAAGAAAAAATCCAAGGGAGACAGATCTGGTGATCGTGCTGGCCATGCGATCGGTCCACCGCGACCAATCCAGCCGCCAGGAAAAGTAGCCTGCAGATGTGCTCTGACGGCTATGCTGAAATGTGCTGGAGCTCCGTCGTGTTGAAATCGAATGCGTTGACGAATAGGCATCGGAACATCATTCAGCATTTCGGGCAGAACCTCTTGCAAGAATGTTAGATACACGGAACCGTTAAGTCTTTCTGGGAGAATGTACGGACCGACTAAACAGTCTCCTACAATGCCAGCCCACACGTTAATGGAACATTTTCGTTGTGCGGCATGCGGACGTATGGCATGGGGGTTTTCATCCGCCCACGTATGCAGGTTGTGAAAGTTCATCACACCCTCTAATGAGAACGTAGCCTCATCCGTGAAGAGAACACTTGCTGCGAAGTTTCGGTCTGCATTACTTTCCTGCAAAAACCACCGCGCAAAATCCATACGTTTGTTGTAGTCTCCCAGTTCCAGTGCCTGGACGCGTTGTAAATGATAAGGATGTAGTCCTTCGTCGTGTGCAATGCGCCAGACGGTAGCTTGGGGGATATGGGTCTCTCGGGATACAACTCGTGTACTTGTTGAAGGATTACGTTCCAGTTCTTGGATAACCCTATCTTCAGCATCAACCGTCCGAGTTGTTCGTTGGCGGCCAGTATCCAGCTTGTGCACGTTAAACGAGCCGGTTTCACACAATCGTCGATGCAGAGTGGCAAAGAATGAGCGGCTAGGCAACTGTCTACCAGGATATTTCGCACGATACATTCGCAAGGCTTCTCGTCCATTTAATTTTGCCATGCCGTAAATTAAGTGCATGTCAGCCATTTCGCGGTGTGTGTAAGTAGCCATGTTACGCCCAACGCATCAACGGCTCGAATGAAGACAATCTCCGTTTGCTCAGGTCGGGTTTGTTTCGCAACGCCCTCTCGTGGCTCTAGCGCCCTCTACGGGCGTTTGCGACCACTTGTTCATATGCGATTTTTGATCCTTGTTGTATGACTGATCTACCATGTAAGTAAACACCGTAATCTGTTTAAAAAAAACTGCATGATCACAAAATACCATTACTTTAAGGGAACTCCGTTCTTTGGCTAAAATATCACAATTGCACGTTTTAAACTCAACTCACGGTTTAACAAGGGGTCCAATATTTTTTCACACGTATTAGGATAGTAGTAGGGATACTCCTGTACCTTATGCAAGCAATTTTTTCAGTCTACTATGATTTGTTTCGTGATACGGGCCTTTGGAAAACCGCTTTTTGGAACGCCATATCTCACTACATTAGGCCCTAGCTCCTTAACGGTGCCTGGGCGCCCCCCCATTCCAATACGAAATATGCTTGTCTAAGTCCCCTCTATCACCCCTAGAAGTTTGTCCACGTTGTTTTGAATCACCCTGTATATCATGATATATATCACGATATATATCATGATATTTATTGGATAAATATCATGATATACAGGGTGTTTCAAAAGTCCGTTTCACGGCTTTAATTTGGAACCAAGGTATCCTAGGTTCCTGGAAGTAAGGTTTACCCCTAGGTAAGTGACCTTGGAAAATCCATTGAAAGGACATACAGCGCCCCTAGCGGCGAAATAAAAAAGTTAAAAAAATTAATTAAAAAACTAAAGGAGATAGAGCAAATACCTCAGTGAGTGTATTGTTGCCACTGTTATAAGTAACTCACTGAAAAAAATTTCATGAAAATATCGTGAATATTCGCGGAGATATTAGCATGTGAAAATAGCACTTTTTCAGTCATCAAAAAGGAAAAAGTTCACAAATTTGCAATTTTATTTATTTTTTGATTAAAATTTTACTTCATTTAACTAAAAAGATACAAAACTACATAATAAATCTGAAAAACTTTCAAATTTCCGAACTTTTCCTTTTTTGAAGCCCGAAAGCTATTTTCACATGCTAATATCTCCGCGAATATTCACGATATTTTCATGAAATTTTTTTCAGTGAGTTACTTATAACAGTGGCAACAATACTCTCACTGAGGTGTTTGCTCTATCTCCTTTAGTTTTTTAATTAATTTTTTTAACTTTTTTATTTCGCCGCCAGGGGCGCTGTATGTCCTTTCAATGGATTCTCCAGGGTCACTTACCTAGGGGTAGACCTTACTTCCAGAACCCTAGGAGACGTTGGTTCCAAATAAAAGCCATGAAACGGACTTTTGAAACACCCTGTATATCAGTCTATAACAAAATCAACAATTTTAAAGCTAAAATCTCCCAAAATTCATTTTTGAGTACTTTGTTAACAGGTTAATTAAAAAGTTGTGAAAAAATTTTAACATTGTAATTATAATAAAATACCTAAAAATTTTTAAAACCATTAAGTTAAACTTTCTTATTTCATGAAACCAGCATCATAGCAACATACTATACCAGTTAGCGTAGGAAGTTATGTATTTTAAAAGAAGTTTTGATTTTTTTCTTAGGCACATTGCATTTAAAACAACGTCAATGCTTACAAGTTTGTATTTTCAAATCTTATTATTTCTATCCTTTTATTTTAAAAGAAAATTACCATAATGATTTATCTGTTTTGTAACGATTGCTAGAATAATCATTTAAAAAATTAAAGATAATTTAAATAAACTAATAGTATCCTTCCAATCATGAATGAATAAATTGTTCCAATTAATATTAATTGTTTATTTCATTATTAAAAATTATTTAAAATTTCATAAGTAAAAATATTTTCTGAGAAGCAGAAATGGAATTATAATATACATGCATATGATTCTTGTTACATTGATATTTTCTTGTAATTATCAGCAATTATACTCTGGGTAATTAAGATTTAATTAAAAATATTCCTTAGTAGTAATATTTTGGTTCAGTCTAGTATTTACTTTTAAAGAACAGTATTTTTCTACTTTAAATCTGAAAATATCGGATATATATCAAAATCTTGATATATATCCGATAGATATAAAAAATATCCGATATTTTGATATTTATATAAATATCATGATATTTGCCAACCCTGAATAAAACCCGCATTCTTTTTCCAACGTAATTTTTTCAACATTCCCACAGTCATGATGTCGTTTAAAGACGAGCACGAATTCGTTAAGAACAATGACGTGAAACACTTCTGTTATTCGTTGCTTAGGTAAATATTTTATTTACCTCGCCGAAAAATTAAAAAGTCCAAGTAGTTTTCAGGGATTTTCATTTTAATTGTGCGCTCGCGTTTTTGTCAAAGAGAAAACAGGAGTCCTATTAATTCGCCGTGTTTAATGCTAATATTTATATTTATTTCTGCCAGATTTGCATATTTAATAAATTTCCAAGACTCGTTTTTGTCTCTAAATTCCCTTAAATTATTCGTTAGCCTTCCCCAACCGCGTTTTAAATTGTAAATCATTAGCGAAAAAAGCTGCGATGTAATATGCATGCGACTGGTTTTTTCTAGACTTTTTTTTCGCATATCCTGAGCAGTGAATAAGTGTTTACGGAGTAAAATTTTTGAAAGCGCGTATTTATAGGAGAGAGAAAAAATGTACCCTCAGAAAAGCTCGCCTTAAAAAAGGCTGCAGCTACTAATTCCTTCGCGAAAGGCTAAGGTAGTAATTCTCCGGCTTCCTTGAGCCGTAAAAAATTGATTAGAATAATTTCTTCCCCGCCCATGTTCTGCTCAAAAAGGAAATCCTACTTATGCTTTCCCATTTTTTTTTCCAAAAAGTAAATCGCGTTTTTTCTTTACGTTGACTTAAATTTTTTCTGGGGCTCATATGAGAGGGAATTTGTTAGTTGTCGAAGCACGTACACGACGATATGAAAGACATTTATTTTTTTTCTCCCGGGACTTGTGCGGTACCAAGTGTGCCCCCCTTGTAGGGTGCTTTTACGAAACTCTCGTGTCGAACTCAAATAAGGATGTTCGCTCGGCTTGGCCCTGTATTGCTATTTATAGAGCTAGGGTTCTATTCACAAACTTTGGAAGTAGTCCATTTCAATGCTATGTGATTGAGTGAAATTCTAAGTGGACCCTATTTCCGAGTGTCGTAGAGCAGTGAAATACATTTTAACCCTGCACTTAATTTAAATAACTTCAATTAATCTATTTGACGTACTAAAATTTATTACTTAATATTTGGAATAACCGAACTTAAACTCTTTTTTAAAAACTTTCTATATAATATTTTACTATTCTTTTAAATTGATGTTTTAAACATTAAAGTCGCTTTTTTTATTAGATTTGAACAAATGATTAATTTTAGACTGGTGGTGAGGTGACATGAATTTATAACGTTCCTGAAATGGCTATGATAGAAACTTGTGATTGACCTTTTCCTAAGTAGGTGGTTTTAATTACTATAAAATATCACTGGTTTTGTTACAGAAATTATTCATGCTTTTTTATCATTTATCCTCTGATAATCCTTTACTTTTTTTTTTATCAAGATCTATCTAAAACCTAGTTGCCCCCACAAATATCAATGTGACACAAAAGAACTTCTTTCTCGGACCTGTCACCAGGCCAATTTCTCAACCCAGAAAGGCTCGTATTTCTTGCCCGTCGTTCTAAATTCGAGATCAATAATTCTAGCCCGAGGACGAGTGTCAACTTCGGCTGCAGCTTCTGTAAATATATAGATCCGTCGCTCCTCATTCCCTTGAACCTAAGCAAGCATGCGCCTACTACTAAAAGCGGAAATTTGAATTTGAGTGCTTCGAGATGAACTTCAGTTCTTTTCTTCGCGAATTACACATTCCTCTAGGGCCAACCCTTGCCAAATGAAGAAAAATGAAGTGTCGTCGTGTCAATTGAAAAGCACATCAGCCTATGCATCAGCCAGTAGTTGTGTAACTGTGGTTTTGAAGATGGAAATAATTTGCGTTAAAAAAGTAATCTTTATATCTTGTACCTTGAAATCAAACTATAGTTTTAGTCCATTCTGCCTAGATGTGTTGAACTATCAGTATACGATATGAAATTTAAAATATGATAAAACCATTTACCAATACCCTAACTTTGATTTCAAACACAGAAAAACACTTTTTTACTTCCTGAAAAACCGTTTTTGTCCATATCAACAAAAAAAAATCACGATATTTGGTTTGATCCCAGATTTTAATAAAGTGACCTAGTTGACAACACCTGACGCCCAGGTTTCCCTGACAGGGATTTCCTTTCTACTATGTATACTACTTTTATATTACTATTATGAATATTCCTTTATATTTTCAAGCCCATCCATTTTGGACATTTTTTGACAATAGTCTGGCTTTACCGCAAGAGTAAATCGGTTCCTGTGGTTTGCAGTATCCGCAAATAGTGGATCTGAGTAACCACAAGCATTTCTGGGCTGCCCTTCCCTTTTCCTTTGGCTAAGTACAAAGTTCCTCTTCAGAGATACATCTTGCATTAAAAACCTAATCTCTAACTTTCAGTGCAGTTTTATGTCTTATTTGTTACTTGGTAGTAGATTGTGGTAAATTTGGTTTAGTCATTTCCCTATCAGGTTCTTTTCACGACACGACCAGCAAAATAATGGTTTGTGTTATCATTTGAAATCGATGGGGCAAATATATTTGTTTGAGGTGTAGGTTTCATGTATGTGCTATGTCTTATCAAACCCTAATTCTTTAGAAAGGTACTATATGATAATATAGAAGTGTTACGTTTGAAGCAACAACGAACGAACTCATTGCTCGATGTTGCTGCAAGGTGCAAGCGCCTCGTTTGAACACGAGTTATATTGTGAAATCTCTGGATATGATAGTAAACCTTTTCAGAACTCCCGAATTACAAATCCAAATTATAATAAAATCAGTTATAATGAACCTCCAATAATAAGTACTATTTATTTTATTTGTTATAGATTTTATTACCTTTATTTTTGTGTTGAAATTTTCCTCAAAGAGATTTTTGAAAGACTGCTCTCAGCAACAGGGAACAACTTTCAATGGTAAAGGCCTTGCGAATTTTTTTCGTCCGCCACCATTCTATAGATTGGGAACCTGTCAATGGCTACCAACACAAATGCGTTTTTCTCTCGGAGCTGTTTTCTTGATTTATCAAATAATGTTGGGAAGTCAACTGTAGAGGAGTATCCGTGACTATTGTTCATTAAGTGCTACAGAGGGAGAAAAATCTCCATCAGTCGATTCAGCCGAATCTCTTTGTTTAGTACTGGTCGAGTAAACTGATAGCGAGAGTATGCAAGGGCAACCCAGCAGATAAGAAGAGTAATTTCTTTGGATGGTATCGCTGCTGCAACAAAAGCTTGCTGCGACTGGTTTCATCCTTTTGCTTGGCCGGGGTGAAAGCTTTACCTTTTTTTTTTCCCACTGGTAGACCTTGGGAAAAGTTTTTTCTTATTGAAAAAATACTTATTTTTTCGACTCGCTCAGCCTTTCTACCTGGCGATGAAGTCCTTGACATCTGGATTTTCAAACACTGGAGATGTGTGTGTTAACGACCACTCCATCCTCTTGCGAGTGTCGTGGAGGTTCGGTGATTTAATACGAGAGGGGGGTGGATCACGTGCTTGCTCCCGGAGAGGATGGCCGTGACCCCTCCGACCGCCGCGTCTTGTCCGGCACTAAACGTAATTTAAACTGTAATAATCCGTTTTGGTGTTTCTGAAAAGCTAATCGAGCTGTTTCATTCCTTTGTTTTGTGTGCTTTGAATTTCCCTTTAACGCATATTGGTTTGAATTTTTGAGGGTAGGTGGCGCTTCGTCCATACTTAAATTAGTTGGATCGCATTGCTTTTCGTTTCATTTCCTACAAAAGAATTCAATAATTTTTTACTAATTTTAAAAATGTTTTTTCTTGATGACAGTTATGATATAAGTGTTAGACAATTCACTGAATAATATTTACTGATAAGGTATATTGGATACCAAGAGTCTTATCCAGCTACAACAGGATCTGAAGTCAAAGTTGCAATTCTTCTATATTTATCTAGAGGTGTACCTTATAAAATTATAGTATTTAATACCTTAAAACAGTGGTTCCCAAACTAATAAAGTTGTGGTACCCTTTGGGAATAATCACCCACAATGCCTTGTTTTAAAGAAGGTATGAAAGATCACAAGCAGCATCAATAACTGCTCATTTTCTTTAAATCCTGCTCCATAATCGTTCATATATGGTTAAGCAACCACCAAAAGACCCTAACAACCAAAAGACCAAAAAAGAGAAAAAGAAATATTGTTGTAAGGACCACAAGGGTTCGAATTTAGAACCATTAAAATAATTTTGCAAATTTAGTTTTGTTCTATAGCCATACCTGCATCAGTTACAATTTCTGAACTTTATGCTTCCTAAATGTACTCTTCTCTCCTTACGAAATTGTAACTCAAATAAAATTTAGAAATATCCCTCTTGAAAAATAGACTCATAAAATACAGACTTGCTTATTTTCGATATAAATTCTATAGAATGGAATAAGAAAACACAGGTCGACTTTCCTAAGGAATTCTAGAATAATTTTGTTTATGGGTACTTAAATAACGGCAGCCATATGCCGCGTCAGATTTAAAATATGACAAAGTGAAACATAAAAGCGGTTAAATATTACAAGGTTTGCTCTTTTGAGGATGTTTTTTTCCAGCAATAAAATAAGGTTGCAACGTTGTGGTATTATATATGAAAATATAGGATCTGAACTGAAGAAACTTGTATGTTTAAACACGTTATTGAGTGTTATACTATTTTTTACTTTACCATGATGTAGGATATTTTAATGTGCTGTGGGGAGTTGTTTGTGAGACCACGGGAATTTATCCTTATTCAATTTTCTTTTTTCATTTAAAGTTATACTTAAATAACTTAATTTCTTATAAAATTAAATGTTCGAAGATAGGAAGTATTAAAAAAAAAACCTTGATATTAGTGGGATTAATTTAGAAATTCTTGAAAGATAGTGAAGTCGGCTAGGAAATTGATTTCAAGCCCATGGATATATATATGTTATGGGCAAAGTGATTAATTGGGCATTATTAATAATGCCCGACGTGGAGGCGGGCAATTCGTGTAAATTCATGTCATTCATGAAGGCGTGCAAATTTCATTCATAAATTCCATTGAATTTATCACATTGCCCGCCTCCACTTCGGGCATTATTAATAATGCCCTATTTATCACATTGCCTGTAACATATATCTGACTTCGTCTTGGACACACCAGGTTATTGGAATTAGAGATATTCTTTTTTATATTAATTTATTTAACAAAAGATTTGCAAATTCAATTGGTACCTACTGTGAAGAAATAAAATTAATTTTGCATTTTTGAAGATTAATTCTAGTTTTATTTATATTTCTTTTAGTCTCAAAAGCTATTCTCTACATTATGTTTCTTTTTCACCTATCTATACTTTTAGAAATAGATATAAAAAAATCTTTATTCTTTATGACAAAATTTACTAGGTTTGTCTAACGAAGTTAACTGCAGCATTGTTGGAAATGCACCCTCAGAAGCTGCATTAGAAAGAAGTCAAACTTGCTGGGGCAAACTGCTCAGTATTTTCCCTTAATGGATGTTGCCTATCATCTCGGCTTAGCAAAAAGAGAGAGAGAGAGAGTAAGCCTTCACGTAGCACATGATGTAATAATATTCCTAAGTAGCTTTTATTAAATTGGGACTCCCGTTTTCTTGCCATGTGTGGCGACCGAAGAAACGGCCGTTTCCAGCCCCCCAATAAATTAATTACGGGAACAGCTCTCTCTCTCTCTCTCGGCTTTTAAAACTTTCTGCTAAGTAGTGCTTACCTCTGCGCTGGGAATTAAAGATTCTGAGGTTCATTTCAGATTAAGTTTTTTTTTTGCCGCTTTCTAAGTAAAAAGCGGGAGAATTTTTGCCTTTCATGTTGAGCTAGTGGGAGATTATCTTTTGTTTATGAGGGTTTGGGCTCGGGAATCAAATTAAAAGCCTCCTTTTTTGGTTAGGCTAGCGCGAGAAAAAGTTTATAAAAAAGTATTGTGGTTTTTCTCTCCCGTGGGTTTGCAGTGGTGTTAGGTTGCGGTGGTCGTTTTTTAATTTATTGGTTAGGAATTTTTAACTTAATTACTCGCAAAGTTAAGCGAAAAAGTTCGCGTAGTTTGTTCTTGGGCTTGAATTGAATCTGATTATATGGAAATAATCTTGTTCTCTAAAAGCTTCATTTACGAAGTGTTTTCTAACTCCAGTTTTTTCCCTCTGTGCCTCATGAATATTTTTAGTAAATAAAATTTAACTCCTGTGGGGTAATATTCAAAAAACTAGTTGGCCTTTTGGATCCTCATTTCCATTATTTCTAATTTCACTAAAGCTAACTGCTGCACCAAATAATTCCACCAGCAAGTATATCAACACTAATTGAATTTTTACTTGGTTTTGAGGTTGTCCTTTTGATATAATTCATTTTCATCGCTATCTTGCGTGAATGATTGGAATAGCATTAAATTGCTTTGATAGAAAGTTATCTCTTTCCATTAAATTGAACCATTCTCTTTAACCAAACTTCTGCTTCCAAAATTCAAAGGAATTCTCTCTGAATGTGATCTTACATTTAATGTTTATGACACTGACTAAACCCTTAACGTTCTTGTACTATTTCATGCTTGCCTTAGGTCATAGAGTCTCTGGAGAATATAAAAACTTCTGAAGAATTGACCTCCTTCTGCAACCAAAAATGCTCATGTGTAAATGGTTTAGAAAAAGTAGTATAAACTATATTTCTCCTTTCTTGGCCAACATCCTGTTAAGAAGTTTTTCCATTATCTTTTTGGTAATCCGCAAGTTCCTTCAAGCTATGATTATTAGTGGGGAGGAGGGTAATGCAAAACAGATGGGTTTATGCTATAATAAAAAAGGCGTTGCGCATCAGAACTGGAAGAAACCTCTTTCTAAGAATCTCAAATTTCAAAAATGAACCCTTCCATCTGTGGTTTCATTCCAAAAGGCATTTCTTACGTGGTCTTGAGAGAGAAAAAAAGAACTGATCCACAATGATCTCTGAACCGGCAATCAACTTTGTCTCAAGTTTTAGCCGAAACCGGTTTCGGACCTTTTGTAGGAGTTCGAAACTCTCTCCTAACTGTATATTTTCCCGAGAAGAGAGAGAGCTTTCACTTTCTTCCTCGGCTAGTTTCGAGGTCACCTAAACAATCGCTGATGGTTAACCTCCAAAAAACTTTCTTCGGGAAAAACTGGGTTAGCGTTTTCTTTTGTCTGTGTGGTGCGGGATTTTCTCGGGATGCGCTCGGCTGCCTTCCGCCGGCAGCGAGCAAATTATGATACGTTTATGATACGTTTTCAGTGAGGAAAAGTGCCCCGAAACCTGTTTTCGTGTCGATTGTTTTGTGTGGAGTTGAAACAATGTCGAGGGGACGTCAGATTGGATTAGGGAGATGTAGCGTTGTTTCGGTGCCGGACACACGGAACTGTCTGAACGATTTTTTTTTCGGAAATTTGGAGGAATCTTACCTTGACTTGAAAATGAACCTTTGACCTTTTTTTATGCGTGCGTTTTTCGTTTATTGTTTGCAGGCATATCCTTCGTCCTGTTCAAAGCTATTATTATTTGCGTGCATTTACAAGCCTTTCGGATTGATATAAAGTATAAGTTTAATTAAAATTTAAATATATTGCGTTGGGGAAATATTTAATTTTGTATCGATTTGTATTAAATTTAGGATAGAGGCTAATTGTGTATTAAATTTTGAAATGAAAAATATATACAAAAGTAATGAATATAAATTTATATTTGTGGAATGAATTGATACTTCATTTACAAAATAAAAATATAACTGCCTAAGCTTGAACTTGCTGTTAGGTTCGGATTGCGTTATTTGTTTTATTGGTGAACTTGATCAAAAATTGTCTCTAAACATCGAATATTATCGGTATATGAGAGTAATATTGCCATACAATTTTAATATATACTTTCAAAATTAATTATATGATTTAATATCGATATTCAGCAGCATCTAGTTTATTTGAATACTGTATCCTTAATGGAAAATAGATAAAAAGGTAAGGTAGTTTATCGATTAAAGAAAATGTCGATATATTACCTTACCATTCCTTATTCACACATTATTAGGCATTGAGTACGTTTATTTAATGCCTAGGAGTACCGGTTTCGGCCATCGCTACCTAGAAGCTGCTCAAATATTAAAACAGTTCCACTGAATAATTTAACGATTTAACTGAAATCTCAAAAGTGTTAATTCCGAGCATAGATTTTGTAAAAAAAGCTCCGCGAAACTATTCAGATTTTCTCTGTAGTACTTCCTAAGGTGAGCTCGGCAGGCGCCTGTTTTATTCAGCGAGCGGCGTATCGAGCGGGCCGAATAAAAAGCGCTCGCAGCGCCGCCTGAGATAAAAGCCAGCCAGCCCCATTGTGCCCCGGCAGCATCCCCTCATAATTAGTAAATGAGTGGCAGCGGCAAGAGGCTGCTCTTATCAGGGAGCTGCTGCGAAAAAGCCCCTCGCTCCTCCCGGGGCATCGATTTTTTGGGGCGCTTTAATTGCGAACGGCCTGGATTATTCAGCGCCATGAATGATGCATGGGGCGGCCGGGGCGTTCATTATTCAAAGACGCGTGTGCCGCATGCACCAGATGCGCCAGAGCAAAAAGGATTACACTACTAGCATGACGTCACGAGGACGGGAAAAAACCTCTGTGGCCTAACGATCCTTGGAGGTCCAGGGGGTGTGGAGTATCGGAAATCTCTTTTTGCCTGATTCATATATGCCGGGTTTTTCGAGGAATTATTGAAAAGGGTTGAAGGGATCATCAATTCGGACGGGTGGTGCGTTATTTATGGAGGTAATGACGGTTAATTTCATTTCTGGGGAAGTCTTTTGGCCGGGTTCCGAGTTCTGCTGGCAGAAAGTCATGGGAAATCCTGGGGCACCAAGATGCTAAAAGGCGGCATTTCGAATACTAAATTATCTGTTATATCGATAATGGGCTAAATTATCGATATTTTCTGATATTATTATCCTAAAATACTAAAATGAAAGAAATTTTTAAAAAAATGTACTTTTTGTATTAAATCACTCAATTTGGGTTACACATGTTTTGCTAGACCTCTGACTAAATTGCGATGGGTGGAATTAAGAGACCCTGGGGGACAAGCTAGAGACTTGGAGAGGCATGCTGTCCCTGATTTCATTGAAAGCATCCTGTTTTATTATAAAAAATGAATATCCTGAAAAATTTGTGGGGAGCATTACCTTTCATACCCCCCTTAAATTCACCTATAAGACATACTTAGCTGCTAAAACGCGTTGAAATCACTGGTTCATCTGGCAGTCTTTTATCTCTGGTTTCCAGGAAAAACTGTCTATAAGACTTATTGGAGTTTTTCTCTGCTGTATGTGAAGTCTATATTAAAGAGCATTAGAGCTCTTCCATCATGTTTATGTCATACCCAGAAGTTTCGTCTTTTTTGACAGCAATGAACAACACCCTCTCTCGCCCATTAAAAAAAGACGTCTGGACGGCACAGGACAATGGCGACCTGGGCCTTTTTCTCAAGCCCCTTGCTGCCCCAACTTCCGCCGCCACTCATTTACTAATTACGAATCCATGCCGCCCGACACAATGCCCCCTGTGCCCGAGGCTTTCCCAACAACCTTTTTCGGCTCCGTTGGATCTACGAACGGAAATTTTTCTGTTTCAAACAAGCGGCCGACATTGTCTTTTCTTTCCCTATGGGTGTATTCGCCGGCGTCGCCTTTCATTGGTTGGTTCGTGACCTGTGTACAGACGGTGAACGCCTTTTTTTTGTGTGTGTATGTGTCCTGTGTGCAATGGGTTGGTTGGTTGGCGGAGCCGAATATCGTGATTGAGTGGTCCTGTGGCTTTGGTGGATGCGCCCGGTCTTGTTAGCACGTCCTACACCTGGTTCGGTTAGTTGGAGAGGTTTTTAATTACCAAACTATCGTGATGTTAGTTGGCAGGTGACTGTTGAATCCGTTGGTCTCTTAACTGTCCTTGGGGGAACGTTTATTAAGGGTCTTTGTCCTTCATATACAACACGATTTAAAGGGGGAAACTGTATAGCATAACATGATGAAGTAAGCGGAAGCTCACAATTTTAAAGACGTCCTTTTTAAAAACTTGACTTTGTTTACTCTTAAATTTTTAGATTATTCAGTCAATGTCTTTCTTATTCGCTTATTTTACCTTTATCCTCAACCACATTTTATCCTATACCTACTCATACCCTCTAAAACTGCCATGCTGCCTTTATATTATTTCAAATAAGATAAGATAATTATTTTAAAATTTTTTCTCCAAACTGAGTTACCTATGAATGAGTGAATGTCTGTTAAATCTTGAAGTTACTAATGCAGGAAAAGTATTTATCAGTATTGACCGAGTTTCATGGGTTCCTTTTTTGCAATATTTACTTTCTTCTCGGTAAAAATCCGTTTCCTACTGACATATGACGGACTCGGTTTTCCATTTCCAATTAATCCATGTCCCAAAGAGCATCGAGTTTCCGACAACTTCAAAAAATGTTCCCGTAATATACTCCAAAATTCTTTCTAAGTGGTTGTTCAACGATGCTGACCCAGCACTTCAGTTCTCAACTCATCAAATTTTCTCTTTACTAAAGCAAACCTTGTGTAGTAAATTAGTGTGTACTTTTCCTTATGCACTTTTTCCTAAGGAAATGGAGGAACTAACCCAATAACGTAGATGCTTCCAAGTTCGTAAATTACTTTAAGATAACCTAATATAAAATTGAGTGTCTCCTTGACACCCTTTTACCACAGTTATTGGAAATACGTGTGCTCTAGTTTTCACACTTAAAAGGGACCCTTTCCCTGTTTACTCCTGAATGTCTACAGAAAACTATAAAAGTTCGTAAAATTGGAAGGGTAGTAAAACGTGTTTGCCCTTTATGCATTAAAGAAATTCTTAGTATAAAAGTAACAAGGTTATGGAAGGCATATTGCATGAGTTATTCTTATGAATACGATCTGTGTGTAAAAGTTTATATCATACCCTTATTCTAAATATTATTGAATGTTTTTTAACGCTATACCTTGGGAAGAAAAGTACAGGAAATGGGAAAACGTGATTCTAAAATTTTCAAGTACAAGGTTAAATAAGGATATATTTTTTTTATTAATATGAATCATTAATATGTCTAATTAGGATCATGGCTTAACTAACAAAGTTATTTCTCACACTATTTGGCCACCTCTTTTGTTCACCACATAGAAAGGAAGAAACTATTAATTATTTAATTTTATTTTAAAATTTCCGTTTGCTTTGAATTCCTTTCGTCCCCTCGAATGCAATTTTTGTTCATTCTTTATGGCGATAATTATTTTACAACTTAGTATTTTTAACTGGTTTTGTTTTATTCAGCATTTTATGCTCATTTTACTAAGGAACGTTAAAAATCTAATTTTCTTGAACGGCATATCTTAAGCCTTTATAAAAGCTTCTCTTCCAAAATAGTTTTTTATTACCCCTCTTTGATACTACAGGAACATGAATAATTTATTTTCCTAGCTTTCCCTATTTTTTCTTCAATTTTCTCTCCTTTACTGTATAAAAGGGTGAATTTTCTGAACTTAAAATTTTTACTGGTAGTGTTGAATTGCGTAAAAGTAGCTAAGAGATAACAACTCGTCTATTTTAGAAAAACGCCATAATCATTTATTTTTATTTTAATTCCAAAGATATTTACAACAATGCCAAAATATAAAAAGTAAAAGTTAATAATTAATTAAAGTTAATCTTAAACACTAGGTCGGTCTACTAGTTTCAGTGTTTCACTAGTATTTGAATGTAAATCATGTCTGGCGTGCAACATCCTCCCCACCCTGGTCGACCTCCAGGGGGATGACCAGCTGCACGGGCCGGGAGATCGTCAACCCAATTATGTAATCGGCGAGAAATAGTCTAGTTTCGGCGTGCAACATCCTCCCCACCCTGGTCGACCTCCAAGGGGATGACCAGCTGTACAGGCCGGGAGATCGTCAATTCCAGTTGTTTCAACAGCAGCATACCATGAAGTTGCCAAATTTGGGGGAAGTATTTCATCCCATTTGATACCTAGGATCCATGTATCTTGAAACATAATTTTTCCAAAGACCACAAAGGGAGAAAGCAGTCCTAAAGGGTCGTAGAAGCTAGCAATACAGTGGAGCAGCCCTCTCTTTGTAAGTGGTTTGTCTTGAACGGCGCAGAGAGAGGTTTTGTAAGTATTTCCTAGGGTGTCAGTTTCAGTATTCCACTTTATGCCTAAAACTTTCACAGTTGTTTTCAATCCCTCATCTTGATCTCGCAATTGGTTCTGAAGAATTGTGGAATTAGCAGCCCCTTTTCCCATTGGAATTTCAATCAATTGCATCACTTCTTTGACTTCTCTATGCATATGCAGTGTGGTGATTTCAGATTCTGTTTCACTAGAAACAAAATCGTCCATGTAAAGATGTTTATCGATCATGGGAGCAGCAATCGGGAATTCATGTATGTGCTTTGAAACGTCATCTCTACGATTTCCTTCAGTTTGGTAGGTTTCGTGAAATTCTCTCGTAATCTCTCCTTCAGTTTGGTAGGTTTCATGCAATTCTCTCGTAATCTCCTTCTCTCGAACAGTCTTGTTCTTAATTTGAGTGTCTGTGATTCCAATAGAATCCAATTCCTTTTCAATTTCACCTCCAAATGGTTCTAACTTAACCGTTGATAGTTTCACTGTGTAAGTTGAGGTAACAGGTGTTGTCTGGCTAGCAGGTAGTGAATAAGCAACCGGATTAGACATCGAATTGGTATTCTCAGTGTTCAAGTTGGCATCAGTAGCAGCAATGGCGTTATCAATACCCACATTGGAATTATCAGTACCCAAATTAAGGTTATAGCTTGCATTAATAGTTGGCAATAATTTATTTTGGATGCGTCTGGCATTAATAGTTAGCGATAATTTATTTTGGATGCTTTCTCGGGCTTTAAAAATCGCGCGCTCAGCAGTTTCCATATAAGTTTCACATTGGGTTACGTCATCTTCGTATTCATCATCCGTAAAAAGAACATGGATTTCATTATCAACCGTTTTCATTGCATCCAAGGTTTGTGTTAAGCGACTTACCGCATATTTCAGGTCTTCATTCAAAGTATCTTCTTTCATGTTGTTAATCTCATTAGCGAAACGAGTTAAGCTACATCGTATAGTTTTCCGTTTCCGTTTCAATTGTGACACTTGTTCTTCTTTCGTTGTCATCCTTCCTTCAAGTAAAAGAGATCAAAGTAAAGTAAGGATATTCAGTAGTAAAGGAGATCAAGTAGTGAAAGGTTCCTTGATTCGTAAGAGTATTTCGGCACCAGATGTTGACTCCCGGGTTTCGGCACCAGATGTTGAATTGCGTAAAAGTAGCTAAGAGATAACAACTCGTCTATTTTAGAAAAACGCCATAATCATTTATTTTTATTTTAATTCCAAAGATATTTACAACAATGCCAAAATATAAAAAGTAAAAGTTAATAATTAATTAAAGTTAATCTTAAACACTAGGTCGGTCTACTAGTTTCAGTGTTTCACTAGTATTTGAATGTAAATCATGTCTGGCGTGCAACAGGTAGAGTTATTTGTTGCGTTACTATCCTTTTGTGACCATTAGAAAATGGAAAGACACAAGTACTTTTTTTGGAGGGTGAAGTTCAGTAAGTCGCATTCTTTTTCGGTATTGTTCGGTATCATATCACAGATCCTTGGATTTCATAAAATTTTTTGATAAAAATTGCATTAAATGGAGTCTAATTAAAAAAAGCAACACAAATATTAACATGGGCCAATTAAATATACGTATTATGTTTTGGTAATTTTTACCCCCTCCTTGTCAGCAAAAAATAGCAATCGTTTACCGGTTTACCCCCATCTAATGTATACGTATGAGACTGACTGCCCACTGCCCAATCCCCACTGGTGTTCAGTAATGATCTAATTTTAAAAACTAAGAACTTAATTTATCATTGAAATACTAAATTCGCTCAAAATAAAATGCAGAGGCTTGATTTAATTTCTTAATTATTCAGTTTTCATTATAGCGAAATTTTAAATGAAAGCTCGACTAAAAATGGTCGATATTTATTGTCTATGCAAGAGTGTGAAATATAATTCTTTTTCGACATGGCTAAAAGATTAGTTTGGAAAACATACCTAACTCTTAACTACACAAAGAGTGAATCTATAATTTTTGTCTGGGTGGATTAGGTTGCAAAAAGTTGCACTACTTCAAATTTAAAAAAAAAGGATTATAAGTTTTTCCTTGTCTTTTCTGCAGTGAAAATGGAGATTACGTATATAGTATTAGGGTGAAGTGTTTTTTTTTTCAAATCAGGATTTAATTGAAGGGGAATACTGAATACACCCCCTTAGCCCCTCAGGATCTGTCCTTGGCCCATTATCGATTAAAATTTTAGCAGGTTTAGAAGCACGTTCCCTTAAACTGCTGAGTAATAACGCTTGCGTATTTCTCTTGAGACGTTGTATTGTGGGAGGGTGAGGAATTGAACGTGTTAAAGAAAGGAAGTTGGTTGATTGAATAACCCTTTATACTGAAGGGGTAAACTGCCGAAAGAAAGGAAAAGCGTCCAAACCCATTCCTCAAACATTTGACAACTTTCACTATGGAGAGAGGGAGGGCGGCTTGGAAAAGTGGCACGGGCCCGCCTGAAGATGTTCCATTTCCATTCATTATTAATTACTGCAATTAGTGCCGCGGAACCGTGTGTGCCCCAGACCGGATGGGACACCGGATGTGGTGGTTAAATATTGGTCTTCGTATTAGTCACGCCTAAGTGTACTCGAGTATTGCGTTTATTGGTATTATTTCCGCCATTTGGCGATCTTAACCATCAGAGGGGTTCAAAGCCAGATGCGGGGGAAACGATCTGCATTTGATAGGAAGGGATGTGGTGTGGGGTGTTTGATATGTTTCTGGGGGGGGGGGGGTTGGATTGAAATTGGTTACTCCGTTGAGTTACACAGAGCTCTTCTTTAGTTGTATACCACTTTCGTCGAAGAAACTAATCAGAAGCTAAAAAATAACCAAGCTTAAGATTGGAATGTATGATAGAATGTATCGTGAGTGCAAACATGAGACTATTTCGGTTGGGCAAGATTTTCTAATATAATCCAAATAACTTTTAGACATTTAAGTACCCTTTTCATAAATAGAATGTTCAATTGATGTTGTAATATCCCAAGCAAAGTACAAAAATTTTCTTAATTTAAAACTAAGCTGAATATCTTAAAATATCCAAAAGTAAGAATATTAGTAAACATTTCATACAAAGGATTCAGTATGAGAGTGCGCTATCCATAGAGTGTAGTTGTAGAGTTATAACTATAAAAGAATATGAAATATACTTTTGAGATAAATAAAAATGATATATTTACCTTTTATTGGTTATTTATTTCATTTGAAAAAAAAATTCATTCCTGCAACTGTGTTTGTATCCATCCACATTCTGATTTCAGAAGAAAAAAAACACATATCCACCCCTTATTAATTGCCCTACCCCCTTTCACCAAACCCTCCCCCTCCAAAAAATAACCTCACACGGATCCCTCCATTTCAGAAAGTATCCAGAAAAAAAAGCCTTCACACCTAACTACGAAAAAAAAGGGTGCGCGACGGATTTTTTCCTCCACGCCGCCACCACCGGAGTGGGCGAGAGAGAGAGAGCGGCAGGCATCGATCGGGGGTTCTCCCTCCCGCATCCGGGAGACAGGTGGCTAGTCAGCGACCCCGCTCCCTCCCTTCCTCTCCCAAGGTCAGCTCTCTCTCTCTCTCCGCTGCGGTCTTTCTCGCCGCTTGTGTCGACAACCTCCGCTTGTTTACGCTGCCTTGCTCTCTGCTGTGGAGGCAACCTTACGTGGTTGTTATGGTTCGGTGCGCGGTTGCCGCTGATGGTGGTACTACAGTTTTAGAGCATTGGTTTTGTGGGTTTGTACCGTTATGTGAGGTTGTAGGGGTATGTAGAGAAGTTGGGAGAAAGTATTCTTAGTTAGAAAGATGGTCCTATAGAATTGAATTCTGCGGATATTTCGTTAGTCTTTAGAAATTTATTCTCGAATATATACTTGAAGAATATCCTCTGGAAAGTATTTGTTTGCTGAATTTCTCGAAATTTCTACCGAATTGTTCTTTGAGGAATATTTTTAACGGGTTAACGCTACTGTTTGCAAATGGCAACTGCAGTATACATATTCTACTTTTGTTTCAATGACCTTTCTCCTGGACCAATGGGCTTTCTCGTTCTTTTCATCAAAAGCCATCAAATAAAATTGCGGAAAAATTGGATAATAAAAACTTCAAAGATTTTGAAACTTAAATGGAAGAACCCCCTTTGAATATTCTCCCAGATTCTCTCAGTAAATCAATAATAAAAATCTTAACAACTGGTCAATAATACTTCTTATAGTTACACCATGAAACTCAATTGCTATACAGATTTTAAGGGAGTATGAACAATTTCTAAATTGTTGTTGTTTTGATCTTTATATGATCTTATAAAAGTTTCAATTTTCAAGGCTATTCCATCCTGATATTTGTCCTGTCCTGTCCTATGCATATGAAATATATTTTTTAACTTTGTATCAGTTTAACATGTTTGTAAAACAGTCATTTAATGTTGAAATTCCTTTGGAAAGAATATTTATTTAGATTTAGATAATAATTTCCATACTCTGAACTCGTCTTTAGATAAAGATAAAACCAATTAATTACTTTTAAAATTAACATATTACTATTAGGACCTCAACGCTTAAATCACGATCAAAGAAATAAACTTCCATCTTCTTACAAATTTTTGTCTTGTGCATGCCTTTCTGTTCAGGATATTGATGGCTACCAGTGCACAGATGCGTGATGCATGTTTAAACATGGATATTCGTTTTAAAAGCACTAAACGAAAGAATGAGTACCGGATGCCTCAGCTTGAAACAAAAGCTAAAGAACGTTTTGTTCCAATGAACAAGGACTATCTGCGGCCCTAGACGCATGAATATGCTAAAGCTATCGATTACTATGGAATATTCACGATCTACCTATTTATTTAAGGGGCCTTGTTAAATTTCTATTGATTATATGAGATCATCTGTTTTAATATTTAACATAATAGTCGCCGCGCCCATGGAAAACTCCGGGGAATAAACATATGGTAGACATGTAGACCAACACCCATACCAAAAATAATTGAACTGGTAAAAATTTCATAGAACAATAGTTAAATATGCAGCACCCCTGAATGTTTGAAGATGTAATTTCTACATCAATTGTATTTTTCTCCGAACTCTTTTATGATGTCTTGGGGAGGATAATGGATATGGTGTGGTTGGGGGGGGGGGGAAGAAAAGAGCAGAAATTTTCTTTTGAAATTATCCCACTCAACTTTAAATTGGTTATTAATAATGTCATGCAACTGACCGAAAATCCGTTTTCCCTCTCTAAAATTTTTGATACAGCTCGTAAATATAACAAATTTTCTCAATCCAGATGTGAACAGAATTGATTTTCAATTGATCGATATCGATTTTAGGGCTTAATTCATCGATTCTAAAGTTAATTGAAAGAATCTTGTTTAAAATATTCATTGGAATTTAGAATTATCACTTAATGTTGTAGAACCAATTCGGGTATTTCACAATTCTTAGGACTATATTCCAAAAATCCAAACAATTATTTCTATGCATAAACCGGTTTAAGAATCGAATCTGGAAAACTTGTTACCATGGCATTAGCATGAGTATGTGTATAGTTTCTAGTTTCTTTCACGGAACCGATCCGAGCACTAAATTTGAGAATCGCAATGAAAAAGTGTTTTACATCCTAGCTGTATCGAATAAATAGCTTTGACTTCTCGAAATTTCCCCTCCTTCTGTGGATTTTGAATTCAAATCCTGCGGTGCAATAAACTTCAATGAAACCAAAGGTGGTCTATGCATCTCATCTGCCATCAACCTTCTGAGGCCATAAAATACAATTCCTCGCACACAGAAAAATTCTCCTCGCTCCGCGGGCTCCTGACAAGGGCCTGGGGCATACATATTCCACCTGAAAATCCTCAGTGGGAAAAAAGGAACTGGTTAGCATGCGACCAAATTCTTACCCCGCGGTCGCTGCCAAGCACTCCGCTCTCTCAACCAGTTCTCTCTCTCTGGAGTTGCATGTAGAGCACTTTTTGATCGCCGTGTTCATTTCGCAAGGCTCCGGTGGGGGAGCCTGGAATTTCCTTTGTTGGAACAGTTATTTTTTCATTCTTCTTTCGGGGGGCCCTCTGTCCCCGGCATTCCCACACCTGCGGGGAGCTTTTGCGGCAGGGCCTCAGCGGATCGAGATACCTATCTGGGTTATAGAGGTTTTCTCCCTTTGTTATTATTTCCCCCGCGGTTATTTAGTAGCAGGCCGGTGGTGGAGATGGGTCGGGATGATGCGCCTTTTGGCTGGGATGTTGCTGGATTTATGTGCGGACGTGATGGCAGTTTTCGCTTTTATTTTCTGCTGGGTTTCGTGTGACATGGATTTGGTTTTGTGTAACTGGGTTGTGCTGTCGTTGCAAAATCATTTGATTTCTTGCCAATCATAAACGCTTGAAAACCCACTGTTTTATAACAGTCCTTGTCAAAACAGTTATTGATTTGTCCGGGATCTGTAAACGGTAGGGTATTTTTTCCAAATTATACTCTCTTAAATAATTTTATCATGATAAGGATTTTTAAAGGGGCTCGTATTATTTTATATAATATATGAATTT
This sequence comes from Tetragnatha montana, assembly GCA_963680715.1. Classification (NCBI taxonomy): domain Eukaryota; kingdom Metazoa; phylum Arthropoda; class Arachnida; order Araneae; family Tetragnathidae; genus Tetragnatha; species Tetragnatha montana. The sequence continues at coordinate 41,853,059 of OY796674.1, forward strand.
TAACTCTTAATATTGTAATGGATTTTATGGTAGCAATAAATCTGTTTCATTATCCACCCATCCAAAATATTTCATAATTTTAAACTCCCGTAAGACGAAGAAAAAGAGCGAATGCAAAGATTTTAAAATTATTTAATTATTATTGATAGTTATTTGCATGGTTGTAGGAATGCTACAAACGGCGTATTTTTATCTCTTTTTGTTTTTTGATATTGATTTTTAAAAATAGGGCTAGACTTTTGTTTCACCCTGTATTACAGTTCGATAAAATAGATGCTAATGATGTACTAATATTTTATTATATTATAATAAAACTTAACTAGAACTACCGAATAAAACTCAAAACAAATGTTCAACTCCAAAATCAATGAAAATTTCTCTCCCCAATCCAACCCCCTCTCCAAACTATTCCCCATCCTCACTTTGCTCTCCACCCCCGAAGCGGCAGCAGGCAAACACTGCTGCTCCTTCCCCATCCCGCATCACCTGCGCACGCACAAGTGGAGCGAGGGGGGACCACATGTGCTTTTTGTCGAGGGCCCTCGGTCCCGTCGACAAAGGGAGCCCCGAAAATATTCAATTTGCCCTCCGTCGTCGAGTTGAGGGGGAGTAGGAGGAGTGTCCAAAGAGTGCGCGCGCGGGGCATGCCGGGATGGTTTCTATATTTTTTTTTTGTTCCGCTGCGGAGGAGGAAGAGCAGAGCTTCTGTTTGGGATCGGGCATAGTTCTGGAGTGATCTGCGGGGATTTTGGATGGGGAATATGGGAACTTTTAGGGGGAAATTTGTTTGGTGGTTAGTTATTGTTTTGCAAGTTGTTAGAATAGATTTTTTAAGCAAGGGGAAAGTTCGAAGAATAACAATATCTGTATTTTTTCATAGTTAGAATATTTGAAATATGAAAGTAAGTGCTGCTAAAATGTAAGGTTGGGATTCACCGACGGGTACCCGGAGGCTATTCAAATATCTGTCCAGCTTTGTTATTAATTTTATACTAATTAATCCTACATGTTTTAAATTTTTAACTTATCATCCGCATTCAATGTTAAGAAGAATCCCTTTAAAAGGTAATGATTTATACGAATTACGCATTCATATCCACGTAAAAATGTACTACCGTTTTATTTTTATTATGTCAAAGCGTAAAATATCACATTTTAACTTTATTCCACTTACAAATTTTGATCCTTTTTTAAAACTCGTATGCAGTATGCTGTAATATGTATTTCAATTACTACTTACATTATTACTTTGAATCTGCAGTCATGCATTTCCTATGCTTGCTTTCTGGAACTTGAAAACGCATTCCCAAGTTTCACACAAGATTTCGAAGCGTTAAATCAGATTATCTACAGTTTTTCTTTGAACAGAGATGTAACGCGTAAAAGGAACTATGTCGTATCGGTATTCACTAATCTCAATCGTTTTCCAGTCACTTCCCAGGTTCCCACAAGATGCAAATCGTCAACCCAACATACCTCTCCCACAGCCAGGATATCGAGTCTCTTAATTTTTTCTGGCAATCTTCCTAAAACCCTCCTTGTAATGTCTTTATAATTGTCTTAATGCGCCTACTGGAGCCGCCTCTCAAATGAGCAAGCGCGCTAACTGCCTCGCATCTTTTTGTCAGCTAGCTAACTCTTTTTAAAGCTGTAGTCTGCGTGCTTTCTCCAACCCAAGGCTCTATCTTGGTGTCGTGACAGTTGAAATTTCTGGCAATTGCGGTTCTTCACTATTTTTGACGGGGCCTACGCAAAGCCTTTACATATTTGCAACAAAACAGTTTATTGATCCTAAAATTGATTTAATAGAGTGCTCATTTATCTGAGTTTTGAATTAAAATATCCTTTCTTTTTTCAATTTTATTATCAAGATGAATTAAGAAAGGATGCAAGTCCCTAACCAACAATCATCACTTAGACTCTAGAACGGTAATTTGAAAGATAAAGATGTTTAAGCTAAATTAGGAGAAAAATTTGATGCACTCGTCAAATATATTCTTAATGCAGCAAAATATGTTATCAAGGGTTGGATTCAGGCTTTGCTTATATAGGGATGGGGTACAGGGCTTGTCTTTTAAAATCTCAACAGGTATAAGACCAATGACTCCCTCAGAACAAAACATGTGTGAGGTTAAAGATGCTTTTGAGCCTTTTTATATTCATTTTTACTGATTTTTGAAAAAAAAAAATTTTAAAAAATCATTTTATACTGAGTTATTGATTTCTTCTGAGGACACTTTTATGTCATGTATTGGCTTCTGGTAAGATACCAAAGAAATTTAACATTCTTTCCTGCTAGTGCAGTTCCACAATTTGCCCGATGTGATACATACCAACCCTTTAATTTAAAACAATTTTTAGGTTGCTATGATTAATTTGACTGCCTTAATAAACACAACACCTCTTGGCGTTAGAAGTCATGTATCCTCAACCCCAACTGCCACGTCTACCGCCATAGCGCGCGTCGTCGTTTTGACTGCTTGGTTTTCTGGCATGTATGCTTGGTCACGCGGTTTAACTCCACCAGATGAGAAAACTCCGCCAGTTATTACATCTGTAGCGATTTGCCGGGGCTCTGGAGCATAGGGATTCCCACATCATGCCCTCATCAGCCTGTTATTTCGAGAAGAGGTGTCTTTTTTGCAGCTGGTGGCGTTATGGTAATCGAGCGGCCTGTTCTGGAGGCTTGGGCTGGTTAAGTGCTTGCTGCTGGGAAAGGACCCCCTGGGATTGCCGCGCGTGGTAATGCCCCGAGCAGCTCTTTTGATGCATCATTTCGCGTGGGTTGGGTCTCATTTCGGAGATGTGTGATCTGAACATGTGACTGTTTGGAAGCTGCCCAAATCCCTGATCCATTTATTAACATCTCTGTAAGGGGGTATTATGGACTGGTGTTTTGTCCCCATATGTAGACTTCAGACTTACCCCCTTGATACCACCAGGTTGGAAGTTTAAATGATTTGCTTCAAGTAGTATCTCAAATCTGGTTTATCTCTAAGTCTCGCTCTATAATGTGACAAAATGGTTGGCATTATTGTAGTGTAGAACAGGCATGCCCGATTAAATATGAGGCATACAATAGTAGATAGTGTATTTGTTTAGATTTGTTTTTTGTTTCATATTTCTTTGTTTCATACTGCTTTCGTACACGGCTGTATTTTCTGCTATCTGACCGGCGACACCGCGGTGAGTCTTTCTTTAACTGATTGTCAGGTAGCAGATAATATGGTCGTTAGCAGTATAGAATTTTCCATTTGTGTATGTACGTCTTGGGTAAGTTTTCTATCTGGATCCTACTGTGTTCAACCTAACATTTTAATCAGTCACCTTCTCAAGCACCATGATATCATCAATGATGCTAAACCACCTTCTCCGCTGTTGCATCACTCATTCAAGCGATTGTTGCTTATTCATCCTATACGATGAATATGGATTCTTATCCCCAACAACTACCTTACGCAACTGATCAGGAGGAGGAGAATGGGCAGCATAGATAATTCCCCATTCACCATCAGCCGCAGTGTTCCTTGATGATGATTATTTATCGCACCGCCCACCTGTTCCTAATGGCTTCCTCTACAATTAAGCGCTGACCATCGTCGTTCTTTTGTTTTCACTCGCGAAGAATGCCGCTGATGAAGATGGACCACTGAGATGAGGCAGCGACGCGAGCTGCCGGTGGCAACAATCGCAATTTGTATCGCGGGGCACAATGCCGCCGAAAACGAATGCCTGCCCCAGATGATAGGGCTCTCTCTCTCTGATTGAAATCGCTTAAAAGCGCTATCGAAAGTTGTTTAGGGTCGTTTGTGTTGCTGCGGCCGCGATCTGGACCTTTTTCTTTCATGAACCACGGGTCATACAAGTGACGACCCGGGATTTACTCGTTCCGAGGTTGGGAAATATGTTGAAGTGGTTGGGGAAGCTGCTTATATTTTAGCTTTTTAGCATGCGTTTAGCTTCACGTATCCTTGGGACATTTACTACGTAATACCCACTTAGTTTTTAAATTATTTGAAGTTCTTTTCAAATAATTTAATGGCTCTTTAAACGTGGTTATGTAAATTGACCTTTATTCTTATTCGGCTTCTATTCTTTATGTGGTTTAAGTATTAGTTTTGGGCTAGCTTAATATGCTAATAAACTCTTATTTGCATGCTAAGCTGACCAAATTTTATTCTCATTAATAGGAAAACAAGATAGCTCGAGACCAAACTTGAGTTAAGCGGTTTAAATTATCCATCATTATTGAATTTTTCCATACGAAATCTTATTTTGTTACAGACGACCATCACTATGGTGGTATAACTACTATTAATGGGATGTCATTTTAAAATTAGTCACGGATTGTGGATGACGAAAAATTGTCTTGTAGGAAATTCTATGGTTTATAAAAGGTAAAACTAGACTTTTTTTTAAGTGTATAATTTATTCTATTATTCGTCAAACATTTTCGATACCTTAGAACTTAATTTTGAAACCTGAGTCACACTTTTTCATAAGGGACTTTTTTACCATCAAATCTCCCAGTTTCAAATAATGCTGATATTTATTTTGCTTTTATGAGAACTGAAGCAATAAATGGCTTTAAATCCTGTTCTTAAAAGCTTAACCCCTTCGAAAAGAGGTCAGGGAGAAAACATGATAAACTTCTATGATAGGATGGTACAGAAATGGTAAAAGTGCGTCAAAATATCTTATTCGAAGAAGTATACAGTTCATGTTATCAACTACCCTATTACAGTAATTTTTAAGGGGCTTTGGACATCATTACGCCACAACTCTTGAGTCCAATATCAAAACTACCCCGAAAAGGTGTTTCTCGAAACCTCCTATGTAAGTGGCTTGTGCCCCGCATTTTCCATACCAAGTGTTTGCCGCCCTTGGCTGTTATTAGGCGTAGGCAACCGACCGGGGCGGCCTCGATGTGGACTACTGGTCTAACAGCCCCCTCTGGTTATGAAACGCTCCAGCCTGCCTCCAATCGGTAATGGGGTCTGCCTGCATTACATAGAATATATTGCTACAGTGTTGTGGGGTGGGTATTTATTTATTTATTCGTCAGGGGTTTTTTTGATAGCGAAGCTGAAGGAAGGAGCTGTTGTGGGAGATAGGATTAGAGGGTTTAAGACATGTTAGGGGTTTTAAATTTTATTTGGGTTTAAACTATTAATTTTTCCTGGTTTAAGTTTAAAGCGTTTGTATTAATTTAATCAAATCTCCAAAATACTGTCCTCGGGCCATAAATGTGGTTTCTCAAAGACTTTCATCAGCTCGAGAAATATTATTACAATTTATGTGTCGATAATGTTAGATCATTTTTAAATAATTATTTGGTCGTTACCCCTATAAATTCTGGCTGGTTTAATGCTTACTTTGTGGTTCATTGATGTTTTCTGTTAGAATCATTTACGGCCTAGATTAGCCCCATAGTTATAATTGTTGCAAAATAATACCTACTACTTTTAATAATAATAAAATCCATTTACTCTTCTAATTCCTGACTAAAATATTCATTCAGCCTGCTGGGTTGTTTTTCCTGTAATCTTCCAATCTAAAACCGACTATCAATCTGAAATCTCGAAAGCCTCTGTCCTTGTGTCCAATACATGCAATTCATTCATTTGCATTCTATATCTCCATTGAAACCGAAGTTCCTCTTTGGAACCTGTAATAAAAGCCGTAACTACCCAATCCTCCTGCTGGCTCTTAACCACCAACACAGCTTCCTCGTCGAGTTACTATGATAGGCTATGCTCTTGACACTCGCGTCCTTGTCCTTTATAGTCAGCCTTGCTGAACCCAGCCGATAATGACAACACGAAACCGGCGGCGTTACGACTTCATTTCCCCGTAATTTCGCGCCCATATAACTTGACGAAGCCCTAATCTACTGGATTTGGTTTGCTCGCCTTAATTTGCCAAGGTTAGGTCAAGCTTTTGAGGAAAATTGCCCCCTTTCTCGTTGAATGGTTGTCTCACTTCATGCATATGTGAGTGAACTGTGGAGCAATCCCTGATGGGCCGGCTCTTGAGCAACCTGCGTGCAGTATTATTGCTTCTCTTCGCTGATGGACTGTCATGCATGTGGATTTATGTAGATGTGAAGAGTCGGGGTTCGTTTCAACTCGTTGCGAGGAAGACATCTTTATGTAATGGTAGATTTAGGTGTAAATTAACATTGCCGTAAGAAATTTTTACTTATTTATCCATTAGATAATTTTTGTAGTTCGTAAAGTGTAACCAAACTTAAGTTCCGCCGCAATTAAATATGGTTGATAGTCCGTCCCCCCGTGAATCAAATGCATTTTGTTCAAATTCATACGAAACTCTATCTATGGTGCTATAATCTTAGTGGAAAATAATCTGGAAAATGCAACTTTGAACAGAACTAGTCTTACCCTATTCGGTATTAAAAACTTCCAACTTTTTTTTATACAAGCAGTTTATGGAAAGTTTCCGTATATGTATCTTATCTAAAGTTTCCTTAATATTCACAAAATACTCTTTAACTACGTTTTAGAGTTTTCTATTTCGTAAACTTTATTTAAAATTTTTAAAATTAAAAATTGGTACAAAATGTTCTGAATCAATCGGGTTTTTTTTTCTTTTAATTTTAATATAACAATACATCGAAACCTGTCTATAACAATATGTGTGGACCTGAAAAAAAATATTTTTATAACGTGAATCTTAACAGCGTATATTTAACTTTAAATTTATACTTTATTCAAAGTTCCATCACACTATTTATAACAAATTTAAAAGAAAAGAAATCTCAGTATTGATACCTAAAATAAAACTATTCTAAAAGTATCAATACTTAAATGGTTTCGCCTCTTTCTAATTCTAATATTAGAACATACTACATGAAAGGGACGAGGCGGTCTCCATTAATATTCTCCGTGTTAAATTGTTAAAAGTTATCTCGTGTCCGTTCCCTTTCTCCTGTCTCCTCTGCCGTCGTTCTCACGAGAGAGGTCTCGTGACCGAAACAGGTATTCTGGTTCCCACATGCATGTATCGATCGAAGAGTGATCAATTCTGCATTCCGAAAGAAGCTGAATAGTGACGAGATTCGTTTGGTTGGTGTGTGTGGGATTTTCTTCATTTTGTGCTGGGGCTCTCTCTTTCATTGCTTGGGTGTTTTTGACCAGAAACTTTCATTATTATTAATTCTGTGCTCATTACCCCATAACACTTTTGAGTTATGAGATGTTTCCATTTTTTTTCTTGTTGTATAGGAATTTATTTCAATTAACTTTACGTCATTTTGATCAGAACTTGTAGTTGTTCTAAAAATCCTAAAATGTCCAAAAAAATTTAGTAACATCCTAAAAGTTAGAAATTATCAAGATTTCTATAAAAATTTCAGTAATTTCACTAATTTTAATCGTATTTTGGATGCAATTGAAAACATTAAGATAGCACTTAGCATTTCCTAGGCCTGTTTTGATAGTGTATTAAAATTTTTAATAGTTTTAATGCCTGCTTAATGTTTTATCTCGCTGTTTTTCTTTTGAAACTGTTTTAATATAAATAAAAAAAAATTCCGTTACTACTTGGATCATTAATCAATTGGAAATATAAGATATCTATCCGTACAAAAATTTCATACAAGCTGTTCGTGATTTTTGTTCTGTTAATTTTTTTTCAGTGTTTCATTTTATTCAAATTTAACAAAAGGATGGAATTTTTTTATCTTAGTGGAACACTTGGTGTGCTCATGTTGGTTTTAAGGTAAAACTGAATTAAATATCGACAACCTGATTTGCCACCTCTTCAAGATTTTGCCCTGGGTGTACTTTCCCTCTCTGTGTCAGTTAAAATTCTGTTGTCTGTCTTTCTTGACGAAGGTTTATGAGCGGATCTTTGAAATAAAGCACACAGACCGGAAAATATAGTATGTAACCAATCCACAACCTCTGCAAGATACTGTATATTTTGTAGAACTAACTCATGGGGGGAGATTTACACCACCGCGTCAAAAGTGGTTAAAGCGGCAATAGCGGTCAAAAGTGAAGCAAGAGCGGCAAAAGCGATCGTTTTCGAGGCTTCCCTATTGGTTCTTTTGAAAAAAAAATTATCGCTTTTGCCGCAAACCGCTTTTGACGCGCTGCTGTAAATCCGCCAAGGGTAAGGTTTTAAAGAGGGGCAAGGGGGCTAGAGACTTTTAAATTTTTTGGAGTACACAATGGCTGTTTTCCTATTTCTTTTTGAAATTTCCTTATTACCACATTGTTTTATCATTTGGAGGAGACATTGAACAAATAAAATCCTTGTTAGGCTCTGGAAAGTATTACTACCGCCCAATCATGGAGCTGTTGGCCACTGGAATTTCATCCACAAAATTTTGGTTGGAAGCCCTGTAGAACTTCCTATACATCTCTGACGAAACGTCCTGTCCGAGCGGACATGAGGAAAATCGGAAGCGTCCAGTTCCTCCCTCCGCCGATTGTCATCGATATGAATGATTCGTGATTTCCATATCGCGGTTTCGCGGCCGGGATGTGGGAACACTCTCACCCACTTGGCCACGTAACCGTGACCGGTTCGGCGCGGCATTGTTTTCTCTGTGCGCGAGCCGCCGGAATGTAGGTGAGTGAAATCACCTTTCTCCCGTTTTTTTTCTTTATATCTGCTGCTTAGGGTGGCCCTTATTTTTCAAAGTCGGAATTTTTTTCCAGCCCCCCCTTAATTTTTTTCCTTTTACTATGAAATGAAAGTGTGCAAAAGGATTTTCCGATATTTTAATATTAACACGTGCCTCATCGCGGTTGAAGTTTGGCTATAGCGCGCCATGTAATAGTATGGCTTATTACGGGAATAACGTCTCCGCTCGCTTCCCCAAGAGCAGAATGATGGACAGATAAAATTTGAGGAAGGAGCATGTGTCATGAAGGAATGTAGATAAAAATATGAGGAACTTGAGAAAAGTTAACAATTTTAGCATTATTTAGATCCAGGAAATGAATATGAGAAATAAAAAGATTTTGTTGTCTGAGGGAGCAGAGCTAGATTGTTTAGTTGGTGTGTCATTCACCTCATAAGAGAAAACTGTCCCATTCCTTTTTCTCTCCTCGACTTTTGAAGTCCTCGGCACGATGGGGGTGGGCGAAAGACAAAACAGATGACCCCACCCCCATCTTCCCGAATCCTCCAGGGGGTGAGTGATTTAATAGTATGGAGTTCAGGGAGGGTCAGAAAGTGTCTGGGAAAAATAAAAGCTGCCACACCGCAGTATTTTAAAACTAGTCTTCTTTAGCCTTGGTTTCTGTTAGTTGTGCAGTTATGTCCACTAATTTAAGAAGTAGTGATAAAAATATACATTTGATTGGAAAAGTATGCCATCAGATAACAGGAATGCTTGGCTGTGCGAGAGTGTCTCATTTTTTTGGGAAAAAGCAAAGAATCTCTACAAGACATTTTAACAAATGCACAGATAAAGTTATGACGATGTATTCCATGGCGAAGTTTACAACTAAATGCTTGTGATCCGTCAGACTCCCAGAAAGAATTAGAACAGGCGTTTGTGGATAACCTGATGTTGCATCCGCGAATGCGTTGGAAATATTAAAAATTGAAGTAGATAGACAATTTTTACAGAATCAACGAAAGCCGGGTCGAGTGGGATGTTTAGGTGGAATTGATGTAAAGCTGGCAAAGCGCGAAGAAAAAGCTTTACAAAGATTAAGTAACCAAGAGAAGAGACAGGCCAAGGCTCTCAATTGTTCCGAGACGATTCATGACCGAGAATCATTTGAGGAATCATCATTATCTAGTATTGAAGATGAAAAAATTTCTGATGATCAAACACCAAACAGTAGCTTCAAGAAAGCAATACCCGAACACCGATTGCAAAAAGTCTACTCTTAAGCGTAAATTTGAATGCTAATTGTTCCAAAAAAGTGAATTAAATCTTTCATATTTTTAAGATGTTAGTTAGATTTTTATTAATTTGTTAGAATATATTTTACTACAAATGCATTTAAAGTATTAATTTTCAAACTAGAACGTTTTTATAATTGTATGGTAAGTGTAAATAAGTATTGTTTTATGTTAAACAATTTTGACCTATATGTTTTTGAAATTTATTTTCAATAAATACACTTTTTGTTAATTTTTTTTATTTTTAACTTTTTTAATATACTAATAATATTCTTAAGTCACATTTCCATCTACTTTACTCATAAAAGTTCGAAATTAATGAAACTATCTGTCATTCTCCTCCTGAGGAAGTTAGCGGAGACGTTATTCCCGTAGTAAGCCATACTATAACTATTGCGCGCTATGGCCAAACTCCAACCGCGATGAGGCACGTGTTAATATTAAAATTTCGGAAAATCCTTTTGCACACTTTCATTTTATAGTAAAAGGAAAAAAATTAAGGGGGGGCTGAAAAAAAATATCGAAAAAAAAATTTCCCCATTATAATAAGGGCCACCCTACTGCTGCTGCATCGATTGGGAGGAGAGGCTCTTCGGAAGAGCTCGGGCATCTTCGGTCGTGGTGACTCGGAAGTGGGTCGGGATTTTCCGGAGCGGTTTCAGGGTTGTGTGCGTGGTATTTCCTCGAAAGTGGTCTGTTTCCGTATGAAGGGAGTAGTAATGGTATACACAGTAGGGGAGGAATACTAATTTAGAGTCTAGCTCCCCACCTACTAACCTGGAAAAAAATTTCGTCATCTGTGTCGCTTTGTTTTGACGCATGAATTGGCAGATCATGGTGTGGAATATATAGTTTGCTGGTTCTTTCACACTTTTTACGGACCCCTCATCTCCTACTCTTAAGTTAATTTATCAAAACTTTCCTATTTGTTTCCTTAATCTCTCTCTTCCTTGGCAGTATCACTTGCGTTAATTCCATGGATTTTGATTGAAAACATTTATGTCTAGTAACCAATATTTTAAAATTTATGAGGGAGACCCCTATATCCGAATTCTTAACTTTTGTACCAACTGCCTACACTAATGACCACTAGCCAGTTTCCTGTCGTAATTCTTATTAAATTCAAACCAATGTGCCTTGTGTGTACCCAAGTTTAAATCACTTGTATTTCTACGATTTTTCCTTCGATAGTACTTTTCAAATCACAGTTTTCTACCTTTAACTCAGAACTACTAAGGTTATATCACTTACTGCTAGAAAAAATGTAAAATTTTATTTTGGTCCATTGTTGAAACATGACATTTATATCCATCAAAATTATAGCATAAAAATTGAACAAAAACATTATAACTATAAGTGATCTTCGAAAAGAAAGAGGAAGTGTATTTGAAACACATAAAATAGGCGATGTAATTCTCCTTTTCCTTATTATTTTGTCACACTTACTGATCACCATACCTCTTTTACATTACGCAATAAGTTAATATTTGTGTTGTGAGATACTATCAATATCTCCTTGTCTTCGTCATACATATATATTCAAAATGAAGAAACAACGTATTTTTACCATTACAGATTTCTAAGTGAAATTCTCATAATTAAAACGTAGTAAACCCTCTTTAAACCTTCGTTCCAAAATGTGTCTTGTGTGATTTTTCATGCTGATTGACAGTAATATCAATGCCCCACTTCTCAATTCCTCAGCTAAGCTGTTTACTTCAGGGAAAATGGCGCGAAACTTGTTCGTTCCACTTTCTAATCTGGATAAATTAAGTGATTTCATTTCAGTGCAACTAACGACATTCTCATATTCGAATATGATCTTTATCGGGATGGGGATTGCTGATTTCCACTTTTGCGAAAGGTTTCAAATTTGCTTTTAAGTACAGCAAATAACCCAATTGTCTGCTGTTAGGGTTATTTACTCTCCAATTTTGTCAATTTGCTTTTAGAGGCCTCCTGAAAGTGCCCAAAGGTACTCGTTATCTTGTGCATTGTTCTTTTGATCATTAGTATGGGTTCTTCTGTCACTATTGTTGGTATCTCGTCTTTTGAGTTGAAGCTTGGTTAGATATACAAAAAATGATAATTTTGTTTTAAAAGAGTATTTTGAAGTTATAGTGGTTAAGATTATGTTAGGGTTTGTTACAATGGTTTAGTTTTGGTAAATAACGAAACTGGCGTCTCAATTGCAAAAATGAGTCTCCTGAAGCAAAATTTAAGTAGCAGAAGAAATACAGATTTTTATTTCTTATTTATTTGTGCAGAATAAATCTTTTACACGTTTAACTGCTTGTCTTCTTAAAACCTAAGTGGAAATATCTACAACCAAGAGTTCAGTTGTAAACAGTTTAAAAATGTAGGCCTGAACCACTTTTTAGGTCTTTCAAGTTTTTTGGTATAAGTCGAAAAATGGGGGAAAAAAATTTAACAGTGCAGTTTTTCCGCCATCTTAATGCACTCTTAATATTTATGATTCGTGTAAGAAAATCGATATTTTCCGTCCCAATTTACTTCTTATGTGTCCCCTTCTCGATACTTAACATAAAATATGTATTTGGAATAAATGGGGTTATCCCACCTTATCTACAAGTCATGGAGCAATTTTCAAAAAGATTCTTGACGAAGCACTTTTACGAAGGGAATTTTAGATCAGGCTTTTTCGATACAGAAACTTAAGAAGAATATATCTTAGCAAAGTAACTGGAACTATTACGCAGTAGCATGGTGTCTTGGCTATCATGTTGTCGTGGGGGGAGAGTGTTTTCTTCTACGGTCGACTTTACTTTCTTACCATTACTCCAATCTAGCAAATTAAATCAACCTGACCTTCTGTACATAAAAAGTACCAACTTTTTCAGACCATAATGCCTAAAGTTTAGGCATTATGGTCCTGTGTTATTCCTGGCAGTGTTTGCTTCTTATTCGTTTAGGCCCTAAACGAATAAGAAGCAAACACTGCCAGACATACCGTTGTGCAACATCTCAAAGTTTGAGCAACATTTCAGTACACAAGTGGCGCAGATCCTCGATTAATTTACAACTCCACCTCTACCAAAACATCGCCTTAATATCCTCCTTCGGCATCCGAAATTCAGTCTAAACGGATTTCGTCCGCTTAATTGCCATCGGTGGCCACACATACACGGGCTTTTAATAACCAAAATATTTGTACCGATTCACTGGTGCAAGCACAACAATAATAAAAAAAAGAGACTATCCTCTTTAATGACTGCTCAATTAGTTGGCTCCCCCTTTTCTTCTTCCCCCTCCCGAGTGAGAGAAGAGCGAGAGAGAGGACGATTTGGGCGACTGCCTCTCTCGCCGCCGGGTTGCCGCAATGCGCGCCAAGGGGAGCCAAGACGTCGCCAGCGGTCGGGCTGTCCTGGTTGCGAAAAGTCGTCTGGGTTTCTTTTTTTTCACGTTTATTTATTTGAGACGAAACACGTGTTTCCTGTGGTGTTGCTCAGGGGATGGTGGTGGCCTGGGATAGATTGTACGGATAAAAAAATCAATGAAAATGTTTGCTTCTGATGTTATGTCAGTGTGATATATTCGTCTAATTCTAATAGACGGAAAATGTGGCTGTTAGTTTTATGATTAACTTAAAACGATAAAAGGGCCAATAAAACCAGGGCAAAATAACTTTTAAAAAATAGTATTTAATAGTTTATATTGAAGATAAACATAGCATATAGTTATTGTATGAAATGAAATTAAGTGACCTTTGTTATTTCTGAATTATTTACTAGCATTATGACAACATAAGTATTTTTCTCATTATAAAAAAATCATTCTATAACCTTTTTTTATTCACATTTTAAGTTGCATTTATTATTTATCTAGTACTTACAGAACTTTATCCGCATTAGGGTAGAAACATGGAATGAAAGTTTCAAGTAATATCAGTGCAGTCCAGCCATATCTATTGGGTATCATAAAAATGAAGCACATTTAAATATTTTCATTTCATCTTTTACCTGTTCCAACGCACAATCGAGATTACAATATGAAATGAACTATTTATTTTTGGCTAATGAGGGTACACTATTTTTAGGTGTTTGTGAAAAGGGGCCAATGTTACTTTTGGAAGAGTTGGGAAAACCTTGGAATCAAATTACCTATTCACCTTTCAGCGATGTTTCACTACTTTCAAACAGATGAATGATGACTATATTGCTTGAAACTTACGTTAGTTTTATCCCCCGTCAAAAAATGTAGTTGAAAAGATCTTCTATAAGATTCCAGAAGCCCTTTGATATGAAACATTTGCATCCGAATCCAACAAATAAAACCTCAATACGCCTTCCTTTGTGTTCATCTCTTTCGGAATTCTTTACCTAACCTTGAAGACCACATTTCTTTGCCCGTGAATAAAGCCGGGGCCGGTCTATAATTCAAGGTGCAATGGAGAAAACCTTCATTAGTCCGACGTCCTTCAAAACAGAGCCATCATCCTCCGCCGCTCTTGGCGCGCTTCTCGAACGCCGCCAACGAGCGCACCCTCGCCAAATCCCGGCAACCCCGCCGCAGCAGCATCCCTTCTGGTTTCGTTCTCCGGGAGCGAGCGAGGAGGTGTGTCGAGGGGGGGTTCGGTTAATTAACGTTGTCGTGAATGAGGTCATCGCGTCCCCCCCTTTTGGCGTGTGTGTTTGTGTGTGTGTGTGCGTGGAAGTTGTAACCGGGCATATGAGAATCGTAACGTAGTAGGTGACGTCACTACTTTGAAAGGAAATGAAAGCGAAACCAGGAATGAATAGAAAAGGGGGGGTGGAAGCCGAGGGGGGAGGGTTTTAATTGGCGGGAAAAGTTGCTTGTGTTTGTGGGGGGTGTCTGAGGGAGGACGTCCCCGATCCCGGCGTGGGCCTTTTCGCTCCCGAAATTTCGGGATTTGATCGGATTTGGGTGGACGTTACATGATGAAGAATGATGGGCATGCTGGGGTTGAGTGTGGTCCCACTGGCTGAGTAAAAAGTTGGTGGGGCGGTTTTAAACGATGAGTTGTTGCAAGGCTTTCAGCTGGTGCTTTGTGTTTTGGCAACTGCTGTGTGTGGGTGGCATGAGTAAGACGAGTTGATGTAGATAGCCGAACACAGCTGATGAAGACCTTTTTCAAGCCCAATTTCTTTCCTATGTCTTTGTTGCCCCTCGGTGTATCCATTTTCACAAATATGTGTAAGACATGTTATAAGTTGTGTATAGTATTGGAAAATTATTATTACACTGTCATGTTAAACTTTATTTTGCACCTCTTATGTAAAAATTGTTTACAAAAAAGAACTAATGAATCACTAGGTTAATTCTAAAAATTAGATAATAAAAATAGTACTAAACAGGTATTAACTGCTTGAATTTTTACTCAGGATACTTTCTTCGCTTTATAAAATTAAATGCATTAACTACGTAATAAAATTAATCACCTTGATGTTTATTCTAGAAGTACTTTAAATATCAGTACTTTTTACCTAAAAAATGTTAGTTACCTCTGGATTTTGAAACTTACTTTTTGAAACATTCAACAAATCAACCGAATGAACTATGCTTATCCTCATTGAAATTCTACTATCTATTGATTGTAATAGATGATGGAAAGGAACAGTAAATAACGCGCTATCTCTCTTAAGGCCCTTTTATATGAACCCGTTTTCGCGGATGACGGCCCGCGTTTGCTTGATCCGCCATCAGAAAAATCCCTTTGGTTGGCAAAAAGTGGTGGCGCTGCGGTCGCCTTTGAACAACCAAACGCGGCCCGTGAAAACGGGAGCAAAAAAAGTTTTGCTCTCCGTCATCGGCAGCCGCGAAGATTAGAGAACATCAACAATAAACTACAAACATGGCGTAAGTTCAATTTTCGTTTCTCTTGGTTTAAAGTGTATTTCAATTGAAAATGATTGTAAAGTGATTTCTTATTTAAAACAAACAAAGTACTTGTTCTCGCGATTGATTTCAATCGTAATACTGGCGTTGTTTTCTGTATGTAATTTGCATTATGACTAATTTTTAGTAGTACCTACTTGAATTGATAATCAAATTATAGATTACATTTAATTGCATAGTTAGGGGAAAGTGGGGGCTAATGGGAAATTTTTTAAATGCTAGAATAAAAGCATAAATGCAGTTATTATAATTTGTATAACCTTAAAACTATGTAACATTTAAGTATTCATTACAAATATTGATGGAAAGAAAAAAAACATTATTCATCTTTATGTTAGTAGTGGCGGATCCAGGATATGTTTTTGGGGTATAAAAATGTGGGTTTTTTTTAAAATTTTTTTTCGAAATTAGACTCTAAAAACAGGGTTTTTACTCATTTTTTGCACAGCAAATCGTGAGTAATAGAGATTAAAATACTTGAAGGGGGTCTTGGGGGTCCTCCCCAGAACGTTTTTGGAAATTTGACCCTAAAAATCCGAATACGAATATATTTGCGAATCGGAATACGGGGAAACTGCTGGCACGCTGATAGGCGAATCCGAACACTCATTCAAATGGGAATTTAGGTCAGAAAAAATAAATTTTCTTTCGTATTTAAATCTACCCTTAAATTTATAATTTTTTTTCATGGAAACAAATATTTTAGGGAACGGGGACGGTAAAAATACTTCGGGGGACGGTCCAATTATTTCGGGGGACGGCGTCCCCCTCCAATTTCAGCACTGATTACAAGTCAATGTACAGCTTAATGTTCATGCTAAAAAAGAAATTGCATCATTTTATGAAACAGATTCTGTTTCCTGTAGAAGAGACACTGCTATAAAATAACAGATAATAAAGCTTGATATCGCGTGTGATCACATTTATCTTGTTTTGTATTATATCGTTGGAAACAGCTTTAGAAATAGTCCTCCAGTCACCACATCTGTAATGTGTAACCACATCTCCCACAGCAACACGATTGAGTGTTGTCTATCTCTAACCAGGGCCTGATTTACCATTAGGCCCGGGCCTAGGGGCCCCACAATTTGGGGGCCCCCTAATTTTAAAAAGTTAACAAAAAATTATAGTAGAAATAACTTTTTATACTTCCTTGAATGTTTTTTCATTACATTTTTTAACTCGAAAATAAAAATCCAAAACTTTTTAGCAATGTAAAAAACGTAAAAGATAACCGAGAACGTGTCTGACCCTGACGATAGTGAATTTTCATACTAATCAAACAATAATTTTAACGCATCTACATTTATGTAGCACCAAATATGGCAACGGGGGGCCCCTTCCTGCATGTTGGGCCTAGTGTTCTAAATTTTCTAAATCGGGCCCTGTCTCTAACAATAATAGCAATTACTACTATTTTAGGATCTAGTAATAATACTTAAAATTGGACCTAAATGGTTGTTATAATTGAGGCTGTGGGTAAAAAAGGCGGCTGAAGTCTCTAAAGCTGTACCGAAAAATAATTATTTATTTATTTGATTTGAAATTGAATTTACTCGGTGTATATAGCAGTTTAAGATGATGGCTAAAATATTTCGGGGACTGTCTAAAAAATATTTTGTGACGACGCCTCCCTATGTCCCCTCAGAATCAGAACTGGTTGTATAGACAATGTTTTTAATTATATTAGGTATGAGATTGATCTAATGGTTGATATCCCGATTCAGGCAGTTGTTGAAACTTTTTGTCCAGGCGGTATGATGGTTTATAACAGTTTGTTACTCCTGTTAGAGACAGTGATTTCATACCAGGATATACCTGACCAAGCTTGGCGCTAAAAAGAAATAGGTTGCCTTTTAGTCGCTTTTACCCAATACTCTCGCATATTTTAGAAGGGGCGTTGCTCTACCACTTAACTAGAATAATTACCGTTACATGTTTTACATTCTTTTAGGAATCGCTTCTTGCCCATCCAGAATATGCATGTTTAAAGTATAGAAAAAAGCATTTTTACCTTACTTAAAAAATCCTATTATAGCCCCTGTAGATCTCTAGAAGTTGTTGCTTAAATGACTAAGTTATTTAAAGTTTAACATTTACTTTTAGGTGCTATTAGCGAAATACAAATATTTATTCATAATAATTAAAATTGAACCTGCTAGGTATGTAAAGACATTGTTATTTAATTGTATTGTATTTCGCTATTGAATGTCTGTTACTAATATTCTTCTTAGTTTGTGATTCAATTAATATGATTTCTGTACAATTGTTTAGCATTTCAATTATTTTTCTCTTCCACAGAAGTTTAGAATATTATCTTATGTAGTCTGAAACTGAAGAAGATATTTATCCTGAATGAGATGACTGGCTAAGTGCAGTAAATTTCTATTCTTATAGCAATGCATCCAAGCTTTTTTCACCTTTTTAATTGCAAATCTTAAATTTTATTTATATGGGGATATTATTTGCCACTCACAGTGGCAGGTCATTCGAAGTATGTGAACCCCTAGCAATACATGAAAAAGAAATAAAAACATTTTCAACTTTATCCGGGATAAGATTCCGCTCCATACCTTTCGAAAACGAAAGGTCAATATTTGTTACCAAAGTTTTCTGTACATTACAGTTTTTTTTGCTCGGTATTATTTAGTGAGACTGTTTCTTACAGCACAACTTATAGTGCGTGTGCTTGCTTTGCACAATACTTTAGAATTAGATGCTAATTTATGTTTACCAAAGTCAAGCAAAAACACCAAATTTCCCGGTATGGTTGTGGTAACACATTATTTACTGGTGGTGTAGCCAGTGGGTGTTGGGGTTGTAGTACTCATTCCCAAAACTAAAAATTTATTATGAATTATACTAGATTATGTTTCTTGTCAGTGACGGGTCACGGGTTGATGTAAGAAGACTCCACTCTTTCTAGCTACCTAATTGACAAGTCAGAGATGACTCTTGCTTGCTCTGTCTTTTTCACCTATTAGATAGCCAGAAAGTCTGTCGTCACCTCACATCAACCTGTGACCTGTTGTAACATAGTGCAGTTGAAATAAGTAAAATTCTCCCCATACATAAAAATTGCCAATATCGCCATCTGATTTTTTTAGTAACAACACTGGTACTGTTGCTTAATTCCTTTTATATTTCTGTTTATTCTATTCAACAGGTTCTTACTAACGGTGTCGAGTCAAGATATTGGAAAAAAGAATTTCGAGAATGATTTCTACATTTCTTCCCAATTTTTTTTAAAAGATAAAAAGCTTTTTATGCATGTAAGTATAGCAGTATGTAGAGAATGAGTATAGGGTTCAACAACCCTTTGAAATTTTTATAACTATTTATTCACAGGTTCTTTTACTTTGAAAATGTTAGGGCGTATCCTCCTGGAAACTCAGAAAAATTTTTGATCATAGAAAACCACTAAACTACTCCTATCCCCCTCCATTAAATTTTTTACTTTGCTTCGCCACTGCTTCTATGTGTGTCACCAGGCCTGACGAGAGAGGGGGGCGAGGGGGTATGATACCCCGGGGCCCGGTACCCAAAGCTTTTCATATTGAGTACTAAGACAGATATCATTTTGAATATTTTAGAAATTAATTTGTTCACATAAAGTTCCAAAAATGAGTAAATTCCCAGTTTTCTAGGGGCATATTTTCAAAAATTTTCTGGGGGAAAACCCCGAGACCCCCTTTATTACTTGTTACTCATCATATTATCAAGAAAACGATATTTTTAAGTTGAGTGTAATTCAGATCTTGCCTAGAAATATTCTAAAAATTACATTAAGCGTATGAATGCATGGGTGGAGGTACATCAGAAAATTTCACCCCCTACTTCGAAATGAGAATATGTCATTGGGGGCCCGCTTCTCAACCTTTTACCCGGGGCCCGACTTGGCTCTCGGTGGCCCTGTGTGTCACCAAATGACTGGTGGCTTTTGGGTAGTTCAAGTGGGGGTTCACTTTTTCAAAAATGCAATCGAGTAAAAATTAATTATTTATATTAATGGTTATAAAACTAAATTTCTCGGGTATCCAATGGAAAGTACCATTTCAAACTTCTCTTGGGAAACTTTATGAGGGTGGTGTGAAACCTCTCGGGGTTTGGGTATAACTTCAAAAGGGTGGTGTGTAATACCTTGGGATTTTTATAAAGCATTTTACCGCAAGTCCTGAGGTGGTACACCCCCCAATGAGGTATTACATGCAGTTCCCCAGGTGGTACAAACCACTCTCAGTTGCAAGCCATCCTGAAGGTCGTACACCCTCTTCCCCGAACTACTACATAACACCCTTGAGATGTTTCACACCATTCCCAAGTAGGTGGTACGCAGAATTTTTGAGGTTACACTTGCCAACCTCACGGTAGTACTCGGTATTTGATGTCCAAGGTGCTACACACCACCTCTGAAATGGTATGCACCATATCTGAGGGTTACATTACAAACTGTCCAAATTTTTAAATAATTCAGTTGGGATAGTTTTTTATTTTTTAGGTTTTATTGTAATTTGTAATGAGTTACTGATATTACTTTCAATTTTATCATTGTCGGTATATCTTGTGTTACAAAAATTGCATGTAATTGAAATTAGTTTATAATGAACAAAGTATGATAAAGTTTTAGTTTATTTATTATCTAACAATCAATTAAGATTATAAAATAACAAGAACTTCCGCGCTGAAAATTGCATACTAATTTCATTTTCCAGGATTGATAGTCATGTCGATTGGAATTTTTCTCCTAATGTTTCCCTTTGTGTTTCCACTGAGGATTCCTTCCGAAGAAGAGGGCGAAACATTTGGAGAAAATTTCAAATCGACACGACCATTAATTCCAGAAAATGGAGTTAATATGTAATTAAGATATTGTTAAACTCTTACAGCCATATTCTCAACCATCAGCGTCGGTGTTAATTCCTTGGTCAAAGAAGGATTCCACCAATCAGATTCCGCGAAAAGCTAATTTTTCTTTCTTTAGCAACTAGTTAACACCGACGCTGATGGCTATGAATATGGCTGTTAATCTCTGATCTCTAGAACTGAACTGTATGAAGCATAGTGAGTTTGATTACTAATGTACTTAATATATTCAATATTTTTTGTGTTTTTCCTCTAATTGAATTTACATGTAATTTAAAGTGTGTATTTAATATTTTTCCTTAGGTTTTTGAGTCAAGACCAGTTTTATCATTGGAATATAAATAATTGAAGATGGAACCCTTTTAAAATTTATTGTTTAATATATATTTTTGTGTTTGCATTACATTTAGTAATTTGTTTATTACATTCTGCCTTCAAATTGGTATACCTAATTAATAGACTATAAAAGAATGAAAAACTGTAATTTTGTTTAGTTTATGTAATATACAGCCTCTAAATTATTTTTGGTAACAATTAAAGGATTATTTTTTATATATGGACTTGTGTCGAATGATTTTTTTATTTCAAGTTTTCTTTAACTTTTTCTGAACAAATAAAATATTGTTTTCTTAGTAAAAATTTTTTAGTTTGTTTCATTTGTGCACACAGTGCAACTTTGATAGATCAAGGAAAGGATCTTCATTTAAAAGTTGAGGATAGTTCAAAGATTTCTCTTTTTTCTTAACTAACTTTTCGATCCCAAATACAAAATTGATTCATTACTATTTCTTAACACATGCTTTTAAATGCCTTCATTTTTCTATTAATTTTTAATTCATTGGAACAATTTTGATGGCTCCTTCAGTTTGAATTATCCTTGTTGTACTGCAGCACTGATGACTGTGAATATGGCTGTAAAATATTTTTGGGTATTAAAAAATTAGTAGCTGTCACTAATTTTAAATAATAAAAATTAGAAATTTTTTAAAATTTTGATTTACTTGTAAATGCATATATGCTTAAATTAATATTTATCTCTATTGACAGTAAAAAATTATTCTTTTTAAATTTTGGAAAATAAATATTTTTGCTGCTTCAAATGTATGGGAAGCTCTAACATTCAATTTTACTACAGAATGAAAAGTATGGATTTTTTTTATTTTGTCCTAACAATTGATAGTGCTTTAAATTAAAATAAAACATTCCAGGTTACTCTCTTGAACATGAAAATCATCTTTAACTTTAAAAATAAAAATACACTAGAATAATATTTTCTACGAAACAAGGGGGGGTTAATTTATGTGTAGCTTTTTCTGTATTTTCTAGGATTTCTTGTACAGAAATTTACAATAGTTTTCGAGCTAATATTTTAGTCCTAAGAAAAAATTGATTGATGAATTACCCTTGAAAAATGCTTTTTAAAAATATATGGTAAAAAGATTCCTGTCAGTAAACTAATCTTTGATAAATTCTTGTGTTGAAGATAATTTGTCTTTAATAATATCTAATGAGTAAAATGTAAAGCTGAATATTGTAATGATCATACAATAAACTAGTTAAATTTTCAGCATACCGCTGAACCTGCTTATAACAAATTAAGGCATAATGAGAACCTTGTTTCTTGACTTGATAAAAATAACTCATTGGTACTATGTTAAAATGCACCGACCTAAACCCAAATATAAAGAAAGCAGAGTTTAATTGCACAATTCCCATAATTTGTTCTAAAAATTTATTTTACTAACCACCCTTTACAATTGTACTCCACTAGGCAAAATAATTTTTTTAATAATAGAGGGAAGTAGTACATGTATAAGTATTTAAATTTCAGCAGGTTTTGATGTTGTTAACTTTAATAATTAAATCTTCATCAAAAACAATACTCGTTCATTCGATAAGCAAATTTGACTCCCAGGCATCACTTCCTGTGGGGCAAGATATTTTTTATGACCAAAATAAAATTTTCATATTGACATTGAGTTGAAGAAAACATATGTAAAGCAAGTTAATTTCTTTTATATTACAAGATTAATCTTCCAGGCTATAGGGCCATGGTCTTGGCGTTAATGAACTACGCGTAGTACAAACTCAAGCTGGGTAAGCCTTGATTGGTCTTTTATTATTGTTCGTTCTCCTTTGATTTACCATTAGGCCTACGAGACCTGGCCTTCCTAAATCGTAAAAGTATCTTAAAATTAATAATTAAATCTGTATCCAAAACAATACTCATAATCACAAAAAAGCAAATTCTTTCACATACATCTGCGGGTATTTTGTGAGAATACATAAATATTTCTAGTACTACTGACCAATTTTTATTTTCTGAGGTTTATGTTATGAGCAAAATAGTTTTCAATTAATTGAGGAAGAAAACATGTAAAATCAATCTAATTTTTTTTATTATAGTTTCATGTCTATGTGGTATAACTATCAGGTTATAAAATTAATAACATACAAATACTTGAATCTATTCAAAACATAACCCTAAATCTCAAAAGTATCTTAACGCATAAAACAAAACTTACTTCTTATTTATTGAAGAAATTGAAATTGGAAAATAAAAGTCTAAAATAAATGGTTTTACAACAGTACATAAGTACCAATTATTGCGTGTTGTGAAATTTGTTTTTATAAAAAAACATCAAGGGGACTCCTTGCAACGCAGTGTGCCTACTATGTGGAAAATTTTCTAAATCAGGTCTTGATATTAGGATGAAATTAATAATTAAATCTGTATCCAAAACAATAGTCATAATCATAAAAAAAGCAAATTCTTTCACTTACATCACACTTGCGAGAATGTGACATTATTGCAGGGTATTTTGTGAGAATACGTAAATATGCCTAGTACTACTGACCAATTTTTATTTTCTGAGATTTATGTTATGAGCAACATAATTTTCAATTAATCGAGGAAAAAATATGTAAAATCAATTTAATTTCTTTTATTATTGTCTCATATCTACGTGGTATAACTATCAGGTTCTGAAATTAATAACATACAAATACTTGAATCTATTCAAAACATAACCCTAAATCTCAAAAGTATCTTAACTCATAAAACAAAACTTACTTCATATTTCTTGAAGAAATTGAAATTGGAAAATAAAAGCCTAAAATAAATGGTTTTACAACAGTACATAAGTAGTATACCTACCAATTATTGTGTGTTGTGAAATTTGTTTTTATAAAAAAACATCAAGGGGACTCCTTGCAACGCAGTGTGCCTACTATGTGGAAAATTTTCTAAATCTGGCCCAGATAATCAGGTCTTGATATTAGGGTAAAATTAATAATTAAATCTGTATCCAAAACAAGTCATAATCATAAAAAAGCAAATTCTTTCACATGCATCACACTTGCGAGAATGTGACATTATTGCAGGGTATTTTGTGAGAATACGTAAATATGCCTAGTACTACTGACCAATTTTTATTTTCTGAGATTTATGTTATGAGCAACATAATTTTCAATTAATCGAGGAAGAAAACATGTAAAATCAATTTAATTTCTTTTATTATTGTCTCATGTCTATGTGGTATAACTATCAGGTTCTGAAATTAATAATATACAACAAATACTTCAATCTATTTAAAACATAACACTGCCTAACATCCCAGCACATAAAAAATGTGTGGAGTAAATAATTATAGTATATAGGCTTTTCTATCGAACTTGGAAGTACAAGATATAGTTTTTAGGGAAAGTGTTTAAAGTAAGTTTTGATATATAAACTTGAAGTAGGGTATTTAAATGGTACTTTAGTTTGCTTTAAAAGTAAATTATCCTTTAAATTTTACTTCTATGACCATAAAACTAAAAGCAAAAACATACAATACTACGGAAAACATATAGATTCTCAGTACTATTTTTTTCAAATTCTACAAAACCTTTTATATTTTAATGGTGACAGAACGTGTTCAACTTGTTTTTCATTGATTATTTTTAGTAAAAATCAACAGATGAAGCTTTTTTCGTAAAATTAAGCTTAGTTTACTTTTGTAAACAAAACACCATTGCATACGATACGAATACGATGTTCTCTTCGGTGTTTCGGAGATTGGTGAATTTCTATCACGTGACCCCCTCCGTTTTTGACGGCCCGAGAAAAAGTGCGAGCTGCCTGCACTTTTTCTCGGCCCGCGATGTCGGGCGTATCACGCCTAGCCATTGGTCCGCGCGCTCACGTGACCACCTGGTTTGGTTGATCCGTTTTCTGCCTCAAAAATAGGGATTTTTCTTGTCGCCAACCATCGCGCCAAGACGGATCGCGGCCCGTCATCCGGCAAAAAAGGCTCCATGTAGAACCAGCTTTAACCTCCTTTTCCTGTACGGCGAGCTATCACGATCCCAACTAGGATGAGGTTTCTAGAACTAATGATGTATTTGCATCACTTATATCTTACCCAATGCATTTATTGCCTTGCACATTTTCGCTATTCAGTACACGAATGTTAAAAGGAACTTCTACCTTCTTATCTATACCATCTCTTTTGGAATTGCTTGGTAGTTAGGTTTCACCCCTTTAGTATTTTTTTCACCGTAGTTTGCTATTCAAATAACTTTCCTCTTAAAAAATTTTAAACAATCTTACAATTTATACTTTTCAATTTAATTTTTATCTTAGTGTATGTTATCTCAATGTTTTACTTGTGAATAATATTCGAAAATTCCAGACATTTGAGTAGGTTGGCGAGTAAATTTTTGGAGTTTCAAATAAACTTGTATAAGCTTAGATTAGAGAATCCATAGGGTGGGAAATACAAATTTTAGACTTAGTACCTTTAGAACTGAAATTTCTAGCTTTTGTCATACTCTTAATTTGCTTCACCGCCTGATATAACGTCCCAGTTTTTTTAATTACGTATAATATTGTCCAAATTATAGACCGTTAACCTTGCTTTGTAACATTACTAGATCATTATGACGGGCAAAGATAGAAAATACAATATATGTGTATTACGCTAATTCTCTGAGATAAATCCTTTCAACATATGAAATGAAAAAATTAATTGCATCCTATTAAAATCAATTGTTTCAAGGAATTCACACTAAAATTAAATGCATTAAATAATTTTTATCTATATAAAATGACAAAAGGCATTTAGCTCATTAACACTCGTTTTCACATAACATTAACTACCACCGTTGCAGCGTCTGTTGTCTTTTAGTAGTCTGCTCAAGCAATCCATATCTCCATCCTTCCAAGCCAACTGCCACTAGTTCGAATAGAGCTGTCACAGGCGCCGCCGATAGCTTTTTCCCAGCGGATTACTGCTCCGAAAAAATAGGATAATAAAAGAGTTAAGTTCTACTGGGGACCCCGCCAAGCTTAGAAAATTATAAATTTCTAATTTCCTCTGTCGTTTGGGTAGGTTTTTCAGCCGTTTCCTTTCTCTTTTCTTTGGGGGTGTTTAGGAATTGTCGTAGTGGAAAGAGGACAATGACCATTTTATGGTCATCGTTCGTGCGTAGTTCTGATTTCCTGCGGCCAATTATTTCCATTTCTAAACCGTAACTCCTCCTGGAGTCACGACTTGTGGGCGGCCCTCAACGGAACACCGCTGGGGTGCTCGAATTGGCCGCCTAGCGCCCTTCTCGATGTGCCAAGTTGTGGCTATTGTTTGCTTCTGATGATAATCGAATCTAACGAGTCTCTAATATGCAGGGTTGCCTGAATAATTTGATTACAAAGATTCCTGTCAATGTTATTACTCTGTGATTATGCCTCTATTATAGTGTTTTTGAAACTCAAGGCGCACGTAAAGAATATTGGCAAGTTCAAGGCAGAAGAGTTAAAGTACAAGCTAAAAGATTATAGTACTGAATCGGTGCGAGATGAAAATCTTTTGAAGAATGAAACAAAATACTTGATAATGATTACATTTCATTTAAATGCAGTTCATGCTTTGCGTTTGAAATTTTAGTGGAGATTTCTTTGATTCAAGGGTAAATCTTAAAAATTGTTACGTAGATTTTTTTTGTAGGAAAGGAATAGCACTTTCCCAAATTTATGACGAAGGAAAAAGTTGAAAGCATTTAGCTAGACTGCTATAACCATGTTTTAAAACTAATCCATCTCGGAACTTGTCTGTTGTTTCAAACTACAAGAATATAGGTTTTATATATACTGATTCCTTCGATCCGGATTGCCTGAACAGATTTCTGCAGAGTTAAGTCGGAAGGAAGTTGATTGTTATAGACGTATGATTTTAACAAGTTCTAAGTAATTTGTTTAATATCCAATAATTTTAATTACCTTCCATACAGAACTACAGAAGGATTAAATTGGTCCCTGAACGAGAAAACACGAATTGTTGAGAAATGAAGAGTAGAGTGGTGAAGTTTTTAGTAATTCAACATTAAGATGTAACTTCTTGTTTTGTATATTTTTTTCCTGCTAAGTACCTAACGTCTCTTGGAATTTGTAGTCTGTATACTTTCACCTGGCACGTTTCTCCCAAATGGTGTTGTTTTCCTTCCGAAACGTGAAGGAATGTCACTTGTGCTGAAGAAACGTCTAAATGTCCCACATTTTGTCTTCCTCGAGTTGAAATTTATATCACTTCTGTGAAACCAATCTTTCCAAAAGTGCTCGTTTGATAACAATTTGCTGCCGGTCGTTTTAAAAAGTTAATTGGGCCAAACACTGCTGGTGGAGAAATTGCTTGTGTCCCACTAATTGACACCACACTAACATTTTATTGGGTTATTTATCTGGTTTCTTTCTTTTTCTCTCTTACACCAGTTTGAATGTTAGTTTTTGAAGAAATTTTCAGTGTTTTATAAAATAACATAGATGTGTTAAACATTCGATTTCTTTTCTATAAATTGGTTTTAAAATTTTGATTCTAGTTGTATTTTTTTCTCTGGTTTTGAAGGGGACTTTTTTTTGAAATTACGCATGAAGTAAACTAGATTTCTATGACAATTCCAACTATTTTTCTGGTCTGATGGCCTTCTCTGGTTTCATGACATTAACATTTCACTGCTACTTTAATTTCATATATAAAAGACAAATATAATTTAAACATTTTCGGATAATTTACCTAACTATCCACACTTCATTTTCCTGTGAATTGCATATTTCCCCTGTATGTTTTTAAACAACATTGTAATAACAATACTTAAACATGAATTTTAAATGTTTTGTACATTGTAGTGTTTTTTTTTTCTTGGAGTGAATGATAAATTAGGATTTTAATTTTTGGCAAAATAGCAGGCTTTAGCATAATCAAGCGATTATTTGCAACATGTGAAATAAAAATCTAACTTTTAAAACGGTATACCATAATAGTGTCATGAAGACTACAAAATTGATGCCAGAGTCATTACTGTACCCCTTTGAGATTAGGGTTGCATTTATAAAAAAAAGGGGGGATTTTTTTTTGCCATTCGCAGCAATCTAAATCTATGTTCATAAGCGTCACAGACCCAGCTACAAAAATCTGCCAATTTATCACAAGGGCTCCCCATCGGCTAATCAGATACGTGGAAAGGACCTTAATCACCGAATGCCGCAAACGAACGAATATCCCCCTCCGACAACAAAGGACCGAAATGTCGTTTTTCCACCAACAGAGCCGAGGTGATTGTCCGCGGCGCTCTCCCAAGGCCTTTGGCGCCACTTTCCGTCGCCAAGCGCTCCCTGCTGCGATAAGCGCTTACGTCACCAATTATTCGGCCGGCTGGTTCGGAAGGGAAGAGTTGCGCGCGAGCAGTGACAACTGGGTTAATGACGGTCATGCTCGGGGACCCGCTCGCCGATAAGGCTCGGCTCGCGGTGCTTGGTGAGCCTCGATAAGCTAGTTTTTTTTTTCTCGAAAAAAAGTATTTGTGGAGAATCGAAGGTTAACTGGATTGAGGTGCTTTGATGGCGCCTGTAGGCTTAGATGTTATTAAATTCCTTTAGCCGGAGTTTTAAATATTTAAATAAATATTTTAAGAACGGAGGAATAAATTATCTATTTATTTTCAGTTAACTTAGTTAACTTAACTAACTTAATAAACTTAGGCCTTTAAAAATTGTAATATTGAACGCATTTATTGTTTATTGGACATTCATAAATCGATTGTCTTGTTGCACTTAATTTCCTAATTCTAGTTACTAAGTTGGGTCTTTCCTTTAAAAAATTTCGTTCATAACTCTGTTTTTATTTTATTATCTTGGAGGATCGATGAAATCAACTTGTCTTTTCATTAAGTATTGAGCTTGCATATATATACTTAACTAGCATTTGAAATCTCCATCTACAGTTTTGTTTGTAGCTGTATAGGAAAACTCCACTTAAAGAGTTCGTACGTGTAAGTTAAGTGTAACTTGAAAATCAAGGAAGAAACTCGATAAAACTCTTGTTACTCCCAAAATCAAATGTGTAACTAGCTTTATCAACCGGGGAAAAAAACTTGCAACTAATTTCATACATTAAAGCGCAACAATATATGGTCATACAACTTTTCAATATATTTTTCTTCCCCTTTGCAAACACTTGATATGCTATCTTGCTTTACTTAGCTTGGAATAGTGATTTGCTTATCGAGAAGTTGGCGCCGTCCTTATTAGTGACCGTGGGCGCACAGTGCCAACAAGTAGATACGAATGTAAGCATTGAAATCATTTATCAACTTAAGCTCAATGGGGAAAACATTCCTAACAAAGTTTAAGAGTCCATTTTCTTCCGTATTTGGGAATTATTTTTCAAAAAATGGTTCGACATTGTATCATCACAATACTATATTTAAGAACATTGTGTATGAATAAAATATTATCAATTTTAAAATACATTGTGGTGAATTTTATAACAATTTAATGCTCTTGTTAGCCTTTCACAAGTTAGTTTGACATTGAATCAGGAAGGAATAACAGGAAGGTTCTTTTGAAGAAAATTTAAATTTCTATGGTTTTTCATTCCACAAGGAAAAATAGAGAAATACTTAATTTCAAGGTGAAAAATATTTTTTCGAGGTATAAAAAAATGTTTTTGAGGTATCAAAGTTTAAGATAACAAGGTTATACTGTACATTATTTTCTTTTCAAAATATTAATTAAGTTTTTTTGTTTAAATTGTTAAAGTAACATTAAATGAGATTAAGAGGGAAATGGGGAACTTAATGAGCAATTTTCAGTATTTATCTTAAGGCACTAGAATTTCACTCATTTCACGACTTAACTTCCTCTATAATAAAAATTAAATTCCCAGTCTTTCACACTAGGTTTTTAGTATCGTTTGGTTCGTATTCGTCCTTATTTCTTCAACCCAATTAGCTGAATTCCTCTTTTTTTTATTTTCTTTAATTTTTTTAAGACATGGGGTAGATTCTCGCCCAGGAAGAAAAAAAAATACGTAGAGATAAGAAAAAGGAAGTTTACTTTCCAGCACTCTTCATCTTCATTCTTGTCATCTTCGAAAGAAGAGTGACGAAACATCCTTCGGAAAAACATAACGGAGCAAAAAAAAAATCTAGGTTATTGAAAGTTTTACTGTGAGAAAGGCAAAAACTGTGTACTAGATAAGTCATCTTTAATTTACTTTTGTTTTTACTTTAACATTTTCATTGCGGAAATTGTCCTCAATTGTTCTTTCCCCTTGTTAGAATTGATGTTATTAATTGGAAAGTAAATTAAATATATGTTACTATGATTTAAAATACTTGTTGAGTACTCAGATAAGATTTTCAAAACCTATACCGGTAAGTAGTTCATTTTCAAATTTTACCCATGGTTTTAAGTAGTTACTTAGCGAATATTTCAGTACACTTTATGGAATGAGTAATTGTAGTTTTTTAACAACATCAGATTTGATAGAACGTTTCAATCAAATTACCTCGTACACTGAAAAAATAGTATGATCATTCGTGATTCGAAAAGTTACAGATGCTGTGGACGGTAACTTTTCAAGTACCCGTGTAGGTTTTAACAGCTTTCATTTCCTGTATCGGTTAAATTTAGCCTTAGCTCGTAAAACAGAAATTCCAAGCTTTAATGCAGCCCACAGTGCATCACGCATGCTGATGTTGAAGCTTTTTCTTTGTCGTTGCAATTAGTGCTGTTTCTTAGCTTTTTTAACTTCTTGATCATCGTATATACGCTACAAAAAATCTTCATATGCTGTGTTTGTAATTTGTATTGATAAGACTCGTAGAAATTTATTAAAATTTGTCTATACTTATTTTTTACTTCTCATGTCAGCATTAAATATGTACTAAAATGTCTTCATACTAAAAAAACTTCGTCTAAAACAGTATTTTTAAAAACTTGGGACATCAGGGATCTACCCAGTTCTGAATTTTTGGGGCCCAGTTCTATGTGAAAACTGAGGGGGGGTCTGATTATTCTATCATTTAAAATCTGTAATTCGGCTAAATTTGTGAGAATGGTTTTACAGACGCTTATGTTCAAATTGCTTTGATTTCAAAAGTTTTATTTTGCCCATCTTCTGCTTTTTTTATAATTTCCTAAACACTTCCAAACTAATTTGGAAATACAAATGGAATAACGGCTGTACCGCATGACAGATGAATCCTTTGGCTCTCCCAAGGACAAGTAGTGAGGGCAGCCATAGCCATACTTCACGCCTGGTGTCCATCCGAAAGAATGGTATCTGCGGATCTGCGTTCTCATCCTGCGGAAAACGATCGCATCCGCGCCCGGGGCCTCTTTCTAATTGACGATCAATGGCCTGGCCATTAGGTAATGATGCTGGCTGAATTCGGATGGCACCGGAAGCCTGCATGGAGGAAGCCTGGTTTCTTTGTTGCCTTTCTTTCATCTGCTCCAGCGTTTTCACCTGCTGCGGCATTTATTGATTGGTCGTTGGTCTTGGGCGCGCAATTAGCCCGTGTGTCATTCGCGTTGTAATTTTTGAAGAATGGATCTCGTTGTTGCCACTGGTCTCTAGGGTATTTCCCCCCTTTGCTCTCACAAAGCGATATAGCTTTGCTGTGGGAACTGTGTTCAGGTGAAGGGCTGTGATTATTATTAGTTCACTTGACTTTTTAAATAGCTCGGTTCTTGGAGAGTGCAAAATAGCTTGGGAGTGTTTCTACGTACTTACTATGTCTGCTTAAGGAATCTTTTCTACGTGATGGATAGGGGAATTCGTAGGTTCTAGAGATTACTTAGTTAGGAAGTCTATTTCCAAACAATTTGTATAAAATTTTCAAGTAATTTGAAATCTTCCCATGGGCTGGCTCCAAAACGTAGTATGTTGTATTTTTTTCCGACTTTTCTGCAGTTTTTTTTACACGGCACTGACGACCTTTTCCATATGTGCTAACATTGATAACGTTTAAAAATCAAATAATGTGTATATAAATGTTTGGAAAAGTATTTAAATAGAGACGAAAAAATCAAAACTCTTTTGTGTAAAAAAAAATTAATAACTTCAGGTTTTAAGTTTCAGATATTTTCCCTCTTTTTTATGATATTTAAACATATTGCGTGATCTCATCTCTAAACTTTAAAGCTACTGCCGCTGAAGAAAAACTTGCGCACCCTTCAGAGAGAGCATCTTACCCAAAAGGACAACAAGCTCAACTAAGCTCTTAAATAAATATTAGCCAAACCCGAAATAACCACATAACAGCTGTTTAAACGTACGGGGTGGCCGCAGGGTGGCCGAGTGAGCCCATCGCTCTTAGCCTCTATATATTTACTTCATCCTCACCACTGCTTAATCTCCTTATAGCAAACATAATCTTCATGCACGTATTTTTCCGACCAACTAAATTCATCTTTCGTTTCTACTCGTGCAAACTTAAATTTTTCCCCCCATCAATATTTTTTATTTAGACAGTGGTGCTTCCTTTGGATTGGTTAATAGTATTCAATCCCGCCTTATTTTTCCTGATTGGTCTAACAAAATCACCAATGACGTCACTGTAAAGCCACACTTATGCGAAATTGTTAATCCACTCGCGCTATCTTCTCTTCATCCTGTAGTCATTCTTTGGAAGCTAGGATACCGGGGTATTTTCCTGCAGATTTTTATAAACATTATGGGTTTATTGTTGTACACAACGACAAGTTTTGCTTTTCCTTAAGTTCTATAAGGAAGCATCTCCTATTTTTTTCTGTTCTCAATCTGAATGTTCGATGTATAGCTGGCGAATGATATATAGGTTCTTTTCGAGTAGGCGTTACGTCCCAATGCGTTTTTTCATTTGGGTGACACAATGTTTGCAATAATTTGTATTGGTTACTTTTTACGTTCGGGTTTTCTCCATAAAGTCGCCTTAAATTATACACTTTAGCATCGAGCTCCATTGTCCGACGAGAGCGAGTGCTTGTGGGCGAGCCCCATTGTGTTTTTTATCGATTCCATGATGGGCGCTGTGTGTATTCTGGGGATTACTTGCTTGTTAAATCCGTTGGCTCGTAAATCCCCTGGCATGCAAGATTTAACGTTGCCATGGGAACGGCGGAGCAAAGTGGGACCCGGGAGGCCTCTTGGTGCGCTTAGTCATTCCGCGATTAGTGTGGTCACCAATGGTCACTGATCGATACTCTTTCGATCACTAAAGTTCTACCTCCTCATCCTTGTACCGATGAGCAGTATCGGTGATTTCAAGTATACCACAAAATATTTACAATACGTATTTGAAAGTATTCAAATGTTCCCGTAAATAAATTTATTTTGGAAGGTCGCCATACATCGTTATACCCTTGCATTTTTATTTATTTATTTTGTTCTTAATCATTGATAAATGCTAAATTATTTAATAGTATAAGGGTCATTCCCTCAAATAACGTCATGCAATACTCGGAGGTCACATATCAAATATTGCTGTTTAATGAACACTGGCAGTGGAAAAAATGCCTCTTTAGCAGTGAAAAAACAGTTTCAAAGCGCTGTGGTCACAGATTTTGGAAATCTCTCCCCCTTGCCACATAATCCCTCACATGCAGGACCCCTATTGTATAAAGTGACATAATTTGCGAACAACCCTTGCTTTTAGGTATCAATACTCGAAAATTGAGAATGTTAGGTATCAAATGCATTACTTATATTGAGAATGTTAGGTATCAAATGCATTACTTATGTTTGAATATCTGTTAATTACCTAACTTGGATAAGTAATTTATTATTTCAATCAATTATTTTTCAAAGCGTTTTGATGACCCGTTATTATTGAAGCATTAACGCAAATGGCATCAAGAAAATGCAGTTTTACCGAATTAATAATTTTAAGCATGAAAATAACAACTAAGATGGATTTAGATTCTTTCGAATATAATTGTTCTCCCATCTGACAAGTGACAACCCATTTGAGAAGCTTACGTTAATAAGGCTGTATTGTATTAGTGTATTTCTTCCAAACGAAATACTAAAATACTACACCTTGTGCGACGGTACAACAAATACAGATGTGAAAAGTTTAACTACTAGCTTGGTTAACTTAGAAAAGTTAACTTACTAGCATAGTTCAAAAATCATCCCTCCATCACTAGCAGTCGCGTTCGATTTTTCTCCATCAAACATTCTTCCGTTGAAGCTGAAAGGGGAATCCAGGCGTTCAATTCTCCTTTTAAACCGAGCTTAAATATTTGGATACCAAGTTATTTCAGCCGTGCAACAGAAGCACTATTTATTTTAAAGTATTGCTCTCAGTTGGATACTTAGTTCTAAAAGATTTCTGGCAGGTTACCAAAAACTGCCTCTCTCAAAGCCAAATTTCCCTTTCGCATTAGCATCATTTTTTTTATTTCGAGTTCCCTTTCAAATTGTTTGGCTCCTTTTGAGTTGTTTGAAACACAGAAAATGGCCGTCTCCGTCAAGGGAATGTTGTCCCCATTGTAATTGAATAAATTTCTCATTACTCACTCTCTTCAAGATTCGTTGTGCTCTTTAGTTGCTGGATATTTGATTGTATGGTCAGAATTTGGCAATCCTTTGATTTGTGTGGTAGAAATGTTGACTTTTCTAATATATCCTAGAAAAATTGCGTTGGTATTTTATGTTGCTTCAATTCTGTAATTAAAAAAGTTACTTAAATTTATTATCCTTATTTATAAATCCAAGATAGTTTTTTTTTATAAAAAAACTCCCTTTATATACATAGTTAATCTTTTTCTGAGTATTATTATTTTTTTTGCTCTTCTTAACCTCTTATTTCTTTACTACTACCCCCATACCTCAGAAAACTGCTATTTATCTGCTAATAAAAACCTCTGTATGATATTTTAAAAACATAATATTGTGTGATTAATCTATTGTAGTAGGACCGTGTTGTATCAATTAATGTGTACTTACTCGTATTATATTTATATGTGTATTTTTTTTTGTTTAAATCTAGTGATAAAATTTTAAATAAATTTAAAAACGGCTACATAGAATATTTAATTTGTTCTATTCGATTATTCAATTCAATATTCGATTTACCAATAGATCCGCCAAATTCGGTTTATCGAGATTCTAATTCGAATTGTGAAATATTTTGAGTATCAGTTTACCGTGTAATTTATTTATATTTTATTAAAAGATTGCTGGTCTATTTTTTTTTTTTTCAAAAGTAAAATTTGAAGTGTTAGTCATTGCGAAAATTCGCTGGTAATATCTGATCTGTGTGGTTTGGTATGGCTTTGCTCATAGACAATAGCCGCTCCATCAATTACGCCTCCCTTCCACCCCTGCCCGCAGTGGAACCGCCCGGTCTCCACATCCGGCGTTGCTGTCAGCTGAGGATCGTAGCATGACGTAATCGAGTAGTTTTCTGCCTCCCCCATTACGTCACCCGAGCCCACGCCCACCGAGCACTCTGTTTCCCCTTGAGCACGTGCTTAAGATCACGTGACCGACTCTTCAATCGGTCCCCGGTTGGCGACGGTTCGCTCGCGGGCGGCGCCAATGCCCTTGGCGAGCAAGGAGCAACCCTGGGCGGCGGCAACCTTTCGCGCGAAGGTGTTTTCCCGTGGAAACTGGAAGTGTTATTTTTGGCCCGATTTTCCTCTCGTTCGCGCCAAGGCGGAGGTCAGCGTATGTGGGTGAAGGTTATTCGCTGTTTGTTTATTATTGGTTATGTTTACATAATCGTTTCGTGATGATTTTGATGAGCGAGAAATTTTGTTTGATATATCGAAAATTAATCTCGGCGATGTACTGGGGTGGATAAATAAATTATCGTCTGTGCGGATTCCCCCCCTCTCATTGCCTTTGAAGCTAGCCGGTCGTTTTAATGGTTAGGGGACTTTGGAATAATGATAACGTCCAACTGCTGGGATGAAAAATATTTACTCGAACTTTGTATCTTTAAGATAGTGGTATTGGGAATTATTTGGTTGAGAAAATTTGGATTCGCAACAATCGATGATAGATAAATTTAAAACTAAAATTACTTAAGATTGAAAAGCTTTTTACGTAAGGTACTGGAATACTTGATAACAGTACAGGTTTTCGGAAAAAGAAACTTTCCTTTAGCAAGTACTCAAATACCAGTAACTTAGTACTTAGTATACCAGAAAAAATTTCAGTAGATTGCAATAGTCATCGTTTTTAAATATCTTGTAAGCTATCAATCCTTATAAATACTAACATTATGCTGTTTTTCTTTGAATAAGTATTACTTTTTGTCAAAGTAATATATCTGCTCTTAATTAAAATTTAACCAACCAACCAACTTAAATGAAATTAATGTTACTTTTGACAGAAGAATATATCACTTCGTATAGTTTTTCCAATCATATTTTTTTGTGGGATAAGTCTTATACGAAATTTTTTTCATATTTTTGATACCTTTTGTCCTCTCCTTACCCCCTTTATTTACGAAAAGAAAAACAACTGATAACTTACATTAATTTGACTGATAACAATCATTATATTTTTTATAGTTTTGTTGCAAGTTTATTTTAAAACACTCACGGGGTAAAATATTTGGATATATTCATTGAAATTAATGAAGTAATTAAATGAAATTGTTAAGAATTTCCTGCATAAATTTAAAGAAAGAGTGCATATATTATTAATTCTGTATATTCAATAATTTATACCAATGCAAATTTCATTAGAATCCAGGTACATCTAGTTTAAATAATTCAACATAATCCATCTCCCCCCTCGGGAAAATCCTTCCATTAATATCACCCAGCTCGGGGAAAATCCATGCCGCACCGATTTCCCTTTACATCCATATTTCAAGCGGTCCCAGCTCCGCCCTGCGTTTGCTCTCCCTGCCTTGAAGTGCTTTTCCCTGCAGCGCTAGCTTTGTTGACTCTGAAAATCGATGTGGTCGCCAACCGGGCGCTTGCTCGCCAAACCCTGGCGGCGCAATCAATTTGCTTTCTTTGATGCGAGGAGGAGGAGGAGGCTGCAGCAGAGCGGGGAGTGATCCCTCGCAGGCAAGGTCGCTCTCCTGGATTTCCGTTTTCCCACACTGCTGCTGGGCCTACAAGTGATTCTTTCTCATTAACTATGGAGCGCTCCTTTTCTGGCAACCTCTCTCTGCCTGTCTAATCGATAGCGGGCTCCCGGCTCTTGTGTCCCGTGTGGACGTGTAATTTTTTTAATTTTTGAAACCACGCCCCTTTTGCTAAAAACATTTCCCTTTGTATCCCCCCGCCGCCTCTCTCCAATTGAAATGAGCACTTTTTTGTGTGAGTTGAGCGGGAGGGATCTTGCTGGAGCCGACTCATGCCTATTGGAGACAAATATACGCTTGATATTTAATTAATTATTTTTGTATGTTATTATAAATAATATTTTTATTTTCCTTAGTAAATTTTTAGCTGCAGTATTCAGGAATTGAATGAATGGTATATTTTGTCTAACAGTAATTTTCCCCGTCTGTGTAATTTAATAATCTGAAAAATAACTGAAATTTTTCGAACCATGCTCGTTTAAATTTATTTTGCTCGGTATTCTTAAGATTATTTTTCAGTCAAAGCAAGAAACTATAAATTTTCCCTTAACACTTAAGATTGGCATTTTTTATAGTGTTGTAAAAGCTATGAACCATGTTTGTAAGCAGCATATTGTTTAAACAAGTAAAATTTAGACGAATTTTTTTTTTTTTTTTGAAAGAAGTAATTTGATTCGATTTATTATTTCAGATACTACCTTGAAAAATGTTATCATACGAGGTTTTAAGTTGGGGAATAAATAGACTTGGAAAGAAGTGGGCAGACAGGGTAAAACGCTTTATA
The DNA here is from genome assembly GCA_963680715.1 of Tetragnatha montana. Classification (NCBI taxonomy): domain Eukaryota; kingdom Metazoa; phylum Arthropoda; class Arachnida; order Araneae; family Tetragnathidae; genus Tetragnatha; species Tetragnatha montana. The sequence continues at coordinate 41,890,824 of OY796674.1, forward strand.
AATCTTGTTCTTATTGAGAGTAAATCAAATAAAGTCGCCTATCCTGAATTCGTCTAGCCAGGATATCTATTTATAAGTTAAAAATATCTGATAAAATTAATATTCACGATCTCAGACCAATCAACAATTTTATAGTTATTAAACTTGGATAAAAAAAAAAAGATTTTCATGAATATATTATGTATTTATCCCTCTACCCTCGTACAGGACTTGGCCAATTATTAGCCAGTGTGGTTCAAGAAACATTACAGCTCACAGGCTACTCCCCTCCCATTTCTTCCCAAAAGCGATCAGTTATAATTAGGATTTAACTATTACCTGCTCTTTTATTAGGGTTGTTGGGCAATCGCTCACGGCAGCCAACTTTTCTTTTATAGCCAGGGTTGCCGATCGTCTGGTTGGGGCGTGTCGGCGGTCGATGTTTGTTCCAAAAGAAAAGGGCCGACCAGAGGGAAGGCTCGCCCTCGGGCCCATAGGTTGAGGGGGCGAGCGAGCGCAGGAAGAAAAAAATTGAATAATGTTCCACGCAAGTACTATCACGATTCTTTACGTGATTGAGCATCGTGTTTTTGTGACCGGTCGGTGGGACTGCGAAATTATTGCTGTTGTTGTTGCCTGGGGCTGGTAGAAGCGGATAGATCCGGCTCGTTTTGTGTGGAATTAGTCTGGACGAACCCGACGGAAATATAATATCAGAGTGATGGTGCGTTTTTGTTGAGGTGGGAAAAATCAGACGTGTGGGGCGTAGGTTTGTTCATTGTTGAGGCCGACTTGTGTAAATTATCGGGGAGGTTTCCTCAAAAGGCTATAAAAAAAAATGCCAAATTTCATAAATTCATATTTTTAAGAGGATTTTAAGGCATCCTACCATATAGAAACTTACCAACGTAGCTGCTGTCAAAATAAAAATTATATTTCCTGAGAACTTTATAAAATAATTTTGAAATTGGTACTTTGTTTCAATGTTTTGATTTAAATGGATCTAAGTTCTTTATTTTCAATAGGAACTTTCAAATTTTGTTCTTTTGAATTTGCCAACAAGGCATTCTTTTAAACCTGTTACTTAAAGGAAGTATTGTGGAAGGTATTAGTCGGAACAAAGGATGCATCACTCCCAATATTAAGAAGTTTACACCTATATCTACTAGGATATTATTGGATTTTACTTATAATACACCTTGGAATTCCTATTAGCTTTTGTTTTAAATTTACGACAAAAAGTACAATCGAATTAAATTTACCTTAGAATGTGATATTTCTCATTAAATATGGTAGGTGTTCATGGGTCGATCCATCAGCCGATTAATGGGGCCGTTTTGCGGCCCCCGCACAAAATCAGCCTCCTCCTCCCCCTTTATTAAATTCATAAAATTGGCCCTTTCACAAAATAAAATTCAAATGAGCTTTTATGATTATTTATAAATAAAACCTCCCTCAAAATCTTTGAATTTTCACGATTTTCTAGGTTCAAATGCCCATTTTAACATTATTTACGGACCTCTCCGATTTGCTATGCCTGTGACTCAGCCTTTAAAGGCTGCTTCTCCTCGTATGTTGGTTGTATTGCGGATAAACCGGATGATAGATGTTCTTGTCTTTTCCGCAATGCCACCTAAGGTGAAGAGAAGTTGGCGTTACAGGCGGTATTGGTAGCCGTTCGAAAAGTCGGCTTCTCGTATTTGATGTACTGCGGAAAAACGGACTTGAATAAATAATAACAATGAATGAAAATAATAATAACGTATTTTCTCTTTTGAAGGTAGTTTTTATATAAATAGGATCATGAAATTTTATTCTATAGTATTTTTCTATCAATGTAAATAAAGATTATTATTAGTATTATTATTTTTAAAAGTTTCTATTTTTTTTTCACTTTCATTTCTAGATAATCTAATGCTTTCTGTGCGCCTTTGCCTTTAAACTATGTATAGTATGTATTACTTTATCAATTAAAAATGTTATAATTGGTATTGTAAGAATAATTTGAAAAATCAAATAGCCTTTAACTTCAATTTTTACAAAAATAATTTTTCTTTTCATAAATGTTCATTATGTTTTTTTTTTTTTAATTTAAAAAATGGGTCTCTTCAAATAAAACCTAGATCTACCGCTGTTTTCTTTTCTTTTCAGTATAGATAATTATGTTGAAAACATACTCTATTTCCTAAATGCTTGGAATATTTGCAATCTCTTTATTTATTTAACATAGGAACTATTTACATCCGCACGACAATTGATCTAATGTATTTTTGAAATGCCTATGATTTTGTGTTTTGTTGTAATTTTTTTTTGTATAACTTGGTGGTATTCGTATTCTGTAATCTTTTTGTTACCTGTGCATTTAGTTCTCAATTTTAGAGAAGATATTAAAAATCCTCAAGGGATAGGTAATATGGCCCGGGATCAGAAGTTCTTACTTCCAGTTTCCTAGTTTCCTTTGATATCGCCCGCTGCCCTTTTGAAAAAATCTCAAAAGCTGTCGTTCGCAATTACGCTGCCACTGCACAAAGCATAATACCGGAAAAAAAAATAAAAAAAAATAGTTTCGGCAAAAGTGAAAAAAGTTCATTGTGCAGTTTGCTTCACCTTCACCTCCCGCGGGTACCGAACGATACGAACGGGGATTCCGACGTGATACATTCCACTTAAAGCAAGAGGGGGGGATAAGTGAATAAATAAACAAAATTCTCAATTCCGCGCAGAGGGGGTGTTCCGTAAAAAGTAGTGCTTTTTTCATTTCGTAAAAATGCTTCCATCGTGGAGTAGAATGCTGCAAAACAAGGTCGTCTAGTGTTGTCTTCAGGCAGGGCAGGTCTGAACGGCTTTCCCACGCCTTTGTAGAAAGAACTACAGGGCATGCTAGTCGCGAAATGGCTTATAATTATTCCTAGGTCGTTATCGGCCCTTCCTGTTTATCACATTTTTTAATATTTGTTTTCTTATGAACTCTTATTAAATTTGCATAAGTTTGTTTTTAATAAAAACCAGGGACTGCCTTGCATAATGAGTTGCTGTTACTATAGTCAAGTATAAAAGTTCCTTTTAAATTTACCTATCTGCAGAAAACTTTACTTTTATTTTATGAAATATTTTCATTATTATTGAGTGTTAAAAAAGTGACCTTCCTTTTAATAAAATTGATCATTATTCTAAACTTTTTTTATCCCTCTTAAGTTCATTTAAATTTGTCCTGTTATGCCAAAATAAAGTATTTTTAAAAAATGTAAATTCATACTTAAGGGACAGTATTCCTTAAAACAATAATAAGTGTTTTTTGTGTGGTGAGGTATCTGCAATTTTTTGTGTCTCTAATCATACATATTTATTTTAGGTTTCCACTTAAGTGGGATTGTTGCTGCCCCCAAAACTTCTAGTAACAACACACATCCTAACTTTTCTGAGAATGACAAAAGATGTAGGGTTTCAATAACATTTGACAGGTAATTTATTTTTCTTGTTCTATGCAATTGAATCTCCAATACTATTCACTAATTAATTCCATTTTCAAATAGGATATCAAATCACTACTTTCATTATTTATTTCATGCCTCGCCTCTTTAAAAATTTAAGATATTTGAAGGTTATTTTTTTTTTATTTAATCTGTTCATTTTCTGTACAACTAAAAATACCTATATTATGTATACAATTTAATTTGGTTAAAACATAAATAAGCTATTAGTTCCCAACAATTCACCATTACATTTAGAAATTTGCTTCTAAATATAATGTATTTATTTCATTATAATATAGTTATGCATAATTCATGTAGAAAAGTAATCATTATGAAACTATTTTTAAAGAATTTTTAAGTTTAAGTTCCATTTCTTATTTTAAAGAATACATATTTCATGGTATTCTTTACCATTCCCCTTGGCATATCATGTTTTTTCTACATGTATTAAAAAACATCTATTTTGGTAAAGGACTATTAGTATTTATTAAACTTATGTAAAATTGATATTTTTCAGGTGTAAAATCACATCAGTGACTTGTACGTGTGACACTAAAGATATATTTTGGTGTCAACATGTTGTAGCTCTAGCTCTTTATAGGATACGAAATGCTGACAGTGTCAGACTACGTGTACCCATTTCAGGTAAAAAAACAAAACTAAAGTATTGAAGAGGTTAAAATTCTTGATCTGTATTAATGTAATTGCATGTTAAATCCCAGAAATTAATAGTTAAGTATTTTAATATCAATAAGTCATTAGGTTGAGTTAGCTCATGAATATGTGAAAAAATGTTCAGTGTTTAAAGAGCTTTATAGGATTATTTTAAAGATATTGGGTAATAAGTACTTTTTTTCAACAGCCAGGGTGGAATAATCTCCTCCCCTCCCTGTTTAAAGTTAAAAAATTTCCCCTCGTTATTGACTACTAAATTATACTAAAAATTCCCTATAACTCAAAAATTTCTCACATCCTACCCAGACATTTTTCCGACTATGTCACTGACCAGTATGCTACAAATTAAATTAAATATTATGTTACTACTAATAATTAATTTTTATTTGGTAATAAAGTGAATAAATATTATGCTTTACATACACTGAGATAATGTATTTTAAAATTTTTTATAAAATAGGTTTATGATATTAGTTGTAAGTGTAAAGTTACAAATAAAGTGAAATTCCAGCTATTCAAATCTCTTAGAGAAAAATTGAAAATTTAAAAAAAAAATGCTTTTCAGTTAGCTATACTTATATATTCTTTTGATGTGCATAATAATGATTTTAATGTCTTGTGTCTTTCAGAAACATTGCTTCAGTTGGATCGGCAGCAACTGCAAAAACTAGTTCAATATCTCATTGCAGAGCACCACACGGAAGTTCTACCAACTGCTCAAAGATTAGCAGATGACATTCTTCAAACAAAATCTCTCATTAACAGAATTGCCGGTGAGTGCTACTTGTACTAGGATCTTAGAATTTTTTGTTGGTATATGATATTACTTAAGATAGTTTATTTTTTCCCTGATACCAATCATTTGTAAAACAAAGCTTTGAGATATTTAGAGCTTGAAAAATAATTTTCTCATTTACGGTCTTTACTCCCTTTATACACTCATCAGAGGTCCAGATAATCTTACTTAGAACTTAATGGCATTTTAAAAACTTTGACTGTTTCTTTAATTTAATAAGCAATTATTATTATTCTAAATTAAGAATTTGGCAAAGTAGTGTTATTTTATTTATAAATCTTTTTGTTTTAACATTCCTAAAAGAATAATTTTATTCAGGAAACCATTTAATTTTTTTGCTTGTTATTTGGTCTTTGGTATTTATTATTAGATTATATATATTAAAAAATTATAACTGCCTAAAAAAAATCTTCCATGATTATTTAGAAATCTGTGTAAGCTTGTAAAGGCAAGTGTATTCATCTTTTAAAGTAGGAAACGTTCTATAATAAAGATTTTATTATTTCTAATTTTGCCTAAGGCAAAATTAAACCTCGATAGATTTTTATTTAATTTTTATTTCTACTTTTGAAACTTTATTTAAAACACAGGTTTTACTCGATACAGTATTATTACCTTTGTTGCTTCATGTCTGTTTTTTTCTTTCTTTCAGGGGCTCCTGACCCAACCGCAGGAGCTCCGGCTGATGAAGAACACAGTTGGCACCTAGACGAAGAACAAGTTGGGGAACAAGTTCGCACATATCTCTCTCAGGGAAGCTATTACAGTGCTAATAAACAGCTCAACTGCCTTTTTTCAAAAGTATGTCTTTCCGTAGTTTGTATTACTCAAAAATCAGTTTCTAACTGATGTTCCGCCTTATGTTAGCATTCATTGCAATTTTTTAAAAGTCAATTTAATTGTGTTGACATGAAATTTTCTATTGCTCTTTTGTCATTATAAAAAGTAAAGATGTAGGGGATTTTTGATAAATAGACTGCTTGTTAATATTACATTCATATATTATGAAACTAGTTTTCATCTGTCACCTAAGCTTCTTAACATCTGTTTAACTAACAGAAGTTGTAATACTCATTACCTTTTATAGGTCAAAGAGATGTTGAGAGCAAAGGATTCCAATGGTGGAAGAATGTTGCGTCTAATCACAGAACAGTTCCTAGCTGATCCTCGACTTGTTATTTGGCACTCTCAGGGTACACCCATGACTGATAAATGTCGGCAACTATGGGACCAGTTAGGTATGTGTATGACTATTTTACATAACTTTATGTAATACAGTAAGGTGAGGGAAAATAAACACGGTATTTGTTAACGATACTGCTTTATCCTATTCAATCCTAGATAATTTTCTAGCTTTCACCCATGATTGTGTTAAACATTGACTTAGGATGAAACTAGGATGATAAAGACTTTATATGATATAATGAATAAGATGATAAAAGACTTCATTATAAAATATTGAGTTCAAATATTAAATTTATAGGTGCCTGTATTTAAAAGATTGATTTTATAAATGTGTACCAGTAATCTGCTGACTCTTAATTTTTACTATTATAGTTTATTTAGTTCATTGTCTAACAAGGTGTCCATAATTGAAACTATAGTTATAAAAAGGGTTTTATAGGTCTAGTAACATAGTTTTATGTTTTATTACTTAGGTGCACTGTGGGTCTGTATAGTCCTTAACCCTCACTGTACTGTTGTTGAGCGTGGTCATTGGAAAACATACTTAGAAAAATGGGCAAATATGCATGTTTGCCCTCTTGAAGATGCTGATTTCAGGCCCATGAGGGGAAGCAGCAATAATCGCCGTAGACTCCTAGTAGACGATACCTCATCAGACTCTGATGATGATGATAATGGTAAATACAATTGTTATTGCTTATTCTTGTTGTTAGGATAGTTTGCTGGGTTGAGAATTACTAGTTTTGAATTGAAGATTATCTGTTTCAAGTCTATTGATGTAACACTATTCTTGTACACAACCAGAAAAATTGTAGTTTTTATTTAAAATCTAATTTTCAAAACAATTATTGGTATTCATAATTTAAGACTAATTGTTAACTTCTTAATCTCTTTTTGTTGTTTAACATATTAATTCTGAAGGACCCACTCAAATATTTGTACAGTCAAAGGTAATATCAGCCAGTTGAATAATGAAGGGATTGATATTTTAACTATACTCTGGTACCCTAGTCTTATTCTAATTCTATTAAAGTTTTACTTCTCTTGTGCATGTCTATTCCTTTCTTTTATCCTTTGAACAAAAGCTACATGTTCTAGATCGTGCTAAAGAACGTTCACTGTCATCAGGGCATCATCGACCTGGTACAACCTCTCAGCTGAGAACAATTTTTCATCGAGCTCTAGAAGCCTGCCATTTGAGCTGGGATGATCCTCACTTAAAATTTATTTTAAATAATGATAGCCTTAGTCCAAACAGTGAAACTCCAGTTTTAGGTACCTTCAATTCTCAGGGACATCCCCTTTGGCCAGGTAAGAACTCTTCTTCAACTTCTTTGGCATGCATCTTCTAAGTTATTTTAGATACTTTTCAAATATGTTATGTAGCTATAAAGGAGTTTTCTTGCCGGTTACTAATGTTACAATATATGTTATGAGCATTTTTAGTGTTAATGACCATTTCACTCTAAGCTGTTTAACAAAATTAACTATACATTATTTATTTTCTCAATTATTACCAACCTGTTGTCTGGCAAGTCTTAAAATAAGCCTTCATATACACTGTTATCTTAGTTTGATTTCAAATTTTGTTCCATATGAAGTAGCTTTAGATTAGATCCATGAGGGCTCTTTTCTTCTTCTAGAACATATCCCAACTGCCTGTGCTAGAGTAGAAGCTTTGCGATCTCATGGTTACCAACCAGAAGCTCTGAGGTTAGCTGTCGCCATCGTAAGAACAATGAAACGTCAACAGAGAGACTGGCAGTGCCGCTGGCAGGCTGAACAGGATAGAGGAGGTAAATATCAGAAGTTAATATGGATGCATTATTATAAGAGATGACTTATTTTCTGTTAAGTCAAGTTAACTTGTATTTCTGATTTCAAATTGGATTGTAATTTCATCTCTTGGAATTTTTTAGTTGCTCCATGCTCAAGTTCAGGGATAACAAGCAACCCACTGCACTATAATTCTGAAGGATGGATTGGTCATCCCCTAGATCCTATCGGAGCTCTCTTTGACACCCTAGCTGAATCATCTCTCATTCCTGAAACTAAATCATTTGATCAATATTATGGTAACAATTATTTCATTGCTGGAATAGAATTCTTAATTTGTCAGAGTCTGGGTTAGTATGTTTTTTTGTTAATTAAGTGAAGTAAAGTATCAAACAAACTTTTTCTCACTTATTCCTTCGGTGGAAGTTTCTTCCTCGTGATTTAATTATATTACAAAAAGATGTGTTCTATGTTTGATGTAGAGCTCAACCACTTAGAAGTTTTTTTACCAATGTGTTTCTTCTCCAATCAGAATTTTTTTTTTCTGAAAAAGTTCTGCCCTGCTATACATACACAATTGTTCAAAATTTTGTTGCTCCTATCCTTTTTGGGGTAAACTGTTATTGATAAAATACTATTGGTATTAATTTTCAATTCTAAGTCTTGACGTAATGTTCTAACTTTTTGAGCTCTGTCTTTAGCTCTTCTATTAGAAACACTTTTATTTATTTCCATTTTTTTTATATTTGATTCCAAAGATTTGCCGAGGAAGCTTTAGAATACTTAATTTCCATTTCCAAGAAATCATACAAACCCTATTTATTGCTCTGAGAGTGCAAACAATCATCCATTACTTGTGAATAACTCATTTTCTTTATTTAGATGTAAGTATCACCAATCCCTCAGGCGATGAGGGCAACCTGACGCCTCGGGAGAGACCCAGATACCACCACGTCTCTGTCCCTGGGAGCCGAGACCGGAGTGAAACATATCTGTCTCTAGCTGTGGAAGCGGCTCTCATAGGGTTGGGGCAGCAGCGAGTGATGCCTGTCGGCTTGTATGCTCAGGAAAAGGCTTGTAAGCATGAGGACCGCCTTATCACAAAGCTCCATGACATTGATTTGGATGGAACTTTGGTAGCTGTGCTTAGAAAGCAAGCCATGCTTTTGCTGGAAGGTATGATTTAGATTTATTGCTCTGGCTGTTTGTTATTACTGCCAGTTTTATTTATTTATTATTTGATGAAATAGAAGTTTTAAACTTCTATCAAAATGCAAGTATAGTCTATTTACTTTCCAGACTACATTCACCTATTAAGATATTTAAAAATGCTTTTTCTGTGTAGAATTGTGATGCTGATTATATCCAACTCAACAAATCCACAATACTCATTTTTACAAACACATTTAAACACTTCCATTATGCAATTCTCGTGTCACTGAATTTAAAAAATAATAATTTTCCCTTACAAGAGAAAAGTTAAGGGATTTATTGAGTTTGATTAATATTTTGATAGTAATGCAAAAATTTTATATTGTACTCAAAGTAGCTGGTAAACTTTTGCTATCCATTTAAGACTAAATTGTTTTGCATTATTTTTTGATAGTTTTAATTTACTAATGTTCAAAATAATTGTATATTAGTAATTTGTACTTATTGAGTTCATCACTAGTTTTTTGACACTTTCCCTGCATTATCATAAAATTTTCAAAGTAATGCTCTCAAGTCATGAATGCTGATGAAAAATATCTCATTAGATTATTACCACAAAGTCGTGATTGATTTAGTGATTTTGCATAATTTTTAATTGCAAAATTCAGCAAAAATTTTAAAAAGTCAAATTCAAATGAATACTTTGATCAAACATTTGATGGTTTTAAAAGACAAATGCATCTTTTTAATCATTATTTTCAATGTGATTAAAATGCATTGTATTTTGTATTAAAGGTGTATTAACTCTCTTTAGGTGGCCCTTTCAGTGGATTGGGATGTGGTATTCATCCTGAGAGTGTTCCCATGCATACTTTTGCAAAATATTTATTCACTGCCCTTCTGCCATATGATTCTGAGCTTGCCTACAGTGTTGGCCTTCGAGCTATGAGGTAAACTTCTTAAATACTTGCAAGTTGTTTAAAAACTGTTTTTGTGTAGTGATTAATTGCTTTTGGTGGAGACACTGTTATTAAAATCTTCCTTCTTCTAGGTTACCAATTTTGGAAGAGCATGATGATTCTGAAGAAGTTGCAATCAACCCATCTTTAAATCCTTCTGTCCTCACTAGGTATCCTCGGTGGTTCACGTTAGGGCATATAGAAGTTCAACAATGTGCTCTTGCTTCTACTATGCTCTCTGCTGCAAAAAGTAAGATCTCAATTACCTTTTGACAATAAGATATATAATATATTTATGTGTTTTTTTTATCATTTTTTAAAATTCATTTCAAACAAACTATACTAGACAACAGCATTTCTTGACAAAGGAGAAATAAGCTGAAAGCAAATAAAGAAAAAAGTTCCCAGTGCAATGTTAAAATTTTGAATGAAATTAGGCACTTTACTTTAGAAATTTGATTAGTTTGTTAAATCCATGCTTATAATTCATTTTTGGGTCATAATTTTTGTAAAATGCTATGTATTTTCAATTTTGCAGTGTAGTAATTCTTTTAGAATTGAAGGCATTTAACCAATGAGAACTCACAGATGATCTGTTAACTTAATTTTTCTTCTGCTTGTCGTTATGTCATGAACAAGAAAGATTGTAATCTAGTATAGTGAACTGGAATTTTTTTAGTTGAAACTCATTTGCATCAAATGTAAGCAAATTCAGAAAAACATATTTAAAAGACTTAAGCAGATTCATTTTTAAGAAAAGATGCATCTTGATTTGAATTATAAAGTTCAACTTACCACAATTGTTCTAAAATTTCACAGATTATGCATTTTGTTGCTGGTTATTGATGATACAGTTAGCTATCTAAAACAGACAGAAATTTTAATCATTCTTACTTCATAAAATTAATTTATTTTAGTTGGAGATAGTTTCACGCATTATAACATCTTGAACAGTTGTTAATAATCCAATGCCATAAGTACTCATTTTTTATTTTTCCAATCTTTCTCTACTGTAGGCGATGTAGTGAAACTGCCAACTGTCTTGAAATCAGCTCAACGTAACATTCACAGCTCCTCCCAACTGTTCAAGCTTGCCCAAGATGCGTTTCGCATAGCCGTTCCTCCAGATGGGGGAGGGCGTCACCCAACTCTCCTAGACGCTGCCTTTCAATTAGGACTACAGGTATGTACCTCCAGATTCAAACTAAGATTTGTGTACACTTTTCATTTATTTCTCTCTTTTAACCTTGTTTTATGATTTGAGGTAACAGATTTTTTACTCAGATTTGAGGCAATGCAAAATAGATTTTGGTTATTAGTTTGGTAGATACAAATGACTGTTTTTATTCCCCCGAGAACCATCTTCATTGGACTTGTTAAGAATGTGGTTAATACGATAATTTTTAACACATTTATTTAAGGTTGATTTATTGAGTGCAATAATCTAGAGAGCAATTGTTCAGTTTTAATTAACTTTTTGCCTCCTTTACATATTTTGTCAAAAGAACAATCAATGTTTCATGTAATCAACAAACAATTAAAGTAGTTTTCTTTGTATACTTTCATTATTTATAGTATGTTAGTTCTAACATTGCCCCCAAAAGTAGATTTTTTTTACTTCCTAGATACTTAAAGAAATGTGTTTGTTATAAATAATCAAACTATTGTCATTAAAATTGTAGGTAATGCGAATGACACTAGCTTCTTTGAACTGGAGAAGAAGAGAAATGGTGAGATGGCTAGTGACATGTGCCACAGAACTAGGCTTAGAGGCTGTAATATCAATTATTCAAAATTGGTATCAACTATTCTCTCCTACAGAGGCAACAGGTACAGTAATAATTGCAGAATGTGTGCTTTGTATTGCTTTCATGTTGAGTTGACCTTTTCATGTTGAATTGTGTGGTGTTTGTTGTGCAGGTCCTGTGGCAACTACCGTGATGTCCCACGCCACGGTGATGCGCTTGAACCTGGACTTCCTGCAGCAAGAGGAGCTGGCCAGCTGCGCCCGCACCCTCGCCCTCCAGTGCGCCACCAAAGACCCTCCCAACTGCGCGCTCAACGCCCTGACGCTGTGCGAGAGCGACTCGTACGCCTTCGAGGCGGCCTACCAGATCGTGGTGGACGCGGCGACCACCAACGTCATGACGTCGTCGCAGCTGTTCACGGTGGCGCGCTACATGGAGCACCGGGGCTACCCCCACCGCGCCTACAAGCTGGCGGTGCTGGCCATGAAGGGGGTGCACCTCGCCTACAACCAGGACAATCACCCCGCCATCAACGACATCCACTGGGCGTGCGCGCTGGCGCACTCCCTCGGCAAGCCCGAGCTCACCAACCTGGTGCCGCTGCTGGTGAAGAACGTGCAGTGCGCCACGGTGCTGTCGGACATCCTGCGGCGGTGCTCGATGGCGGCCCCAGGCATCGCCACGCTGGACACGAAGCGGCGGTGCATCAAGCCGCTCTCGCTGGACAAGCCGCCGCTGCGGCAGCTGCTCGAGGCGGCCATCCTGGCGTACGTCAACACCACGCACTCGCGGCTCACGCACATCAGCCCGCGCCACTACGGCGACTTTATCGAGTTCCTGGGCAAGGCGCGGGAGACGTTCCTACTGGCGCAGGACGGCCACATCCAGTTTGCCCAGCTGGTGGACAATATGAAGTCGGCCTACAAGGGCAAGAAGAAGCTCATGCTTCTAGTCAAGGAACGCTTCGGCTAGCAGTCTTGCCAAAGCTGCTTTTCTTTCTCTTTTGTACTACGGACAAACCGCCGGGTTGATAATATTTCCCCGAAAAGCTGTGATTTGCTGAACAGATGGAGATACCTGATACTATGGGCCATTATCCCATCGAGTATTGTTCCAGGTGAGCAATAGGAAAATGCCTTTTGTCAGTTACTATATTAGCAGGAGTTGCTGGACAGAATCAATGCAAAGCGAGGGTCACAGATGGCGTTTTTTAGAATATGTGCCTTTTATTGAGGTCAGACATGTTTTTAACTATAAAATTTTAAAGAAATTTATTAAATTCCTTTATTTATTTATTTTGTTACTAAAAAATTCTTAAAACCTTTGTTTTATTCAAAATGACACTGGCTTGTTTAGCCTTTAATTATTTTTACTCAAACCAACAAAACATTCTTATTTTAGTTCCAGAATTGGTGAGAGCAAAAATTTAATATGTTTTCAGCATAAAAAAAAATTCTTTTTCTGTTAGAAACTTTTTAATCAAGAACCAATATACTAATTATCTACTTAATAGATCCCACTGAAGCATTATGGTTTAAACTTTTTGGTGGTTTTAAATCTGCTTTATTTTTCAAAGCAATACTCATAAAATTTTCTTTGTTTAAAACATCTTGAAGTGCTGCCTATTGATAGAATGTGTTCATACTTCTTGAAAATGGCCATCTCTATGGGAATGGAACATCTGAACATTTCTGACTTGCATTATCAGACCACTCAAAGCATTTCTAAAGACAAGAGTAAGCAAGGATTACACAAGCCTTGAATGGGTTCATCAAAATATTTTTTACTCTGAATGCCAGGGGAATTTTTTTCGGGAATGTTTTTATGTTGCATGGAAAATGCTAGTTTCTACCTCACAAATACTTTTCTTTTGTACAAAATACATTTGAGTTAGTGGCCAATTCTCCAGTCATAATTGACAAAATGTGCAAATAATTACACAAGCACCTATGCAAAATGTGCAAATTGACACTCCTCATACAAATACTTAGTTCACTCGTATGTTACCTTTGACCAATGTCAGTAAAACCTTGTGATTTTGTTTTTTAATACTTGTGACTAACACATTCATTAACTCTAAGCTGATACTTATGTTTTAAAATTTATTTTATTGCTATTATTTTTTTAAAAACCTTGAAAAGGAAGTTCTCAAAATTTACAGCTGTAACATACAACTGAACAGTTCTCTTGTGATTTAAATTAATTTTATTTGTATGAAGAATGTGTCATTTTGTCCTTCAAGATGTAAAGTTGATAGTTTTAAGGTCAGACTATGTTTGTATATTTTTTGTAAATGTTTGTGTATTTGTAAATAGTAGTTGTGCATTTGCATTAGGACCAAGCATTATGATGCAGTTTTAGAATTATATATTTAAAAGAAAACCTTGTGCTAAGACATGGAAAATGTGTTTTGTTGAATAAAATTTATCAGTTTTTTTTTAATTCTCAGATGAAAAACCAATCTCACACCTTTAGAAATGCACTCAGTTTCTTACATTGAACTCAAATTTCATTTTTATACATTTTCCTCATGTAAGGCATTTATATGTACATATTAGATACAAAAGTATTAAGCTCCTTTTTAAAAATATTGAAAGTGTTTTTCAGTAAACAAAAGTTCTATATTTCAGAAGGCTAATATTTTACTTCCCAAAACCTCAATATGCTTTTTGTCAGTATACCTCTGCATTATTTAACATATAAAACCGTAACTCTTCTAGACGTCAGACTTCTTCCACTTCATATATAGTGTACATATATTTTGCCTTGAGAGGAAAACATACTTGCATTTGATCTGGTTATTTTCAATGTACTATGTTTACCAAATTGTAGAGGAATTATGGATTTACCGGTGATTTGGGAATGCATCTTTTGTGACTATTTTTGCAATTTGTTAATTGGTCTAAGATATAAATTTTTTAGTACTATGATTGAACAATGTTCAGTTCAATTTGATCTTTATACTTGTTTCATTATGTAGGTTTCTATTTAAGTTGATGTTTGTGCTCCATATCAGAACAACTATTAGAAATAACATGTAATATCTAACCCTTAAGCATTCTACTGAAACCATTAATGCCGTTTACAATCGTGCTATGCTTCATTTGTTCCATAAAATCTTGGAACAATAGCAATATAAGCATTTAGATTAAATTTGGTTGGCAAAAGGAAGAATGAATGAAATCTTCAAAGCAATAATTTGATTTTATAAAGATAATTTGTTTAAAGGTTGTGGCACACCTTTTTGAATTTTAATCGAGTATTGCTTATAATGTTATAGCTCCAAGTTCTGTATTGTTATTTCCCCATGAACTGTAATTTTTTTGCTGTGGTTAATCCTTTGTTCTCAACAGCTGTTTTTTTTTTGTGCAGTGTAATTTTTGTCACGCTAAAATGTACCTTATACCTGAAAGTGCATCACCGAGGTGTTCGCTTTCTTATCTATGCAGACATGTGATTGTGTGGGGCTCTTTCCTCTTGCCATCGAAAAAGAAAAATGTGAACGACTCTGATGGCTGACTTACTTGCTACCAATTGGCCTTTCTGTCTCTGCAAATGTTTTCTGGAATAAACAGCCTTCCAGCCACTGGCAGATGAAAGTTCATTTACCGTCTCTAAAGCTCAAAAATATTTTGAATCTGTTGTGTTCTTTGTTCTTTTATCATGGACACTTATTTAAAAAGGATACAAGCTATTTTTTGATCATCTAATTTGCTGCTGGGGTGAAAAGCACTGGTAGTGTGTAAGTCAGCCTTGTCAGTTTAAAGCAAAAAAAGCAGATGCAATATTTTTTATTCCACTTGGGAAGAGCATCGACCACAATGACAACTAGAGCAATAAGTTGAGTCGCTTCAGTTCAGTCAAAACCAGTGCCCCGAATACCTGATGGCCATGTTCTCATTACATACAAATCTTATGCAACTTCATGAACTCTCCAAACAAATATATTTACCTTAAGCTTAGTACAAAATATTTTTAGCATTTGTGGTGTCGACCTTCGACTGCGATGTAAATTTGCCAATGGAGTAAGCTGTGGACTGCAGGCACAGCACTTTTTATAAGATTGTCTTGTACTTATCAAAATTCCATACTGGCCTTGCATTATTTGCTTCATGCATAAGACTATAAATTCTTAGGATTTTTTTTTCAAACTTATTTATACTGAATGCTGCCTTAAATGTTCAGTTTTTCTGCTTGTTTTACTCTATTTAAACCTCAATTTTCCTTAGTATTTCAGAAAGTAATGTTTGAGCTAGTGTTTTTCTTTGAGCCAGTTCAGTTTTGTATCATTTTATTTCTTGCTACCTCATTTTTTACATTAAAACAAGGGATAGATTGCTGAGAAAGCAATTTTCGTTTTCAAATGGTATAAACCTAGACTGCTTATTACTTTTCATTTATAGATGTAAATAAGTTCCTGTTATTAAAGTATTTCAAACACAAAACAATCATTTTTACTCTAGCTAAAGAATTAAATATGAGGACTAAAATGAAATGAAGATGGCGTGCTTCACTAAAAAGAATTCATTTGTTCCCACTTTGTAGATACTGTGCAAAATTTGAGACTATCATTTGTGTGTGTTTTATTCCTTATATAATTGTACATTTCATTTTTATTACTTCTCTTGAAGATAAGTTATTTTTATATTTATTGACTTTTGTTTGCATTGTAAAGATCACGAAAAGACTTTAAAACATTTTTGACTATAAATACTGTGATTATTTGTTGCTTCATTTTGTTAAATTATGGTTAACAATTTGTATGATCTTTTTATATGAGCATATTTATGGTAATCCTTTTTCTGTCCCATCGTCTAAAAAAGAAACTCAGATAGCAGCAGAAAAAAAATCCCTTCCGTTTGTTACAAACACATGGACTATATGCTGAAGGATCCATCTCTCATTTGGAGGAGGGCGAGACCATTTTGTAAATTAAATGTTGGTCCTTCCATTCATATCAAGTAATACTGTGTAAGTCCAGTGCTATGTACATAGTGTGAAGTACTCTATGCAACAGGAATGTCGTTCATACAAGTATCTTTTCTAGAACTGAAGTCATTCTATATCTAGTATCTCCATTCAATGAGTTTTTTACAACTTTGTTAATATGTGTTGAGGATTGATGGCATGTTTTTTTGGAAAATCTTGGATTGCACTGATAGGTATTTGTTTTTTGTAATTGTGTTTCAAATTTTAGGTGGAATTGAGGAAAATTGTGTAAGAGTGTCTCATTTTAAATCCTAATAGGCTTTCAGTTAGCAGTCTTATTTTATGCTCAATGATTTTATATTTAATCTTCAAAATTAGCTTTATATGAAGAAAATTATATAGGTAATCCATTTTTAGTTATTAAAAATCTGAATTTAATTTTTTTTGTATGGTATGCAACTTAAATCCAGGCATTGTACTTTTTTAAGAAATTATATTATTTCAGGAAATTAATTTTTCAAAAATGCATTAACAATTATTGTATTATTTAAATAGTTATAATTGTATAAAATATATTTTTAAAACCTAAAGTTGGTTCATTTGTTGTTTTTATTTAACAAATATTTATTTTGTGAAGCTACTGCCTCTAAGAAAAAGAAATTCTTAAAAAAAATTTAGCCCCATTTTTAGTGATTTTGTTTGAAAGGCTTACAAGTTCTCAACGGTTTTGCTCAATTTCAGTGAAACATTCCGTCATACTTTTTTGTGTTATATTTATGCAGAGATTGGAGAGAAAATCAAAATTATATCTTGCACCCTGGGAAGCATGTTTATCAATCCTTAACTCTTATGCATTGTTTTTACACTTGTTTTTCATCATTCATTGTTCATATTTTCAATATGTATTGATTGTTGATCACTTTTTCAAAAATCCCACCTTATGTTGTGTAAGTCTTTGTTATGATATTTAATTCTATTTATTCTGGAAACTGTGTTATTTAATGTCTTATGTCATTGAAAAGAAAAGAAATCTGTAATTACAATAAAGGCCAGTTTTAGTGTTACATTCTCTTATATAGACTCCACTTGGTTTTCTTTATTCTTCATTTATTCTTTTAATTAACAATCTTCGTAATGTAAATTGATTTGGAATTTTGTACATAAAGTAAGTAAGAAGAGCCCTGATAACTTCATCAGGATTCCCATGGGTCAGGGGATTTTGTTAAACTTGGGAAAATCATACAGTATTTTTATATTGCTTTACAAGAGTTTACAAAGCATAGGGGACGAAGGAAAAAAACTGATGGGGAAATTTAGATTATTCTGTCAAGGTGAAAAGAAAATAAATACAACAATGATAAATGCACAAAAAAATTGCAAAATAAAAATGTTTATATAACATACAAAAACAAAGAAAATGGAAATTAATTTACAAATAGTATATAAATTATAATGGCTGAAGGCTGGGTGGATTGCATTACGAAGTGGTTAATTTTACGACAGTTGAAGCATGCTCAGTAGTAGAAGTTTGTTATTACGTGTTTTATAACATTAAAATTACGCTTTTGATCAATTCTGGCATCAGCACCAATAGCCCAGTGGTATAGTGTGCAGCTAGTAACCCAATGGCCCCTGTTCTATTCCTGTCTGCTACTTTTGTTGTTATGTTTTAATTTAACTTGTAATTTTTCAAAAAATAGCGAGTTTAATGATATAAATATGCTTCAATTAAGTGAAAAATATAGATCCAGATTGTTGTATTAATTAACAAGTCAAATACATTTCTTTTAAAAGCGTGATAATTGTCAATACTAATCAGATAAAAAGGTAAATTGTTTATACTTTAGGAGCAAGACAAAATAAATAATTTACAAAATGTTGCTTTGTGAAAACTGGAATTTGATAAGTTGCTATTTTTAATGCCTGAGTCTCAATTTTGGCTCTGGAAAGGAAAAAATATATACTATTTATTAAATGTTCTAAAACCCAAATTTCTTTTAAAATTGTCGTGGGTTGCTAGTTTCTTTTTTATCGGAAAATCTTCAGAATTTATCTTGAGTCAGGGAAACTTATTTCCAAAACTGATCGGAAACCCTGCTTTATCCATCTCAAATGAGCTCTAAAGTTGTAATTCAGTTGAAGGGTTTATAATTTAATTATTTTTATTGAGCAAAAAAAACTTGAGTGGGGACCCAGTTCATAAGTGCTACAAGTTCTTGCAATTTTTAATTGTAATCTAATAATTTTTATTGAATATTTACTCTTCTTATTAAATATTTCTTATGTTGCAACATAATTTATGCGTCATACATGGGACATAGGGACCTGGTCCACGAAATTCGTACTAGGTGTTACCAAAACGAGTTAAACCCCTGTTTTATATGGTCAAATTTCCAAAAATTTTCTGGGGGAGAACACCCAGACCAGACCCTCCTTTTTGTACCTAGAAGTTAGAACTCTATTTTCCACAATTTTTTGTAAGTTCATGAAGATGCAAATCCTACCTAAAATATATTAAAAAGCTACATTGAACTTGCTAAATATGCATGAGAGGGGGGACTTAAAGGAATAATTTTGGGACCTCCCTCAACCCCCCCCCATAACTTTTTAAAAGGATATTTCCTCCCCCCCCCCCCGAATTTAATTTATACGCCACTGATAGTCCATCTACTTTGCATTGCATAAATTTATCACCCAGCCAAAGAACTTCGTTAAACATTCTTCATCTATCCATTGATTGTGCAATCAAATGCACGTCAATACTCGGGTTTCTGCTGATTTAACGTAGGTAAAAAAAGATTCACTATCTACTATCTGGTTTGTTTTCGATTTGCGACGCCTACTTCAACTACGCTCCAGCCACCTAGATTAGTTATGAATTGTGCGTTACCGTTTCGTTTGTACACGATTTTATATTTTTAGATAGTCCTATTTTGCATACTTAATAAGTTTAACGTACCTTTTTAATATATTTTTAGGTAGGATTCTCATTTTGCTGAACTTAATATGAAAATTAATTTAATTAACCGAGTTCAAAGAACAAAAAGGGGGGGTCTGGGGGTCCTCCTCCAGAAAATTTTTTGAAATTTGACCCTAAAAAACAGGGGTTTTACTCATTCTGTTACCCTTAGTCCAAACTTCGGGGAGGGGCCGAGGGGGGATCTTGGATCTTTTATTTTATCTTTTTTTAACACCTCTATCTTTTATTTGAGCCACAAATCCGTAATTTTTTTCGTAGATAGAAAGGTATCCGCGGGCCGGATGAGAGGGCCTCGCGGGGCCGCATCTGGCCTGCGGGCCGTAGTTTTGGAGCCCCCTGATTTAGGTCCTGAAAAAGTTAATATAAGAAAAGTTGTGAGGAACAAAATTACAAGTAACCAAGGGGGGTCTGGGGGTCCTCCCCCAGAAGAATTTTCGAAATTTGACTAAAAAAACCAGGTTTTTAATTAGTTTTGGTCAAATAGTCCGAATATTGGATATATATTTTTATATAGGATTTGCATTTTGATAAACTTAATATTAAAAAAGTTATAAGTAATACAGTTCCAAAAGTACAAAAGGGGATCTGGGGGTTCTTCCCTAGAAAATTTTTTGAAAACTACTCTAAAAACAGAGAAGAGGAAGACCTAAGCTCCGTTGGGTGGATGCTGTTGAGGGGGACTGTTTGACCCTCAAGACTAAAAATTGGAGAAGTTTGGCTGCTAGCAGGGGCAGCTGGAGTCGTCTAGTTCAGAAGGCCTTGGCCCACCCTGGGCTGTCGCGCCAAGAATGATGATGATGACTCTAAAAACAGGGTTTCAACTTGTTTTTGTATACTTAGTCCGAATTTTGGACATACATTTTTAGGTAGGAGTTAGATTTTGATGAACTAATTATAATAAAGTTGTTAATAAACAAAAGGGGGTTTGGGGATCGTCCCCCAGAATTTGTTTTTGTAATTTGACCCTAAAAAAAACAGGGTTTTAACTTATTTAGGTACACCTAGTCCGAATTTCTAAATTTTTCTAAAAAAATCTACTTTTTAAAAAATTGATAAAAATTCATTGAGTTTTAGGTTCTCTTTCTTGGGCGCGGCGCGAGGCCTTTCCAAGGTGCGAGGCCGTCGGCGGTCGCCGACGCCTAGCTGCCTAGCTCCGCTACTCTTCGGGAGGGGCCCAAATTTATTCTTCATCCCCCCATGCATATTTAATAGGTCCGTCAAATGGAACTTTTTCATACATTTTTAGGTAGAATTTGCGTCTTATTCTTAATAGAAAAAAAAATTGTGAATAACTAAGTTCCAAGTACCAACGGGGGTCTGGGCGGGGTCCTCCCCCAGAAATTTTTTTGGAAATTTCACCCTTAAAAACAGGGTTTTAACTTGTTTTGGTACACCAAGTCCAAATTTTTTTTTTGGGGGGGCCCTCCCCCTTGTATACGCCCCACCTGTATTCTGATACATTTCTATGGATATAGTATACATTTTTGAACCTATACATCTTTTAATACTAAATGTTAATTAAAGAGGAGTCTTCCTCCAGAAAATATGTTTGAAAATTTCCCTAAAAATAGTGTTTCACCTCACCTATAATTTTTGGATACTCCATTTTGTCCTTCCTCGTGATAAAGGTTGACCGACGCCTTCATAACACCTTTGCTATGCTCAGCTCAGGGTGAATTTCAGGGTATACAACTCCCTTTCAAAACCTCAAACTTTTAAATTTTCACCATAAAAAACGACCGACCAAAGCAACTTCATAATCTAAGAAGTAAATAGGGGGGGGGCGGGGGCTTGGAGGTCATTCCTCGAAAATTTTTTGAATTTTAGTATATTTGCTATAAAAAGTGTTCTGAAGCTACTTTCTAGGCCTAGGAGGTTTTCAGGGAGCTTCGCGGGCAGCACTAAATGACACGGCGCGGCGGCGGGCTGCCATTTGGAAACCCTTTTGTACCAGAACATGCCAAATTGTTTAACATCTCCTTTTGCCTTAAAGTCAGTCTTGAAGTATGACATTAATTTAATAGTTTCTTATATTTTTTGAGCCATTTATTCTAAATCTTTGCAGAATTTACTGAAGACGAAGTTGGTACCGAATTTTGACTAATTTTAAAGCTTGAAATAATTGAAGAATAAGTTAATTATTGTATTAAAAAAATGCTTAAAATTAATTATTGTTTTTTTTCTTTTTATTTTTATAAAACGTCCCCTATCATTATTTATTTTATTTCTATCAAACTTATTTAAAAAAAAGTGTTATGCAGAGTTAAAAAACACATTCTAAACATTGAAAAAAAAAAACAAGCCTGGTTTTATTGTAATTCTGATTTTGAATAGAAGATCAATTAACTTTACAGCAGAAAAAAGTTCATGTTTAGTTCAGGGCAGTGCTTTAAAGAAATCTTCACATTCAAAAATAAGGCAAGTTCATAGTTTTGTTATAGCTTTTTATTTATTTTTCACATTTATATTTTTTTCTAATAAACATCTTTTAGAAATCAATATGTTCACATACAACAGTTATAAATACATAGTATGTAATTCACAACACATATCTTGCAATAGCAATGCAAGGTTAAAAAATGCAAGACTAGGAATAAATTTTAATAACATACACAAAAAAATTAAAACAAGTTATTTTTCTAAAAACTTTATTAAAATAATATAAAAATGGAATAAGAATATTTTTATGCTGGTTTTTTGTGGAATGTATCTACTATGGTATCGATTTTACACAAAATGTTTACTGTAAATGTGAAAAATTACAAAAATAATATATTTATTAAAATAGAAAAAATGTTGTTTAACTTACAATTTTGATTTAGTAAGAAACTACGTAAATTTTGTACACCTACAAACATTTGTATTTGATTTAAGATAGCATTACTATAGATAATAACTACAAAACTTAGATTATGCAACAATCAACATTTGAAATGCTCTTAAAAAGTAATAAAAATTATAAATCATTGTAAAAATAAAATAAAAGTCAGTATTGATTATACAAATTCAAATTAAACCACTGAGTAAAGTATAAAAAAAATTCTGGACAGAAATGTAAAAGAAACTAATGATGAGAAATATCATCATTGTTACACATAAACAGAAAATACAATTTAAGTTATTCAAAAAATGGAAAAGATCATAAACTTGAAAGAAAAATTATAAAAAAGGTAAATTGTTCAATTTTCTCATTAGACAATTTGTAATTACAAAACAAAATGGGAATACAAATTTGAAAATTTGGGGATACAAAATATGAACTTTGAACAAAAAGCTTTCAATGTAGTACTACTACATACATACATAGAAAAAATTCTGAGGGGGATATTTGAATACCCCCCAAACATTTGTGACTTTCAAAAGGGATATATATTCAAAAATCCTCTGGTTATGCCATGCCACTGCCTCTACATATTTAGGAAAACTGAAAAAACCTGGTCTAACTAGACTAGCTTCTGGGAGGGTTGGCTTAGAATAAAATTTCTAAGACCCCCCTCCATTACACATACATCGTAGGTTAAATACAACTTTTTAGACTTACCCCCTACCCCTAGACCCCCTTTTTCAATATAAAGCTATTAATATTTTACGAGTTTTTAAGACCAAAGTTAATTCATTGGTTTTGAAACTTATAATTAAGGAGATGTGCTGAAATGAAAAAAGTTTATTTCTTTCTACTCATAGTTAATAAATTAAGGTTTTGGATATTCTTCCAGGGAGGATCCTATATTCCTGTACCATCCTTCTCACTCAACATTTTCAAGCTGATGGCACCCATTCATTTGAGCAATAGCTTTATGAATGTTTCTTTTTTAATACTTTATAAATAAATTGGAATTTTTAAATGGTGTTTTTGTAATGTGAAAAGGTTTTAATGACAACTAAACAGTTTTGTTAAATGTAACAAATTAATTAAGAAAATAGTGTACACTAATCAAGTTACATATCGATAAAAATATGTGTATCTAAGTGTGAATTTAAAAGTAATTTAATACCTTTTTTTCTCTGGACCTCAATAAAAATTTTCCAAAATTATTTGAACCCCACGTGGAATTACTTGCTGACCCCTGCTTTAGATGTCACCCCTCTCTATGTCACCTAGTGGGTGACACCTGAGGAACACCACCAACTAGCCATGCCTCTGAAACTTGAATCAACAACAACAACAAAAAAGAATTAAGGATAAGAGATCTATTTAAAAAAAAATCCACCAGATGTTCCAATTCAAAATTGCAATATTTAGTGTTATTTCTAATTGTAATCTTTGGTTTCCACATCAGATTCGAAATTTTTTAATAGGATAGATAACAGAATAGCACCAAGATTTTGAAACAAAACTTAAATTAATGAAAGTATATTTAATTTAATAAAAATCTATAAATAAAACAAAATCTGATACTTCCGTATTATCCCACTGACCATGCCATTAAACATAAAAATTCATAGCTAAAGCCCATTAACCTGTGTTGCTAAAACTAATGGTCGAAGGGGTAATACAGAAGAACCCAAAATTTTCATTAAGTAAGCTCACATCAAAATCATACATTTTATAATAACATGACTAGCCTGAACTTGAATAGATCAGTTAGCTTTGTCTAGAAAAATCAAATAATTTTTAATCCTTATTATGCAGCATATAATATCTTGACACAAGTTTCAAACTACGAGCCTACACATTTTACAGATATATATGCAATTCCAACTCAATGACAAATATTAATTAAAGAAAACTTATAGTTAATCCAAAATATCAAGCAAAAGCTAATGAGGAGGACAGTAAGCTCTGAACATGTAAATATCAGTAAACCACTTTAAATAAAGTTGGGTACCACTAGAAATGTATATAATGGAACCTTCACTCATAGGGTATTCCTTATCATCATCATTATCAGCAATTATGTATGACCCTTTCCCCATGTAAATAAACAAGATTGAAGCACTTTGAATTACTTTTAAATTATAAAGCCCATCTCCACACTCTTTTAATGCTATGGATACAACTCCAAACTCAGAAACAGGGGGGCTATAAATTCTGATGAAATGATCTTCTACATCATGGTTTGGAATGAATATATTTTGACCTGCTGGCTTGCATTCATATGTTAGCATACTGCATAATGTATCAACATCTCTGAACTTGGGAGTTAAGCCTGCTCTCACAACATTATCAGAGCATGCCATGCATTCCAAACAATCTCCTGAAAGGTATGCGTGGGGTTCATTTGCAGCAAGGAATATTGCCTCTCCAAGGTCGATTTTCATGTAGTTTAAGAAAAATAGGCAAAAACAGCCAACATCTCCAGGATACTGCTCAACAGTTCGGAGAAATATGTCACGTAGTGGCTCATACAAACTACCAACTAAGCGATACTGTTTAAAGGATTGAGTGATTTGTTCTAGATAGGGTTGATAGTCTTCTTTAGGGCAAGTCATGACTGCAGTGAATAGTCTTTTTAATTCTTTCTTACCTGGAGCAAAGAGGAACTTGTTGGCGACATCAAAACCAACAACTTCTCTCAGCTGAGGGACCTCTTTGAAAAACTTTTTAATTTCTGCAAGGGGTCGAAAGCCACATAAAGCCTCAAATGGGGTGAGTGCGATTGCCATTTCTGGTTTGTGATTAGCATCTGGGTAACGGTCGGGAAACTCTTTGTGCAATTTTTTGGCATTTTTAACTTCAGGATGAGCTTGTATGGAAAGAGCTTTATTAACAGAAAGGATTTTGAAAAGAAATGGTAGACCATCTTTTTTACCAAAACGTTTAGTAATATTTTTACCAAGACTTTCTGGATGATTCAATAACCAATCGGAGAGTTTCATATCGTTCATAGAAGGGATAGTAGATGGTCCTGATTTGTGTGTACCCATCCATAACTCGGCATACGGTGTTTGTTCATCAAGTACGAATGATTTTGAATCCTCACTTTGAAGACGAGCAACAGCGCTTTTTGAGCCATTTTTTCCCCATTCGTAATTTTTGATGGAGCCTTGAATCTTAAATACCAGATCCATTTAGGAAACTTCGAAGAAAAACAAAAATATTAGCAGAAATGTCTTGTCAACACGATTCCGAAACTAAAGTGTTTCCTTTGCCCAATTGGCAGTTAACTTTCAACAAACTGTGAAACGAATGAAATATGAAATATCTGAACCAACTCTGAGCAATTAAATAATATTAGAGTAAATTAGTTTATATTTTCTTCACTAAAATATTTTATTTAAACCATCTTTCAAAACTCATAATTTTAGTTAGGAAGTTCTTTTTCTCAATTAGTTTTTAATATTTATCAATTTTTCTTATAAATGGCAACTTGTCCATTTTAATCGATTTTAATAATTAATTACTTCTTTCATCTTTTGGCAACTACATAACGGCGGGTTTCTGGCTCCGCACTTGCACTGAGTACCAAGTACCTTGAAAAAGCAATAGCTTCTTTTTTTTCTAGAATTATAATTAAATGTCCTAAATTTTTTCGTTCCCATTTTTATGAAATCTCATTTTAGTGCAATAGACCAAGCTTGAGTTCAGTAAGTGTGGTTTTTGGTGTTTGTATTGTTTTGCCTCGAGCAAGATGCGGGTATTTCCCTTTATTTAAACCTAGGCCTAGTTAGGTGAACGTTACTTTTAGTTTTAATTTTCGTTGCAATATTCTATATTATGTAGAGGTTTTATACTTAAAATTATCTTGATTCTATAAATTGTGGTGTTTTCTAGTTTCTTTATAGTCAGACTGCATAGGTTAGGTTATAAGTTATCGTTTCCCCATGCATTATAATTATATAATATATTCAAACTTATAAACGAAAAATGTTAGGCTTGTTGTTGTACAACGAATTTAAAGTATTTTTTGTTTAACATGCAGCATTTAACCTTTTAAACCACAGAGGTTTTTCTCCATGTAGATTTGCGAAGCCATTTTCTTTTAGACACCTGTTACACATTCGTACTTTCTTACGATACTTTTTTTTTGTAGGTATGTGGGAGACTCCTTCCGTAAGTGCGGTAAGTATTAATAGTATTTTACAAATTATTTAAGTTTCACCGGAATTGTATTTTATTTAACTGTCGATTTAACAACTGTGACATACCATGCAGGTTGCAGTGGCCAGTCTCCAGTTCTTGGTGACTTGCCCTTTATACTGTGGAGGATCTACATTAAATCTGTTCCAACTATTAATTTCAATTTTGTATGAACTAGTTGTGAATGTTTTGAGTCACCTTCAAATTTCAGTGACCTTTAATCCTTTCAATTCTGAATATCCAATTATTTTTAACTTTAAACCTAGTGTTTGTTGCATTAAGTCCCCACCTACCTATAGTAAGACTATTAAGCCTAAGTAGGCTTTAAACATCTTCGGAACAAGAATTAATAAAAAAATATAGAATAGAAAAATTGGAGCGCTCCGGAGTTAGGGATTCCAGATTAAAGGTCCGTTATGGTTACACTTATTGCTTTCTGAGATTTTGAGTTGAAGTTAGTAAAGTCTGTCTGCCCCTGCTAGGCAAGAATAGTAAACCCAAATGCAGAAAATCAAAGTTCGAGTGGGGGTGCTGGAAATCAGGGTAGCTGGCTTTGCTACTAAAGCACCCCATAACGCGATGGATAAGACTCCTTCGAAGGGAAGGGAGGTGGGGTACTTGATGCAAAGAAACCAGTTTGGCACTCTCCATACCTATCCAACACTGGAAGAGAATAGCCTTCTCATTTTGGGTTTACCATTCTCGCCTAGCCGGGACAGACAAACTTTAGCAACCATGTTTCTGAGACAGTCATGCTGCCATCTAAGAACGAAACAGTGAAATAGAACCAAATTCTGAATTAGTTTTCTTCTGCATTAACTTTTATTACTCTTGTAAAATAAATTTGAGCAATTTAAGACTGAATATATATCATTATACAGGGTGTCCAGTCGTAATGGTGGATTTACACAAAGCGACAGAAACTTAAAAGACCATTCGAAAGACAGCATTTTTTTGAGACATTAACGGCTGTCGCTAATGTCGCAATCTATTCTAGCGCCCTCTTTCGAAAGGTCTGTAAGTTGCAGTCGCTTGTCGTGGGGTGTAACTCCACCATAAGGCTTATCACTGCCTTTTCTCCTGAACGCCTGGAGCCATTTCCATAAACGTATTTACCCCCTAGTAGAACTTCTTTAGCGTTTTCTGATGAAACTAATATCCTATCTTGGATCTAGTGCTTTGTGGGCACAGCACATTGCGTTACTATCGCGAGAAATACAGAAATAATTTCAGGAAAAGGAATGAGTTTAGACACTTTGTTTTATTATGAAATTTATCAATTCTGATCTTGCATTTTTTTCCCCAAGTTAAGCCACAAACGAGTAAGAAAAAGAAAGCAGTATTAAAAAAAATTAAATTAAAAAAGGCAAAAGTTTTATTGTCAAACCAGTAAAAAAGAAAAACCTTATTGCTATTTGTTAATCATGTGAAATAAATGCTGTCATTCAGCAGTTAACAGTAGTAAAACATTTGAAAAGTAGCATAAATCAGTTAAGGCCATGGAAACGGCTATTAGACTGATAAATACGTACAAATTATATTTAAATGAGGCCAAAAGATTGTTTTGATTAAAAAATGTAAATACAGTGGAAGCTCTTATAGCGACCTGCTCTTATAAAAATACTCTTATAAATACCCAAAAATTAAGTCTCTATAAGAGCACTTTTGTGCTCGTATAAAGACTAATCTTCGAATCGATTCAGCTTATCGAATACTTTTCTGGATCGGTTTGTGTGCGTCACACCTGAATTAGCCAATAAACAAATATCAGAGTATGACAAACAGCACCAAGTAACGATCGCATCTTCTTCTCGCTTGCTTTCGCCTGGGGTAACCGGCTACAATCCCAAACGAAACCTTTCACTACCTAATGTCCTTGTTGATTTTAGACTAGAAATTTATTAGCGTATTCATTTATCTTTCTTTATTTCCAATTTTTTGACTTATATTTAAAACATAATTTTTCAAATTGCATGCAGATGCAGGTGAAATTGATGTAATAAATTTTGTTAAGCATCAGACCTTTCTAAGGAAGCTAAGCTATGCAATAAATTAATATCAAAATTTAAAAAGCAAATATTTATACTCTGTAAAATATTGATCTTAAACTTTATATAAATTAAAATAAAATAAAAAAATAAGGTAATATAACATGAAATTGGAAGTATAAAGACTTCATAAAATAAGAAATAATTGTTTAAAGTGAGGAAAGATCAATTGGATGATTCGAACTTTGTTCTAAATCCCAATGATATCGTTTTGAGGTTGAGATTTCCTCCAGACTTTATAAATTAGTCTACCAAAAATACATCATTGAGGGAATAGAGTCCACCTTCCTGAAAAGCATCAAGATTGATAGTTTAGCTTAACGAGTTTATCAACACTAATAAAATAGAAATCCGCTGTTTGTTTATTTGTTTGTCCGCGCTGTGCTTACAGCGTATATGATTGGTCCAAACTCTTTTTCTCCTACTCTCGGAGTGGTTAGGATTCGTCCTGTCAAATATCCCAATGGCATACCTGCCAACTTTTACGGATTGTCCGTAAAATTTACGGATTTCTGTCTAGTTTTACGGTTGTACGGATGGATCAGAAAATTTTCCGGATTTTGCATTTCTTTCCACTTAACTATCCATGAAAATGCAAAACATTCGCAACCTAAACGATTTTCTCTAATTAATATCTTTTTACTTCAAAACCATCTCCTAATCCCTGCTCTTACGATTTTATCAATTTTTATTCTTTTATCGAGTGAAATTTAAATTTTTTTGCAAATCTTTTTCGGATTCGTCCGCGAGTCTTAGCGCGCGCTCACCCGGTAAGTTTGCTGCCCCCGTGTTCCGATCGCAATGCGGAAAAAACAACTTTACCGAGATCGGACCTGTGGTTCATCATCGCGTCTCCCTCAATTAGCATTGAGGCTTGTTAACGCGGAAAAGTTTCTCCTCGCTTTCTAATCGTAGCAACTCAAGCTTGTTTAAATTCATCTTTATCACATGCTGCTGAAAATGTTGATGGAAATTTAGAAAAAAAAATTAAAAGCTATAATCATAACATTTGATCTAAAATTGATTCCAAACAGAAATTTAAATCAAATGGTTTGGGAAAAAGGGTACAAGATACTATTCATGTAACCAAATTGGTTTGTAGTAGTATGAATTTTGTGAAGAGGGATAAGTCAGTTTGTTATCAGATAAGTACTATGCCATTGAAGTAAGCTGATTATAAGCTTGTAAAAATTTAACTTAACATACTTATAAATTTAAGCAAAGAAATTATCCAGTTTTCTTCAATTATGTGAAAATTTTAAGTACTTAAGAAAAATTATTTAGGTAATAATGCATCAATCTGTAATCTGTACCTTTTGTTGTTTGAAGCAATTCAAATTGTAGTTTTGTAACGTTATGCAAAAAGTTTTACTGATGCAAGTTTTCAAAAGTTGGCAGGTATGTAATGGTAAGAATCATCGTGATCTAGGTGCAGCCATTTTCTCTTTGAAACCTGGCAACAACCAAGGGGCAACAACACTATTCTCATTCTTCGGTCTGTGTGCATTTTTAACAATAAGAAAATCCATGTAGCAGTTTACTTCAGTTTGATTACAGTTGTGCATTTCTTCCACACTTTCAAATTCACCATAGTTGCTTTGGTTTTTAAAGTAGTTAAGTCTTATATTTGTTTGGGAATTGTTTGTGTTTAGTCACATAATTAAGTTATTTAAATATTACATTAGTGGCATTTTATACACTTTTTCTTAATCATTATAGCTACTAAAACAGCTTAGCGATATTCATCGGGACAGATAACAATTGAACGGTTTTGGTTTTGAGGCAGATCAGGCTTCCTTTTCTTTGAGGTTGTTCGTACATTTGTTACACATAATTTAAATTGCCACGGCTTCGATAAGTCCTCCAGCCGCCATATTTATCCACAAGCAATATGCTTATGTGTTGTCATTATTTCAGCTTATGGCTAAACATGGCAGCTGAAGGACTCTTATCAAAGCTGTGCCTTTAAATTACTCTGGCTTTTTATACATTTACTGATTTTTGTTTAATTCTTCGAATAGATTCATTTAACTGTTTTAATCCATTTTTATGGACGGTAATGCAGCAGGCCTCTTTGTGGTGCAGTCTGGGAAATGCTAAATCTGTAGCACCTTAAGTTTAAATATTTTTTAATAAATATGACTTCCCAACTATTACAAAGTGTATGAGATTCTGTCAAAGGAACTTAGTACGGGCGCAGCCCGTCAATAATATCCGAGCAACGCTGGGATAGCGCGTGCGCCATAGGTATAAATATAAAGTTTTACTGGGCCCGGGCAACGCCGGGTCTAGCGCTGTTGCTTATAAACGAGTGATATTAATTCTACACTCGAGTGTATCGCTCGAAGTTTGCTCTTATAGCGACAATAAACTCGGTACGGATTAATTACGCTATAAGAGTTTCCACTGTAGTAGTAAGATAATGCAAATTACTGTTGCATGATAAGAAAAATATATCATTATATAGCTTTAAATATTTAATTTTAACACATGGACACACTAAAGTGTTAGATGTGCCAATTGAAGTCTTATCTGATTGCTCCTGACAGGCTGTTTAAAAAGTTGGCATTGACTATTTATGCCTTTTAATCTAGTGATTTCTGTTGAATTTTACTTTGTAATTTTTTAGGTGGCTGGAAATGGTCCCACACAAGGATTTTAGTAAGTGATAAATTATTATAAATAGTTATTTAAATCTGATTTGAAAATATCAAACTTCCCTTAATAGTTAAAAGGAACTTTGTAAGGGCTTGTTGGCCATGGTTTTGTAGATGTAAAAGAACTAAACGCAGTTGGGGTCGAAACGTTTAGTTCTTTTACTTCTACGAGACTACGGCCAACAAGCCCGGAAAAAGTTCCTTTTAATTATAACTCCGGCCGTATAAGCCTTCACAGTTCCCTTAATAGCATTATGAATTGAGTTTATACGGTTTATAGGTCTCAAAGTTGTCGAATACATCTAGGTACTTTTTCACCAGTGTATAGATATCGGTCATCCATGTGATTTAAGATGTGCTAATAATTTTTAAAGCAGCAATAGGAAGTAAAGAGGTAGTGCATGAGTACAGAAAAACTTATTTAAAATTACTAAAAAGAAAGTTAAAAATGAAATTCCTTTCTTTTTAAAGGTTAGCTTAAACTTTTAACTTCTCTGCTTTATTACATACAGAAGTATACTTGCAGCAATCAGCATTGGTTTTCTACCAATGAGAATCATTAGAAAGCTAATTTTTCTTACTTTAACTGTTGGTTAACACTAGGAGTGCAGAAAAGGGTTTTGGGCCCAATATTACCCCAGATTTCCCCAAAAATTCCCTGTATTTTCATCCCAAGTTAAGTGTCTACCAGATTACTAAGTTGATAGATTAGCATAGTATCTATGTTCCCAAGGGCCTTGAAAATTATTTAAATTTCATTTTTGTTTTCAAGGCCCTGGAAAGTACTTGAATTTAGTGCTAAGTCCTTCTTAAAAATCCTTTAAGTTTATTTGAAATATTTTAATTTGGAATTCTTTTTAGTTCAAACATAAAAAGTTCATTTTTGATTCAAATACTTCATATCCTGTTAGCTTTTTAAACACAAATGGGATTTTTTAAATTTTAGAACAGGCATAGCTTGGCTACTTTAATTTTTCTGTTTGACTTTCCTAAAACAAGTGAAACATAGTATGTTGTTTGAAATTGTTAAATATATAAATAATTGTTTTATCGTCACCTTAATATGAATCATTAGTATCTCTGTCATCGGGAACACTGATCCTGGGCGATCAGATCGTTAGAACATCTAGGAAAAAGACTGATTTCAGGGCACAAGCCCAGTATCTCCAAAGAAATTTCCAATGCCCATGAACTGAAACCTATAATTTCCTTTATCACTTTCCCTGTTTTCTGAATTTCTCATCAAGAGTCAAAGGAGTATTGAACCCAAAAAATTCTTGGTTAACTCTGAATGCCATATCTCTAGTTTCCCCTAAATTCTGTTAGAAATTGGAGGGTATGGTATAGTCACTGGCCAAAATATTTGTTCATCACTCATAACAATTGGATAATAAATTCTTTATAGACTTGAGCAAGATTTTCCCTATAGCTGCCTGAATTTCCCCCGAACCATGTTGGAAAGCTCGGACCTATTCTGCACCCCTGGTTAACCGTACCATACTAGTTTTGTCTTTCAAATTGTTTTTTCAAAATTGCGCCTTTTCTAGTGATATTGTGGACTGATACTAAAACATGGCTAATCTAACTCCAAAAATATTTAGAAAATTAAGTTCATTCAATTCATTCATTCTTGTTTGAATAAAATTTCTTTACTTACTAAAAATAAATTTTACAGTGTCCTCTGTGTAAATTGGTTTATCATATAGTATATCACTTTGTTTGTTTTTTTAGTGTTGGCAGAGGACGTGGATTCGGAATGCAGTCCTTGAGTTCTGCTCTTCCTGAAGTAGGTATGTATCGGAGTATTAGCAATTTTCTTCCTAAGTGGGAAAAACCAATTGAAAGAAATAGGCTAATTAATGTTTCTTCTAGTGTAAGAAACCTTTTGGTACTTATTTTCCCGTAGACCAGTGGTTCCCAAAGTGGGTTCCACGAAAAAATTTATGGGTTCCGTGTGACAAATTTTATTTCCTTAAAGAAAATAAGAGTGGTGTTTTTTATATTAAGTTCATCAAAATGCAAATCCTACCAAAAATATGTATAATAATAAAAATATATATTTAGGGTTCTGCGATCATTGACAACAAATTGGGGGGTTCAACGAGCAAAATAGTTTGGGAACCACTGCCGTAGACAATGCTGCTGAAATTTGTGCATGAAAAATTAAGTGTTTATAAAATTCCCTAAAGTGATGTTCCCATTTGGGAACATCAGCAGGTAAAAGGTTAATGAAAAAAGGTACCTTCACAAAATACATTTTTGAAAGAAAGTTCTAGTAAGCTGTATTCCCTCACTAGTTAAAATTTTAGCCATTCTAGACTAAATTTTATTTTGTTTTTATTGTTTAAAATTATGTATTTATGTTGATTTTGCACTTAAATTCTCAGATTTACAGAAAATTTCTAAATTTTCACAAAAGAAATAGGTACTACCTCTTAAAAAGTCCTAGATAGAACCTTAATGTAATGTTTTATATTACATTTTATTTTAGGGTCTAAACCAGCAGCCCAGGCTTCTAATGATGACTGGGATGACAATGCCTGGGATGATAACCCCAATAATAATTCTGGAGGAACTAGCACCTGGAAGGGCAATGATTATTCAAGTTCTAATAATTACAGTTCTGGGCAAAGTCAAGGTATGTTATGAATTATTTTCAGCTCTTTAAATAGGTTTAAAATAGTATTTTCTTAAACAGTTGTAGAAGTAGGAGTTAAATTTAACAAACACTGAATTTTCAATGAAAATGAATGAACCAGTTGAATAAAAGTTGAAGGTTGCATTTAGTGCAATGTTGAGTTGCTGAACTGAATTATTCAGCATTAGAATAACTAATATATTATTTCTGTGAATGTTCGAAAAAAGTTATCTTCCTAAACAGGTTTATGTAACATTCCTTTAAATCTTACATGTACTGCATTTAATTATTTTAGAGTATTCAAAATCATACTCATCTTATGATGGTTCCAAAGGATACCATGACAGAGGTAGAACTTCAAAAGGTATATTAAAAAATTGCATATTGCATTGCTTGAGCACACCCATTTTCCCCCTGTACTCAGTTTGCAATTTATACCTGCTTCTGAAGGCTTTAGTGGCTTGTGTTATTAAATTGCAAGCATTGTAACTTCCTGGTTTGTAATAATTTCTATTGGATTGCTTACTTGTCTTGGCTTTTTTTCTTTCTTTTAAGGTATTCTTTTTAAGGGCCGTATTCAGAAACTTTTAACACGATTATGAAACGAGTCTGTAACGATTCGAGACCGAGAACGACATCGAAATAATATCGAAACGATCATTTTCAAATGAGTACTTCAGCTCTCTCGTTTCCTCAAAAACGAGTAATATAGCGGACTCTGATTGGTTGAAAAGAAATTCGCGTCATCGCTGGGAGGTTTGCAAACCTCACGAATTTCTTTTCAGCCAATCAGAGTCCGCTATATTACTCGTTTTTGAGGAAACGAGAGAGCTGAAGTACTCGTTTGAAAATGATCATTTCGATGTTGTTCTCGGTCTCGAATCGTTATTGACTCATTTCATAATCGTTTTAAAAGTTTCTGAATACGGCCCTAAAATGTTTCTTTTTAGTTGTCTGTCTGGTGTTATCCCCAAATTTAATCCTACCCTTCCTTTCTGCTGTGTTAAAATTCCTTGATAAAGATTTCAATGTTTTATGGTTATTTGATCATTTATGGGAATTATTTTAATTTACAAGGGGACTGCTCAATCTGGGAGACTTTGAGTTCTAACTCTTAAATTAATATTTTTGACTTTCAATTGAAATCGTACCGATGTTTCCAACTTGCAGTGTCAATCTTTAACCATTTAAACCTGCCTTTTGGCTTAAATAATGCTTGTTTCCCCTATTCTTTACATTTTTTGTCAATTGGGGTATGATTTTTCTTCAAACAAAGTTCAAAACTTGTGAAAAAGTGGAGTAAAATTTTTCTACTTCCCATAAATCACCAATATAAAAACCCAAAAAACTAACTTGCCACATACCTTGAGAACCGGTCAATGCACTTCCCTCTTTCAACAATGAGCAAGGCTGGGTGATTCTTATCAGGGCTCAACATTTGCTCTTTTGAAATTCAATATAGTGGATCTAAAGGTTCTATTCTTTTAGCTGGGGTTAAAGGTTCTTATTCCTAAAAATCTCTTAGCTACCAGGGATGCAGAATATGTCCGATTAAGGTGGTCCTAAGCATAATGGTAATTTTTTTTTTTCGGAATTTCTTAAGTCGCACCCCCTAACTTTTTTCCTTATAGGGTAGTAAATAACTGGTAAAAATTTTATCCGTATCCATACATATTAACACGTGCCGCAAAAGGGGTGAAAATCTGAGAAAACAGCAAAATTCTCAAAATTTTGAAAAATCACAAACTTTATTTAAAAAATATATTTCAAAAGTTTATTGACAGAGAATGCATATAATAACTTATAAATGTTCAGTTCGAATCTTAAACCTTTTAGCAAAATATATTGACATTTATAATGTTAAAGCTGAAGTTGATGACATAGTAACATATTTCCAAAACAATCGTTTTACTTCGGCCAAGCTCCAAGAAACTGGTGCTAAAAAGCTCAAGATGCCATCTGATGTCAGGGATAGCTTTGTTAATCCATTTTTAATTTTAAAAACTTACTAATTTAATTTAAATCATGGTTTTTTTTTTTTTTTTTTTTTTTTTTTTTTTTTTTTTTTTTTTTTTTTTTAAGAATTTCTGTGTCTAGGGTACAAAAAAAATAAAACGTTTTGCGGTTTTTTTTTTTTTTTTTTTTTTTTTTTTTTTTTTTTTTTTTTAAAGAAAAAATGTTTTTTTCACACTCTGCTTTGAACATGAAAAGTAAATTTTTGATTCAAGTAGTTAATATCCTGTTAGTTTTTTAAAATTGTAGAAAAGGTATAACCGGGCTACTTTAATTTTTCTGTTTGACTTTCCTAAAACAAGTGAAGTATTAGAGATGTGAGTCGAGAATATTCTCCGAAGAATATTCTTGGAGAACGAGAATATTCTCCAGGAGCGAGAATTTTGAGAATAATCGAGAATATTCTATTTTTTGATTGATAAATGGAAATAAATGTAAAATTTTTTTGATAATATGAAATGGTCATGTAGTATTAGTGTTAGAAACCTGAAAATAATAACATATTCAATGAAACTTACCATTTAAAAGTCGCCCTACAGTTCAGAGAATATTCTCTGAACTGTAATTTCATTATTTCGCAATTTTTTTTTTAAACAAGTTAATTTTATTTAATAGAATATAAATATTTTTAAAAATATTATAAGCAAGTTTTACTGGGAGAAAATACTCATACAATTAAAAGAGGAGTCT
Organism: Tetragnatha montana; assembly: GCA_963680715.1. Lineage (NCBI taxonomy): Eukaryota > Metazoa > Arthropoda > Arachnida > Araneae > Tetragnathidae > Tetragnatha > Tetragnatha montana. Next base: position 41,927,543 of record OY796674.1, read on the forward strand.
AAATTATTTTTATATAGTTGTTAAAAGCAAATGTAATAGTACCAATAGTTGTCAAACTGAAGGACCTTTTGAACCTGACATTTAGTTAATTTTGATAGAACTTTGTAAAATTAGGAGACGAGAATATTCTTAAAAGAAGGAATATCACATTAGAATTATCTGTAATATTATCTGTAATAATTACTTTACCTATCAAACACGTTGTCTTATCAATTAAGTAGTGATTTTTAAATATTTTTCAATTTAATTTGGCTTTCTTTTATTTATGATAACTTCTCATTGTAAAACCTTTAATATTCTTCTAACTTGAAGTTTATATATTATATCATATTTTTTTTTTCCAAAAAAAAATATTTTAGTATTTAGTAGCTTCTTGGAGAATATTCTCGAAAATTCTTCTCTTGGAGAATATTCTCCAAAAGATTATTACCGAGAATTTTACATCTCTATGAAGTATAGTTTGTTTGAAATTTTTAAATCTATGAATGGTAATATAATGTAGTCTTTGCTGTAAGTTTTTTGAAGTAAGGGTACTAAAGGGGAGAAAAAGTTTTGTTGCTTATAAATGGCTTTCCCGCCTTTCTATGTTAGTCCATGAAAAATTTAAAATGAGCCTTAAAAAGACCTTGAAAAGTACTTGATTTTTTTTTCAGCACAAAAGAGGGGGAACTGTTACCACTTTTTATGTATTTTATATTATTCTGTATTTAAAGCCTTTTATTTTAAATCAAATATATAATATAAGGGAATACTATATAATATTGAAACGAAAATTTTTAGTGGCTCTTTAAAAACTGGGAAATTTTGTTAATTGTAACTTTTGGATCTTCCGCTTCAAAAAGTTGCCGACCCCTGCCTTAAACCTCTCAATCTAAGTCACTTAAGTCATCAAAAAAACAGAAAAAGGAGGGACTGTTCCCTATAAATCCTGAGCCAATTGAGTATTTTGATGATGAGTTAAGTGTTCAGTGAGCCTAAATCTATAAGAAATGTCTATTTTCATCAAGGAAGAAATTTTGAAGGTAAAATTTGTTGAATAGTGTAGTTTAAAAATAAACAATTTTTAAAAGATAAAGCAATGATCAAACCTTTAAAATTATACAAGAATGTTTGTCACAAGAACATTTGTGTATAAAACAAATTAAGCTGGAAAACAGTGAAAATGTAAAATTGATAATATTGTCAAAATGTTATTTCAGCCAGCTAAACACTAATATGGCAATAAAAAAATCTTGGTTCCCGTTTTCTCGATAAGTTGATTAAGATTTTTAATTAATCTTAATTTTACTATTATGTTGAGATTTTACTAGAGTTGTAAAATTCTTGGTAATAATCTTTTGGAGAATATTGTAGGAGAGAATTTTCGAGAACATTCTTCCAAAATCTAAAAAAAAAATTTCGAAAAAAATTTATAAGGTATTGGTCAAATTAAATTACAAAATATTTTAAAATCACAAATATGAAAGACGCAACATGTTTGAAAGGTAAATGCAGAATGAGCAAAAAAGTTTATTCTATTAACTAAAAATTTTCCTACTGTTAATTAGTAATTTAGAAGTAAATTATGAATATAGAAATGTTTTTCTGGAAATTATATTGTAGAATCTTAATGAGCTCATGAAGAAAAAATGATTAATTTAAAATTAGTGAGTGAAGATTTAATTATTTCAGGACCCACAAGTCTTAATAAGTAAGAAATAAACAACAATAATAAAAACAAAAATTTAGAGAAAACTATTCTTTCAGTAATAATTTTTTTAAGTAGAAAGTAAATTAAACTACATCTATATAATGTTCAGTAGTTTAGAGTTCTTGGATTCCTTTCCATGCCAGGCTTGTGTAGTTCCTAGCCAGACTTTGATAATATGTGCACACTGAGTGCAGAGTTTAGAATTTTGCAGAAAAAATATTTTTAATTGAAATGTTTGATAAATAGATTTTTTCTTACTGTTGCTTATGAAGCATTACAGTATTTGGGTGAACAATGACTCATTATGTTTTAAGTCAAAATTAAAACGACTGGGATCACTTAATTACTTTGCAGAAAATATTTAAAGGTAGTTTTTTTATTGTAAAAAATTAAATAGTTTTAAGAAGTTGAAAGTGCTTATGTTTTCAGCCTATTTGAGTATGCATCCTATTAACATAAACTATTTGATGATCCTTTTTGTGCATTGATTTTTATCTAATTATACTTCCTTTGCATTCATAATCACATTTTTAAAAGTTGAAATGAAACAGCCTTAATTACTTTTTTTACTTGACTTAATCACCCTTTTCCCATTGTTTTTTTTATAGGCGGTGGATCTAGAAGCTGCTTTAAATGTGGCGAAGAAGGTCATATGTCGCGAGACTGCCCCAGTGGTGGTAGTGGAGGAAGATCTGGCGGCGGAGGTGGATCTAGGGCATGTTTTAAATGTGGAGAAGACGGACATATGTCAAGAGATTGTCCCAATGGTGGAAGTGGCGGCGGTAGAAGCAACGCCTGTTTTAAGTGTGGTGAAGAAGGCCACATGTCCCGAGACTGCCCCAGTGGAGGAAGTGGTGGCAATAGGGGATCTGGTTGCTTTAAATGTGGTGAAGACGGACATATGTCAAGAGATTGTCCCAATGGTGGAAGTGGCGGCGGTAGAAGCAACGCCTGTTTTAAGTGTGGTGAAGAAGGCCACATGTCCCGAGACTGCCCCAGTGGAGGAAGTGGTGGCAATAGGGGCTCAGGTTGTTTTAAGTGTGGTGAAGAAGGCCACATGTCCCGAGATTGTCCCAATGGTGGAAGTGGTGGCGGTAGAAGCAACGCCTGTTTTAAGTGTGGCGAAGAAGGCCACATGTCTAGAGACTGTCCAAGTGGTGGAGGAGACTCCCGGGGTGGAGGCTGTTTCAAGTGTCATGAGGAAGGTCATATGGCCAAAGATTGCACCAAAGAAGTTTTGGGTGAAGATGGTGAGTTACTTATTTTGAATTATAGTAAGATGACTTTGAAGCCGGGTTTGCGTGCAGTGATTAGTGATGTGATTGGGATGTTGTAGGGAAAGGTAATTTGTTGGGAATTTCTGAGGAAGATTCGACCAGTCACATCGCTTGAATCGCTGCATGTAAATCCAGCCTTAGTGTTAAAATTATATTTCTGCAATGACACTTAAGTTTTGCATTCTACCAAAATTCTGCTTTCTAATGAAAAGGTAACATCTACATATGAAAAAACTAGTCCAGGAAAAATATCTTATAAAATGAAACCAGCGTTCGAAATAGCAATGGATTGCTGGTCCGGGACAACTAAAAAATGGCTCGGACAAGTGGAATCAGAAAATCGCTGGTCTGCCGGACTAGTGTTTGTGGTGAAAAAATATCCCACCCTCCAGTTCTAGCTGCAGATTTTTAGCAGTCTGCTTAAATTTCAGATAATTTCTTCCTTGAGCAATTGCATGCCTGCTTAATGCTATATCTATTCTTTGTTACTTCAAACTAATGCAAAAGAACTGTTAATAAAGACTGCTTTCTTTTAGGTAAACCTAGACCCCCTCTTTACATACCACCTGAACCTGAAGACAACCAAGAAACTATGTTTGAAGGTGTACCTACAGGGATAAACTTTTCAAAATATGATGCTATTCATGTTGATGTTACTGGCACTAATCCTCCTCGGCCGATTGAAAGTTTTGAATCTGGTGGACTAAATAGACATTTACTACAAAATATCGAAAGATCAAAATATACGAAGCCAACTCCAGTTCAAAAATATGCTATTCCAATTGTTCTCGGCAAAAGAGATCTTATGGCTTGTGCACAAACTGGTTCTGGAAAAACCGTAAGTAAATTTCTATCTATTTGTGGATGTCAATACAATATAAAGGAAATACTTTATATTTGCAGTTTTTAAAAAAAAGGTTGAAAGATAAAATGAGTAAATACTTTCCATTTGTCAATGCAATCAAAACTATCCCTATGACATGAGTTAAAAAATAATGGTACAGAAAAGGGTGTATCTGCTGGTAACCCTACATTGGAGAGTAAATTTTCTTCTAAACTGTTGTGGTTAAAATTGAACTAAATATTATCAGATTTGGGCCAAAATGCAGGTACAAGTGAACTTTTAGTCTAGCTTGTACCATATACCCTTAGGGCTCTTTTATAGTCAAGCTGAAAAATCTGTCAGCGTGAAACTCGATCCAAAACAAGTGCCCGGCATGCGACCCCTCGCAGCCTTCACAATGCAAAGAGGGGGTCAAGAGCGTCTTGTTTACGCGACGTTCTCAACCCCCTCTCTTGTACTGCGAAGGCTGGAAGGGGAAAGTGTGTCGGGGTTCATTGATAGTTTTTCAGTTTCAGTTTGACTGTAAAAGAGCCCTTAGAACTAAAATTCCATACTCTAGCAGAGACTCTTGAAGTACTAAGAATTCTCTAGTTTCTACGGTTTTTATACTAGATGCTGTGTTATTCCAACAGGATTGAGACTCATAAGTGGTCTTCCATGGCAGACCACTTCAAATAAGACGGGAATTCTTTCATAGCTTGACGGAAATTTTGAAGATTATTGGAGGTTATGATTTAAAAATTGATTTTTAGTTCCTGACCGTACAATACTTCGTTGCACACACTTTGGGAACCACTGATGTATACAGGGGTGCAAAAAATGTTCCAGGGTCCAATATTTTCCCCATAACACAATTTGTTTTCTTCAAAATTTCCCTTAGATGTATTTTAAAATATTTAAATACTTTTTAATTATTAAACTTCTATAAGATTCAGTAACATTCACATGAGCTTTATACCCCCTTTTAGTTTTTCTTAAATACATATCCGTAGCTCAAAAGTGTTTCTGGTCTTAAAATATTAGTTTTAAACCATTTTTCTGAAAAACTCCTTTTTAACTCAACTTTTAAGTTAAGAACATCAATATGATTAAAGAGGAACACAGTTTTTAAAGCTAATCACCCAACTTATCATGAATACATTGTTTTTCCTGTTTATCAATCGAAAAGCAGTCAAAAACCAACTTTCAGGTATTCAGATTTCCACTTTTTTTTTCTCATTTTCCACTTTTTCTCATTTTTCCGCTATTTCCGCAATGCTCAACCTGCGGCCCGTGAACTAATTTTGATTTTTTCAGATAATCCTTACATTTTTACTTTCCAGATTATTTCCAAGAAAAATCACGTGTTATCGCCGAAAAAAAGTCGGAAAATCGTGACTTTTCACGAAAGTTTCGTTTTGTTCGCGGAGTGTTCCATTCCTCCCGCGATGCTTTCTTGGACGGCCGTGGACGCCAAGTTGAAGTCGGCTTCTTCTCACGTTGTTATTGTGATGTAGAAAAAACAACTTTAAGGTGGTCAGATCAGAAGCCAACTAGTCTGGCAATCCGGATGTCGAGAAATAGCGATTTTTCGCGGAAGTTCCGTTTTTCCTGCGACTGCTCCGTACGGGCGCGTGTTGAATTTGGTTTCTTCTCTTGTAATTGTGATGCAGAAAAAACAACTGAAGACAGCCTAATAAGTCTAGTTTAGTGAGAAGAATCACGTTTTTCTCAATTTTAGTCGGTATTTTCAACTGATTAAGTTTTTCTGTGTTGTAAATATTTATTAAAATAAAAGGTCGCTTTAAAGCAATTTACTAAGATAATAATACAGTGAAGTTTTTTAAAATCTTGTTAGATTGTAACCTGTTTCAGATATCTGATTTTAGATTCTAAAATATTTTCAAAAATACGAACTTTTTTGTAAGCAAAAATGGTATAGGTCAACAAATTTTAGTAATTTTATTATAATTTAAGTAATTATTAAATTATTCTAGTAGATATTAACTAATTTCCTAATTTTTTTTTATTTGCTTTCAGTTACATTTTGGTTATTTTCAAGCTGATGTAGATTTCTTGAAATATGTATTCTTCAATGTATAGAGGCTCCAGAGATATTAATTTGATTAGTATTAATTAATGACTAGTTTTATACTAGTTTAAAGTTCTTAAAATCCTCCCAAATATAACACAAGTAAATTAAAATAGGTTCATTGTTAAAATTATTCGTTAACACTAAAAAATTATATATAATGAAGCTCGCACACCTTTTCCTCTTTTTTCATCTTTGGGCAAACTCATCCCTGACTTAGGCAAAAATTTCCCGAGTTTTCCCCCGAACATCGTTTGGGCACTAACATATTATGCACCCCTGGATGTACATAACTTTTAGTGCTAGTGCAATGTCACTTAGACATCTTACTCAACATGACAACTGTGGTGTTGATAATAAATAATGTGGTGATAAATAATAAAAAGTTCATTATCAGTTTTTTTCTTTTAGGCTGCTTTCTTGCTCCCCATGCTGAATGCCATGTTGACTGATCCTGATCTTCCTAATAATGCCAACAAAAGCACACAAGAACCATGGGCTGTTATTGTTGCCCCAACAAGGGAATTAGTTATTCAAATTGGCTCAGAAGCTCGTAAATTTGCTTATGACTCTATAGTGAAAGCTGATGTTCTGTATGGTGGTACATCTACAAGTTATCAATCTAATAGAATTAAAAAAGGCTGCCACATTCTAGCTGCAACTCCAGGCCGCCTTCTAGACTTCATAGAAAAAGACAAGGTAATGTACGATTGTTTATTTTAGAAAGTATATTAGCGAATTTCTTTAGTTTTGTTTTAGCCATTTTCTTTAGTTACTATTTGCTATGATCTGAATTCTCAGTTTTACTAATTTTTGTCTTGCATTTAATTAACTAACAATTTAAGTAATAATAAATCGTTATAAAAATCTACTTTAAAGTACTCCACCATTGGTTCTAAGTGCAATTCATTATAGTAGCTACAATTGAGTCGCGTTTACATACGGCTTTAGTTAAAACATTTCCAATCATTCTGTCTCATTGGTTCACTGGGCGTGCCAAAAGTTTTTTTTTGGGGGGGGAACCTTCAGAGCAAGTTTTTTTTTAAATCTAAACATTTCTGGTTTTGAGGATCCTAGATAAAAGGTTTGTTAGTGTTATAGTTTTCCGGGATTTTGAGTTGAGTTGAAGTCAGTCCTGATATTGTTATATTTGCATTGTCATGCTGGTTTTTGTTAATGAAATTTTATCCAATTTGGAAAGCACCACTTAGCACTGGGTTTTATTAAACCCACCATTAATTTGTGGGTGGGTTAAAACTGAACTGACTTATACAGAATGTTTTAATTTTTCTTTTAGGTTTCTTTCTCTCAGCTTAGATACTTAGTGCTGGATGAAGCTGATCGAATGTTAGACATGGGATTTGCACCTGCTATTCGAAAAATGGTTGAACATCCCTCTATGCCTGAGAAAGGTGTTCGTCAAACGCTCATGTTTAGTGCTACATTTCCAGAGGACATTCAGAGGATGGCATCTGAATTTTTAAATGACTATTTGTTTCTTACTGTGGGTATGGTTGGAGCGGCTAATGCTGATGTCGAACAAACCTTTTTCAAGCTTTCTCAGTTTGACAAACGTGACAAGCTTCTAGAAATCTTGAAAGATTCTGGTATGTATTTTTTGTCTGAATTTATATATTCAATCCTACGGTTTTGTACAATGTTATCAGGTTATATGTGCAGACCTATGTATATGTACACAACAAATTGTTCCTAATTGTATTGACCCTAGAGATGGAGAATTTCCATAAATTTTGGGATGGTAGGAAAAAAACCTGACAAAAAAGACTTTTTCTCGGAAAGTTTGACTTTTTATTTGCATGTAACAGAAGGTTTTTTGCACACATGTTGTTTGGAAACTGACTTGACATTAATTTCACATATTTTAGTTAACTAAATAACCATTCACTGTATAAAAAATACATTAATTATCATTAAATTATTTCCAAATGGAAATAAACCCATTTGGATAAAAAAAACCCTTAACATGGTTATTATATGATTAAAATTTTACTTTTAAAGTATTGGATGTAATAATTGTTTAAGAATATAAAGTTTAACATTTTTTTTCTGGGAAACTTCTGTGTTTACTAATATGATTTTGCATGTACATTTTTGTTTTAAGTAAAAAATGTGTTAAAATACTAAATAATATTTTGATGTACAGTGAAATTAGTTTATTACTTGCACAGCAATTTTTTCAGAGTCAATCAAATAGAGGAATCAAACTTTTTTGAAGGCAAATGTTTATTATATGGTTAAAACTTCATTTATAAGTACTAAATTATATAAGAACATCAATTCTAAAACATTTTTAGTTGACATCAATCGGTGATATAATTCAAATACAGTATTTTTAACCAGGGGGGGGGCCTGGGGGCCATGCCCCCCCCCCCCCCCCCCCCCCCCCGAGAAACCCTAACAAATAGCTTAAAAAACACTTTCTTAACGTTAAAATTCAAAAAATTTTCTGGGGGAGAACCCCCAAACCCCCCTTTAATATTTTGACATCCATAGGCGCCACAACTTTCATAAAATATTGGGGGGGAGGGCCAGTACAAGACATTAAAAAACATATATTAAAAGAAACAACCATTAAGTTTACGTGCCTAATTACCTAATTTTGTATCAGATGTATAGATTAAATTTTGTTACATGTCCCTTTAAATATCGCCAAGGTGTAATATTTTGAGGTGCATTTAATGTAAAAGTTTTGTGGAATTATTGCGAGCTCGAAATAAGATGGGGGTCTTGGGGATCTCTCCCAGAAAAATTTTAGAAATTTCTCTGTTAAAAGTAGCATTTCAGCTTAATTCGAAAGTTTGGGGTCTCTCCCCAAGAAAATTTTTAAAATTTGACCCTTAAAAGAAATTTTTAACACATTCTGAGACCTTTTGTGGGTTACCCTCTTCCCAAATAACCGCTCTTGAAGGGGATTCCAAACCAGATAATATCCAAACATCACAAAATATTGGGGGGGGGGCTTAGCCCCCCTTCAGCTAACATTGGATGGGGGCTCAAGCCCTCTCAAACTGGTAATACTATAGTAAAAATACGCGTATTTGCAAAAATTTTCAGGAGAGGACCCCCGGCCCTTTTCAAAATTGGGCATCTATTTATAATTTCATCCTTCAAAATTCTGTGGTTTACATGCTTTTAAAATGAGCTGAAACTTTATTTTTAGAGGCAAATTTTCAAAAATTTTCTCAGGGGCACCGCCAGACCCCCTATTAATTTCTCATGGTTACTTATTTACTGTTTTCTCCTTGAACTTGTTTCTCTCCTCTCATTTTAGGAGTGTAAGAAGTTACCCTCTTTAGGTGTTATCCAATGGATACCTAATGTACAAAAATGAGTAGAAAAACTTCTATTTGAAGCCAAATTTCACAAAAATTTCTGGGGGAGGACCCCCAGACCCCCCCCCACATTTGCTTTCGAGCTAGCATTATCTGAAGAAACCTTTATAACTTAAACAAAGTTTCGCATTTTATTTATGTTATACTCGGAAAATTGGGAGCCAAACACCTCGCGAACACAAGTATTATTATGGCCTTACAAAAATGTTTCACCCCCCCCCCCCCCCCACTTTCTAAAACAATGGCACGGGCCCTGGATATCCTCTAAGTTACTATAAACCCCTAAAAAGCTGCTTAAAAGCAAGCATTCTTCAAAAAATTTTCTGAGGCACTGAAATTTTCGAATGTAATACCCTCCGACTTTGACATGGCCCCCCCCGAAAATCTGGTCTGGAACCGCCCTTGTTTTTAACTTAAATTTTCAATTTTTCAGGAAAGAAATAAACCCCTTTGGGGTTGAACCCCCTTTTTTTTCTTGTTTCCCAATTTTTCTCGGCCATTCCCATCTCTAATTGACCCATCCAATATTTGGTAACAACTTAATTTTGGCCCTATTTTAGTATCCCGAATTCCCATTTCCCAATGTTGGCAGCTATGGCATCTGTAATCAGGAATACAGACCATTCCAGATTTTGGCCCTATTTTCCACAATTACAGATAGAGCTTGAAAAATTAATAAACTATGCTAATTAAATATTAAAAATAATGCATTTTAAAATATTTTTCTTTTTACTGTTTTTAGCTTAAAACAGTGTTTGGGGTTATGTAAGCAGAAATCCCCCCTTGCATAGCCTCCAACTTCTAATGATTCTATAGCTCTTAAAAATTCAATTTTTAAGGAAAAGGCTTTTTGTTTTAAACTTAACCTTGATTAAATTTTAACCTTATTGAATGTTTTCTTTTTAAGGTACTGATAGAACGTTAGTGTTTGTGGAGCAAAAACGAAATGCAGACTTCACTGCATCCCTTTGTTCACAGAATGATATTCCCACCACAAGCATTCATGGGTGAGTAGCAATTTGACTAAAATTATCAGATTTTCATGCTTATGCTGAAAGTGTAACTGAGTAATAAATACTTAACCCATTAGTTTTACCCTTAAAAAGGAAGTTGGCCAAAAGCAAAGAATGTAAGGGGCGGGGGAAGTTTAAAAATCTTAGTAATTTTTTTTCAATCCTGACATATTACATTGTCATTTGGAGTGGTTGTTCCCCCTAAATTTTTTATTTTGACCCAGTTTTAAACCCTTAAAAAGGGACACTAGGCACTAACGCCTCTGTGTTTGTTCAATAGAGCTGCTATTCCCAACCTTTTACCCTTTGGAACCTTTGTTACTATGTTACAAGTTTTACAAAAAACCCAATAATCAGGGATGAGATTTTTCAGACTCTTAATGTTGAAAAATCAGGTTTTGAACTGGAATTTTCAACTAAAAACTATTCTTTCTCATTTTGTGTGAATGTTCTTGAATTTTTCCTTTCAATTTTTATAATTGGGGCAGCCGAGTTACTTTAGTTTTGGTTTGCTACCTGAAATAAATAAGGCAATGGAGAATTCTAAAAACTGATTTTTGCCATCATATTCAAAGATTCTAAATGTACATTTTTAGTTTTTCTTTTATATGTAGTGAAAAGAATTAGTTGTACCTAAGACACTCTACTATCTACTTTTCGTCAGTGATTTCAATAAGATTTTAAATTGATCTACTTTTGGGATCATTTAACTTTATTATTTTCTCTAGTTAAATCATGATTTCTGAAGGTTAGCTTTACTTGTTTCAGTTCTTTTTAAATGCAAGGATTTATTGCAATAATTATCATTGCCTTTTGTTTTTTTGTCAATCTTATCCCTGAATTATATAGATATACATACTTGCCAACTATTAGGAATGTCCGTAATGGGTATGGAAATTCGGTTTGTACTACGGAATTACGGATGAAGCTTAATTTTTACGCAATTCCAAGAAAAAATAATTTTTACGCTTTCTTCCAGACGTTTGCCTGTAAAGTTGGCATTTTGACGGAAATTTTTTTGATACTCTAATTTCACATTTAATATACTTTTTTACCTTTTTTATATAACTTTGAATCATTAGTTCAAATTGTACTTTTGAGGAATGAGTCGCGAATAATATTACTGATGACAGTTTTCAAAAGTTGGCAAGTATGATTTATAATATTTTTAAAATAACTCAAATGGAAAAAGTCAAAACTGAATGAATTTTATAACTTTTTGACATTTGTGAAGGTTTTTTTTGCTAAGGTTTTTTTTTTATTTTTGTAGGGAAAAGCCTTGTTTTTTACTTGAGGATACTCTCCCAGAAAATATTTGGGCTTAAATTAAAAAATTGTATTTCAACTCTACCCCCTGATTTCAGAAAGTTACTTTTAAATCTTTAAAAAGACAATTAACTGCACCATTGAAATAGGCAAAAAGATCTGTATTTTATGTATAATTAGAGAAGCTATTCGTTGTGTTGTATACTACTGATCAATTGTTACCATCCGGCTGGCTATAGCTATGCTATAGCACGCCTTTCACAGAGACATTTGCTTACCCCATGATAAAATTCAGGGTTATGTTGAGAATAAACTCCAACAATACTGAATTTCAGTTTTTAAGAAAATAACTTTAAAAAAAAATAGAATTACCATAGACCACAACTTGTTATTTTATTGATAAAACTCAAGTATAGGGTTAATTTTTTCTTAAGCCGTATTTTAAATCCTTTTTAAAAATTTAAATTCTGTACTTTGACTTAACAGATACTGTGATTGTCTTTGTTATCTTGCAGAGATCGTCTTCAACAAGAACGAGAAGAAGCCCTGAGAGATTTTCGCTCAGGCAAAATGCCTGTTCTGGTTGCTACAGCTGTGGCTGCTCGAGGTCTCGATATTAAAGATGTGCGCCATGTTATCAATTACGACCTTCCCAAAACCATTGATGAATATGTTCATCGTATTGGTAGGACTGGAAGAGTAGGCAACATTGGCAAAGCTACTAGTTTTTACGATGCGGAAACGGACAGGCCTCTTGCCAGGTCGTTGAAGAAAATTTTAATTGATGTAAGTTATTATTTCATAGATTGAGTAATAGTGCTTTTGTATACAAATACTAATATACCAGTCTTAAATTATCACTTGGCCTTTCAGAATTTAGTTCAAACAATTTCATTTAAGTTTATTTTCATATTTTATTTCCTGTGGTTATATGAACTCTTACCTCTAGGCTCAACAAAATGTTCCTGATTGGCTGTCAGATGAAGCCAATGAAAGCTGTGATGGAAGCTCCTTTGGAAGGGGCAATTTTAATTCTAGGGATGTCCGTAGTCAGGTATCTTACTTACAACTAGATTTCTTGTCATTACTAATTTAGCTGGATTATGTGTCATGCTGTGTGTTATTTATGTATTGCAGTTCAATTGCAATGCAGTAGAAAACTGCAAGTAACTTGACCCTGGGAAACAAAGTAGTAGAAAGTAGTTCCCAGCACTATGTCTGAATTTTGAGAGAAAGGAAAAGTTTAATGGCGTCATAGGGTCAGGAAACGTTGCTGTCAAATATAGCTTATTCATAGAGATTCTAAAGTCAGACTTGCTCATCTTATATTTGATAAGTCCTTGCCTATTGATGGCTCAAATTACAACTATTAAGTATGAAAGAAATTTTATTGGAAGCCCTGAATTATGACTGAGTCTTAATTTAAATTTAATGAAGTTATGGCTAGTAAGAGTTATCCTTAATTAACCATTTTGCTGTAAATTTATAAAAAGAAATTAATTTCTTAAGTTATAAGGTAAGAGTTTCTTCAAATCGGAAGTATTTTTTCTCATTTAAATTTCTGAATGATTTTATACTTTTTAAATTAAACCTGGATCAACACTTGCCAGTGCATATGATCATTTCTCAAATCTTGTCTTCCCTTTTACTCTGGGCTCTCCAGAGCTTCGCAAAATACATTCTTATTTTAAGGTATGAATTTCAGTAAAACATCTGTAAATTAAATGTGCTCTACCAATTCATATCAATCTGTTGAAGAGGTTGTTCAGTTGATCTTTTTTATTGAGTTAAATTAATTTAATATATGATATGAAAAGAAGGGGGGAATAAAAGTTATTTTGTTTTTAATTGTTGGAAGGTCTAGGTTAATAGTTTTTAAGCAATCCTTTTAAATATGTAATAAAGTTCTTTTCTTTTAGTTTTTTAAAGTACTATTTTAAAATTTTGAATATGCAACTTTAAGACTTTTTAATAATTTTTTTAATCTTTTTGTGATTTGTTTTGGATTAAATTTGGAATTTTCTTTTGCTACATTTTTTAAGTTTAATATTTAGTAAAGTTAGTTAGTGATAGTTCATTTTAAGTGTTATGAAAATAAAAACCTCTTCCATATTTGAGTGTAATTGCTACAAAAATACTTAACTCTGGTCCGAATATTAAATTTGGCTGCTAAATAAATGCTTTAACCCTGCTACAAAATGCTTGTAGTGGTGCTTCATCTGAGTATAGTTTTCAACTTGTAATATAATAATGAACTCAAATGCAAGTACAAAATCTGATGCATGTTCCCTTTTAAAATTTAATAGATTTTAATATAAAACTTTTATACAAGTCTAAAGCTATTAAAAACTCATCTTGTCATTAAACTTGCACGTAAAACTGCACCCAGTTTAAAAGTGATCTAGAGGGGTTTTTGTGTATATGTTACCGGCATTACGTGAAATGCCAGCATTCTATATAATGCATGTAGTGTTTAATAAAACTGTTTCACATCGCAGCAAAACCAGGGGTGCAGAATATGTCCGAACATGGTTCGGGGGAAATTCAGACAGTTTTGGGGAAATTTTTCCCTGAGTTTATAAAGCAAAAAAAATCTACAAATCCAAGTTGTAATTAATAACAAATATTTTGGCTGGGGACATTCATTATGCCCTCCAACTTCTACGGAAATTAGGTGAAAACTACGGATTTAAGGCAAAAAAACCTGAAAGTTGTCTTTTCCTTCCATTTGGACAGATATGCAAAAAAAACAACGTATCCGAAGCGGAATTAGCAATTTTCACTAAAAACCACGTTCTTGAATGATGTTTTTGGCTAAGAACATTTTATAGCCAAGATTGCTTGTATACAAGAAAGAATAAAAGAATTATTGAGTCCATAAAAATTAAAACTTATGGATTATTTGGTAATTATTGAACCTTGCAAAAGTTCAGTAATATTATTCATAATTTTTATTATTTCATAATAAAACCTCTTTGTACTTTAGTATTAACATGAACTAGAATGAAAGTATGTGGCATTTTTGGAAAAATTTTGATGAAAATTTGGAAATATTTTTGGGGAAATTTTGAACGAAATTAACTGTGTTCTGGGGAAATATTGGGCTCTAGAACATTTTCTGCACCCCTGAGCAAAACTATTTGAAAAACATTTACCTATAAAATATTTTTATGAATTCATTTTAGGGACGTGGCCGTCAGATTGATTCAAATGATGCATTTGATAATAACACCGGTGGAACATTTAATGAACCAAGTGCAGACATTGATGAAGATTGGGGTTAAAATCAAAATATTTTTCCTTTATTTGTATGTGTCAATTTAATTTTGCTTTCTTGTATTATATGTATAAAGAAAAGCAAATATATTTTCAATTTATTCAAGTATTGATTGTGTCTTTTTTAATTGCATCCACAGGCTTCATAGCTGGACCCAGACCCTCATTTTCTACTTGTAACTCAATAGTATTTTTTACACAAAATTCATCCAGATAGATACCAAAACCTAGCTTTGGGCCTAATCAGTGCTGTATCAAAGGTAGAGGTGTGCGGACCTGGAAAAAGTGCCCTAACCTACCAACCTGGTTCGGGGGAAGCCCCTGCCAGCTCCATGGGAGCAATACATTAGGTTCGGGTAAATTTTATTAGGTTTGGGGGAAGGTTACAGCTTTTTCCAGGTCCGGAGATGCGAGTTGAGAATATTCTCCAGGGGGCGAGAATATTCTATTTTTTTGATTGATTAATGGAAATGTAAAACTGTTTGATAATATGAAATGGTGGTGATGTAGTATTAGTGTTAGACACCTGAAAATAATAAATTCAATGAAACATACCATTTAAGTCTCCCTACAGTTCAGAGAATATTATCTGAACTGTAATTTCATTATTTCGCAAGATTTTTTAAATAATTTAATATAAAATATTTATTTAAATATTAGAAGCAAGTTTTACTGGGAGAAAATACTCATACAATTAAAAGAGGACTCTAAATTCTTTCTAAATAAACCCCCTGAAACAAGAATCTGGTTATGGCCCTGTTACACACTATCCTTGATTATTAACAATTACTTGTCTGAGCTTGGTACAGTGCTTTCTTCTGATGTAAGTAAAAAAAAGTAATATTTCTTAGGTGAGGAAAAAAATGTTGTGTAATGCCAGATGGGGTAAAACAAATCTGAAAAAGTATTTCTATTTCAGTAGAATAATAGTGATAGTTTAGCATCAATGTTTAATTACATAATATTTGAAGGGCTGCATTCCTTTCTTAAGTTATCATTTTTTCTTTCTATCGTAAAAGAATGGTATTGATTTTACATTTTTAATTTTCTTTCAGTTTATAAAGTATTTTTCTAGTTTATTTTATTTGCATTGTTATTCATCTACATATATTTATGAACGGGAAAAGTCGGGAGAATCTTGAAATATTCTGACATGTCCTGTATATTTTCGAACTGTTGCTATGAACCATGCATCCAAAATTGCTAAAACCCATTATCTATTCATAGAATACTGACAGATACTAATTGGATAGATTTATTACTTTTAAAATTGCAACATGGATTTGGATTAAAACATTTCATAGTCAAATTCTGTATCCACCAATACATCAATTTGCCCAACAATTTTCATGGTCTCATCAACCTCATCTGGTACAGTTGGTTTCTCTGAAGGCTGTTCTTCCCTCTTCTTTCTACCCAAGTAAACAGGAGTTTGACGAATGCCCTAAAAACAAAGAACATAGTTTAGTTCACCCACTCACTCAGTCCTTGAATTCAGTGTTAAAATCAGAGCTACATTGATACTTACATCTTGACACTTTTGCAACATGCATTGTGCTTGTGCTGGTGTCATGTTTCTGGGGAAAGCAGTCTGAGGGAAATGAAAATTGTTTGCAATTAAATAGTTTAAATTTTAATAAATAGGGGGCAGAGCCTCCTAAATTCTATAAAATAAGGTATTAAGGTCAGTATCATATGCAACACTGTTACTTAAAAGAGCTATCTACTCACATTTCCAAAGCAGCTGAAGGACTGTAAAAAAAAGAAAGTTATTAAAATATATCGAAGAAAATTAAAAATATAACTTGGCTGTAGTATTTACTTACATAACCTTGAAGTGCCAAGAAAGGACAGTTAACACATTGACTCTGTTGAAGAAATATGTATAAAAGAGTTAAATTTATAAATGGATCTCCAATAGTATTTTTTGTTTTATTTGATTAGAATATTCACTTACTGGAATGAATGAACTTGTTGATTGATAACAAATGCGATATACCTGTAAGAAATTTCAAAAAGTCAAAAGAAAACTAAATTTAAACAGACTCTTGATATTGTTTTATATTGGCTTAAGAGTTTTATCTAAAACAAATTATGTTGGAAGTTTAATGAACTTATTCATAGAAGTTGAAACATAAATCCTCAAAGACCGATTAAAAAAAACTGAAAAGGCTATTATAATAAGGTTTATTGCAATAAAAGTTTCATGTTATTATTACATGTTACTATGGAGATATTTTGAGGGAAGTTTGGCTAATGCACTGATAGAGCAAAAGTATTCTATAATATTTAGAGAAATTGGGGACATTCAGAAAGTGATATTGGTTATATGAGGTAATTTTAGTCATTTTATAAGGTGGAAATTTAGGATATATCTCAAAATCTATAATGAATGAGGTAAAAAGTGGTTTTTTAAAGAACTGGTTGTAACAGTCAATTTCCCCAAAGTTTGAAGGGGATTCTGTAGTGTAGGTGTAAACACATTTTAGTGTAGAAACAATTAAAATCGTGATTTTAAACTAAGTGTGCAATTTGTTTGGATCTGCTGTCTTAATTTTTTCCTGATTTTGTGTGCATATTTCATGACTAAGGTTGTTTTGATAGTAATATATTCAAAATTTTCTATGCTCGGGGTTATCTTTAATAATAAAAGAGTAAAAAGAACTTTACCACTCATCAACGCACAGCAAAATCTACTGGGCCTAGACTCAAAACTTGGTATGGTGGAAGACCTTACGGCGTAAACTAACGCGCACTAAGCTGGGAGTTTACGAAATTTATTTATTCTGACCCACAGGGGAGTTGGGAGCGTTTTCAACATTTTTTAACCCCGCGGTGTCCCAAATGACCCTGAATCTTCGTTATTTCACAGGAAGGTACCTAGCAAAGTAATATCTAGAAATGAATTTTTCAAATTTTGGACATTCAAATTTAAGGGGTCTGATAATTCTAAAAACTAGAAGGGGGCAAATCTGCTACTTTTTGAACACGTTACGTTTGATGCGATAGTTTTTCTCCAAAAAAATTTGGAATTTATTGAAAATATTAGCATGTATTATCGGCTTAACTATTTGGCCTTAAATCAGTATAATCAAGAACATTAACTTCTGATAAATCTTGAGGAGAAAAACTGCTTTATTCTGAAAGGAAAAGGTAGTTTAAGCCAGGGGAAGGCAGAAACCATAAATATGGGAATTCTGGAGAATATAGAATTGTAAGAACATCAATGAGAATATACTTACTACTAACGGAATGAACACTCCATCAGTCATTACCAAAACAGCAATAGCAAGCACAACCCATCTTAGTGCACTGGCTTTTCTTGCGTCCATGACGAAGACCTTAAAAGGAAGTTGAAAATGTGCTTACAGATAACTGACTTGGTAGCATACCATTATCTAGAATTTTTAATCTTTTCTCGACTTAATTACAATTTTTTTTTAAATAATCAAAATAAAAAATTTTGGTAATTCCAATCTTTAAATGTGGAAAAGGTGTAGGGTAGCCTATAAGAAGATGCAAGTGCTTACTTTTTCATCTTCAACATTATTGAGAACATCCCCCCTTTTTAATGGTTTACTTATTTTTTGTCTGTTTTTCCTTAGCGTCACATCAATAGTAATATCCTCAGCTTTTTATCTTTTGACTAATCACTTCCCTGCATCATACTCATTATTAATTGCACCACACAATTTTAACATGAAAAAAAGTAAGAACTTCTAATAGCTTTAGCTGCTAATAGCAAAATGTGCTCATTAATTTAGGCGGTGTTTAAAAAAGAAACCTATCTAAAAAATCACAGGGTTCACATAGCTGTCCTATATTTTTTCCCGTTCAAAAACTAGTTTAAACACTACTTTTTAGAGTTAAATTTCCAAACTTTTTCTGGGGGAGGGCCCCCGTACTCCTTTTCTCAACTTGGAACTCTTTAATATTATCATTTTTACTCAAAATGCATCGAAATGGGTACAGAAACCTAGCTTTGGGCCTAATCATTGCTGTATCCAGGGGGTAGGGGGCAAACAGCCACTTGGAATTTTAACATAAAATTTTATACTATTTCTTTGAAAATTGGGTGACTTACAAGGAGTGGCCCTGTTCGGGTGTAACCCAAAGGGTAATGATGACTTTTAAGCAGCGTTCGAAATTGGGGTGTTTTGCTGGTCCGGGACAACTAAAAAACGGCTCGGACCAGTGGAATCAGAAAATCACTGGTCCGGTGGACCAGTGATTTCTCGAGCACGTGTAAAATCATTTAGACGATTTGTTCAGTGATAGCGGTATTTTAAGTGCGTTTGATGATTGCATTTGGTGAAGCAAGTACCTATTTTTGACAGAACATTAAGTGCACCAAAATGAAAATTTTATGTGTAAGTAATGTATACAAATTAACACATAAAAGTATGCGTTGCGTAGTGAGGTACGTCAGAAATACCAATTTTTGTCGATGATATTCGGGCCCCTCCCGAAATAAATTTATATATCGACCACTGTCTCAAAATGAGTTAAAACGCTATTTTTGAGAGTCAGCCATCAAATATTTTTCTGGGGGAGAACCCCCAAAACTTTGATGACAATATTGTATCCCTTTTATTTCTCTTGAAAATTCTGCCACTTACAAAAAGCGACCCCCTTTAGGTCTAACTCAAAGACTTTGAAAATGAGTAAAAGCACTATAAATTTCAAAATTTTATGGGGGATGACCCCTAACCCCTCTCTTTTTATATCTATTTATATACTTTTTTTCCTCGAAATTTTTGTGATTTACAAGGACCTGTTATCTTTGGATGTTACCCAAAGGGTCTCAATATAAGGTAAAACTATTTTTGGAGGCAAAATTTCAAAAAAAATTTGGGTCTTTTTTTTCTTTCAAACGTAAAATTTTTTTTATTGATTTTACATTTTTAACTCTTATTTTTTTATTTGTAAAAATTTCAGTTTTTAAAGTATTTTTTCTATTTCTTTATTTGATTTGCATTGTTAATTCACCTACATATATTTAAACGAGAAAAGTTGGAGGATTTTGAAATTTTTTGATATTCTATATTTTTTCAAACTGTCGCTATGAACCCTGAAATATTTAAAAATATCGAGAATGAATTTGTTTGTTGATTCTTTTACTACTATAGTTTAGTTCCGTGCCCAAATTTCATGTTTTTGCATTGTTTTCCTAGAGTCCAAATTAGTAGCTTACATTCGCACGCGGAGTTGCAGTCCCATTAAATAAATTTTCAAACTGATGAAAAATTGACTTATAAAGAGTTTGAGTGAAAGGTTTTTTGTTTTTCTATTTTTTCTGAGGGTCCAATTCAAAAGTGTTTTTATTTATATACTGAATTGATGATATGGGTTAGAGTTACGGGGGTCTTTGAAGGGGTTATGTCTCCCAAATATTTTCAGAGTATTCCATTTTTTTTTCAACGCAATCAGGAACAGCATACCCCCTTCTCCAGCTTGTCTTCTGGGTCCTCCTTGAAAATCCGCCCCTGATGAAGATCTTCAAAAAAAAATGTAACATTATACGTCAAATTGACAATCTTCCTATTTTTTCTTAAATTGGTAAAATATGGGGAAATCATCTTCTTAATTCTATAAACGCTCTGCTTTTGAACAAAAATTCCTTTTTAGTTACAAAAATTGAACTGTTTCTCAAATTAACAATACGCTTTTGGTCTATTAAATGTAAAAACATAACTCTAGTGATACAATATATTCCTATCCCTCAACGAAATGATTTCGGAAAAAAATTACCCTTTTAATACTTTAAGATACAGCTAGATCATTGTGGTGAATTGACCTTTTCCTCATTTCACCTCATTCACAAACTGAAGTGGTGAGTTTTCTCTGTGTATGTCCAATGAACATGGACATTGAGATTGTCTTCCAACAAAACTCTCCCTAGTTTCACTCAATTTTTTTAGGACTGGGGTTTTTCAAGGTTTGAATATTAGGATGTTGATGGTATCGTTTACTCTTCTAATCTTGTAGAGTCAACACCTTAGGGGGGGGACAAAATCAAAATCTGAGGAGTAGGCCTAAGTAATTAAATTATGCTAACTATAATTAAAAAATAGCCAGGTAATCCTTTCCATTATCTAACAGTTTTAAATTGATCGAAAATATTTTCCAAAGATGTATTGTAAGGTAAGACCAAGAAAGTGTGCTTCTCTCTACAAACAATGCAAAAACATGTACTCACCTGCGTCCAGCGATACTACGATCACAAATCACACTCGCCCTGTTCGGAATCGTGTGTAAGTATGAACGTATTCGAGTTGAATCTATCGCCTATATGAGCCCCTACAATCGTGACGACCTGCTGAATGTGATGACAAACCCAGGACTTGCTCTATTGCCTGTGTATTGAAATGGGGCGTTGAGTGGAGACAGTGTTTATCCACAAAAGAACCGACTAAACACTGTTACCGTTCATTCGTATCGTTTGACAAATAACATCCTCTCTTTATATCGACCATAATCCATGCGTGGTGGCCACGCTCTTCCTATTTCGGGTTCTTTTAAGGGACCGTGTGTATTGGGATTAGATGTAGATATTGGCAAAACTAAAAGTTAGCGTGAGAATATCTTTCACGTTAACAATTAAAGGGAACGGGACTTGGCAAACGGTTTCGATATTCAATGTAAGCTGAAAGTTTTTTTGTGAGGAATTTAGAGTCGCATTAAATTACATAGCATGTTTGAATAGTAGTAAATACTTCGAGAGAGAAACCGCCAAGGAATCGTTTAGTGCAGCGAATAATTCTTAGTTATTATATTAAAATTTACGGACAGGGAGCTGGTTTTAAATGACTACACTTTTTCCTCATTTTGAAAAAGGTTGCCAAGAGCCTGCGCAGTGGCGGATCCAGAGACTTGGTTTGGGGGGGGTGATTTTACCTATATGCGCATTCGACATTACAATCAATTTTCACTTTTACATTCAATTCGTAAGAGGAAGACACATAAAATATATTTGGTGGAAAGTTCCACTTTCTACTGATTTAATTGTAAACCATTAAATGCATGATTAAAATAATTCATTTTCCCTTTTTAAAATGGAACTTCTACTTAAATGCATAAAGTATACACTAATATATAACACCAAAATAAAGAAAAATTAGAGAAACAGAAAAGTCACTAAAAGTAAAATTACCGCAAAGCCACGAATGCCTTTTTCTGTTTATAATTATTTCTTTTAGCTTTTTCACAATTTAGAAATTTAGTAAACCGGATTAAATCATTAGAACCTTGAAATGATAAGTAATAATGACATTGAAAGCTGCCCTGTTAATGTTAAGTTCTCAAAATAATAATAAAAACTTAATAAATGTACATAAAAAATATTAAATCTATTACTAAATGATAAAAACAATTTTCTTTTGTATATGTATTCCGAATTTAGCAACCAAGAAGAAAATTTAAAATAGCAATTTCTCTTAATAATTGATTCAGTGATATACTTGAGTTTAAAAAATTATGAAACATCGAAACATAGTTTTAAAAAAAGAAAAGTTGCAGAAAATGGCAAAACTACCTCAGCTTTATCTTCAAAAAAATCATTTCTTGGCTTTTTCTTAAAAAACGAAAGCTGAGTTCCACTGTTCGTTTCTGAGCACGACCATGTTCTCTATTTCCGGAATCCATTTTTAGTGATAGTAAAACGCCAAATTTTAATAAAACAGCAAATCAGTGTAAAAAAACGAGGCAAGTCAAACGTTGGAAAGAAAATCAACTAATTTTTTTACTAGTACAGCTTGGCATATGTACGACATGCTCCGCCCACAAGTTTTGACTATCCCACTGCCAACAAATAGCTGTTATCCCCTCCCAATATGGGATTGCCAATCGCTCTGAAAAAGCTTTTATTGGCCCTTAAATAGATGTTGAAAAACAGTGAGATTAGAAAATATACAAACAAGCCGCCCGCTCTGGTTTTTGTGTGCAATTATACCAGTAATCAGCCTCGATATGAGGTCCAATTCACCCCGATACAGATTTCTTTAACACCGGCTGAAATTTCCGGTGACCAAAGAGTACCGAACAACCCCAAGAGAGGAAAAAGTGGTCATTAGCGCGGACCCTCTGTCAACCCTTTTATCAGGGCTCGGGAAGGGAGCCCTCTGAAAAGTGATCGATGCATTGAAGTTATCATTTAACGAGTTGCTACTATTGCCGAAAAGGGGCACTGCGAGAAACCGGAAAAAATACTCGCTCAGATGGTGACAGCGGTTTCTCAGTAGAGATTATTCACAAGTCAAGTTAATCGCTGTTATCGGGTATGTGATTTTCGGCCGGAAATTCGGCGAGGTCACTTTGTTGGGGGGGGTGATCACCCCAATCACCCCCCCCGTGGATCCGCCACTGAGCCTGCGACCGACCCTACCTTTTCATAAAGTTGGAGTGTACTGCTTCAGCTCATAACTTCAAAGGGAACTCTCATTTTGTTAACATAATTCTTATAACACAGATATACCTACTTTTAATTTTATTTGCCTATTTTAAGTGTCAGTGTGTGATCGATGCCACAAATTTTGTAATCTCTCTCCATTATCCTAATCCCAAAGTGTCAAAGACAAATAAACCCCACACTCCCCTTTAAACGTGGCACATTTACGGACAGTCCCCGGAATAATGAAGTATTTTCCTCTCTTTAAAACAGGATTTAAAAATTATGTAAAATTTTAAGAATAAAATATGAAAAGATTCAACCACTAAGCTACTTCGTCAGGGGTGCAGAACTCAACGGTCGCATACAGGGTAACCTTTCTGTATGGGACAGAACTGCAATTTCAGATGCAACATAGAATTAATTTAAATTACAAATCTTTTGGCATTTATGCTTGATATTCATGTATTTAAAAGTTATGTCGCAGTTCTCAATAAAAGTGCATGTTATGTTTTCTGATATCCATCGGGTGTTTCAAGTCACCTTTTATAGCACACCGTTTGAGAAACGCTAGATTAGAGCAAAATTTGGAGTGCTTCGCGATATCTATTTTCAAATAACCTAAATTTCAGTTTGTTATATTTATTAAAAAATTTGATATTTCAACATCAGTATTTTTATTAGTAGAGGTAGTTATTTTAAATTTGCTCTAAATTTAAGTTTGCTGAAACTTTCGGGATTTACTCGAGCGCGTCAGATACACAATGGGGGTACCTTGTATTCTTTTGAGTAACTCCACCAAATATAAGCCCTCTATGTAGGGGGGTTTGTCTAGAACAGAGAACAGCCCGTCAGATTTGTAAGAAAAAATAGTTACATGGACATACTCGAGCGCGTCAGATAAAGATAAGGTAGGTTAGTTACCAGCTAAAAAGTGTAATTTTCTTAAATCTGACGATTTGAGCGTGACACAAGGGAGTGGGAGGGTTACAAATGTGCTAAGTAAAGCCTATACCTGTAAGACGCTATCGCTCTTTTCGAGGAGGAGTTAAAGATCATATTAAACCAAAAAATTTGTGACCATAATTATTTTTTTACCAATAGTAGTTCTACAAATTGAATTTTTCAATAATTTTTTTTGGGGTGTCGTTCCATTTTTAACACCCTGGGATTTGGTCTGGGACCCCCAAATCCAATGTGATTCTGACTCGTCTAGGTGTCTTGTCTTCTATCCCTCCTAAAAGTGTGTGTGACCCAACATTTATGGGACACCCTGTATATTTTTTCCACTTAACAAAAAGTATACGGCTGAATAATTAAAAAAATGCACATAAGAAAAGAGGGAAATGGGTATCCTTCGGAATTTTTTTTTAAAATCATCATCTCCATTTCAAACGGAATTTTAGAGAATTTTTGATTTGATGCAATAGGTCAGGGGTTCTCAAACTTTCCAACATCACGACCCACTTTTTATAAATAAACTCTAAAGCAACCCACCTCATCTTCAGTTAATTTCCCCATCCCCCTACATGACTTTACCAGTGCGTGTGGGGTTTGCCCATCTACTATTTTGTTACAATAATAAATTACATTAGAGATTATTTTAACTTTTTAGGTATTTACAAAGAAATATTTGAACCTAAGCGTATCCAATTGTTTGATTGCGGGAGGAACGATGAGTTCCAGAGTCAGAAGGGGGGTCCTCCCCAGAGAAATTTTTTAAATTTGCCTCTTAAAAACAGGGTTTTAACTTTTTTTTTTGGTAATCTGGGATAAATTTCAATAACATCATTTCATAAGGAAATTCTTAAATTCAAAAACTTGTCGCGACCCACCAAAAACTGATTGGCGACCCACAGTTTGAGAACCTCTGCAATAGGTCAAATAGGGCCTAAAGCCGGCTTCGACTTGGAATGAAAAAGAGGAAGAAAGAAATTAGGCAGACAATAGGATTTTTGTTCCTCCTGTCAATATGCTTGAGGGCCCCTGTACAGAAAAGAGCACAGTAAAATAACGATGAAGCATTCTGGATTTTCTTTGAAACCGAGGACTCCCCAGAGTGACATGGAATGTATAACAAGTCCCATAGAGCTTGACGAATACCAGCTGAGGTTTTTTTTGAGCACAATAGTGTCCCCGTTTCTGTTCGAATATGGTCAACGTTTCATTGCGTGAGCCCCTGCAGATTCATTTTCCGTAGATATATAACTGGTGTACCGAACAGAATGAGAATCCCGGAAAGAGAGAGGATGACCAATGGGTAGTGGAGAGATGAGTTCATCACGCATCAGTACATTGATCCCGTCTCATAAAATGTTATTCTGCTTTGTCATTTGTACCTCTAAGCTTCTAACCCACTAATTTCGAGCAGAAAAAAAGCGTCTGGAGATGCTATATGCGGATTTATGCATAGACGTCTTCAGCAAAAATCGGGGACATGGATTCGGGATTCCTACCCGAAAATTTTTTAAAAACCTATCTTATTAACCATTACTTTTGAGTACGGAACCAAAAAGTTATCTATTCTACATAGTTTTCTCGAGTTATCAAAAACCCATTTGTTTCTCAAATTATTGAACTTACTTTTTCTGTTGTCAAATTTAGTCTTTAAAATTACAAATTGGTAAACCATTTCTTATTTCTCACCTAAAGGATAATGGCTTTTAAGTGAAGCAAGAAGTTCGTCAGTTATAAGCTTATAATTTCTTCACACCACTAACCTAAATTTTGGAACATTCTTATATCACTATTGAAGTATTCTCAAGTTAATTTTTTACTTACAAAACCAATTTAACATTAATTATCAATCAAAAATCCTTGCATCATATCAATTGGTGTGACATACAGGTCGAGAATTACTGTTTTAGATAAATAGTAATTAAAAAGTTCTTAAAAAATATAATAGATGAACCAGGAAAATCTACAATGATCTAGTTATTTTGTCCAATATTGCCAGACTTTTCTGAAGGGCACACTCATTTTCCATCCTGAATTCTATGAATAATATAAAGGTGCAGTAAAATCTCTAGGGAGCAATCACCTTCCGTTTCAAGAAAATTTATTAGGGGTGGTCGCTTAGAAGGGGATGGCTTTACAACTTAATTAAACATTAAAAAAAGCTATAATAGGTAAAAAAAGCTTTAAAACAATTGATTCCTAAACCATTATAAAATACAAAATGTAGAATAAAAATTCACATTTATTAAAAATAAGAAAAAATATCTATTTTGTTTTTTTACTTCTTATTCTTGTTGAAGGCTCTCAGAAAATGCCCACCAACTAAACTGAACAACTCACTTTTTCAAGTCTCTCTAAAAGATAGATACACACCAAAGTTCCCTACCCAATAATGGACTTATAAAATCTCTCGAGTACAGACATTTGTTGCCAGTCCTGTTGTTTTGGAGGGCCAGTCCTGTTGATATTTGTTCTGTTGGCAAAATAAATTTTTGTAATTCTATATATTAGTATTCATTTTAGTTGGCTATTTACAAAATAAGGAAATCGTTTATTAATTTGTGTGTGTCACTAAATAAATAAATTTATTGGAAGGCCACTGGCCCATACACCAAAGTTGGCATAATTACATACGTTTTATCTAGAAGAGTACAAATAGTTTAGAAAAAAATTGAAAGTGCAACACATGGAGAATATTAAGAAATAAGAGCAATGTGGAACCCTGCATTCCTCTCTTTCATTTTCATGGAAGAGAAGAATACAATTTTCTGAAGTACCCTTATAATAGAGACCATTTAAAAGTCCTAAAACGTCCACCGACCTTACCAAACCTTTCAATGCCAACCAATGGTGGGCCTTTTTAATGGCCAAACAAATATTTTAAAAGTGTATTTGAGTGGCTGGAACAAATTTACCGAGTTTATTGAATGGGATATCATTTCTTTCCTTTCCCAGCCATAAAACAGCTGAATTTTTTGTTTGTGAATTGAGATAACTAGTTGCAGTGTAAGAGTTTAGGAATTGCAGAGTTTAGTAGTTTTACTGTTCGCTAAATTGGGGTATTTTAACATTAAGAGAATAGGGAAAAATTTTGTGCCAAAAACTGGTCGTTAAAGGAGGTGGTCATTGTATAGGCTTGTGTTTACCTGTATCACACCAAAGAATTCTACTTGTATAGGGAGGAAATAGGCAGCCCTTCTGATCTTCAAAATATTAAATATTGGCAAAGCTTTGAGATAATTTTTAAGTATTATAACTATACACTTTGTACTTATACAAATAACTATTAATGCAATTAATAATTTTTTGGGAGGGCCAATTTAGTTTCAACTATCTTGAGGAATTAGACAAGTTTGAATAAGGCAAGTGTAAAACATATCTGAAGAATTAAAAAACATTTTATTTAAGAATTCCTTTATCACAACAATGATTTGTATATTACTCAAAAATATAGAATATCTGGTTACATATATACATATCAAGTGACTATACATATGTAGGGGTGTCTAATAATTACTATACACATGGGAAAATAACCCACTGCTAAAGAATAAATTTAAAGTATTAAATCTTAAAAACACAAATGCCATTTTGTAATGGTATTCACTACAGGGGTATATGCATACTTTTAAATTAGAGTACAAAGAAAATTTTAAAAATTGAATCAAGCTTATGAGAGCTTTTACAAATGAACCCTCCTTTAAATGAATGAAAATATGAGAGTAAAGGGCGAATTTTTAAATCAACTTATGAAAAGTACAAAAGGTAATACATAACTTTTGCGAACGCCTTCAAAATCGACAGATAATGATTCATAATGACACCCCCATTTAAAAAATCTTTGACAAATATTCTATTAAATTTTGGTTAATATATTTAAACAGTAGTAGTTAATATATTTTATACAGTAGTAATTACAATAATTTTAGCATATTTTGAGGTAATGACCATTAAACATTAATATAAAAAACTAAAAACATGCCCTTCATAGTGTTGTGAAATACATCATAATATTTTGCTTTGGATTTCAAGGGACTCATTATACTGGATTTAAATAAATAAAAATAAAACTGACCATAATCACTACTACAAATCACAAAAAGCATGCAATAAATAAGATTAGCAGACAAGTTTTAACTTAGCATATAAATGTAAAACATAGCAAAAGGTATTCTTTAAACTTTAATTACAAGTAAAGCATTTCATGGTTCAGTTTGGGGGAGAACATTATCCAGGCATGTGATTGATAGCTAAAGCAAGAAATTATCTAAAAACATTTGAATACTTATAACCAAGCTTTTATGCCACAGTTTACAGTTCTCAAACATTGTATTAAATCTCTTTTATAATGTAAAATTACATTTTTCTTAATGAATTAAAGAGAACTAAACAATCAATTACACACCTTTCAAAACTGAAGATTTTTTTCTACTTGTATGTTTTATGATGAACCTAATTTTACTAACGAATTAAATATAATCTCTAATATTAACAAACTTGATATAGTTGTAAATTGTAAAGCAATACCAAAGTTTATCTGCAGTAATATAACTGGAGAAGAGACAAAAGCTGGAAATCCCAGCTAAAAGAAAGACTACAGAATTATGTAAATAACATTAAAATTAGGAAATAGCAGAAAAATCACATGCCTGATGGCGAATATCCTTTGAAATTATCAATAAAAATTACCATTAAAATTTACATACTTCAGTTCAAAATGACAGAAATATTCAGAAGCAGTTTTTTGCAAAAAGCTTTAAAGTAAAATACACAATTTATACAATATGATCTAATGTTCTCATATCCATCCAGAACATTAATTACTAAAAAAATATTTTGGATAAAAATTGAAGATTTCAGTTAGCAGCCTAAAATTCTATCCTTATAAGATTGACATGGTTGAAATCTTAAAATATCTTGACAACATACAAAAGGTATCATTATTATGAAATAACAAGATTCACCAATGGTTATGATGTTTTATGTCTGTTTCAACCTTTTCTGTTTGGAATAGAATTGCTGGCTTAAAAGTGTTTTGGTAGAATATATATTATCTCATGGGTTAAATTTAACCTAATCTATCACCAAGATTTATATTTGGATTTATAATAGTGTTATTTATTTATAACCATATATTTTTTGTAAAACCTACTGTCATATTGAAAAAATTGCACAGCATAATAAGCTTTGGAACTAAATAAATTATTAGAACATTTCCAAAAAAATAAAATCAATTTGTTCTATTGGTTATCAGTGATTTCATCTTAATAAAAAGTGAAATTTATTATGATACTTAAAAAGATCCGATAAAGTTTCAGTAGGTTTAGATTACAACATACTTTTCTACAATACACTCAATACATTTTATTTTGATTTGGCTAATACAAGAAATAAGTTCTTGGTTAAAACTAATTTTTGAAACACAAAAAATACCCAACTATTTCTTCAGAAATAGACAGGTATAAAGCACCATACCCTGACCAACATTACATTCCCAAACTTTCACAAACATCCATGTAATACGACACAATCCTTTCATGAATAAATAAGTCAAAACAAGTTTCCATTTTCCAGGGCAACAAAAAATTGCACTATGAAATGAATAATCATAAACCAAACCTAACATAGAATGTTTCTAGGTTTAAGAAAACCTGCAATGTACAAAAATGGAACAAACTTGTACTTTTTTAGAAAACCAACAATAAAATAACTTTTAACAGATATGTTTACTATTACCATATGAGATCCTATTACCAACAGGAAATATTATCATAAACCCAAAACTGATAATTTTTTTTTTTTAAAAATTCAATAAGGAGTTCAGAAGTGCAATCTCTAAACACAAGAAACAGACATCAGCCAACAAGTGTCAGTTTTTACAAAACATTCTATTTGGCACTATTGAAAATTTACTATCTTACCTTAAGGCACAAAAAACTTTTAAAGTTGTTGATCCCAAGTAGGAAATTTACGTACCTTCAAAACACAAGTGATAAATGGAGCTACCTTTGCTAAAAACAAAGTTTTAAATATTATTCTGGTAAGGTTACAGTTAAAAGGGCATCTTCATCATTCATTTCAAGCAGTGCAGTTGAACCATCATTGAAAGCAAATGATAGACCCCCATCAATGACCAAGCAAGCATCAAACATCCTGGACTTTAGTTCCACTCTAGAAAATCAAAACTAACATTAGAGCATTCTTTGCAAAGAGAGAGCTCACACAAAATCTAATCACATGCTTTAAACTGTTAGAGCATTACATTGAAATGGCTTGCAACCCTAGTTGTTGCATGATTTTTGTTTATGTATACTTTTACAACTTTTTTTTAACCAGAGAGTAGAGTTTTTAATAATATCTGAGTCCTAAATTTAGTTAAATATAACAAAATTTATCAGTAGGAAGTATATACCTTTGTACTAATTGCATAAATCAAATGACAAAATTTTGATGGATTAATGTTTAATATGTTAGAAAAATAAGATGGAATAATCCAAGTATAAACCATTTGAATAAATTAAAAAAAGATAATCAGCATAAACTTTGACTTTTACTCAAAGAATTAATTTCAAATTTCTATTAATGAAAATTTAAGCAGACATGCTTACTAGGGTTTTGTATACTGTATACATTTTGAAAGCAAATTTTAAAACAAGACTATAAAAGTTAAAGTAATTGAGTAATATAATTATAATTTCATCTGTATTAAGCAACTTTTAAGGAAAGAGTTCAACTGAAATTAATTCATAAAAACAATTCCTTCAGTAAAACCATAAGTGAAAGTTAGAAGTGAAAGTTTTATATCTTTTTAGTGAAACCAATGCTAGTATTATTCCTTAATTACCTATGCGCAGTGTTATTCCTAGGATTTTTTTGGAGGAGTAAAAATACTCCATGACTTTTTTAGGAGGAGTGAAATGTGGAAATAGCATAAACTACATATACAGAAACAAAATTTCTATTAAAACGCTTACTTTTTAATGGACAAAATGAAATTGGGAAAAATAAATAAATAAATGAGGATGCTATTTTGGGTTTCCATCAATCAAACTCCCTAAACATCAGAACAATAAATAAAAAAAATTACTATGGCTGTATGAGAAGAACACAAGTAAAAAGTATGATGATTAGGATGCTGTGGCTGAAGGTTTAAGCTAAACCTTTGTGAAAAATTCAAAGAGTGAAAATACTCCCATCTAGTTTTTTAAAGAGTAATTCCAATTTTCAAGGATAGAAATACTCCCTCAGAGGAGTTAAAATATCTCTGCCAATGTGTTAATATTTGTAACTATTTTTCTGTCTTCTCCATCATGAAAAAAATCGCTAAGATGGACTACTTTTACCGCTGAATAAACTATAAACTACCTACTGAGATATAATTGATTTCAATGGAATAAACATTAAATATAAAATAATAAACAGGGTATCATTAACAGAAAGAATTACATACTTTTTTACAAATCCTCGAGGTTTACATTTAAGTCCCATACCTGCAAAAAACAACAACAAGTATTTTAAGTAATTCATCTAACTTTTCAAAATTTATGCCCAATATACAATATTTTTAAGGTCAGGGTTTCAAATATAATATAAATCACTAACTGAAACTAGTTAAATTAGGCTCAAATGTTCATTCTATATTATAATGCAGTAAAACTTATTAAATACAATTCTGTATAACAATGCAGCCTTGCTTGCAGCTAAAATAGATTATCTATTTAGATTAATAATAGTTGATTTTTTTCTCCAATTAGAATAAAATATATCAAAATGGGTAGAATTAAAAATATATACCTATCTGCAAATAATTTTTATGAGACATTAATGAATAAAAAAATAGTTACCAAACATTATGGGATCTCTCAAAGTGTAAGCCATCAGTTGCTTAGTAGGATCAAATGTCAAAGAATTATTGAATTCTGAAGTGATCTGTGATACTATCCCTTTATCAGAGAAAGGAATGTCAATCTTTGTCTTTTTAGAAGCTAAAACAAAAGGTATTATGTAAACGACCATGTATTCGAGCAACAGCAAAATTAGGCAATTACAATCAAAACTAAGACAATGATTTTTGAACTTCTGCATAGTGAAAAAAAATTCTCAATACATAATCTTAGATAAAAACTTATGATTTCCATCCAACTTAGATAGTGTCATTTTAATTAATAATTGAAATAAAAAATTTAATTAGAGAAGGAAAATCAAATTTACTAATCAAGTTTCTTACTTATTTGTAACAGATGCTTAACACACTGCTCAGTTACTTTGTTGATGTTGAAAGACCAGGAAGTAGACCCTGTCCCAGTACATACAGTTATTCCAGAGCTTTTCAACTTTTCTCTAGGAGAAGAATCCAGAGATAGCTCATAGTAAGAAACTCTGCAAATAAAGAAAGTATATGGTTAATAAATAGAATTTAAGCACACGAAGGAAATCGTAGGGTTCTTGGAAAAAACAACAACAACAAGGAAAAGAAATCACACCACTTACTTCAAATTCAACTTCCTGAAATAAAAGTGAAGCCCATAAACATATTATAAATTATGTAATTAATTGATACCTTAAGGAGAGTTATTTTATATTTAGAATAAAAGTTATTCATTCTTCATTAGTGTTCGGCAACTAGTGGTAAAAAAATAGTTAACTACCAACTACTAACTAGTCTGGGAAATTGTAGTTGTAACTAGTAGTTAACTATTTTTTCCTGGGACTAGTTGCAACTAGTAATTAACTATTTCCCAAAGTAGTTAACTAGTCTATTTAATTTCATAACATACATTTTGGTAAAATTCTAATACATCTTTGTTATCTATATCACAAAAAACATTCATACTTCGCGAAAAAATGGTCTTTATTTCTGGTTATGATATTTGAAATACTCTACCTTTGATAAAAATTTTAAATATCTTTTTAAATTTTAAATAAAAATTTTTTTCAAGTAGTTAAAAATTTGAAAGTACGTAGTTTTAACTAGTAGTTAATTAAAAAAGTAGTTAAACTACTAGTTGATTGGTAGTTAACTACTAGTTGCAACTAGTTCTAGTTAACTAATGCCGAACACTATTCTTCATCTATTAAAAAATTTTAATTTTGAAGGAAATTTCAGAAAAACCAAACTGCTAAGAAGGTTAACATGACCATTAACTGAAATAAGTCTACATTTTGTTTGATTATAAAATTGTAAAGTTAAAAAAAATATTTTGAGATATATAAGTGGAATTCATAATAGCAAACTTCACCTTGAAGACAAACACTCCCCTATGAACACTTCATTCAAAGCTCGAACAGGTAGTTCATGAAGATTTTTTATTTCCAATTTAGGAACTTTGGGTGACTGAGATTTGTGATGCTCTTCAACACAGTCTAGGAAGCGATACTCAGGGTACTGCAGCTGTTGATCATGCAATTCAATTGGAGGGTCAAAGGCATTTTCTCCAGTAAGGGAAATTTTTATTCTTTGACGCAACATCCACCTGGGAAGAAACCAATTTATATAAAACTGAAAAAAGTCGAGGTTGAAAAAGTTTTATTCAGTGTTAAAAAGTACCTAAAATTTCCTTCTTTAAGCTTTTTAATTGCTTCTGGAAAATTTTCAGTGTAGTGCGATGGAAGACATAAGTGTCCAAGTGACCTAAAAAGGAATTTCAATAGTATTAGTACAGGTAATATTCATGAATTTCTACTTAATGCTTTTACAGAAGTATGAATTATTTTTATTGGATGAAAGAGTTGGTTAAATAATAAAATTTAGGGAACAGTTAAGAAATGGAAATAACTAGATCAGCTTTATAATAAAGAGTTTTAATTCTGGCACTTGAGTAAAAACATTATTTCACCCACGGATTTCACATACATTTAAGCTACTCTGTGAAGAAACTAGTTTGAAATTAGGAAATATAACAATTGGAAGGAAATCCAAAATGCATTTTACAGAAAAGTTGTGAAAAACAAATGTGGTTTGAAATGTGTTGTTCAAATGGATTTTTTTTTTGTGGTTTATTCTTACCTTGTAGGATCACTATTAACTCCAATCAAAGGTTTTTCTCTATTTCTGATTTTACTTGCAGCCATTAAGAAAGTACCATCTCCTCCAGTGGTAATAATAATGTCAGCCCATTCAATGTTGGTGTCAGAATACTCAAATCTGTTAACAACTTTTGTTTCAATTCCATTCTCCCTAAAATTCAAAACCTTTGTTAGAATATAAGTAAGATTCACAAAATAGTCCTCTTTTCTCATTCATTACTCAGTTAATTCAGAACCATTCAGCCACCATCAAATTCAGCCGCACAACAGCTATAGAACAGTCAATGGGTTTTGATAACATTTTCAGGTTCAGTAGCACAGCAGAGGGGATAATATCAACCATTCGATTTTAACATAATTTCACTCATATTCTGAGTAAGTCACTTTACTTAAATGTTTACAGAAGTACATCTAAAACTATGAATTACTTGAGTGTGATGCTGCTTTTTTAAAATCACTGTGGTAATGAATGCTAAATAAAATATATCAAATTCTGATAAAGAACAATACATTGGGTGCTACTAAACATTTGGATACCACTTTTTCTTGGGTCTATAACCAACTAGCTGGAATACTAGTCGGACTACTAGAAAATAAATTATTACACTAGATGGCAGTGCCAAAAAAAAAATCAACTGGCCCCAACTGTTAATTGAAGGGCTTGGTGCATGAAGGGGTTATGTTACATTTGGGACAGATTCATTAATTGAGGTTTTCATCAAATTTGGCGAGATCGTATCTCGCCAAGCTACTACTAATACAACCTACATCTAAATCCCTGCTGTTATGGTAGAAGCCATTTTCACATTGAAATGATAATCGCCCAAATTTGGCGAAAACCTCGATTACGGAAGATTAAACCCGTTTTGTACATAACCCCTTCATCCACCAAGCCCTTCAATTATGAAACCATATAATGATATAGAAACATTTAAAACTTACTCTAATGTTTTCACAACAAGTTCTCTATTGCTAGTATGAATTTGGTGATGCTGTAGGAGATTTTGATAGTCAGATCCACGATCTTCAAGCTGAAAATGATGAAATTTAATTATCAAACACCAGAAATAAATTATAATATAATATTTTAAAGTATTTTAATTCAATAACTTTTGACTGATTATATGTTATTTAAATATATTAAGAAATAATTTGCAGACTTTGTTTACATTTTTTATAAGTTCATCTTCAGATAGTTCTGAATGTGTCCTCTTCTCAAACTCGTATCGAGAAAATTTTGTCAAAATGAGGGCTTTTTTTGGGAGAAAAGGTGCCTCAGTTTCAGACAAACTGTTTGCTTGGGAAGAGCTTGGTCCTGCCATAAATTGCCGAAAGAATGAACGTACAGCAGGAATTACTAAACCGTTATTTTTCACCCATGCATTCTCACGAGTAAAGCCAACGATATTTTTGGATATGAAACAAACGCTTTTCAAACAGATCTTCATTGCATTTGCATGGCTTCTAAGAAAGACCATATGAAATTTAAAATCTTACGATACTTATTGACAAAACAAAAATTATTTATTACGCCATGTGTTCCTGGAGAGTTGAATTGTATGTATCGGTATGTATAATGTAAATTATTTCAATTAAATTTATTTAAGTCCATAACAAAAAGTACGTATGGTTTTATAAGAAAAAAGATTTATTATGGGAAATTCAAAATTAATCAGGGTTTAAATTATTTTTTGATATTTTCATAAACTGATTTAAAGAAAATATACAAATAGGAATTTCAAGGCAGGATATTTTCGTCCAATCACCATTC
The DNA here is from genome assembly GCA_963680715.1 of Tetragnatha montana. Classification (NCBI taxonomy): domain Eukaryota; kingdom Metazoa; phylum Arthropoda; class Arachnida; order Araneae; family Tetragnathidae; genus Tetragnatha; species Tetragnatha montana. Next base: position 41,963,473 of record OY796674.1, read on the forward strand.
TTATTGGAAAATACTGACAACTGATTGGGTCAGTCAAGTGTAAAACAAAGCGTTCCTTTTATGATTGGTGTAAAATATTCCTCCCCATAATAGAGCTACACAGGTTTTATACATTTGTTTCACTGTGCCATGTTGTATGACAGTTAACTGACTGTAAGGAGCCGTCAGCCGATTTCTTGTTTATGCCAGCAATCAGCATATGTGTCTTAAACCTGTCTGCTTTTTTATACCGTCAACAATTAAGAAATACTTCAACATCGTTTTGATAGAAAAGAGTGCATAAATGTTACCTGTACTTGTGAGTGACAGAGATTATAAAACTGGTAAAAGGCATCGTATAAAAGAAAAGGCACAATCATGGTTTCGGTAAGCAGCAGGTTTCTGACCTTAAACTTAAGTTTTTTGCATGTAAAATAGTTTAAAATAATCTCAGTTTTTGAAATTTTTGTTTGTAAGCTTTCTTCTAAGTACTGACGAACATTTTATTGTGTTTCAATTCAAAAATTTATTTGTTTCTTGACAAGTTTACTGTGTTTTGTATCCTCATCGTTGAAAACAGCCTGTCATTCCTCTTTGGAAATCTACCAATTTGGTAGCTACTCATTACTATAATAAATGATGGTTTATATTTTACATTCATCATATCATCATATTTCTTTTTTCGCCAGTCTGGTGCATAAGGCCTTAATATTTTACAATAGTTTACGTAAATTGTTTTAAAGCAAGTATGGTAAAAATAAACTCACAAATATATTTTTCCTAACTTTTTTTGCTCAATGCACATGTTCAGATTTCTAAAATTTTATGATATCTTAAATGCATCTGGTACTATTTGTTCAAATTTTAATGTGCAGTTACATTAATATACTCCATATGTGCAGCTATAATACAATTAGTAAATTCAATGGTGGTAAGACCTATAGATTCAATTCAGTTATCTGTCCCAATAAATATCTCCAAGCTGTTTTAGATGTCTAAAAATAGAAAGATCGCTAAAAATTGCAAATTAACAGATTAAAATAAGTAGTTATATTTATGTAAACAGTGGCGTAGCCAGAAAAAACTTACGTAGGGGATATTAGGATTTCAGAAGGGGGTAAATTTATTCCTTTTCTAAGGTTCCAAACAGGTGACTTTTGGGAGGGATATATATCCCCAAAACCCCCTTGGCAATATTTAATGAGACAGTAAACGGAATTGAATCCACCTTAGTTTCTCTCCACTGGTTTTTCCACTGGATTTTATGGTGCAGACTTTGACTTCTTTTATCAGATTTGCATCAGAAAATTACAAAACAACAGCATGATAAAATAAATACCTTCCAGACAAAATGTCTGAGAAAAATACTTATAAAATTTATTGGTTGTACAAAACAACAATCAGAATTATATAGTAAAACTGGCACCAGGCCATTAACAAATGACATAACCAAAAAGAGATGGCTCTGGATAGGACATGTATTGAAGAGAAATCCAGAGGCAATTGGGTGAATTGCTCTCATATGGGCAGGGCCGTATCCAAGGGGGGGGTTTAGGGGTTCAAACCCCCCCCGAAATTTTGACATCAATTTTTATACTGATATTTTTCTTGAAAATTGTCTCACAAAGAGCGATATGCTCTTCGGGTATAACCCAAAGGGTCTCAAAATGAGTCAAAACCCTACTTTAAAGGGTAAAATTTCCAAAATTTTTCTGGGGGAGGACCCCCAAACCCCCTCGAAATTTTGAAATCTATTAAGTATACCGTTTTCCTTCAAACTTGTGTGATTTACAAGGAGTGGTCCTCTTTAATGTAACCTAAAGTGTCCCAAAATGAGTTAAAATGCCACTTTTAGGGGAAAAATTCAAAAATTTTTCTAGAGTAGGAACCTAAAAAACCCCTTAACATTTCGCCATTTATTACAATATACCTTCTTTTTACCTTGAAAATTCGGCCGCTTACAATGAGTGGTGCTCTATGGGTGTAATCTAAAGGGTCTCAGAAATGAGCTAAAACACTCTTTTGAGGGGCAAATTTAAAAAAAATTTCTGGGGGAGGACCCCCAGACCCCCCTTTTACTTTGAATTCATATTGTTTATACAATTTTGAAATTTAGTGCATCAAAATTTCAATCCAGTGTTGTCATCTAAAACTTAACATAAAAGTACCCGTAAGGAAGTACCTCAGAAAATATTTGAGTCAAAACCCCTCCCGAAACAAAAGTCTGGTTACGGCCCTGCATATGGGTGCCAGATGGAAAGAGGAAGAGAAGCCGCCCAAAGTTAACTTGGAGGGAAATGGCCATACAAGAGGGAAACCAACTTCAATGGCCAAGTTGAACAACATTACAAACCTACTTGGTTTCGACATTTTGATTCTTCCTGTCTGTACTACAAAATTTCTGTTGGTAGCATATATTTCTTGTAAATATAATAGGCGGTTGGGCGTCGCGACACGACTTTAAACTTGCTGCTTTGGAAGCAAATGTAAACAATTCTGTTTCATTTTTGCACTCCAGTTAAGGCAGGGCGTAAAATTTCCAGTCGCCAACTTGAAGTTGGCATTTCAAATCAGTTTATGCTCAGATAATTGAGTTTGATCTCTGCTTCCACTGGAGAAAATGTGTGAAACATGCAGATAAGTTGCAAGAAGAAGATTTCATCAAATTAAGTGCAAAAGATGATGCAATTGAAATAATTGTAATTCAATTTACAAGATGAAAGTGATAGCAGTTTCAGTGATATTGAGGATGAAGGTTAAACTAGAACTTTAAAAAAATGGATGGTATTTTAATATATTACCATTAATTACCTAAGCTCAAAAGGGGGAGAGATCTGGAAAAATCTCATCAAATTTCATGAAGAGAAAGGGGATTAGTGAAAATCTACAATTTTTAATTTAGAGAGTGTGCATTTTCTCAATAATTTTTAAGTGAAAAAAAAAAATAGAATCTACCAAACTGTCATGTTTATTGGAAATACGTAATTTCATTTGATGATTTTGAGTTTTTCCTGTCCCACTAATTTAATCAATCCAAATTAAGTGTAATAAAATTTATTTACTTTTTCAGTTACCATAGAAAATGTATAGATTAAAATAACAAATTTTTAGGTAAAGTAACGTTTATTACAAGAGGGTATTTTCAAACTGACATTTATATATAAATCTTTCTTATAACTTCAAGATTCTATTTTTATATTAAAGAATAAATCAATTTGCAACATGATAAAAATATTTTTTTATTTTCAAATATTTAAATATTAATTGTATATGTACTAACTAATATGTGTAACTAAACTACAAGATATAAATTTGCAATAATAAAATTATATGAACTTTATTCGGAAAAAGTCTAAATATGTTAAGTATACAAAACCAAGTATGTACTATATTTTTAATTATTCCTCAAGATTTCAAAGAAATAATTGCATATAATTTTTCTTTTATTTTCTAAAAAAATATCTTTTTACAGTTATTTTCAGTGGCGTAGCCAGAAATTATTTTTGGGGGGTGCACGATGATATCGAAAGAAAGAAGAAAAATTTAGGTTTTATATTACCATAAGGAAGAAACTTGCCTTGTAAAAAAATCAAACTTTTTTGATCGTAGTAAAAAAATAATTATACCAAATATAATTATAATTATACCAAAAAAAATACAATAACAATAAATAAATTATTAAATTAATCTTAGGAAAATATCAGTATAAAATAAATTTTATAACTCTTTGTAAAACGAAAAATGAGGGGCTCATGCATTACAGTTTCAGTAGCTGAGGAATTATCTAATGAATATTAAGCCCCATCTTTTGCGTTTTACAAGGAGTTACAATTTTTTTGACATTTATTTCACATTTTTTTTTATTTTTAGTTTTCTTGAGTGAAGTTTAACTATTTGACCTAAACGGACTTACAATGATTTTTTCACGCGGTATCGTTATTTATAATCAAACTAAAAAAATTAATACTGAATAATTTTACCTTTAAAAGTATCACAGCTACATGCTACATGACCCTCTGTATTATATTTAGGATCATGATAGCAACATAGCTATGTATATTTTCGTTAAAATTACTACTTATGCAGATTTTACCTCTCCCGTTAATTCAGATAGGTACAGGTACAGGAATTTTTTTTAAACACTAGCAAAATTAATGTTGAGGTAAAATTATGTTGTGGAACATAAAGAATATTAATAGTTTAACAGTAAGTAAAAATTTGTTTCAAATTATGTAAAATCAAATTTTGACAATTTATATTATAGATTCTTAAACTCATCCTGAATTTGATGAGTAAATTTTTTAACCCCGAATGTTTATGTAACTCTCTTACGAAATTTGCATGAAATATTTACACATTCCATCCAGGAGATTCCCATCCATCTAGAATAAGATAGACATATATTCTTATTCGAGTATTATTATTCGAGTTATTCTTATACTACTCTCATACATTTAAAAATCAATTGCAATTAAACTACAAATATGTGTTTCCGAATTTAATTAAGTATTATTTATATATTGGACATGATACTACTTGTTAATACTGGTAGCTCTAAAAAAGTGTTACTCCATTTCTAAAATTATCAAAATAATTATCTTTTAAATAGAAATAAATATTCATATTCAAACACACTGCAACAAAAACTGAATGTTTAAAGTATAATTAAAGTTTGAATTCTTTCACAGGTGTTGGATTAACATACTACCTATAATTATAACTCGTAAAAGTGGTACAGATTTACATATTTGTGTCATAAAATAGACAAGGAAAAAAATTCCATATCAGAAGTTAATATTTCTTTTAAAAAACGAAAAATGGAGAGGGAATAATAAGAAAATAAGAAACTGAAAAAGCCAAAGGATGACGCATAGGCTGGCACTAACACTACATAGCTACCTTCAAAAAGTATAAATAAAAAAACTCTTCCATGTATAAAAATTATGGTCCTATATATACAGCTAAAAAATTCAATATTTTTTTTATTTTTAAATCAAATTGCTTCTTTTCCTTGAATATAAATCACCATTAATTTAATCAAAATTGCATTAAGTCATTAATTAAAGTTATTGGTAACCTAAAATACCACTTACCATCTCTGTAGAAGAATTAATAACGCATCCATGGCGTCTTTTTGGATCAGGTGGTCTTTCACTTAGCTGTTGTCCTTCACAGATGTGTTTTTAGAAAAAAAAATCATTAATTGTTCGTTTGCGATTCATTTTATTAAGAGGGCCATTTTATCTCAAGCTTGAGATAGGATAAAAAATACGACTACCAAGCTTAAACTGATACCTTCTGCTGACCCCTTCCAGAATTTAAGAACTAGATATATTATTTACACTTACAAATACAAAATTTAAAATTATTTTTGATATCTGAGGGATCAGAGCTCCAAAGTCTGGTGTGGTCGCCTCGATAATCGGTTCTAATTCCATTCTCTTCTCTCCCTCGTCTCGAAGAGCGTTCTTGTTTATATCACTCAAGATACGAGGGGGCAGAAAACCTAAAAAGTTCCCGCCATTTGTGTGGGTGTCCCTCGAACCCTCAGTTTTTGACCCCAGGAGGAGGGTGTTAATGAAAGTCACGCAGATGGGAGAGAGTACCGCCGGTGCAATCCCATTCTTAGATTTAAAAAATATGTATTACAATTATTTTAGGGAAATAAAAAAGCTATTCGAAAATATTTTATTTCACGAAAAAAAAAATGTTTGGAAAAAGTTTGGGGGGTGCAAAAGACCCGTTGCACCCCCCCTGTCTACGCCACTGGTTATTTTGAAACAAAATGTTTTCATGAAACAAAAACTCATATTCAACATCTCAAACAAATGGATGCCAGAGAAAATTTGTTTCATCACTTATCATATAAATAGAAATCTTATTTTTTTTTTTACAAATGTCTGTCAATAGATTGGCATACAGATGGTTCATGACAAGAATTATTCATCTTCAGCTACCTTTTACTCCTTTGGGAAATTTTTTTTCTGTCACAATATTTTAACCATTAAGTTAATTGATAATATTAAATTGTATTATAAAAGTTTACTGAATATAATATTAATTTAGGTATTAGATTTTACATGAAGGTGATTCTTTGTTGATTTCTATAATTTTATTCATCTGAAATATTTTTTTTCATATCAATGTTATTTCATAAATTTATTAGTATGTATTTAAATCTTATGCATGGATTGATTTTATTTAATTTTGTTAAAAAGTACATTTGATATAGCTTTTCTATTTCTTATTTTTTATGGATGTGGTGTTTTCTTTATTTTTACTAAAATTGACTTGAATGTTGTATTCAGCACTATTAGTTTAATTTTTTATCAATTATTTTTGAATAGTGCGTAATTAAATCTAATGTTCAAGTCTAAAATTTCTTTTTCTTTTTTCCTATCCTGTCTATAATTTCCAAATGGAATGAATAGAGAGAACCAACTCACGTAAGTTTATTTGATCTCTTTCTGAAGTTGATTTTATACCTTAAGCATGAAGGTATTGACTTCTATCAAAATTTCGATTTTTATGCTTATACCTATTTGTAAGTCGGTGTATATATAAGGTAAGGGTATAATTGTTTTGCTTTTAAAATTTCAATTAATATTTAGTTACCAATTATTGTCACTAATTAGTTTACTCAAAGTAGGCTGTTTGATAAAAAAAAAATAGGTAGATGTAAAATTTGTTTACAACTTTGTTTATATTATAGTTTTTTAAATTTTTGGTACTTGTGTATTATCTCGTCGACCGTTCAGCAGCCCTCTAATTCAACAACATAGCTATAGAACAGTCAATAGTTTTTAATAACGTTTTCAAATTCAGCAGCACGGTCAACGGGATAATACGGGGAAAGAACCAAAATTCTTTTAATTTTATAAACAAATAGTAAATAGTACTAATATTTAGTGTAAATGGAGGAAAATGGTTTATTCAATCACATTTTCATTTGGCTTCCCAAAGAATAAGCATAAGCAACCTCACCTTGAATGTGATGGTATGAAAACCATTTATTTTTTTATTTCCATTAAAACCAGGTACACTTAATTACATAAGTGAAATAATTGCATCAATTTATTTATAGATAAAGGGATAAAGCATTAATATTGTCATCTATACGTTTCTTAGCAATTGTTAAGAAAAAGTTGATTAAAAAACCTGGTGGTTTAAACAATAAAAACCTTGTCTAAACCTTTAAGTAAAGCATTGAGTGGATTGTGTAAGTAAGAGCTAGTGTGTTTTAAGTAAAATATCAATTCCAATTCAAAACTGACTCATCTTCTGAAATTTTTTTAAAATTTATTTTTTCCATACCCCAATTAAATTTCCATTTACTCATTATTATTTTCTACACCAAAGTTTTGCTTATTTTGCCGTTTTAATTTATTATTAATCTTAAGTAGCTTAATTATGCAAGATGGGATCCAATATCTCACCTAAATAAACTTTAAACTTTTATTTTTATAATTTTTAGCATTATTGTGCAAGATGTGAACCTAATTTGTCACTTAAAAAACCTGTTGTAATTTGGCTGTTTGTTTTTGAAGATCAAAGGAATTACTCAGATGTTAAGTCGTAAAAAAATCTCCAATTAAATATAACTCATTAAAAATGTGGACATTTTTTAGCCTGATTTGTGGAACTAAAGTTAGTTATAAAAAAAACTTAATTAGTTTGTTTAAAAAACTTTATATGGTCGTTATGAAATAATTATCTTCTTGAAAAATGAAAAACACTGGACGACTGCAGTGTGTAATTCATCAGCTACTCCATGCACTCTTCATTTACTTAACTATCTATTGCATTTTCTCCTTGTTTTTTATTTAATTTAAACAAAATAGGCAAATATTGCTTTGTCATCCAGATTTTAACTATATGTAAAGCTTCTAGCTGTGTAGCTCATCGGGAAATTAGTTAAAAACTGATTTCAAAATTCCAAGAAATAGACTGACATACAAGAAGGAAAACGAGTTAAAAAAATTAAATTGTAAAGTTCTGAAGAACTTTCAGTCTTCATTTCAAAATAAACTCCATATTCTTTAATTTTAAATAATACTCTCATTTTTCAGCCTGTGTTAAAACTACCCTCTGCAACTTTTGATTACTCAACAGTAGGTGTTTTATGATGTTTGATAAAATATAACTATCCTGCAATATAGTTGAAAAATGTTATGTGCATTTCTCTTATAATATTTGTGGCTGAAATTAATTTTTTTTAAATGCTACATATTTATTTTTGTTTTTAGGGTTATCTTAGCAGACAAGACTTCAAGAAATCTGTTTTGCTTCCTTATGCTAAATCTTTCATTTGCATTTGTAGAATTATTTTATGGAGTGTGGACAAACAGGTAATAAAATGTTAACTTAAATTAAAATTTTAATGATAGGTACTTATAAGTATCAATCATTCAAAAAATTTTCACAATTTGAGAATGTAGAGAGTTTAAAAAGCTTCAATTAAAAATGAACAGTTAAAAGTGAAACACAAGCATAGATTAGATTTGCATATATAACTTTAATTTGATGAATATATGCTTCTATGATATTATTTATTAATAAAATGAGAAACATTCTGGTAATTTTTGTTCAAAAGCTTTATTTGTTCTATTTATTATTACTTGCTTAATTGTAACTTAGTTTATTAAAATATAAACCATGATTTTCATCCCCCAAACCCTTGATTTTATTTCAGTCTTGGTCTCATATCAGATTCATTTCATATGTTTTTTGACTGCACTGCATTGCTGGCTGGTTTAGCTGCATCTGTGATTACTAAATGGAGAGCAAATGATAGATATCCATACGGGTAAAATATTTTATGCTTTTTTAGAAATTCCTGTATTTTTTTCTGCATTTGCATTTTAATGTTGCAATTGATTTACAAATCTTACAGATATGTACGAGCTGAAGTTCTGGCTGGATTTGTGAATGGTCTCTTCTTGTTATTTATTGCATTTTTCATATTTTCTGAGGCTGTAGAAGTATGTATGAGTAAATTTGTGTACTGTCTTAATGTTTTTAATTTTTTACCTTAAGATAATACCCATGGAAAGGGTTTTTATTATGTTTTGTTTCTGAAAAAAGTTGTAATGAAATTTTTTATGATCTCGTTAGTTTCTAGTTGTAAAATATTCAAACAGTTTAACGTTTAAGTATCTGGGTCATTTTCAAAATTTGCTTACATTTACTGTCCCGAAGGTAAAACATGAAAATTAAACCATTAATCATTATTAAAATGTCTGTTTGAGCTTTGATTTAAGTAAAGTAGACTAAATTAAATATTTCTAGCCTATAATTAGTAAAAAAAGCTGTAAAATTATGAAAATAAAGATCCTTAAAAATAAGAAAATAGCCAAAAACGCTTGTCCCTAACGAGTTTCACGAAATTCAAAGTCGTTTTATTGTTATTTAATTTTGCTTATTGAAAGAAAAAACGATAAATATCAAAACTATGAACAATTAAAAAGTTGTGATAATTGTAAAAAATTATTTCTTGAATTTTATCTTTTTATAAATCAATAAAATATTTTGTCCCTCACTTTATGTCAACTCCCGTTACGTTCGAATTAATTTGAAAAAATATAATAATAATTATGCTTTAAAAATGGCAAACCACATTTCAAACGATTGTTTATTTACTTTAGAATATCTTTCAGGCGTTTTTTTATTCTTCAAGTTTTTTAAAAAATAATCTGTCCCCAAGATAAGGTGCTTTTATAAAGGTCAACTCCGGTTACGCTAATTTTTAATATTAAATAAACTTTTTTTGAAATTTTAAGCCCAGAAATATAGTTACCTGCTGACAAATAAGATATATGGAGCTTTGTTTCAGTTTCCAACAACGCAAGTATTATTCTGTTATTTTATTAAAATGTCAACTCCTGTTACCATCCATACTACTTCTATGGTAAGAGATTCAATAATTTCTGAGCCGTTGATTTGGAAAGCGGTATTACTTCGTTTTTTCTATTTCCGCGATTTAGGTTTATTTTAACGTTTGCTTGTGTTCAAAATTGATAAACGAAGGATAAATAAATGTGCATTCTTTAAAAATGCATCGGATTATAATACATAGTTGAAGTAAATTATTTCAGTTTTGTATTAGGGACATGATGTTTTGTATAAGAGTATCATTTTATCCTAAATTTTAGGAAAAAGTGTATGACCAATTGCTTTTCCATATACTTTTCCCATATTTAAAAACATCTACATTCATTACATTAAGAAATTATGTAGTTTGAAAAAAATATTTTTCAATTCTGAAATGGGTAAGCGTATAGTGAAAATGGCCCATCTACATTTATGCAATATTTTGAACCTTTTAACCTTGAATTGTAAAAAAGGTAAAAAATATCTATTTCTAAGTTATGTTTTAGGATTAATCTAAAGATAAGTATTTCAATTGTTTTATTTTTAATAGATATATAAAAGTAAAATTTCAAATTAATTTGGCACAAAATGTTTAATTGTTTATCAGCGTTTATGAATTACCATCACCCCCAAAATTGAGAATAATCTGTTTCAATAACAATTATCCCAATATCATCAAAAGTTTATCTCATGGAGGTCAGGCTATATGTGTACCTTTTTATGTGAATTTTTTATTTCTAAAGGGGCTTAATATGATGAGATATCATGAATTTTTCAAACATTAACTCTAGTATCACAAATAGCTTCTAACTTATCAGAAATTTAATAGTCTGAATAATTTGCAATTTTTACTAAAGAATATTATTCTTACAGAGAGCCATCGAGCCTCCTGAAGTAAAGCATGAAAGACTTTTTGTTGTGTCTGTCCTAGGATTCTTAGTTAATCTTGTTGGAATATTTGCTTTTCAACATGGACATGCCCACTCTCACGGAGGTGGTAAGTTCTATTCCTTTTTTATGAATCGGAAGTAATTCTTCCTTTCTGATTACAACTGCTACTCATTATGACAGTGATTATTTCTGTAAATAACAATAATATTGTGTTTTGTAATTCTCTTAATGTTTTTTTTTTATTGTTTCAGGTGATCATGGGCATAGCCATGGTGGAAATGCCCACAATCATGAACATGGCCATGGGCATTCTCATGGTTACAGTAAGTAGAAAATTAATTAGTCATTAATTTACTCACTGTATTATAGTACTTGCTGATTGATAATAGAAGTGTGTTTCAAATGTGTTTGAAATAGTTATCAATTTTCTGAAAATCATCCACAAATATTTTTGGTATCACAAAGGATTTTAATAATAAATATTGCTTATTTGTATTACCATGAAAACTATATCTAATCTATTCTATAGATTAGTGGATGGCATACTTAAGATTAGGCTGAACTATTTCTTTAAATTTTCTCCCAAAATCACACCCCAAAAGACATTTTTTATCAGATCAGCTTCCTTTGATAAGCTATATTATTAAGAAAAAATGGTGGTTGTTTGGTACAAATTTAGTATGTTGTGTACTTTATTTGAAGTGTACATAAATAATTTTATTCAATAAATAAATAAATATACATATAGAAATTAGTTATTTCCATCTTAATTTAAATGAGCAAAAGGATTTAGGTATTTCTTTTTGAAGTGATCTAAATTTCCTTTGTTAATTCTGCTTTGGAAATTATACCAATATTTTTTTTTTTTTTTTTTCAGATAATGATTGCAAAAGTGAAGAACCAGTGAATGGAGGAAACAGTCAAATTATGCATGGTTAGTAATTTAAATAATTCTTGAAGTTCCATAGACTTAATTTTGTACAATGACTTATAAAACTGAGGGGAGATCTGAAAACTGTTCCTAGTTTCATTTTTTTTGTATGTTGACGATATTTAATGTGATATATTCAGTTTAAATCATGGAAAGTGTGAAAAAATTTTCACTTAAATGTGTATGTAACAAATTTTTTACGTGAAAATAAATGAAAAGGGATACTTTTTGGAGGTATCATTGCCATTAGGATCCATATTCCAAACATATAGCAGAAAATGCTGATTATGTGACCGCTTGAAATTTTAAAATTCAATGAATTGAAAGTTTTAATTAGATTTAAAGTTTATGTTGGACTCATGCTCTAAGCTTGATTACATGCATTTTCATTTATAATTTTTGTGTGTTATATTTGCGGCTAATATATTTGAATTTTTTTAACAAATACAGGAGTTTTCCTTCACATTCTTGCGGACACTTTGGGCAGTGTTGGTGTCATCGTCTCTGCCATTTTGATGAGCCAGTTTGGGTGGATGATAGCTGATCCAATCTGCTCTATGTTCATTGCAACACTCATAGGGTTTAGGTAAGTCTATAGAATATAGATTTTATTCATCAAGAAAACATTACTTAAATATACTAATTTCCAGTTCTTATTTGTTATGTGATAACTTCTACTTTTAGGGAAACCTTAGAATTATTGAGAGATTTATATTTAAAAAAATTCTTCTTTTAAAATGTGTGGTTTATTGTATAGTTGAAAGCTAGCATTTTTAGCACATTTTTAATTTTACAAAATTTATGCATGTTTTTTTATTAAAATTTCACTACCTTTGAAGTACAAAAACATTAAGACTATCTTTTGAGGCTTCTGTTTTTTTTTTTAATTATTGTATTCAAGCTTTGACTCTTATTAGTTTTTATTATTATCTTTAGTGTCCTGCCTTTGCTTAAAGATTCCACCAGTGTTTTGATGCAAAGAACACCCAAAGCTTTAGATCACGTTCTTCCAGGTTGTTACCAAAGGGTAAGAGTGATACTTGGCTATGTACAGTTAACCTTGTGATCTCAAACTTTGATATCTCAAAAAAATATTCCCCCTCCCCCCTTAAAATTAAGTATTCTCTATTTTCCCTTTTTCTCTTGAAAACTTGCAATCTCGAAATTTTTTTGGGGTCCCTTTAATTTTGAGATATGGAGGTTATGATGTACTGTCAAATTTTCTAACTAACTTTTTTGACTTACCAACAGGTTATCAATCCTTCTTTTAACTTTTAGGTTATGCAGTTAGAAGGAGTTTACAGTGTTCAAGAACCACGTTTCTGGACTTTGTGCAGTAATGTATTTATAGGAACTATTAAACTGGAAGTGTCTCCTAATGCAGATGCCAAGTACCTTTTGAGTCATACTCACAACATTTTTACTCAAGTATGTTCCTTTTTTTCCAATTAAAACTGTCATAATCTTTAATAAAAATATTTTCATATTTGTACTAATTTATATTTATTTTTATAAACATTGTTATAAACAGGTATTTAACTAAGGTGCAGTTTAAAATTATTATATTTTTCTTAAGAGTGCAGTGATTGACTTGGAAATCTTGTTTTGGAGGATCCTGTACCTTCATTATTAAACTCTGAATTTGCATATTTTTTTCAGAATACCCTTTATAAGTCCTCTTTTCTTAAAATATTTAGTGTACCCTTATTATTTTCTACAGTTGTAATGTTTTTTTCAGAAGCTTTATATTTTTAGCAGCCATTTCTTTGTTTTTAATAGTACCTGTGAATTTAATATTTGAATGAAATAACATAGTAGAAATTGATTGTTATTTTTATCTGGCCTATTTTAAGTATGTTTCTAACTTTTATTATAGGTTGGTGTGAGGCAATTGTATGTGCAGATAGATTATGCACTGGTGTGAAAAGGCAAGACGATGATTTAGACTTACTTAACTCTCATTTCCATCATTTCCTGAAGCTGCGTGGATTTACAGGAAGTATTTTTTTCTAAATTGATCACAGACTTTATAGGTGTGATTTTGGTTTCACATTATGTTGAAGATTCTCCATCAGTTATTCATTTTTTGGTGTTGAAACACCATTATTTGGCTAGTCTGAAAGCTTTGGGCAAATGAATGGGTGTATAATATGTTTTTTTTTCCCAAAGAAGTTTCCTAATTGATGTTTTAAGTATTGTACCTTGCTTTGAATTTTCTTTTAAGATCTAAAATATTACTGTCATGAGCTGAAGATGATATTTTAACTTTTATGAAACCCAGTTTGATAAAATTTATGATTGGCAAACATTAGACTGATGCCATATCTGTTCTGTTATAAATTACAATCAGTTTCCACCTTTTGTTTTATAAGGTTACCAGATTTCCTTGCTATGCAAGTTTCCTACTAAAGTTCTATAGAAAAAATCCTCATTTTAATTAACATATCTTATCATAAATTATGAAAAGAAGCTATTAAATTATCAGTGTAACCCAGAACATTTGAAACAAGAATTCTGTTAGAATTAAATTCATGATTTGAATGCATTGTAGGAAAATATGGTTACCTGGTAACCTTATTTTGTTCACTTATTAATTTCATTCCGAAAATCATTTCATATTTTGTTTAGTTTTTTTATGTTTATTACAAGTTGTTGGCACTTACTTATAAAACAATAATTTTTACTGATTTATAATAATAGTAAAAGTACATTAAATGCTTTTATAATAATTTTGTATAGCTAATACGTAATTTTGTTTCACAAACACTATCTTTTCTCGTTTTATGCTTGATTATGGTGCTGTTTTTTTCTTCTATTTGATTTGCACTGAAATATTTCAAGCATGAATGTTTTTAAATGTCTTATTGTTTGTACTTGAAAAAATATTTTACTATCTGCTTCTGGGCCAGTGTTGATACAATCATGTTAGGATCTCAACTTTGTAATACAAAAGCAGATAAATCATTATGGAGGGAAATTTCAACTATGGAAACTTGATATAACTTCCATTTTTTTGTTTTATTTTAGAATACAGTTGTTCATTGAAAAGAAAAAAATAACCTTTGAAAGACGATTTTAAAGTTATTTTTCAAATTAGTTATAGATTAAATTTATATTAGTTGTGTAATTTAAATGGGATGCTTTTTTATCAGAAGAGATCAAGTGTTTTTGAAAATGTAAGACCTACTTAAGTACAGTGTTACCTCAAAATCAATGTATTGACTTTTCTAAGTAATCCTTTCAAGTAATTTTTGCTTTTGTATAAACTAGTTACTATTATTTTTTTAATTTGAATAAATCTGCACAAATGGCTAAGTGCTTTGGAAATGTACGAGTTAAAAAAAACTTTCATATTTTCCCCTTTAGTCTTATTTGGTAAGGATTAATAAGATGGCAAAGTTTTGTAGCTAACCTTTTATAACTGTTAAAAATTGCAACATTTTGCAAATTGAACGCTGAAATCTCTTATAGTCATAACAAAATAGGCTTAAACAGCTTAAATTTTAGCATTAAAGCTTTCTAAATATCTTAAATACTTAGAAATTATAAAAGCATGTTAATGCAAAAGTATTTAAGGCAGCACTATACTTCAAGCAGTTCTGTACATAAAGTACTGATACCAAATCTGATTTTTCTATGCATTAGCTTCAAAAATTGTTACTTTTATTTTTGCATGCTGGGAAATTAATTTAAACTTTAAGTTGCTGCCATTGAATTATTGTACTATTTGATTTAGACTCCATATTTGGTTTCTGTTATTTGTTTTAGAAAATTTAATGAATTGTTTTAATAAAATAATCTTATTTATTTCTTGTGGTTTAAAGAATGTTTATGGTTTGAAAACATTCTATTTTTATCAGAATGAAGATTTTTTGTCTCTGTTTTTAAAGTTTGTATTTTAGTGTTAAAAAGTTTTATTTTATGGTTTGTGGGATCAAATTGAATAAAAAATTTCTTTTCGTATCTGCTGTTTTTATCAGTATTTACTAGCATTTTATATGAAAAGAGAAAGAAAATTGTTACATAGAACATGTATTGAGATACTTTGTATTTCTTAAATAAATGTTTTAAAAGTATTTATTGAACGTTATTTCATTTTATCATTGGCTTTGGGGTACCCAAATGGGTTGAAAAGGTGAAAATGTCGAAATTTGTTTTATTATCTCAGTATAATATATGAATTCTTAGCTTTCAAAATCAGTTTACAGTTTGTTTCTATGGTAAATAGAAGTAGATATAATTTTTAAAAGATTAAGTGAAACATTCAAAACAGCCAGAAGGGGCAACTTAGAATACTTTTTCTCATAATGTTCTTTTTCTACAAATTTCGATTTTAAAAATGTTATAACTATCTTATTATTTCAACAATTGAATTGAAACTTGCTCTATTTATACTTTGTAAAGTTATTGAGAGCCCGAACTATTAGTTTTTTGAAATATACCATACAAAACTTTTTAGGGGTGTTTGATTATCAAAAGATTCTTGATTTTTTTGAAAAATTCAGGTGGTTAATTTTTCTATCAGCTGTTTAAAATTGTTTTTTTAAACCTTAAAAAGTTAAGTTCAGGGTCTCAATAAGTGTATTAATGTTTCATAAATTTAAAAAAAAACCTAATGATTTTTATTTTTTTAAATTTTACAGCATTTATAAAAATGCATTTTTTTTTTGGCTTTTTTATGCTAAAAACTACTTTTAAATCTTAAAATAATTACTTTTTGAAGAAAAAAAAAAATTAGTGTTTTACTATAAAACTCAAACTAAAGTTTAAAAAAATTTAATTTAAAGCTTTTTTTTTTTTAAAAAAAAAGGTTGTTGAACCCATTCGGGTACCTTAGGACAAATAATTTTCGTAACATTCCTAATGAAATAAAATGTGCATAAAACCCTGAAAAAGGGCCGGCCCAAATGTGTCAGTAGTTGGTAAGTGTGCAAAAGAAAACTTTATATATTTGATAGTATAAAAATTTGTATACTTTAGGGTAGGGGTTCCCTCCCAAACTTTTCTATGTTGTGTCACCCTCTGAAATACCAGAATTTTCTCATGGCACCCCAGTCCTAGAATAACTATGGAGCATATTCATTTTTATTCTGATATACATGGTGGTGACAACAAGAAATTTTCACCCTGTACTAAGAGCTTTCATGCTTTCCTTCAAAACTACATTTTGGCTGGTGTAATTCTTAAAAATGTCCAATAAATAAATCCAATCAATAAATAAAGTCCAATAAATGTTTTTCCGACTGATAGGCATTAATTTTGAAATTATTCCAAAAACTTACGATTTACAATGTCAAAATTCAGTCTTCAATAGTTCTTGGATATGCGAAGAATTAATATGCAGAACCTGGGCTCTTCCTCCTGTACAGCCCTGGTACTTCCAAAGCTGGTTCAAGCTACATTCAAGGGTTCCAGATTATACCAAACGGCATTCTCGCGATTTTATGAAGTACATGAATTTTTAAGGTGGCAAAGTAAGAGTCCTATTATTGTGCACTAAATGCAACGCCAGCCCTTTATGGGTCTTCTTGTGAGGAGGCTGGAGCTGACTCCCTACTACTCTTGGATCTTGTAGAAATACATGGTCTCATGGATCTGGTCTAGTGAAAGGATTTTGCATTTGCTTTGCAGAAGCATTTTGAAGCCCTTAGGGTTGTAATTAAAGATGAACAACACGTTTTTTTTTTAAACTTCTATCATTTTAATTATGTATGAGGCTGGGTCTCGTGGAGCCCCTGGAAGCCTCTGTGGATCTCCAAATTTCATTTTCATAGACCCCAGTGATTTCGAACTAGCCATTTTAACAAAAAAAAAACTATAAGGGAATAATTGGAAACCTAGATACACTTAAATCGAAAGGAAGAATGTTGAACTTAAAATATTTTTCA
The DNA here is from genome assembly GCA_963680715.1 of Tetragnatha montana. Lineage (NCBI taxonomy): Eukaryota > Metazoa > Arthropoda > Arachnida > Araneae > Tetragnathidae > Tetragnatha > Tetragnatha montana. Next base: position 41,981,032 of record OY796674.1, read on the forward strand.
TAATCTTCTGCGTGGTGACTAATGCTGTATTGAAAAAAATATTTTCTAAGCTATATTTACAAGTATGTAATTATAACAGGACGGTTATTTATCCACCATTACAAATTAGTTGACACCCTAGATGCTGCTGCACATTTTAGAAAAGAACAGTGGATGTCTCTCCCACCCAAAAAACGCAGGCGTATTTAAAAGGGAGCAATGCTCCCCACCCAATGTTCATTGTCATTCTTTTTTTTAAAGGAAGTACTCTAGAATCCTTGATTTCTCAATCGGAAGTCAAACATGAATTATCCCTTGGATTAAATAAAAAGTAGATATAAAGTATAGAATTTTTTTGCATAAGGGTGATAGGTTTTTGAGGTAATCAATGAATTAAAAACTTTAAATAGTTGAGTTAAATTTTGATGAGTTTCAATCAACATTCAAATTAAATTTAAAATCAGGCAAAGGAAGTTTAATTATTATAATTTGTTTAGTAGGTACAGTTCCTTTTCACGAATCAATTAAAGAGAATAGAACCTCTTTTATCCTTCGTTTAGTTTTAGGACAGTCCAGGATATCCTTAAAAGGATGGTTCAACCAACATTACGTGAAAAGATCGTTATTTTCTGTATACTTTTCTCAGGTCCGGTTCGTTTAGATGCTCAGACTCTTTAGCCAGCTTATCAGTTTAATGCTGTCTTCGCTAGCCTCAGAACTTTCAATTTACCAGAGAAGAAATCATGAAGCTTTACAAGCTATTTGTGAGTAAGTATCTATATAAATTTTGTGGAAAATCCAATTGCTATTTTAAACTATTTATTAAATTAAATGCATAGAATATCATGGCAGAGATTTCAGGCAAATAGTTACAGGCTGGAAAATCTTATAAATGTAAATTTATTTTAAACCTATGTTGCTTGTTCGTTTGTTGTATATACTCTTAAATTCTTTGGAAGTTATTTTGTTAAGGGATACACGCCCGTTGATAAAACATAAAACTTTATACCTTCAGCTATTTCAAAATTTTCTCTACTGTCATAAATTTAATAAAAGACAAGTGTAAGGGTTACATTAACAAATGTAATTAACTCCAGAAAATTTTTTATAAATTTTGCCATAAAGCCACGGAAAAAAAACCTTTGCACATTTGTTTGGGCGGGCATCAATCCTGGAAGTTCTTCAGGGCAATATAAAAATGGGACTATGCAAAATTTAATACAAAACATAAAATAAGCCACTTCAATTTATTATCCCTCAAAAGCGTAAAACATTCAGATTGCCGAGAAAATTTTATAAGGAATAAGATAGATGGAATCTATACGATACAGTAAAAAAGGAAATTTCATTTGTTCAAAATAGGAGGTTGAAAATCACTATAAAGTGATTCAGCGTAAAACTTTTGACTTTTATACATTGACATGATACAATACACAATACTTTTATACAATACATAAGAAAAACATTTCGTCTTGAAAGTATGATTTAGTAGATCTAGATTTCGAATTAATTTCGCAAAGTCTCATAATTGTTATAAAACATTTTAAGATCCGAAATCCATTAAGTTGTTTTTTTTTATTGTATCTTCACTTTTATTAATTTGATCGCTTAAAAGTTTTTAACAAATATTTTATACATTAGTATTAAATGTTATATGGCCTATATGCCGTTTAACTCATATGTCCTAAAACGTGCCGCTCGTTAATTCCATCCAGTATCATAAAGAGCAACTCATTGTTTAAAAAAATTCTAGATTCTACATTTGGATGTAATGTTATGCTATTAAAAAATATTTCAGTTATGATGGTATGCATCTTTACGAAAATAAGTACTTCGAGTGGACATTTTGAGATTCGCATAACCCCATCCCTGACTGTTTTTAAAAAAGAAGGAGGTAAGGTATAGTTTTTCTTCTCAGGAAATTATATTACTGTTTTGAACCAAGGGAAGTTTTAAATAGTAATAAAATTTTCATGGCAGTTTCCACCTTTTTATGAAAAAAAAAGTAACTTGTTTATTTTGTTCAGACTATTTACAGTTTCTATACACGAACTTGGCTCTGTTTTTCGAGAGATTCAATCACAAGAAAAAAAGATTTCTAATAGAAGTTAAATCATCATCGAACTTTTAGGGAGTTTTTTTTAAAACTTTGTTTCTGATATTAGGAAAACTTCCAAAAATTGCAGTTGATGGACAAACTTTTAAAGACATAGTGCTAGAATTTACATTTCCACTTTTATTTAGGTACTTTCTATTAACGTTTTTGTTTACAAACTGTTATTCCATAATATGTTGGTTGTTTTACCTTTTATTGTTATTAGAGTGAAAAGGGTAACCTACATACTGCAGATGTTTTCCTCCACCTAATTTATAAAGTGAAAACAAAAAATTACATGTAAAAATTGCTTTTCCTTCGAAAAAACATTATTGGGGTGAAAACAACCTCATTACCTGTAGAAGTTGCTTTTCCTTTAGAAGACCCTTGTTCAGGTGAAAACAACTTTCACTACTGTAAAAGGTGTTTTTCCTTCATAATACATTTGATACAGTAAAACCAACCACATTAACTCAATTATTGTAGAATATGTTAAGCTCAAAGGCCGAAATTGCTCACTGAGCAGAAAAAAAAAATCCCGACCACAACGCGTTGTGGTATTTTGCCATATGCCAGCTGTCTTTTGAAAATTATTTTGAATTAAAGCTGTCACAAGAGGTCACTTTTCTTTGACACCCTTCCCACTTGGATGTTACACTTATGAAACCTTTGAAGTTTGGTATTTCAAATTTAGGAAATTTTATTTCAATATTTTTATTGCTGAGAAATAATTCTTGTAAGAGTCCTATAAAGCAAAGAGTAGAATAAATGTCTCCTTTAGCAATGTAACATCAAAGAAGAAACTTTTATTTTAAGTGTCATGTCACAAAAATCGTATCTTCCCACCCTATGTGTCAGTTCTGATACATTTACAGCGCCTCCTTCCCTTAAAGTGTGACGTAACTTATAAATGGCTCATATGAAATTTATTTATTTTCATTTTTTTAGTTTTTAGTCGAAAAATTTAATTTTCAATATATTTAACGACCCATTTTTCCTTAATTAGAGGACAGGATTCTCTCACGATCTGCTAGACAAGTTGATTCTTTGCAGTCGATAGACTCATCTGGCCAGAATTTTAGGCCTGTAGAAGACGTGGAGCCAAACCGTCCCTTTATACCTCTAGGCCCTCTGTCCTTTGGACCCATGGCACCTGTTGAACCGCTAGTGCCCAAGCAAGCCATCGATTCTTACTTGCCATCTGAGTTAGATGATCACAAGGCTATAAAATCAAGGTATGAAGCGCCTATGTGTGTGGCTCCCAATCCAGTAGAAGGTTCTGAAATAGTATGTCAGTTCACCGACACTACGATGTAAGTATTTGCATACATCTGTTATTTGAGGTGATGATTAGAAAGCTAATTTCATGTTGATGAATAAAATAATTGAAAAACAATTCTTTTGTTGGAAGCTTTCACAATTCAGTAAACCTTTTGTTGCTATATCTCGTTCTTGAAAAATTACTATATCAAGCCTAGCTCAAACATAGATAGCTAAAAATTTTAAAAATAGTAAGAGTAAAAATGAAATTAGGGGAAAAATACCACCGAAATAAACTTACGAAGTTTTTTATATCAAATAGAAAAAGATAATACTATTAAAAATGATAATACTCTCAACAAAAATGGATGTTAAGATCATGGGAATACAAATCCATTTAATGTATTTTCAGGAACTGCACTCAGACTTGTGTGTTCGGGCATACAATGCGAAGTGGCATTTACCAAAAATTTCATTGCGAAGCAGGCCAATGGTTTGGGGGACCCGACAAATGTCAAGGTAAGTAATTATCTAACAAAATAAAATGAAAACAAGGCTGCATATTCTCAATACAAATCATTTTTTAAAGCACAAATGAAGATATCTTTTGATAATTTTATCTACGGGTAGTCCATGTTTTGTCTCTTCAAGCGTTCGTCGACTGCTCGGTAACACCAGGCCCAGGGGGCGCCGTGAAATGCTTGAGCAACTTCATGCACAAAGGAACTCGTTGCTGGACTCAGTGCAAGGATTTCGAAGACAAGAAAGCTACTCCCATGACGAAGCATGCCTGCGATATCGAAGGAAGATGGAATCCTCCCCTTCCTCACTGCATCATGGCAGGCTCAGGTGAATGTTTAAAGGATATACACTGAAGAGCCCTAAAAATTTGCACATCTGTTACATATCGTGTAGAGCCCCTGCAAGATAGTACACAGTCACAAAACGGTATGGCTATTAGTCTGAAAACCTGCTAAAGGAAATTCACACCATAAATTCTGCAGGGTATTCCATGGGAGAAGTATTTTCCCATCTCTTGTACATCCCATTTTCTCTAAGGATTTGTGCTTAACTCATGCACTGCTCTGCATAATTTATTTTATGGTGTGAATTTCCTTTGGCAGGCTTTCAGACAAATAGCACACCGTTTTGTGACATTCTGCTATCTTGCAGGGGCTCTACACGATATTCGAGAGGGGTACCAGCTTTTAGGCACTTTAGTTCTGTATTTTTAACTGCACCACATGCTATTCCAACTAAAGATTCATTCGTAGTTTAACCCAAAATTTGATTGTGGAAACTGATACATAAGCTGAGGTCTTAACACTTTTGTTTTATCAAGGCCAAAAATCTCAATTGATTATCATATTCAAATAATCATGGCATAGTTTGTTGTAATTATTTTTAATTCTAGTTGGTTTGATTTTTCAGGTATGGGCCTGGTTCCACCTCCTGATAAGAAGCTGCTATCAATGTACTCGGAAACTTTTGACAATATTTTATTATAACAGCCGAGACTTAATAGAATCAGTATGTATGGGTGATGTGTGCTAAATGTTAAATAAAATTCTTTCGATGCCTTCCCCAGTTTTTATCGATTAAGTAATAATAATAAATCTAATTATTCTGCCACAGGACAAAATAATATTATGACACGTACCTGATGTTTCTAATAGTCTTCTGATTGGTGGAAAATTAGTTTTCCTTCTTCAACTGCCAATCAGAAGCTTGACTGCAGGTCAAGTTACCGGTGAATACGGCGGCAGTTAGAAAAAGTATTAAGTTCAAGTGAAATTTCAGAAATAACAGGTTTTCCAGTATTTTACTAAGCTCCTTGTATGTAAGTAAACGTAATACAGTCAAACTGCTATAGTGAACTCTATATTAAAATAGACCTCTCTATAGATAGACTATACAAAAATACTCTCCACTAGACAATCAATGTTTTTATCATAATCCGTCTCGTTTTAATTACATCAAAATATTTATTTGGTTCCGTAACGATTCTTTACAACGGGAGTAAACAGTATGGTTCAGCCTACTTCTAACTAAGAAGACAAAGTCTAGAAAAAATATTATAATTATTTACAAAAGGATAGATTTAAGGAGGGGAAACTAAAAGAATCAACAGCTGGAAAGGTTTTTTCCATAGTTGGAGGCAAATTTCGACACTCGCGATCTTTTACAAACGCAAAAACTTGTAGAACGGATGTTTCAGTGAAAAAAAAAACTTGTAACGACAAGTTTTACCTTAAAATGCTCGCTTGATCACTCATGCGGGTTTTATTATGCCTTAACTAGCCAAAAAGTGGAAGCTCAACGAATACTTTCATAGTGTATGTAATTGTCTCATCTGCTTACGTACCGTGAAGATGACATGCTTTAGCCAACACTTAATATTTCTAGATGTACCAGATATTTTCTTACACGAGACATTTCTCCTCCGGTCTCCCCCGTTTTCATAGAGGACGATTACTAAACCCGATAAAATAAATAGTTATCATAAGATTCGAATACGATAAAATCCGTTGAAAAGGCAAGCATCTTGGTCAAACTATATCACTTATACATAACGCCAAGGACGATATAAATTTATTAAAAATCAAGTAGAGTATTATCCTAAAAAGCAGTAAAGAACAAAGTGCAGAAATCCCCAGGGAAGATGCTATCTCTAATTCGAAACCTTTTTTTTTATCATAATTAATCGTAATAATTTTCAATATTTCTCTACAAAATTTTAGAGCTCTACTTCTATATTGAAGAACATTCAAGTCAGGGTTGGCATAATGGATCATATTTAATAGAACTGCCGGTGGGGCACCTGCCCCTCCTAGAAATTCGAAATAAGGTCGAAAAAAAAACATATTGCTTTGTTAAACCAAAGTGGGTTGCGTTGTTTCCCTGGAGAAAATTTTTGCTATTTAAAATTAAGTGGCTTAATCAATAATTTTTTCGAATTACAGCGAGTTTTGTCATGTTTAACGGCTGTAATCACCACTAACCTAACATAAGGTTAACCTGGAATCAAAACTTCTAATTGGTAGTTGAAAAAGGAAACAAGTTTTAAGCCAATCAGAGGTGCTGAAAAAGCTCGATTCCAGGTTAACCTTAGGTCAAGTCAGTGGTGAATACAGCCATAAATGTGTTATTTCAAAATATGAGTCCTTAAAAAATAAAAATATTTTAAAAAGAGTTTTTTAAAGTTTAGTGAGTTTTTCTACGAGTCAAATGGATTATTATTTAAAAATTGTGAGCATATTTTTTATACATATTTTATAAGCGTAGAAAGACAAGACAACTGTGTGTTGTTTAAAAGTTGTTCTTATTTTTCTTAAAACTAATTGAATTTTCGTAAATGAAATAAAGCTCTAATAGTTAAAAAAGTTCTGAATTAAATCTACTTTTTTTAATGGGTTACTTAAAACTTAAGAGCAAAACTTCTGACTATTTTTTTAAAATTATTAAATTCTATAATAAGATCATGCCCAAATAAAATTAAATTTGTTTTTAATCTAAAACCCAAATTAAATTTTATTTGGGTTTAAATTATTATGGATTATTTCATAAAAAGAATTTACTTTTCAAGCTATATTACACTACTTACTTATTTTGTTAAAGGTTGTTCTGAATTATTCTTTTTAAACCAATATAAGAATTCTATTTCTAATCTACATTTTGATCATACTGATGGTATTAACATGTTAATTTGATGATTAAACACATGCTTCAATCTATAAAAGGGTGTTTCAACAGGTCTGCTCATACCTCAACTCAGCACAGAAAGATTCCTTGCATGGAGCCCATAAAAAATGCCCAATGTACCTTTACAACTTTTTTCTAGAAAAAGGCATAATATCCAATTAAAACAAAATTATTTCCTTCCACGGCATGGATTGAATATTTTTTATTTCTTAGTCTCCAAACAATTATGATCACGTTTTTCATCAACCTTTTTTAGCGTAAACTGGATATGATGTCAATTCATTTCTATCAAAATTTTCATAAAAACTAGGAGTTGTAGAGGCATAGTTCTCTAGGCATTTTTTTATGCACTCCTCACAAAGAATCTGGCTGTGCAGAGTTTAAACAGACTATGAAACACCCAGTAGTATGGCTAGAACACCTCTTATTCTTATAAAAAGGAATGGACAATTGCATAAGCAATTAGAAAATGGTGGGAGATCCGTCACTAACTAACAAATTCCTGCCTTAACAGCCTACTTAAAAAAGAAAAAAAACTTAAACTAATTCAGCAACAAACTTACAGACTTGACAGAGTTTAAGCCATTGTACTTAACAGGAGATGAATATAATTTAAATACCATTTCTGACTTTAAATCTAGCAAATCTTTGAACCAATGATAAAATATTAATAGTCAATTTTGAGTTCAAATATAGACTAAGAAAATCTTTATACCCTTAAATTTTTTCAACCACTAATAAAATCTTTTAAATACAACTTAAGTTTAACTCACGCATAAGGTAAGTGAAACATTTATTTTTCAAGGGAGAACATATACATTAACTTGATAGTTAAAGCCACTTATAACACAGAAACATGGTCTAACATTTTGCTGCAGCACAAATTGCAACACAGAAAAATGGAACCAAATATACTTCAGCCACAATGAGGGGAAGCTAACAGACAAACATCAGAACAAATGCATAGTTGTAAAGAGAACAGAGTTTGCAGTTTAAGTATAAATTCACTTTGGCAAATGCATACTAAATTTGAAGTTATAAAAAGTGTTGAGCACAAGAATTTTAGGTTAGTGGAGTTCAACAAATTTACACTGTTGATGGTTCTTTACAAATAATTCTCACAGGGAAAAAGGTCTTACATTGCACTAAAAATATTTACCCAAATGAAAGTTTCAACAAAAAGCCTGGAATAGAATAACATCACAGACAACAATGTACTACGATGAGTGTCATACATTGATTCTAATGAAGCTACTTTAAAGAAGGAAATGAAGAAAAATATTCAAAGACTCATAAATACACATAAAAATCTTGACTATGAGTTAACTTGAATAAATACAACTTAGAAGCTTATTTTTAAAAAAATAAAGGAAAAAGAAACTTTATGCAATGTGTGGTAAATTGATGAACTAATATTGGATATGCACTAATGTACAAGAAGAATTTAAAAAGACTTCAACTGTTCCTGATGAAAAATTATTCATAATGATTAATTCTTGGTTAAGATCGAATGATATAAGGTCTGGCTCTGGATTATATCATTAGATCCTACTATACAATGAAATAAGTAAACAAGTGTATCAACACATAAACTAAAGGGCTGAACTCATATCTGAGAACGGGTTTCAGAAAACTTCAGCAAGGGGATACCTCAGCTATAAGATAGCATACTTCTTCAACATCCATCTGCAAAGAAAAAGGCACAAACAATTTAAGAAGTTTAAGTGAGGATTCACATTCAATTATGAAACAATTTAGAAGGCCATCTTTCTTAACCAAGCACAAAGCTGATATAAAGCTTATAAAACTAGTTTCTAGTTGCTTATTCCTCATTTTATCAGAAAAAAACTAGAAACAGATGCAAAAACTTCAACTATATTGATAATATTCAAGATTAGTGAATTTTGGAAGCATTTAAGTGTACACATTTCAGGAAGAAACTGAAGTTATCACTAAAAAAACTATTTTGGTGTAATTATTGCATACACTACAATACATGTAAAATGAAAATTCACCAAATTTAGCTTTATAAAAGAATCTTGGTGCTTGGTTAAGATGAAAAGCCATTTTAGAGAGCCAATAAAAGTTAATTCTGAAAACTAAATTTGATTTACTTAAATTAGAAACTTATGCTTGCAACCCTTGACTAACTAGAATAGGGATTTCTGAACTTTGAACCCTTCTAATCAGCATTCTATAAATAACAGCAAAATATCATTAGGTGAACTCTGTGGAAAATTTAATTTTCTAATTCTAATTTCTTAATTCTAAGTTTTTATTGTTGTCATCATCATCATGACTGTTTATTTTAATTGACGGAATTGTAACTTTTGGGGATATTTCTAATCTTTGGCACTTAAAACTGCTTGGTGATTTTAAATAGGAGAGATAACAGAAAAGTAATGACAATAAACCAAGGACTTTGTCTTTAAGAAAATCAACAGATGCCGTCACTCAACCATTCTGCATTGTTTATGATTGGCATGGAATAAAAAATAGGGGAAAAATAAATATTAATTTTCAAAATAGGGAATATCTGCTGCCTGTTTCTATCAATCTATCTATCTATCTATATATTACTAAAACCTTTTGTGGCTATGTATGTGTGTGGGTATGTGTTACATCTCCTCCCAAAATACGCCGCAGGCGTACACAAAACTCGGTATATAGACGTATTCTGAGGCGAGGATTATCAACACGAACTTTTCCAAGTTCGAAAATCGAATATTTACGAGTAATTAACGATTTTATGGTCAAAAACGCTTATTTCTCCATTTCTCTACCAGAGTAGATCCGCTTGACTCACTATTGTAATAAATGAGTTTAAAACTTCAAAATTACATCTCCTCTCAAACTTCGCCGCAGGCGAGGACAAAACTCGGTATAGAGCATTCGCACATGACGTCACTTGGAGGACAAAATCAACGTTGCTAAGGCTGTTGTTAGGGGCGGGACATAGAAGTATCCAATAGCAGCATTCGCACATGACGTCACTTGGCGAATAAACAACGTTGCTAAGGCCGTTGTTAGGCAGAGTCATGTGATTGAAAATACTCTATATAGACGTATCTAGAGACATGTATTATGAATTTAAAGTTTTCCAAGTTTGAAAATCGAATATTAACCTTTAATTAACGTTTTTATGGCTAAAAATGCTTATTTTTCTACTAGAGTAGATCTGCTTGACTCACTATTGTTAATGCTTATTTTTCTACAAAAGTAGATCTGCTTGACTCACTATTGTTAATGAGATGAAAATCTTAAAATTAAATATTTTACTAGGGAAAACTATAAATGTGCAACATAGGAACTGGATGGGTTTGGGTAAATATAAACAGTTGGAATCGGGATGAAAAAGGCGTCGGGAACACCAACATAAAAAAAGACACCGGGAACGCCGGGATATTAAAAATTACCGTGAGTACCGGAACATGAAAAAATACCGGGAACATCCGGATATGAAAAACTACCGGGAACACCGGGATATGAAAAACTACCGGGAACATCGGGATGATTGGTAACTGAGGTAACAGAAAAATTAGACATGTAACTTGAGAAAACTTTAAAAAAATAAATTGATGCACAACATCCGTGCAAGGCCGGGCATATCAGCTAGTATATTACTAAAACCTTTTGTGGCTATGTGTGTATGTGGGTATGTGTTACATCTCCTCCCAAAATACGCCGCAGGCGTACACAAAACTTGATATATAGACGTATTCTGAGGCGAGGATTATCAACACGAACTTTTCCAAGTTCGAAAATCGAATATTTACGAGTAATTAACGATTTTATGGTCAAAAACGCTTATTTCTCCATTTCTCTACCAGAGTAGATCCGCTTGACTCACTATTGTAACAAATGAAATTAAAACATGAAAATTACATCTCCTCTCAAACTACGCCGCAGGCGTTGACAAAACTCGGTATATAGATTTATCTAGAGACGTGGATTATAAAAACAAAGTTTTCCAAGTTCGAAAATCGAATATTAACCTGTAATTTAACATTTTTATGATTAAAAATGCTTATTTTCTACAAGAGTAGATCTGCTTGACTCACTATTGTTAATGCTTATTTTTCTACTAGAGTAGATCTGCTTGACTCACTATTGTCAATGCTTATTTTTCTACTAGAGTAGATCTGCTTGACTCACTATTGTTAACGAGATGAAAATCTCAAAATTAAATATTTTACTAGGGGAAACTATATAAATGTGCAACATAGGACTGGATGGGTTTGGGTAAATATAAACAGTTAGAACCGGGATAAAAAAAAGACACCGGGAACGCCGGGATATTAAAAATTACCGGGAACATCGGGATGATTGTTAATTGAGGTTACAGAGAAATTAGACATGTAACCTGAAAAAACTTTTAAAAAATAAATTGATACACTACACCCGTGCAAGGCCGGGCATATCAGCTAGTATATAACTAAAACTGTATGTGGCTGGGTATGTGGGTATGTGTTACATCTCCTCCCAAAATACGCCGCAGGCGTACACAAAACTCGGTATATAGACGTATTCTGAGGCGAGGATTATCAACACGAACTTTTTCAAGTTCGAAAATCGAATATTTACGAGTAATTAACGATTTTATGGTCAAAAACGCTTATTTCTCCATTTCTCTACTAGAGTAGACCTGCTTGACTCACTATTGTAACAAATGAGATTAAAACATGAAATTTACATCTCCTCTCAAACTACGCCGCAGGCGAGGACAAAACTCGGTATTTAGACGTATCTGGAGACGTGGATTATAAATACAAAGTTTTCCAAGTTTGAAAATCGAATATTAACCTGTAATTTAACGTTTTTATGGTTAAAAATGCTTATTTTTCTACAAGAGTAGATCTGCTTGACTCACTATTGTTAATGCTTATTTTTCTACTAGAGTATATCTGCTTGACTCACTATTGTTATGAGAGGAAAACCTTAAAATTAAATATTTTACTAGGGGAAACTATAAATGTGCAACGTAGGAACTGGATGGGTTTGGGGAAATATAAACAGTTGGAACCGGGATGAAAAAGGCGCCGGGAACACCAACATGAAAAAAGACACCGGGAACGCCGGGATATTAAAAATTACCGGGAATACCGGAACATGAAAAATTACTGGGAACATCGCGATATGAAAAATTACCGGGAACACCGGGATAAGAAAAACTACCGGGAACATCGGGATGATTGGTAATTGAGGTTACAGAAAAATTAGACATGTAACTTGAGAAAACTTTAAAAATAAATAGATACACTACACCCGTGCAAGGCCGGGCATATCAGCTAGTATTTAATAAAAGACGGCAGGGGTGGAAAAATGTTTCAGGGCCTATAATTTCCCAACAACACTTTGTTTTTTTACAAAATTTTACTGAAAATAAGATATTATTATAAAATATAGTTCTTTCAATTATTTAACTTAAAGATTCAATAGTTTTCACATAATCCATAACTATAATTTCAATGATCTTTAAATCTTTTTTGCATACTATATACATTCCTGCAAGACTGCAAAATTTATATTTTGTATTAGTATTTTTGGTACCTACGTATTATCCCATCGACCATTCAGCGGCAAGGTAATAGTAAAGTCAATTATATCCAATAACGTTTTTACAGATTCAGCATTACAGTCAACGGTATAATATGTAAGTACCGTATTTTTTCATTGTGGTCTTTTTATATTGTTCAACTATAATGTTACAGTTTTGGATTCACACAAATTTTGGTTTTACAGATTTCTCGTTTCAATAAAGCTAAAAAGAATTTAATGTTTCATTTCCCGGTACTTATGTATTATCCCGTCAACCATTCAACGGCAACCAACAGCTATAGAAACATCAATGGGCTTTGATTACGTTTTCGAATTCAGCGACAGAGTCGACAAGATAATACGTAAGAACCCATTTCCCTTATTGGTCTCGTTAAAATTGTCTACTATACTGTTTTAAGTGGCTAATAAAAGAAATATTGCCCATAATTGTAAAACTTTAAGGTTCAATTCCGTTAGAGTCCCCGCTAAATATTGCCCGGTTCTTTTAGACCACGAAAAGTAGAATTACTCATAAATAATTTCAAACTCCTGAATTAAAATGTTTAATTAGATCAATAACTATTCAGTTTATTAATAAAAGTCAGAAAAATTTGTTGATATTTGGATATATTTAGCAATTTTGATATTGGCGATATTTAGCGGGGACTCTAACGGAATTGTACCAACTTTAATTAGTATTTCACTAATTAGAAAGGTTAAATTTCAAAACATACATAAATGAGATAACTTACCATATGATCACACAGCCCTTGATATCTCTGTATGGGTTATCGGATGGACTCATACCAGTAACCAAGACATCTGTTTTTTGATGCTCATTGCAATATTTCATCAGACTGTAAAATAAATTTAAAATATTAAGAGAAGACTTAAATTGCATACAGATAAGCAATATTTTACACCAGTTTTTTCTGTATATTTTAAATTTAACTGCAACATTCATAAATCTGGTAATGTGTGCGAATGCTATGCAACTGTCACAATGTTTTTTCACCAGTAACCAAGACATCTGTTTTTTGATGCTCATTGCAATATTTCATCAGACTGTAAAATAAATTTAAAATATTAAGAGAAGACTTAAATTGCATACAGATAAGCAATATTTTACACCAGTTTTTTCTGTATATTTTAAATTTAACTGCAACATTCATAAATCTGGTAATGTGTGCGAATGCTATGCAACTGTCACAATGTTATGAAAACAGTGTGGAAAGACCACACCCACTAAATGATATAGCTGTAATTGGAGACAAAAATAATGTTTCATGGAACATAGGCAATAGTTGAGGGAATAAACCCTTAATAACATGCTGAAATAGTACAAACTTTTAACATTTATAAAAAAATAACAGCATGATCATGAATATAAAAGGTACAAAAACTAATTGTTCTTGAAAATATTTTATTAGTTTTTAGAAGGTCAAATTAAAATTTGATTAAGTTTAGAAAACAAAAAATATAATCAATTATACTTTTTGAGAAGTTGAAGCATCAAGATCCAATTCTAAATTAAAAACTGAATGAACTGCTGAAAAATATCGATTTTTACTTCAGAAACCATAATGCATGCAACTTACTCATCACAAGCTTGAGAAACAGGTATTCGTTGAATATTTGCTTCCTGGCGAAGTTGATTGACTGTTTTTTTCATGGTTTGAATTTGTGACATCTCAATTATAATCAGAAACTGAAAGAAATAAACGCTGCTTTAGCAGACATCAATATGACAGAAATTGATTAGATTAGAATGGGGAGAGTTGAGTTGTTTCAAACAGATCTTCCGGTCACAGAGTACTAGAACAGAGAGTCCACGGCCATAGAGCATTCGCACATGACGTCACTGGAGGATAAAAACAACGTTGCTAAGGCCGTGATTGAAAATGCTCTATTATTGTACAGGTTGGGGGGATTTTGGCGCTGGGATCGCGTTACGTCACGAGAGGCGGAGAAAGAAACTTGATCCTCCAATATAGCCCTCCGAAAAGACAGATTGAAGGACACGTCACACTCATCATCACAAGTCATTTGAATATTTCAATATTAGAACAAATCACAGATATCGACGTTTTGTAGAAACCACAGAGTAGTAGAAACTGCACTCTGCACTTTGCAGGCTATTTTCGAATTTCTGTACATGGTAGAGGGCAGCACGGGAAATCTAATGATTGACAGAAAGGGAGCAGTACATTTTGGTGGTTTTGGAGTTTGGAGACCCCAGGGCGGAGAGCAACTGATCGACCCCTAAAAATCCTACTTTTTATGATATTCCTCTTAAAAAGATTTTTTTAGACAAAAAACAAAATTTTTTTAGGTGAGATTGGTAGGGCAGCTAACTAATAAAATTTAAAAGGAACATCAAAACATTAAAGATATAGTAGAAACTTCATTTTTCTGGGGCTATGTTTGTGAGATTTTATTTAATTAGAAGCTGAAATGACCAGCCTTCGGGTGGGCAAATATGAAATGAAAATATGGGGGGTTAGGAATTTAAAACCGGTATAAGTGTCTTTCTCCCCGTTTCTATAGGTATGAACGTATGTATACCACGGTTGGTCCGAATCGGTCTAGTTATTCAGGAGAAAATTGGTCAGATAAGATCTGCACCCTGGCAGCAAAAGAAATATACTGCAGCAGTGTAATGTAATGAAGAACATCAATTCAAACCTGGATCAACCACTGCTTCTTGGGAATTTTTATGGACTTCGAAAAATTCCTTCCTCATTAATTTTTACAAAACATTTTCATGTTCCTGATTACAAGAATAAAAAAAAAGACTTTTTATGGACCTCTTTCATTAAATGTAAAAATGAATGTGACGAATACCTTATGTATGTTAAGCATGAGAATAAAAAATAAAAGTTTAAAATAAAGAAAAAATACTTTGTCGGTAAGTTAAGTTATTAGTATTATTAAAAAATTATTAAAACTTTTATAATATTAAAACTTTTATATAGTGCTTTAATAACTCTCCCACAATTTATCGGTGTTCTTTGTTCAATCAAATGAAATTAGAGCACTTAAAAAAAAGGTCCATAAAATTTTGGATAAGGGCAAAGGGGACTCCACACCCTTGGTTGTGTCACTGTTTGCAAACAATAAAGAGCAGAAAAACCTTCACTATTCTAAACTTAGCAAAGGTTTATTTAAAAAAGAGTTATACGGTTTAATGTAAGGAATAAAAAGATTCATTCAAGTTTTATATAAAAACTAGGAGGCTCTGCCCCCTGCATAACTGCTTCACAGTTCTTTCAGATTGCTTCGCGATCTTAACGAGCAGAGCTCGCTTGTTCACCTCTACAATCCAGCACAATCATCTTTTCGGCTTAATTAATCCTCTTGTAATACAGAAACTACCTTTCTCTTGCTTATAAAACTGCTAACTTGCTTATAAATACTTTAAATAATACTTACCCAAATTAACAAAAAAACACATGTTACTGAAATATATTCCTTTTCTAGCTTATCAATAATTTAATCGAAATGTTAAAAAATATCCAGTAAGTATACTCATAAAATACGCATAAAACTCGTATGTTTCTCTAGTGAACGGCCAGAAAGGGAAGAAAAAAATTAAAACTTTGAATCTTAATAACTCCAAAACTAATCAGAATTTTTTGAAAAACAAAAAACCAATCTTTTTATAAAAAATATTTGTATGTGTCTTTAAAATAGCATAGTTCTACTGTGATTAGTTTTTCTTTTATAACGAAAGAACACGTAATTTTTTTTCCGGCGATTTCATAGTTCTACTGTGATTAGTTTTTATTAATAATGCCCGAAGTGGAGGCGGGCAAAGTGATAAATTTCATTCATAAATTCTACCGAATTTATCACATTGCCCGGGCATTTTTAATAATGCCCCTATTTATCACATTGCCCGTAACATATATACCGTTTTTTTTTATCACGATTTGAGTACCAAAACTCCTCGTATAGAGTCACCCAACAGGCTTTATGTTTACGCAGGTTTTCCTTACAAGTACTGACGTCATAGGGTTAGGCAAGGAAACGTTGCAGTCTGGTATAGTTAGTAGTTAGTTATGGCGATAAACTCCTTCTGTTATTTAGGTTGTAAAGTTTTTTTTCTTGCGGATCATGTACTAAACGATCTGTATAACCCTTTTTACTGCGAGGGTCTATTTGTGGCAGGAAAAACGCTGAAACATATTGATGAGGCATTTAAAATATTCTACTGCATTACTTATTATTTTTTTTGTCTAAAGGACAATTTGAAACAAATCATAAAACCACAATACGAACTTTTCTCCCCAAAGGATGTGATTTTTATTTTGTCCATCCTCAAATTAAATGAAACACTATTCGTGTTTTTCCTTTTCATATGCACTTTGTAAAAAAACGCACACACCTTCTTGTATGCCTAAAGAGCAAAATTGAAAAGCAATCATTAGACGTTATTTAAATATAAATTGGAAATATTTCAAGAAAATAAGAGTTTTTACAAAACTGACACTTTATAACTTCTTCTCAAACATCAGATTCTTCTGTTACCAGTCTCATATGTAATCAAACAAATTTCCCCTTCATCGATTAACCAGAATGAATCATCCAATATATATTCTCAGTGAATCTACATAAGATGCCAACGAATTGAATACTAATGACCCTTGGAATCAGTCACTTTATTAAAGGTAACCTGGAGCTAGAAACCTAAAGCAGGCTCAGAAATGCTCCCCTGTTCATTTATTTACAGAGATGACATTATTTAATTAATACTTCTTTTCGCTTATAGGTAAGGTAACAGATTGTTGAGATTGATGGTGGAGCTTTAGTTGAGTTTATTCACCTTAAGAGTATCGAGCCTAGAATGAGACGAAAGTGCTTTCAGAATTGGAAGGTTAGATAACTGCGTTGATATGAATTCTTTAATTTACATTAAAAAATAACCTTACTCTAAACGAAATAGCATATTAATATTCTTATCTAGGGAAAACACTTCTTAATCTTTTAAAGTGACAAAGCCTTTTTTTTTAGGAAAAAAAAACCTTATCACCAAATTTTTCAGAAAAACAAATTAGTTGTAATAAAATGTTTACTTTTTAAAAAAAGTTAATCAGGAAATCCAAATGCAAATTTATGAATATTTTTTGGTGTAAAATTTTACTTATTAAGCATTTTTTGTTTTTAACACTGATGATTCATTTTTAAAATTGTTTAAGTAATTATTTTTAAGGTGACAATGGCATACTTCATTTTCCTTTGTATTTTGCATTACTTACTTTAATTACTCCTAGGAAATTTAATTTTACATAACATATGACAAAAATACATTGTTTTTTTCGTTTAAGAATGTATACTTAAGCTTGTTTAATAAAATGAATTTTCTTAAACATAAGTTATAATATTTGAAATGCATCACTAATCATTATACTCCAGACACCATAAAAGATAATTAGCCCTTTGTATGATACGAATAAATAAATTTATGAGTATGCCTACAATAATTATTTGGAATTAATTTTTTAAAAGGATCGGCAATTGCTTATGAGTTCTAGTGTATAAATAAATAATTATTTCAGTTGTTCTTAAATTTTACCTTACATTGTCAATTAAGAGGGGCCAGTTTGGCCCGGATTTAGAATTTTTAATAGACTGTAAAAATTTTAAAAGTTTTGATATGTAAATAGTACCATCTGTTATTAATGACAGGTTATTTTTAAATCTTCCAAAGTAAAGCTATTGCGAGTTTTAATTTCTATGTAAAGAACTAAATCTTCCAAATTCAATTACAACTAATAGAGCTTGTTAAATATGTATCCCTAAAATACTTCTTTTTTCAGATGAGCCTGATAAAAATTCGAAGCCTTTATACTTAAATGATTAATTTTTACATGCTTTTGTTCAAATTAAGATTTTAGAGAGAATATATTCTAAAAGCTTTTTACCCTAATGACTAAAAACGTGATCTAATAACATTAAAAATATTTTCTGCACTATTGAGTTTGCATAAAAAATGAATGAAAGATTAATAAATATCTAAGTAACAAGAAAGGCATTCAGTAGTAATAAAACTCCACGATAACATGTTGACTTGGGAAAGAATTAGTCCAGTAAAGAGGATATCAAAATGTCATTAGGAAAAGTCGATGAAAAAGTGATGAAGTTGCTTCCTAAACCTAGGAGTCTGACAAAACTACTAATCAAGTTCTTCTAAATGAGAAATTGATGAAAACATTTCGATGCTTGTTTCAAGATAGAATGTAGAGGAAAAATTCAGATAAGAAACCAGCGTTTTAAACTAACAGGGGATACAGAGCTCGTTTGAAAGATGCTTTATATCTGTAGATATTTGGGATGCAATATCGTTTAAAGACCTATTAGTATGCATATTTTATTTTCTGATGTAGCAAAAACGAAGTTATCTTGCTATATATAGCAAAAGTGATACTTTTTAAAATCGAACTTCTAAATGTCATACAATATGATACAAAACATTTAGCCCATTGCATTTGCAAGCTAAGTACCTAATATAGCAGAAATAAAAATAAAACATGATAATAGTATAACAAAACTCAAACTTTAATACATAATTTTTCAATTTAAATTCGTTTTGAAAATTCATAAAAAAAGTTTAAAAACGTTCAATCAACTTCAAATCATCAAAACAAATATTTCTTGACAGAATGAGTTTTTATTGTACTTATTACTTTGAAAAAAGACTTTACTTTTTTTATAGGTAGTTTATGAATAATAATATTTGTGTTTTTGGTTGTTTTATTTTTATTATAGCTTATTTTATTATACACTCTTTTTTATTTTTAAAGAGAAACTCTTCTGAAGAAATTGAAGGAAAGGTAAAAGAAGTTGAATAATGTATATCCGGCTATAAAAACAAAGATATTTTTAGCTACATGAAAATTACCTTTCTTGAAGCCTTTCTCCTGCTCCCCAAAACAAAGGTTGAAGCGGCATTCTTACCCGAACTTGTTTAAAACTATAACCGTTAGGTTCAGATTTATTACGACTTACTGACCGAAAACTGCTTTTTAGAACTTCCAGCTGCCTCGATTTCTGGAGAGGAACATTCCGTAAAATAACACACAAAAAAAACTTTCGAAGCAGTTCATATATAAAAAGAACAAAAAAAAAAAACATGTTGCCAAACCACATGAGATACCTCTGCAGGTCTCGAGGTGTTTTTGTAAAAGTTAGATAAGGCTCGTGCCCGTATTGATCTGGAGTGAATAACTGCTGCACTTCTTTCATTTTCTGAACGCACCCGCTATCAGCTGTGGCGGAAGTAGTTGACGCCGGCCTTTGGGAGTCACTTTTCTCTTTTCTCGCAGACAGTTCACGGACCGCGGTCACGACCGACGGAAAAAAGAACTTTTCTTTGCTACCTAAAACTTATTGGGATGAGTGGGGTGGGGATTTATAGTTCCTGGGCAATGCTTGTGGTTCAGCTCTGGGTACAAGCCGAGAAGAGAAATAAAATGCTCGACAATGTTAAGCAATGATGATGTAAACATCAAATCAGAAATTTCAAATAAGTAAGGCAAGAATGCTTTAGGGGCTTTGAAGAGAGATCGAATCGAAAGTCGGAATTTATATATTAGTTTAATTTACTGACTATTTTACTTTGAAAGGGTAAAGAATGATGGAATATTGATGAGTGAAAATGAAAGGGAGAGATTAAGAAGAAGGAAAGGTGCAGAGAATAGAGAGAGAAAGAGAGGTAAAGATTCAAATATTAACAGAAAAAAAAATTCCGGCGAGTTATAGTAAAAAGTTGTCAATTGCAGTTCTTCTAATGCAGAGAAAAAATAATTCTAGCTGAGAAGGTTTTTATCAAAGTTCATAAAGCTTTACCTACAGAGGAGCATATAATTTGACTCCCACAATATCTATCTTTATTGGATTACGTAAAAGTACACAAATGAACTCCCTGTGATTTGAAAATGAATAAAAAAGTTTCTCTTATATTTTTTGATCAACATGGAATGTATGAAAATTCAAGATTCAAGTTGAGCCACTAAAGTCTTAATTTTTAAGGCGCTAATTTTTACTTTAAATATTAGCTGAAAAACTTTATATTCCAAAACTTGAATTACTCTAAGGAAGATTCACAATCATTAATGACTGATCTTAATCTTTGTTTAAAATTTTTCTTAATTCCTAAAATTTAAAAATTGGAAACTTTTCAATTTTTCTTTAAAGTAAATAGCTTCTGATGATTTCGTGATCCTAGAAAGCTATACTCAAATAAAAAAAGATAGCTCAACTTCTATTATTTGAAACTAATTATTTTTTTACCAGGATTGCGGTAGATGGCTTTCAAAAGTAGTCTTCTGTCATTAATTTTTCTCTTCTAAATAATTCAAATCTGTTCAAAATATGTATATTACCGGCCCCATAGCATTTAAAGATCGTCATTTCTATATTTCCATCCTTTTATAGGCATTTCCTTTAAAATCATTGATATCCACATTATCCGTTCCGTTGAACTTCAGCTCAAGCGGTGAATTCCACAGCCCATTCATTCGTATACCCCTAGAGTGTCTATACACAATCAATACCCTACTTTCCCCATCATTTCCAATGTAATATTTAAAGACTCAACAGCTGAATCTCCATAACAACCATCTCACGACAGAATTGGCGACAGCGGTCTGTCGAAATCCCACAGCAGCACAAAGGTGGTTGTTTGAAATCAGCAGGCTGTATTGGGGCACTTTTCGCCCCTTGTTTTCTGCCTTTTGATGGGAGTCTTTTGGTAGAACTGCTTTCGTGACTGCCAAGTGCTTCAGTTGTTGAAGCCTTTCAAACACCCTCTTTTGATCGTATTCAGATCTGAAGATGTCTATTGTTGAAGTCATTAGGGTAAAAGATAGGTTTTTCTCGTTAAATGCGGGATTCGTGAGATTGGAACTTCAATATCCATATTTTGTTTATCTGGTACAGTAGGTCAATAGACCCAAAATTGGGTGTATTTTCTAAGACGTTTATGAAAATAAAACATTATTTTTCACCTATTTTTGTAATACTTACTTCCCCAAATGAAAATAAAAACTTATCAATAAGTACAGTATAAATGGAATTCTTCACAATCAGAAACATAAAATAATATGATGAAATTGATTAAAAAAATTTTGCGAATGCATTTGTAATTTACCTCTTCCAATGAAATGAAATTTGTCTTAAAGATTTTTCCTACTACAATAATTTTAACTTCTAGTTATCTAATATGAAATGAATCAAGAGATTGTACTGATTACTAGTTTAAAGAAAGTGGAATCTTGGAAAAACTTTTAAATGCGAATTCTAAAATCGAGAAAATTAAAAAACATAGTCGCCCATTTATTTAAGAATCCTCAATAATTTTGATACAATTGTATCAAAATTATTTCTTTATTACATGAGCTTTAAAGCTCATGTAATAAAGAAATAATTTTTCCATTGTGCATCCAATTTCGTCTTTCATCATTGATATTTTATGCATTTATAGGCTTTTTGCAACAAAAAATTTATTCATCTGATACCAGCAATGAGATCAATGTATTCAACTAACAAATGTAAATTTCCTCTTATCCTGTTTTTTTTTATCAATCACATTTTCGAAGTCTATGTCTTTCAAATTTTGAACGATCCATGTTTCATGTCATCTTTAAAACTGGTTCAAAATAGACCAAAAGCAATATAATGCATATGATATTTTTCATTTGTACAAAATTAATACCAGTATGAATAACACTTAAAATTTCAATTTTTCGAAGCTAAAGTATAAGTATTAATTAAAATATACCTCACTATTAATTTTTATACTTTCAGACACCAGAAATTTCATATTAATCTCTCGCAGTTTAACTGAAATAAAATGATATGCCCGTCACCAAAATGTCCTTCTACAAATGAAATATTTACACACGACTTTCGAGGTAGGTACTATTAACATAAAATCTGTTACAAGCATTTAGTTTAAAAAATATATATGTACAAAGGATTCGTTCTTTAAAGAGTAGAATATTTATCTCGACAAAGGATTAAAGTTATGACATTTTATGAAAAATGTTTTAAAACTCAATATTTACATAGGTAAACAACTCTTACCTTTGTTCCTTTCTCTATGTTTAGGAACGTAAATCGAATTTATACTTATGTTGATGTTAATAGGTATTTCTAAAGTAGTGGAATGGGTTCATTATTGCTTGCTCTTCCATTTTACGAAACTCAGTTGCGTGTTTTCATATTAAAGTAAATACTTATTTCGCTATATTGACATTAAATTGAAGCGATGTAAATATTCGTCGCGTTTTAAAATTGAGTAGCAATCCCAGTTGACTGTGTTCAACAGAAAACTTAATTAGATTTTTGAGTAAAACAACACATAAATTCTCATACAATTGTTTTATATCTTATGAAAGCATTTCAAAAATAGGATTGATTATGTGTTTTCAATTTTCAGTAAGGCTTTATAAAATAATAACAGTCTAAATCACATTAGAATTTTACTAGAAAAAGGCTTTATAAAGCGCAACATAGTGACCATATGGCCCTATCAAGATACTGTTCATGAAATACTTTCAGGAATTTCTTTTGGAGGCATTGTTCTAAACTTTTTAATATTTTCTCTTAATTTTAATCCAGTTTGGATTAGAACTACAGCTTTTATGATTATATAGGATAAAAAGCTATTTGAGAATAACAATCCCTTAAAATGTACATGTATACTACTATTTACTTCAAAATTGTATATTTAATGAATAAAATTAAAATACTTCCCTTTCTTTTAGATGCATTTATTTAAAATATATTTTTACACATGTATTTATAATACAATAGATATGTAGAACTTTTTTTTGGTTAAAGCAATTGATCAACAATTGAAACCAAAAATAACACTGTACACAATACAATTTAAAAGTATTGTACCATAAAGGCAATAGTTATAGTAACCAAGAACATAAAAGAAATTAATTATTCAAATTGAAAAAAATATTTTAGGAATAGAAAGAAGGAATTGTTACCTTATACTTACTATATTTTTCATAATTATACTTTCTTTTCCGTTAGCGTTGGACTCAGTTGAACCCTTTTAGTAAACAAAGAGAAAAATAATGAACTCCATTGTTTATAATTTTTTAAGTTGCATTTTTCTGTTTCAGTAGTTAGAAGTAGTATCTTTTTATAACCATAAATTGAAATCCCTACATGAAGTTTCATTTGTAATAAATACATATTCTTTAAAAAAGAATAACTAAGTTAATATAGGCCAAACGATGAACAGTTATAAACATGAAGTCCAAGTATAATTTGACCAAATGATCATCCATGATAGGTAAGAAGAAAACGACCAAATAGTGTCTCGATAACGGAAAAGAAGGAAAAATAATGAATAATGACAAGAAAGTAAGTTGAAAAATACCTTATATTTCGCACACTATGTTTCGAAAAAAAACCCCACTATGTTACAGGTTTCTTTTGATGCGACTCTGGTAATAAATCAATTTCAATGGCACTGTGAATTTTGTTACAGTATTCATTTTCAAAACACTTTTATACTATACCTATTCAATAAAATTTTAATAATTTAACAAGAACGACACATACAAATAATCTCACTAGACGACTTCGGACAAGAACTTTTTTTTTTAATTTACAGAGCTAAAATGACAGAAAATAAAAAACGATTCATTGAATTCATTGATTCATTGATTAAGAATCTCATTGCTTACTTACAATAAAAACTAAGCACACCTCTACTTACAAAAACTGATAAGTGTTATTACCTTGAGAATATTATAAAACAAAAATATATACGTATTTTAAGGCTTGAAACTAAATCCATGGAATGTTTAAAATTGAAGCTAGGCGTTTGTTGGGTACGAGTTATTAAACACAGTTTATATATATAAATATTTCATAACGCTCAATACAGTTTAAAATTTTTCACTCATAACGCTCTACCGAATTTCTCGTAAAGTTTGTCTACTTTTCAATAGCAGCAACATATTGTGAAATGGCAACTAGTGTTATAATATTGTAAAATTATGTATGAAAGTGATAATTGTGTTCTCAAATTGAATTTCAACGGATTTATTAGTTTCAGCAGAATAAGATCCAAGCAGGGCCGGATTAACCATGTCGGGGCCCCTAGGCAATGCACTCTCGGGGGCCCCTTTTCTCTTACTCTTTCCTTTCTAAAATATGTTTTAAAACCACATCGCAATATTATTTGTAATTATGCTTTTACTACAGTGAGAAGCAGCGGTGGATCCAAGATTTGTTTTTTTTTTTTGGGGGGGGGCTAAGGCTAATTTTCATAATCCAATTGTATCTTCTTGATTATCTAAATATGGAAAAGGTAGTGAATTATCCTGGGGGGGGGGTTTGGGGGTCCTCCCCCAGAATTTTGTTTTTAAATTTAAGTAAAAAAACCCACTTTTCATTTTGTTTTGCTACGCCTCATCCGATTTCGGATATCGATTTTATGGTAGAATTTTTGTGTTTTGACAAACTTAATATAAAACAGTTGTAATAATAGAGTTTCAAGTACTAAGGGGCTCTAGGGGTCCTCCCCTAGAAAATTTAAATAAAAAAACACTCTTTTTCAACTCGTTTTGGTATGCCTATTGCCTCATCCGAATTTCGGACATAGATTTTATGGTAGAATTTTTGCGTTTTGACAAACTTATTATAAAATACAGTTGTAATAAAAGTACAAGGGGGTCTACACAAGTACCAATGGGGTCTGTGGGTCCTCCCAGATAAAAATTTTGAAAATTTGACCTTAAAATAACAGGGTTTTAACTCATTGTGGTGCATAAAATTCCATATTTTTAGTGTAAAACTTCTCATTTTTTTGGGAGGGGGGGGGGCTCAAGCCCCCTAGCCCCCCTGGATCCGCTAGCGGTGAGAAGGCTTGTTATTCAATAACAAAGCTCATAAGCTTCATAATAAGAAGGCTCATATTCAATAATTTTTTGTTATAAAACGTTAGCTAAACCAAACCATATTCAATAAAAAAATAAAACAAATCAAAATGAACGTATTTTTTATTATAGCATTTATTTAAAGTACAAAAAAATTAAAAATTCACTCTTCTAACAATATGTATAGGGATAGTATGCAGTCCACGGCCATGAACAACGTCCGATACCGGATTTACTCGCAGCAGTTCAAGGGGATTGACAGGGAACTGAAGAAAAAAACATCACCACTGCTCGCGATGTGCGGACTACAATTAAATTAGGAAATTTCCTATTTTAATGAAATTTTTTTACCGTGAACCACCAGTGCTTTAAACTATGGAAAAGTGGGGAACCGGAAGAAAGAACATTAAAAAGTTAGGAATACTAAGTATATTAAAGAATATTTTTTTTTTCAAAACATTTGTTTTTGTTTTTTGCATTTCTAGCATGCAAAAGATAATTTTTAAGCTAATTTATAAGGAATCTGAGAGGTCCGTTTGTGGAACCATTTTAGACGATTTCTTCATGGGCCCCTTGCTTAGGTCTGGACTTGCATAATTTTTTTTTTTTATTTTAACTCAAAGAAACATTTTAAGAAAAATTCTCTGTGGAATGGGTGCCCATACAAAAGGGCAAAGGGGGCCTATGTGCAGGCCCCCCTCGCGATCCATTTTAGAAGTCACCCAAATGAGTTAAAACATTTCTCTTAAGAATAAAATTTCAGAACTTTTTCTGGGGAGGACTCTTAGACACCCACTTTTTGCTTGAAATTCCAGTATTTTATGCAATAATTTTTGCATTAAGTACTCGTGAGGGCCCCTTTGAAATAGTTATGAACCAACCCCTCATAAAAATAGTCTAGTTACTGCTTGAAAAAAATATAAATAGTTACTTAGTACTTGCAAACATTTTTCTTGGACCCCTTCCTGAATTCAAACATATGGGCACCCACCCTCTGGGGACGGGGCCCCTAGCTGACGATGGGCCCCTAGGCAGTTGCCTACTTTGCCTATTGGATAATCCGGCCCTGGATCCAAGGTAATTTATCACAAAACAACTCTAAATAGGTATGGGGGATTAAAAGATACACAACAAACAGATGTACTACTTATAATCATTAGGTAACATGCTTTTCTTCTAAAGGTTAGCTGTATACCAAAGCATATCTTGTTTAGAAAAGCTCATAAATTAAAAATGGCGAGTCTAGAGATTCATTATTAGTTTTTCTCCATGCAAATGATATTTTATCTTCAAGTCACACAATGATAACTTATCTACATAACTCACCCCTTAAGTTTACTTGAGTCACTAGGGGAATATTCTCCTTGAAATAATTTGAGGTATAGAAAAGACAGTGAGTTGATAACAAAGCACCATGAAAACACTCATGTTCGAAGCAAATAATTTATCTTTCAACACTACTCACTAAATTGAACACGACAAATTAATTTACATGATATGTATTTTTAAATGCGTTTGTGTAATTCATATTTATATTTGTAACTGTTTGCCCTGTTTGGAATCGGTTTCAAAGTGCTGTAGACAACTTTGTCATTTTTATCTGAGTAAAAGTGAAAACTTCGGAAAATTTTATACTGAACTTCGAAATGGATAAAGGATGGATTGGGAAAATAACGCATAAAGTGGATAATTTTTTCTTTATTTAAAAAAAAAAATCATTCAATGAGCAGTGTGTGTACCTGCAATGCACATCTTTAAGGTTCTATTAAATATCTACAACTTAAATGAAAAGTATTTTTGTAGTGATACATTAAGGGAGTAAGGGAGTGTGTCAATATGAGTAAATATTTTGAAGGATATGAAAGTGTAATCTTTCAAATCTGTACAATCTGTTCCAATCACAGCAAACAGTCACAAATTAAAACTTTCACTTATAAGAGGACAAATCCAAATGCTCAGAACATCTAATTAGAAGGCAATAAATCAGAAGGTAAAAATGTAATTTTCCTGGTGACTTTATTGAATAATTTTACAATGGGGTAATTACTGTTTTGATTGTCTTGTATTAATTTGGGTGTAATACTAAACTTTAAATAATCAGTTTTAAAGCTACCATTGCTATATTATTGAAGATGTCTCTCATATGGTAACGGAAAAAATATAAACTATTAAAGTCAATTTCCCATCGAATATGATGTTCAGAGCATTGGGATTACCTCTCATCCGCTGTCCTCACGAGGTGGGCCAGTTGAGCCTGACCCCCGCCTGCCTAAAGAACTCCTCATTATAAGGAGCGTAGAACATCCTCAAAGTGCTCAGCACGTCGGCCGACACGTTGGGGTGCTTCCTCCCCTTGCTGTCGTTCAGACACTTGTCCGCGGTCGCGTTCCTGACGCAGAAGAAGCCCTTCGTCTCGTTGTAGTAGAAGTTCTCCGGCCTCACCCGGTGCTCCAGCCCCAGGAAGTCCTCGATCTTCCTGACCTCGGCGTAGGGGTCTGCGATGAGGTTGTCCCCGTCCACCACGTGGATCTGCTGCCTGGGGAAGGCTTTCAGCCAGCGCGGGAAGAAGAGCGCGTAGAGGCCGACGCGCACGGCGCGGTAGCCCAGGTCGACGGCGCCGTCGGCGCCGAACACCATGCGCTCGAAGGCGGCGAGGGGGCGCTCCTTGCGCGCCTTGTTGGAGGCGAGCTGCGCGTAGTCGGAGACGAGGCGCGTGGTGGGGTCGCGCACGATGAGCAGCAGGCGCGCCGCGGGGTCCATGCGGCGGATGCGCGCCGGCGCCGAGGGCGTCACGAAGTAGGCGGGCGACTTCTCGACCGTGATCTGGCCGGGGAAGGAGTAGGGCATGCGGCGGCGGTACCAGTCCAGGCCGAGGGCATAGCGCGCGTCGTCGTCGAAGAAGTGCACCTCCTCGGCCGCCTTCTGGACGGCGGGGTGCAGGTTCAGGAACTCGAGCAGCGCCCGCGTGCCGCACTTGCGGGCGCCGATGATGATGCACTGCGGCAGGCGGCGCTTGGTGCGCGGGAAGTGCAGCCGGCCGGGAAGCCTACAGGGAAACACACCATTACACTCTAAAAGACATCTAGTACCACCACCCCGACAACAAACCCTTCAGAAAGAAAATTTGCAAACTGCTTATTTATAAAAGTCTTATTAGATCTGTCCTGACTAATGCATCAGACTTGGGCATTAACTCTACGAGATGAAGAGGCTCCAGGGATTTACATGAGAAAGGTTCTACACATAAGGTAAAAGAGTCCAGATGAACGAAGCTAAATTAGAACTCAACTTAGATCAAGACAAGCCAATGTAGTTAAATTTATAAATATACAGTGAATCAAGGAGGTTGGTCACTATAGTGAAAAAATCTTCCAGGCCAAGCCCATGAGACGACTGATGAATGCCATCAGTGTGTTGGTGAAAATGCATGGCCCAAAAGAAAGACATCGGATATCGCCGAATTTGGCGTAGCTTCGTACAGAGTACTAGTTGATTCAAAAGTGCCTTTCTGCTGTTTGTAAGCTGACGATTTGTAATCGTGTGCTAGATCCCTTTGATAAGTATCCTTACTGCCATGGGCGTAGCCAGGTTTCATGTTGGGGGGGGGGCAAGCTTACCTTTGCTCTTGATGTTGCGAATACTAGTGACTAGGGGTCGAGTGCTATTACACGCTAAATTTTAGGGTACTTATACAAAGGATTGACACCTAACGTAAAGATATGGGTAATGAATGTGAGCTTAAAAATGGGGGGGGGGGTTCTGGGGTTCCTCCTCCAGAAAATTTCTTAAAATTCGCCCCTCAAAGTAGTGTTTTAGCTCATTTTGAGAATCTTTGGGCCGAACAGCTGCTTCTGATGGTAAGCCACACAATTTTCAAGAAAAATTATGTACTATTTATTGCTTTAGTAAAGCTCTTCAAAAAAATTTAAAAAACTGAGAATTTAGGGGGGGGGCAGCTGCCCCTTCCTACCCCCTTGGCTACGCACATACTTACAGCTAGGTATTTCCCCTTTTGCGGACATTTTTAATCCTTTTCAAAAAGAATTTTCTTTCATTTTTAATCCTTTTCCAAAACCGAAGTTTATGGGTTAAATTTCCTGCCTCCAAAAATAATTTCTTGTTACTAGTCATTGCTCAGTTAGGAAGTAAGGGGCACTATGTCTAAATACTAATTTAAGCAAAATTATTTGAAGATAGCTATGAATAATTTAAATATATTTACATAAACTATGGAAACAACGCAGTATTTTTGTTTTGTCAATAAGGCAAGGCCACTTATCATATCAATTTGTTTAACTGGGAATCAGCAAATGGTTAACGCATCATCCTTACCTCATGCCTTCTTCATGGTAATACGATAAGCAAATATAACTGTCCTTACGATCTAATTTCTTCAGTTTCAAGCTCGTATTGCATAAATAGCAGAGTCATTTACTTCACATCTCATTGAAATAACATTCTAGCAATTAATCATGTCGAAACAAGCTCAGCAAATATTCCAACGATAAAAAATGCAGCCAAGCCTTATAGAATTGTTTTGAATCAAAGAGCATTCGACCCTTCAGTAGGTCTTGGCAAATCATCAACAAGCCAGACATACACAAGTGTCATTGTTCTAAATTCATCTCAGTGTCTGTGTTAGTCAAATGTTTTTCAATAGACTCAGACTATACTCATGTTGTTCTCTTCAATGATTGATCACATGCTAATGGACTTATTGTTTTAACTGAAATCAACATCAGTTGGCTTCTGGTAATAGTTTGTTTAATTTTATCTCTCACATAACATACGAAACATTGCGTGTACATGGTATTGAGTACAAGTGCTTTGAAAAGAAGACATTTTGTTTTTCGAACGTAAGTACAAAACACATTTTAATCGTATCTACTGATCTAACACCCACTTTTGCGAACTAGACCATCTTTCTGTTATTCGTTTACTATTTAACTTATTAAAATAGAAAATGTATCCAAAATTTAAAAAAAATAGTTAAAGTGTTAATAACATTGAGACCTTTTTTACAATGATTTTAAAAGTAAAAAGAAAAGAACAGTCTTTAAATATAATTCTATTCATAAATACATTTTTTTTCATAACTGCTAGAATCCTTCATATCCATTAAATGCGAAAAAAAAATTCAAGAGCAGGTAGGGAATTAAAGTAATCATACACAGAGATAATCTCAAAAAAAAAATGTAGTGACACTCTTGAATGTGATATAAGGAACATCTAAGAATTTAGAATTGCATAGCCATCCAGGGGAACGAAAACTTCATAATGCGCCGCTAGGTGATACTCTGTTGCACTAGGACTAAGGAAAGAGGATTTCCTCATTCGTGTGGGGGAGCCTTGGTAGCAAGTGTGGCAAGACCCGTCTGGCTGCTGCTGCAACAATCAAAGGAACTATGTCCGGCAATCAATGTTCATTCAATGTCAAGCATGATTGGCGTCTGGTAGTGCAAACGTCGAGCAACAGTTGCAATATCATGATTGAATTAATCTCGTACGCCCTTTGCGCTCAATATTTTTCATTACAATATATCACTCTACCTCCGTTATATCACTTTCCCTTATGTTACCGGTCATAGGTAATTAATTCTCAATCCTCATGATGTGCCTTACCTTCCCTAAAAAATCGTTGCAATACTTTTGAGACATCCTGAAGGTAAAAACTGGAGGGATAATTAAAGGAAAGAACTAAAAAGGACCTTTTAAAAAGAAAATTACTTAGACAGATATAATTTTTACTTTACCTTCAATAATTTACCTTACTTTGTCTTAATTGATTTGCAGTTAGTGTCTCAAAAAGAAACAAACAGAAAATATTTGTTTTGCAAAAAATATGAGATCATTCACACTCTAGGAAAAATTAAAGGGAGGAAAAATCAATCAAGTTATTGTATAAATATAAAACTGTAAAACCACAAGATTTCTTGAAAATTAACATAAATAATATTTGTACACTCGAAAATGATGGGGATACTTCCTCAACTGATAAAATTTGACCCGACACAAAAATTAATCTAATTTTAATTTAATAAATAGGATGGTTCTATTCTGAAAGTTGATAGAACACAAACTTTATCTCTAGTTGTTAAATAATGAAATTGAAATCCCTTGCTGAATTAACACGGGGATTACACTACATCGATAATAAAAAAATCAATTTGGGGAAAGTAAATGAGAGGCGTAACACATAATCAGAACGAACAAACAAATATAAAAGAAGAGGAAACTCTTTACCACTTAGCTTAATTTAACTTTTCCTATCGCCACATTCGCTGTAATTGTGAGCATATGCGTTGAATAAAAATAGACTTTTCAACTAATTTGTTTTGTCGCAAAGTTGCGTTATGTGCCTGGTATGTTTTCAAAGATATCACATACCTCGCCTTAATAAACGCCCACTCCCAATTAAAACTAACGTACTACTAATCTTATTAAGAACTTATAACAAATTTATACTTAAAAGGATGAAAGAAATGCCTATCGTAACTTCGTACGATTTAAAATCATTTGGAAATTATGTCCAAATTTTTTGGCCAAGAAGATATTCTTAGAGGAAAAGTTTACGGAAAGGAATATTTTTGTGGAGCAAATTGTGAATAGACGAGCGCTTAGAAACGAAATACTTTGATTCAATGCGCATGCGTGTGGAATTTATTTTTGCTATTTTTTTGAAATTTTAATAAAAAAATAACTGGGGATAGAACCTATAGGAACTGCCACATGCATCTTACCACTGCTCCAGCGAGCATTCACTAACTTTAAAACTTATTATAACATGTTCATTCTTTTGACGCATGCGCATGGCCAAAATATTTCGTTTCTAAGCGCTATAATAGAAACGGCCTACAAGGAGAACCAAAAATGCTCACATGAATTCTTCGATTTCGTATTGAAAATTAGAAATCTAGATCACAAGCCAAAATGATGTTACTTCATCTTATATACAGATAATAAAAGTTTTATCTTTTTGATTGTGGTGACAAAACAGTACACCAAAGATGATTCTTACATGGATGTGAGTTTCTCGGAGCTGTCCTGAGCCGCGTTGCTGTCACAGATGACGGGTGAGTAGGTGGCGACCCCACCGGTGAGGAAGAGAAGCTGGACGAACACGAGGGATGTGGTGATGACAAGGAATGCAAAACAGAAGGAGGAAGATAGGCGACCCTTCTGAAACATCCAGAATACATCTTTAAGAGACCTACTAAAACACGATCGATGTGGGTATAGGAAGGTCTGTTTACCTGAGTGAGGGGTATGTTGAGGGGTCTCCTGAGGGCTGCCACCCCTTCTGGAATGATGAGGTGGACCGCGGTGGCCCGCGCCCTGGGGGAGGGCTGCTGGAGGGGAAGGGTGTCCTGGGCCACGGCAGGACAGCTCATGCTGCGCTAGCCCATCTGCAACAGACGATATTACAGTTGGAGCTTGAAGACAGAGTAAAATAGAAGAATATCATGGAATCCGTTCATTTGCTAGGCACTCAACTGCCCGACCTTAATTTTCCCGACAATTCTCCTTCCTTATTCCTTCCTGTTCGCATTGGCAAGAAGATGATCGGGCAAACGTATCTATCAGACAACTGATTGTCGGCATTTCGAACCAGACCCGAATATTATAAAGTTCACTTTTGTATGGCCATTTTCCAGTTTTATCTACAAGGGCGGGGATTCAATGAGGTTTATACAACGTATTTTCCATTGCACAGGAACAGAAAAGGTGAGTAGTGTGATCATCAGGGGCTAATATTAGAAAATTTGCTATAGTAGGGACAGCACGCAAGGAGCCCCCCATGCTATACGTTCATCATGAAAAATTTCATAAAACATAATAATTGATATTTGCATATTAGCCTGTTGATTGTTTCAAAGTAAGTGTGTTAAAACCATTAAATTTAGATTTTTATTTAAAATTTTTGAAAAAAATATTGAAAATACATTCTAAAAGGTATGAAAAGATATAATTTTTTACAATGTTAGATACTTTTGAAATTTTGGGGGCCGTTAAATTATGGAATCCCTAGGCCCGGGCTTCACAGGCCTAATTGTAAATCAAGGCCCGTGTGTGATGATCCCCTGAGTCCCTGATGGTCTATTTTAGAAAGTAATAAATAATACAATAAAAGTTAGAAGTTAATCACCTCACTAAATAATCATTACATAGCGCAATTTTTTGAAGTGTTTTAACAGCACGCTACTTTAGTTTGCTTGCCTATTCCTTTTTCCATGATGAGCCTTTGAAAAGAATGAACCTAGACAGCGATTAGTTAGCGAGTGCATTACATAACGTTCTAAATAAATCGATGCCGCATAGAAGTTAATTATTTAGTTGTGACTCATCACAAATTTCTCAGATGATGTTATTAGACTCAAAATTCATATGTTTTGACAAACTTTTGTATCAGTTTTAGAGTTTTTATTCCAGTTCCAGATGCTATCACAAAACAATGGTTAAGAATCTCTAAACTAATTATAACCTTGAATAATTTAATCTAAATTTTTCTAGGAAGTCCTTGATATTAATACCCATTCTAAGCTATTAATAAAAGCTCTGGTGTCATCCATTTACTTATCTGAACAGTAAAGAAACCAGAAATTCTCTTTTTTTTATCGTAAGGGGAGTCTAGTAAAGAGTAACATTATAAATCTCTCTTTCAATATTTGTTAAATCATTTTAAACTTTCTTATATAGCAGAAACTATTGCAAAGAAACCATCTAAGGATTGATAGCTTTAGAGAGTGGGGATGGAGTTATCTACTTTACAAAAAAAAATGTGTAAATAAAAAAAAAAGTAATGGTAGGCTGGGTGCCAATAATTTATTAAAATTAAGTTAAAGAAATGTGTTAACATTCTTGAATAACATCCGTTAATAAGAAAAAAGTTACAGTTATTAGAGAGAAGAACTGAGTTGTGAAATTGCCAATTCACTGTAACTATTTGTGAAGGTTTCGGACGAGCTAATGAGGAAATAGCAGAGACTCTGCATTCTTGATTTTGAGGTTGAGCGAGGAAACGTGACGCCAATTTTCATCTTTGATATCTAGAAAACTATTAACAGAAGAAGTTTGGGTGTTTTCGGTGCAACCCATCTATATTAACTCAGCTCGTAATTCACCAAATGTATCTTCTATTAAGTGATGACTGGAACCAACGCGATAGGATTTAACTCCGATAAAATTATAATTCCACAAGCAGCAAATTCCTTCAAAAAAAAAAAAAAATCACCCATCTCAACATAATCACCTCAACAGAATCTATTTTCACAACCCAAGGCAAACCACAGTCTTTGCCACCTGACTAAGTTAAAGGATCAAACCCAGACAAAAACGACAAAATTCCGTCATCTAAAGCTTCCAACAGACACTAATTAATTTCTCCTGGGGATTACGCGATGAAAAGAACCCATCCCTTCCAAAAACAATCCTTCCACTAATTAAACATTTCTGGGCCCGAAGCCAGAGAGAGGGTTGCTCAACAGGTAAATGCAATGGGAGACCTCAGACGGTGTGTCTCGGAGGGACTCCCTACTGTCGAGGTCGTGCATTAAGCGGATGATTCGTTTTTGTATGCGCGTGGCCTGAATTCGGGAGAGAGGGGTTTACTTAAGGGAGATGAAGTTGAAAAGTTTAGAGGTGGAATTATGAAGTGTTAATGCCGTGGACGTGGTTTTCATGTGGGAGAGATTTCATTGTGAGTATAAAGACAACCGACACACTGGGACTGGTATACATGAAGTTCTACGAATATTCGTATATAATAGCTGGTTTTGTGAGATAAAGTCATAACTAGAAGATCATCTTTAGTATAAGGGTGCCTCGAATAATTTTTAGAGAACTGTGGTTTTAAATTGAGGTAATTTATGCAATTACAAATTTTTGAATTTAGTGCACACTGAAAAGAAAGCTTGAGAAAGGAAAGAAAAAAAAAGAAAGAATGAGGTTATTTATAATCTGTTCTGTTTCTTTTATTTTTCTTTTCCCACTTTTATTGCTTTTTTTCGTCTGTCTTTTTTATCTCTTATTCTTTCACTTTTTCCGTCATATGTTATTCTCTTTCTATCACACATTTCTTATCCTTTTCTTTCTCTGATCATTTCTTTCACGCTCGCCCCTATTTCTCCTTTCCTTCTCTTTTATTCCCATACTATTTCTCATTCTTCTCTTATTACTCTTCCTTTCCTCTCTCTTTAATGAACACTAAATGAAACAAATCAAGTCACCTTAACACCACAATTAAGGGCGAGCGCGCACGGGCGACTTTTGTCACGGTGACAAGGACAAAAACAACGTTGCTAAGGCTGTTGTTAGGGGCGGGACATAGAAGTATCCAATAGCAGCATTCGCACATGACATCACTGGAGGATAAAAACAACGTTGCTAAGGCCGTTGTTAGGTAAAGTCATGTGATTGAAAATGCTCTATAGAGTGTTTTCAGGTGACGTCACGACCAGCTAATTTCTTTTAACTGTTAACCTTTGTAGGGCTTTTAACTGTTGCTAAGGCGGTTGCTAGGTAACGAGGTATATGTTGCTAAGGCGGTTTTTAAGTATAGGGTCACATGATTGCAAATACTCCAATAGAAGAATTCCACGGCCAGTCATTTTCTGTAACTGTTAACCTCTGTAGGGCAAAAAACTGTAACATTTCTGTTGCTAAGGCCGTTGTTAGGTCCGAGCCATGTGATTGAAAATGCTCTATTGTTTTCTAATGATATTTTTGATACTAGTAATCCTGGTCGCCGTGACTTTAGTCACTCGTGCGCGCCCAGCCTAACAAACATATCTCTAAATTTTATCCGAGGTTCCCTTATACTTCAGATGTACATACCTTCCACTTGTGACGTTATTACTCAAAAAAGTATATCTATAACTTTAAATTACAGCCAGAAAAGGTCTCCTACACACTTTCCAAAGCTATAACAGAATCCCGAATTTTGATTAGGCATGACCCTAGCATCAGAGGGTCCTTGTGAGCAATGAGTTCAAGCTCACCCCTGATTCTACCCAAAAGAACAAAGCGAATCCATCAAAAGACAACCCCCCACAAAGCAATCGTTCTCCCCAGCATTCGTCATAGGGTATGCTGCCCGAAGATGGATCAGCCCTGGCTATTTCGGATCCCATGCAAAGGGCTCCCCGATTCGTCATCCAGCGCAGAAAAGACCCGACGAAAGGATCTCCATCGTCAATCATTCTTCACCGGGGAGCTACAAAGGACTCTGACTAATCTAAAAAGCTCAGGCTTGATGCGGATTCGGGCTATTTCGGAGACTCCTGGTTCTTATCCCTCCGGTCGAGATGTTAATCGATTGAAGTACAATGGGTTGTGGCTAATTTCTCTCTGGGAGACGTTTGTTTTGCCAGCTGAACCCTTTTTGTTGCAGCTGCTTGGAACGTTTGTGAAAGACTGTTTTAAAATCGTTTTGTGAAGGGTTCTTTCAAGCTTGAGTTAGCTTTAACATTGACTCTTGTCTACAAGTTCATTTGTAATGTTTAGAAAAACAATCTAGACTTTTTTCTTTCGTGGGAAACGTGATGCTATTCTTATGCGATAAATGCTTCTTTATGACTGGAAAGAGTTTTCGAGTAGCAAAATATAACGCAGTCAACTTAAATGCTCGATATAGGGTCCGGAAAATAGTTCTAACTTTCATCAAAAATGATTATTGAAAATCGAGAAGAAGAGGGATATTCGTCCACTATGATAAATCCCGATACAGGCAAGGCAAAAAAAAAAAAAAAGAGTTGGGAGGGGAGTACTTATATCAATAATAAACCAGAATTTCAACTAAAAATTAAAAAAATATTTCAGAAAAGGCATTTGAAGACCGAGGTTTTTTTAAACAAAAATATTAAACAAATGAAGTGAAACATGTAAAAGCGTTACAGGGGGACAATAGATGTAATAGTGTTTTCAAGTTGTTAAAAACATTTTTATTGATATTCGATGAGAAAGTGTGAAGGTTTTTCGACATCCGAAACAAAGAATTCCTAATCGTGAGAAGCAGCCTTTTTTGAAAGCAGAAGAGGTAAAGCCAGTCATCGTTGATAATTTCTGTTGGCAAAGAACTCTTGAGCTCTTCTAGACTAAGTTTAAATAACGAAGTCTTATAGGTTCAAGGAAAGGATCGATGTATTGGAAGCCGATAAATTGGTCATTTTGCTCGAAAACTTTTTTGAGGGAATTAAGAAGAGGATATATCGGATGGAAACAATTATGGAAATATACTTTGCTGGAAACTGAATGTCGATACAATTGTTGTTTTTAAGTAAGAATTTTTGTAGCTACTTGTTGATGGATATTAGTGGAGCCGTGTTTTAAAAATTGAAGTAAGATTGCTAGAAAAAAACATTTTACAGGGTGGAAGGCATTTTGATATATTCTTTCTTTGCAAGACCTATTTTAAGTAATTGAGGAAACAATCAAGTATATTTTTCAGAAAATAACTTCAATTGAACTAAAATTTACCTTATTTTATTAAAATTTAAATTTTATATCCATGCTAATGTGTTTGTCCTTTACGGAAACTAGCAGAGACTGATATTTTAACATGAAAATGGAATTGAATTCAAGTATCACATTTACAACTTCTGACTCTAGAATATCAAAAAAGTAAGTAAAATATTCTCAACCACTTTTTCAATTCACCTCTCCTTGACAAAGGATTTGAAAGTCAATATAAATAGAATGGACTTTGAAATAGGTCTATAGAATCCCAGCACAAAGGTATGAAAGCCTTATTTCTCACAGGGCTAGAAGAATGCGTTTTCTGAAAGTTTTACCATCTTATCTTAACAGAAGAGAAAAGTATATGCTTATACGTCTACAGGGTATTGAGTTTAAAACATATTAAGTTCCTCCTTTTGCTTATATTAAACTTTTTGAACCATTAATAATACACATAGATGGAATATTTTAAAATTTTAAATTAATTAATCAGGATATAAGAGGATATGATGAGCAAAATGTTGAAACTCTAAATATATGTATACAAAAACCAAAATTCATAGCAGTTATCAAGATTTTTTTCATTAAACAACACCTTTTTACATGTTACAATTAAAATATTCTTATAACAGAATATTGTAGCTGGAAGAAAGCTGTAGTGAAAGGTGTATAGCTGGAAGTAGCTGGCATAAGAAAAGGTAAGAAAGTAAATATCCTTCAAAAAACAAATATAATTTTTTGTTTAATTTATCATAATAAAATACACACGAAAGATTAACCTTCATTCGAAAAACATAACTATCATCAGAATATCCAATTTTAATACTAATTTAATTAAAAAAACACATCTAATCCACTTATGCTGCATGCACTAGCTTATTCTGCACAAAATTACTTAAAACATACTTCTACTCTTAAACCAAAATAGGTTTTCTTTCATTCAGCCTTAAAACCAAAATAGTTCACTTTTTATCCCCACAATATTACAAAAACTCGTGGAATACCCTCGCCCAAACAAAATATTCCCAAAGCAATTAATTCCATCCACAAATCCTCAGGTAACATCCGTATAAAAACCCTTTAATAGTCCTCCGTTTTTCTCCTCCAGGCTTTATCACTCAAGCCTCCATCTTCGTATCATTCACTGCTTTCTGTTGCTGTGAAAAGGATTAGAGCTTCTCTGTCGAAAGCGGTCTCTATTCGCTTTTTGTAGAGAAAAGAAAGAGATGGCCGTGATGAATAATTGATTCTTCTCTTAAGTACATGAGACCCTCTCCGTTAGGGTTTCTCTGAGGAAAAATTATTTAAGTGTCTGACTAAAAGCTGAGCTAGTTGACTTTAATTCGGGATGAGATGTGTCTTTTATTTGGAATAGGGAGGGAATTGGTTTCTGATGTTAAAGTGAATAGGAATGTTACCTATATTTTTTTAATACTACTAGCTGGTTTGACCCGGCAAAGCCGCGTCTCACCAGCTAGATTACGCGACTTTGGCGGTGATGCGAGCTTCGCTCGTTTCTTCCACACGCTTGCAGCGCAGTTAAATTTTTTTTACAATTTATTACTTTTTTTAAGCTGCATCGTCATCACTAAACTGTTCAATATTTTCAATCAAATTATAGGTTTTTCTAACCACAACTAATTTATTCTTATGCGTCATCTGAAGAGAAAGAAGTAATACTTTAATTAAACCTGTGCCAGTATTTTTTTTTATAAATCCAATATGCCTAGTAGGTATCCTGTTGCGATAAATCTAGTAAAACGTCAAAAAATTGAAGTTTGATAATAGAGCATTCGCACATGACGTCACTTGGAGGACAAAATCAGCGTTGCTAAGGCTGTTGTTAGGGGCGGGACATAGAAGTATCCAATAGAGCATTTTCAATCACATGACTTTACCTAACAACAGCCTTAGCAACGTTGTTTATTCGTCCAAGTGACGTCATGTGCGAATGCTCTATAGTAGCATTCGCACATGACGTCACTTGGCGAATAAACAACGTTGCTAAGGCAGAGTCATGTGATTGAAAATGCTCTATTTCAAAGTAGATTTTCTTCACGCTCTTTAAAAGACGTTTTGCCTGTGTTGGTAAAAATATTAACTGAAAACAATGGGGCAAATTGAAATAAATTTATAATTTAAAAATGGAATGTTGTGAAGGAACGTGACATATTATTGGCTCATCTAGGGTTGGAAATTTTTCGATCAAGACCGAGTTTGTCCAAATCGCTTCAGGGGTTCGGGCTGGCGGCCGGCCGAACGGAACCTCCCCATAGAGTTAACATGGGGGCAGAACGAAAAAACCGCATAATTTAAAAATGGAATGTTTTCGAGGAACGTGATATATTATTGGCTCATCTAGGGGTGGAGAGCTTTCGATCAAGACCGAGTTTGTCCAAATCGGAACGGGGGTGCGGCCTGGCGGCCGGCCGAAAGAAAAACCAAATTATCTATAATAATAAAAGAGCTTTACCACTCACTCACTCACTCACTCACTCACTCATCAACGCACAGCAAAATCTACCGAGGCTAAGGACTCGAAACTTGGTAGAGTCAAAGACCTTACGGTGTATACGCGCACTAAGAAGGGATTTTTCGAAATTCCTTTTTTCTGACCCACAGGGGGTTTTGGAGCGTTTTCGACGTTTTCGAGCCCAGCGGCGTCCCAAATGACCCCAGATCTTTGTTATTTCGCAGGAAGGTACCTAGCAACAATTTCTAGAAAGGCATTTTTCAGATTTTGGATATTCGAATTTTAAGAGGTCTGAATATTCCAAAAACCCGTTTTTGCTGAGCATAAACCATGTTTTATATTTTCGAAGAAAACAGTACCGAGAAATCGATATTACGAAGTGAACTGTTGGTAATACCTTCTTAAGAGTATTTCAAAGAAAGTAATTTCTGGATTTTTCGATATTCCATTCTGGAGGGGATGCACGGGGGTTTGAATATTTACTCCCGTTTTTAGTTTTTGGATCCTAGCACCCACATTATTAATGTGATTGTTATGAAATTTTAGCATGTTGTTCCTCACACAACCAGGAAGGTTTGCGAAAAAGAATTTTCTGAATCAAAACATTCTAAGGAGCCTGTTTTGTCCCTTATCTAAATTCTTATGCTTAGCCTTCAATGTTAAATTTATTGCGGTTATTGCTCTTTCCAGGACACGCAAAACCTCTATTGTTGGAAATATTTATTTTGAAATGTTTTATAACAGGTGAATTTTTAAAAAATATGATAAAGAAACAATTTTTAATGATTAAATAATTTTTTTTATAATAACCAAAAACCATTCCACTGAAAAATTTTATTCTTTTTTCTATTTAATCAAATTTATGTATTTCCAGCAAAGTTCAAATTAAACAATATTTTATCACAGGCATTTTCAGTGTCGATTCAAATGATGTTTACTTTTATTTCATGTTTGAAATTTCTTTCATTGAATGAGTTGGTGATAAATCAGCAAAGGGGGGTTCAGGGGGTCTCCCCCTGATTTTAAAAAAAATATCATTATTAAAAAATGGTTATAAGCACTAATTCTAAATCGGTTTTTTAAGATTTTGTTTAACATCTTAAAAAAGTATAAAGTATGTAGTATATTTCATTGTTTTGTATTTTAT
Source organism: Tetragnatha montana (assembly GCA_963680715.1). Taxonomy (NCBI): domain Eukaryota; kingdom Metazoa; phylum Arthropoda; class Arachnida; order Araneae; family Tetragnathidae; genus Tetragnatha; species Tetragnatha montana. The sequence continues at coordinate 42,022,587 of OY796674.1, forward strand.
AAAAATTTAGCGGGATGAGGGGGAAATAAGTTTTATCTATAAACATTGCTGTTCAATAACATATCTTTATTATGAGCGAAGGCGGAGAAATTTGCCTCAAATATACATTTATACCAATTGCAGAAATGGATGGAGGGAGAAAAGGACAAAAGAGAAAAAAATAATGGGGTTCAGAAGGTCCCCTGACTTTTTTTCTATTTTGAAAAATTACTCTTTAAAAACGGGGATGGGGATTTCACACATTAAATCTAAACAGGTGGTATTTTTAAAGGGTTTTTTTACATCTTAACGAAGTGGTATGACATCAAAAAAGAATCCTAGCGGGAAGAATGTTGACTTTATTGCATCTAAACGATAATTCTTATTTATTTTAACACACAGTTTGATAAGCCTTTTATCCCCCGAGCAACGGCGGGCATATCAGCTAGTTTTCTATAATAATAAAAGAGCTTAACCACTCACTCAATCACTCAGCAACGCACAGCAAAATCTACCGGGGCTAAGGACTCGAAACTTGGTAGGGTGGAAGAGCTTACGGTGTATACGCGCACTAAGAAGGGATTTTTCGAAATTTCTTTTTTCTGGCCCACAGGGGGGTTTGGAGCGTTTTCGACGTTTTTGAGCCCAGCGGCGTCCCAAATGACCCCAGATCTTTGTTATTTCGCAGGAAGGTACCTAGCAACAATATCTAGAAAGGCATTTTTCAGATTTTGGATATTCGAATTTTAAGAGGTCTAAATATTCCAAAAACCCGTTTTTGCTGAGCATAAACCAAGTTTTACATTTTCGAAGAAAACAGTTTCGAGAAATCGATATAACGAAGTGAACTGTTGGTAATACCTTCTTAAGAGTATTTCAAAGAAAGTAATTTCTGGATTTTTCGATATTCCATTCTGGAGGGGGTGCACGGGGGTTTGAATATTCACTCCCGTTTTTAGTTTTTGGATCCTATTAACCACATTATTAATGTGATTGTTATGAAATTTTAGCATGTTGTTCCTCACACAACCAGGAAGGTTTGTGAAAAATAATTTCTGAATCAAAGCATTCCAAAGAGCCTTTTTTGTCCCTTTTCTAAATTCTTATGCTTAGCCTTCAATGTTAAATTTATTGCGGTTATTGCTCTTTCCAGGACACGCAAAAACTCTATTGTTGGAAATATTTATTTTGAAATGTTTTATAACAGGTGAATTTTTTAAAAATATGATAAAGAAACAATTTTTAATGAAAAAATAATTTTTTTCATAATAACCAAAAACCTTTCCACTGAAAAATTTTATTCTTTTTTCTATTTAATCAAATTTAAGTATTTCCAGCAAAGTTCAAATTAAACAATATTTTATCACAGGCATTTTCAGTGTCGATTCAAATGATGTTTACTTTTATTTCATGTTTGAAATTTCTTTCAATGAATGATTTGGTGATAAATCAGCAAAGGGGGGTTCAGGGGGTCTCCCCCTGATTTAAAAAAAAATATCAGTATTAAAAAATGGTTATAAACACTAATTCTAAGCCGGTTTTTTAAGATTTTGTTTAAAATCTTAAAAAAGTATAAAAGTATGTAGTATATTTAATTGTTTTGTATTTTATAAAAATTTAGCGGGATGAGGGGGAAATAAGTTTTATCTATAGACATTGCTGTTCAATAATATATCTTTATTGTGAAGCGAAGGCGGAGAAATTTGCCTCAAATATACATTTATACCGATTGCAGAAATGGATGGAGGGAGAAAAGGACAAAAGAGAAAAAAATAATGGGGCTCAGAAGGTCCCCTGACTTTTTTTCTATTTTGAAAAATTACTCTTTAAAAACGGGGATGGGGATTTCACACATTAAATCTAAACAGGTGGCATTTTTAAAGGGTTTTTTTACATCTTAACGAAGTGGTATGGCATCAAAAAAGAATCCTAGCGCGAAGACTGTTTACTCTATTGCATGTAAACGATAATGCTTATTTATTTTAACACACAGTTTGATAAGCCTTTTATCCCCCGAGCAACGGCGGGCATATTAGCTAGTAATATATAAGATTCCACTGTAAGAGGACAAGAGGGGGAAAGTTGTTAAAATTGAAATGAAATCTTGAGACAATAATTACTGATAGGTAAACTTTTACCCATTGAAAGAGATAAGGATATCAGCATAAGAGCATTTGTAAATTTGTACAGTAACAGAAATATAGCTACTATAAAACTATTTAATGCTTACTTAAAATGGTACTTATTTTCTAATTTAGATTATAAAAGAATATCGTTGTTTCCGTATTAACTATATTAATAAATGACAACAAACAGAGAAATACGTACATTTATCCATTTTTAGTGAAAATATTTTTTTTGGTAATAGTTTATTAATTACATATATTGAAGTAAAGTTATTCTAAATATCTAAATAATGAATATAGTAATTTCTATCTAGTTTTTCGAGCTTTAATTCAGTTTAATTTTTTTACCCAAAAGAATAGACGAGTTTTCGACAAAATGCATTAAATGTGTTGTAATAATGTGACATTTTGCATGTGCATAGGTGAGGTAAACAAGATTGTCATGATGATTTTACTTAATTGTAGTTTTAAGTATTTATTTATTTAATTAGTATTTATTTTTTATTTTGTATTTAATTTATCATGAAGTGTTTAAAATGTTTTATTAGGAAAAACAGGTGAATATACCTACTTAACTTATTATTATTTGTGATCAAAATTCAACAAGTGAAAGAAAATATATTTCGTAAAATTATTTTCAATTAGTTTTTCCTGAGAAAAAAGTAAAATGACTTGCCTGTTTTTTGTAGTCTGTAGTGCTTTGTTATTTTACGAGCCTAGAAGTTAAAATTTAAAGTTTTTGCATAATAATAAGCACGAAGTTTTCGAGACGTAAAGTGAGGCATGAAGTTTTAATTAAAGTTTAAGAAATAAAAGACGAAGAAAGCATTTTTTTTTTAGATTATTTAGTCAATGTTGTTAAAATTGTACTATTGGCCGATACGTTTTTTAATGTAAGACAAACGATTAATAATATTGGAATAGTGTCACATTACTTGGCAGAATCAACTAAAATATAGTCAATTCAGAGACAGTTGACAAAAGCTGAACAGTTCTGTGAAGCGAAGATAACATAAATTTAATAAATTTATTTTTCAATAGCTTTTCTTATTATTTTGCATACAGGTATGTAGTAGATATTTTTTTCCGCGGAAAGAACTTAATAGTGGCAGCTAACATTGCACGATAATCACTATAAAGTTATTAGAAGAAACTTTTAGCCAGTTTTTTAAGGGAACACTAATGAGTTAATTAACATTTAAGTATTAATCAATTTACTAATGCAAATACCCAGGATACAAAATACATGAGGGAGGACTCCCCTCTTGCGTGAGCCCTTTGAAACGTATTCCCAAGTAAGAAAACTCCACGCCTTTCTGTACCGGTAATAGCACCCAATAGAATTTCAAAGCAAACCTATTTCAAAAAACACTTTTAAATCTCCTTCTGAGTTAGAGCACGGAATAAAATTGTTTTATTTGGCTGTGATGAAGAAAGTAATAAATATTAAACTAATGGCATTGGTTCATTACTTCTCCCAGCAAAAAATTACCCCTACCCTTTCTGTGCACAAAACCCCCAACGCATTAATAATTCATTTTCCTTCAGATTAAAAAGAGTCATATCTTTTTTGAGATGGCTTCCTTTCCTTCTTCGTCATCTTATCTTCATCTAATCCCCATTCTTTTTTCATTCTGAGAGAATAACTTTGGTATTTTCCCTTTTTAATGTGGTTTTCGACCCCTCATAATGCAGGGTTTTTGTAATTCATGGACGGCCTGGAATACTGAATAATTTATGTCCTTCGTGTTAGGCTTCGGACATTAGAGAAGTGAATTCGGTGTCTTTCTCTCGATTTTATTGCTTCCCGCCAAGACGGAGTGTCGCAATATTTCGAGTTTAGTTGTGGCACCAAAGGGGCATTAGAAGCACTGTAGTGAGCATTCTTTTATCCAGTTTTCCTAAGTTATGATACATCGTTCAGGTTTTCTTTTACAGCTTTTTGGTTAAGAAAAAGGAGAGGGTCTCATTTAAGAGTTTTACTAAATTGACACTGAGAAAGTTCAGGGACTGATGAAAAACATTCTTATTTTTTTTAAGATTTCTTGGAAAGAATACAAATTTTACAACTTTGAAATTGCATAAACGATATAACATTATAAAAAAATTGGTTTTCACCAAAATCTTCTGCATTCAATAAACAAAAGTAATCTAATTCTAGTCTTGTTTGCATATAAAAGTTGTGCTTTCTAAAAAAGTACAAACTCCACAACGTTAAAATTTCATAAAAAGATACAATAGTTTAGTATTAAGGGAATTTTTCTGCATTTAATAAACCCAAAGTAAACAAATTAGAGTAGTTTTTGAGTTTTGAAAATAGTTATAAAGAAATTTTGAAAACAAGGTGGGAAATTATCAAATTTAATAACAAAATAAACTATTGAATTAGCTCATAATTTATTGAGTAATGAGTTTCAGTACTTTATGAGTAATTTGATTCACAAATAAACACGTTGGCAATTGTTATCTATTAATCTTCAGAGAAATGAAAAAATTTTAGTCACAAAAGTAAACCACTACAATGTGCTTGGCTGCACTAAAGACAACTCTAGCATAAAATTTTCATTTTTACCACGCTTTTTCCCCAATTGCGTCTCAACCTTTCCCTCACATACACGAGGAGAAAAGATAATGCTCAATTCAGAACCAAGCAACCGCAAAAAGGACTCAAAAGCTACATTTCCCGAAATATCATTTTGAAAAAGGCAAGACACACACGTGCATGGGGTAATACCGTGTTATTCATTCCCCTATTCATATTAACATAAAGGGATGGTGCGGAATACAAAAAAACAGTCTCCAGAGGCCCTCGCATCAGGTGTGTGGGAGGCATTACAGAAGCATGGAGTAGGTGTCAATGAGATGGGAAATAATGCAGATTCTCCGTTGGGATGTTTGTTTTGAGAAGGTGGATTAATTTACTCCTTATACAAACCTGTTTTGCATAACCTTTATGAGGGAAGTGTTGATGAGTATAACTAGAGGCGGATTATTGTGTTAGATGCTAGAAGTTTAGAAAGGGATTCAAAGGTCTCTTTTCAAAATGTCACGGTTTCTCAGTTATATTTTTTCGTGTTGGAGAAAGGGTATTTATTACATTATTATTTTAAATGCATCTATTTCTTAGCTCCTTAATCAAATCTAAAGCTTGGAGTGGACTATTAAAATGTACAATTTTTGTTCTAGATCTTGTTGTAGTTTCTTTAATTTTGGAGAAATTGCATAAAACTTCTTGATCATCTTTTTTTAGTTTTAGATGCATGATACAGAATTTGTTTTAGCATACTAAAAATATTTTTGAATAAGTTTCTCATGAGTTCTAGTAGTTTTCTATACTTTCTCGAAAACGATATTACTGATTTAATGATAATTTTTAAATAAAGGAATTTCCCCCAAAAAATATTCACCACAAAAATAGCGGAGGTATAAATAAAGGATAATTTTTTGCACATAAATGCTTTAATAAACCCAATATCATAAGAGTGTAACCAACCGAAAATGCTTTTAAAATGAGTCCTTGCGTGATTCATGTCATAACTCTACATTTTAAACAAAGCAGCCTTATAGGTTAAAAGAACATCGAAAACTGGGTTACAATCGAGCGGAAAGTGCATTGGGCACTGACTGACTTTCAACATAGCGTGTGAAAATGATAGACCACCTGAGTTTGTTGATGCAAATGCATTGAACCAAATGTCAACAGATATATACCTTTTCACCATGAATACAACCTAAAAATATAAAGTTACATGATATAATTTACAGAATCTATACTTAGGTATCAAGTGAATAAATATCAAGTCAAGTTATTATCGAAAAAGTTATTAATAGTTAAATTATAAGTAGGGGAGACCGGGGCTAGTTTTCCACTGGGGCAAATTTTCCAACGCCCTTTATTTTTAAATGAGCAATTAGATCAACCCAGCGAGTGAACTGGATGAAAAAGAAAGACTTCTCACATATTCTGATGTACTTTCAGAATTTTAGCTCTTGTAGTTTCGTCAGAAAAGCGGTTTTTTCAATATTTTGCTCTTTGCGTAAACTTTTGGATTTTTATTAAAAATGTGATTAAGCCCTTTTAATTTTAACTGACTAATCTGATATTGCATATTCTGATAGAGGATTTCTTCCTCTACAAAACTATGCTTTTGTTTTTCAATAATATTACACCCCCACTCGTTGAGGGGCTCCCAAAGTTCAAAAAGTGAGTTGGGGCAGGTTTTCCAAAAGTAGACGGGGCACTTATTCCAACATTTGTGTGGCTCAAGCTCAAACCAATCAACCAATCCATAACGCAAGCTAACGATTCCAAAGGAGTTGTTTGTTCGAATCCCTCTAAATTTTTTCCTATTTCTTTCAAAAAAGGTGGTGTTCTTATTTTTAAAGTGTATATAGTTCTTATAGTACTTACATTTAAAGAAAACGACCATGAAAGCCTTTACAAATATTTATTTAATCAGATAAACAGTTTAATCAGATAAACAGACCCACTAGAAGGGTTTGCAATTTGAAAATTAGAATGTTATGGTTTGAAGTTCGTCGAATTTACATTGAAATCTCGTTTTTCATAGATTTTGATCCTTACAGCCATTAACCCCGTGCATAATGTAGGAAATTTCATTTAGAAAATTTTCGCCAAACTCTTATCGCCAAAGATTAGAAGGAAAATCGCTTGGTTATGAAAATTACTGAAACCCGCAATAACACGATATACTAACTCAGATAGTTGGTCAGATTTATTACTAAAACTTGCTGACTGCAGCCGGCGTGGCCGAACGGTTAGTGTGCTTGGTCTCTAAGTTTCAGAACCAGGTTCGAATCGGCATACCTACCATATGATTGATTAATTTTAAAAAGTTTGAAGATGCCTGCAATTTAAACTACTTACTATAAAGTAGAGTTATTAGCTATTTTTACACTATTGATTTCCGTAAAAGGAAATATTAACCTATTTTTTATGTATATGTAAAATGTTTTACTTGTTACTAATTTTTTTTTCAGAGGAAAAAATTCTGAAACGATACTTTACAATATTCGACTAAAAATTTCACCTGCATTAAATTAGAAGTATTTTTGAATTACATGAATAAAAATCTAAAACAAAAAAAAAAGTTTAAACCATTTTTTTAATTTTTTTTTTTACTATAGAAAGATTATTTCTCTACATAGGTTTCACAAAGGAATTTGGTTTTACATATGAATCAAACTTTTAGAATAGTCGTCACTTAATAAGAACGGTGTCTTCTTACATTTATTGTCTATTAAATATAATAAAGATGGGCACAGCTTCGATAAGAGTCCTCCAGCCGCCATGTTTATCCACATCTCCCTCAGCAATATGCTTAAGTGTTGTCATCATTTGAGCTTATGGGTAAACATGGCGCCTCAAGATGCAAGTTAACTTAAATGCAATAACTTTGCAGAAAAAAAAAACTGTAGTGCTAAAATTGATATTCCCCCCCTCTCGAAACACACTCTGTTTAGGCGTAATAAAGACGTCCCATTGTTGCACCGACAGCCTACTACCGTCCGGCAGGGTCGATGATGTCAGAATTATCTAACGCACCCTAAACACTCGATGCTAGAATTTGGTAGTGGACTGATATATAATTAAACTATTATAAATAAAACAGTGGTGGCCACACAAAAGAAAAGATTAACACTATAATTAAAATTTAGCTACCACTTTTAATTTTATTTTCTTTTTTATATATAATCAATCTTTTAAATGGGGAGTACAGACGGGGCAGGAGCAGCTTACGCTGCTGATACCCCGTTACCGACGTATACTCTCTGGGGAGTATAGCAGATCCAGCCGCATGTGCTGTAAATAAGATATAGGGCCGGCATCGGGTTTAAAAACTGTTCTCTAAGATTTTAATCATGTTTAAAACAAGGGTGGAGTATACATTTTATAAGGATTTTAACAGTTTGTAAAATTCAATGTTTCACAAATTTGAAAACTGCTAAAATCCCTATATCTATTTTAGCCCGCTATAATCATTTTATCCCACCTTACCCTATAACACAACCATGAAACACCTTGAAAGTATTCTCTTTCACCTCAGAAAACAAAAAAAAAAAAACCTCCCCCTAAAATTAAACTCCAATATCAATCTCAAATTTTTATTCTGGATATCCCATTGTTTCCATGGATCAATGCTTTGCGTATTCCACAATAAAGGATTATCAAATGTTTGGCAGTGAAAAAAGGTCTCGATTAACCCCTCCCCCCCCAAAAAAAAAATATTCACTCATAATTATAAAGACGCATTCTTACTCTTTTCTTTATGGATTATTTTTGTCAGTGTGGTGGGTGTTTAAATTATTAAAAATTTTAAACAGAATGAAATAATTTTTTTTAAAAATTTATCATGACCACACGACGATTCAAATTTTTCCTTAACCTCCTAATAAGTTAAAATATCAAGAAGCTTCTAATCGTTGATGTGATTTAAGTTAATTAATTTTATGTAATCAATTTTAGTAAATTTGATGTTTGATGCTTAACTTCTTAACATAATTAATATTTATATTGGTATTTTATTCCAAGCACAACGTTCAGGAACTTCCTTAGTTTTTGGTTAAAAATGATTAAAACTCCTTACCCAATCTAATAAAACATTTTTCCTCAAATGGGAAGTTTCTGGAAATGTAATAAAACATACATAACTCTCAATTAATCATTAAAAACACGACCGTAGAATCATAATAATCATATTTGAAATTTTATCTAAATTTTCTTTTATTCATAGTATATGCATAAGCAAATTTTAAACTTTGAAAGTGTTTTAATTTTTAAAGAAAAATATGTTTTTTTTTATTAAGTGGGAAAGTTCTATTAGAACCATTCTCTAAATATTAATATTAAAAAAACACCTCTAAACATATCTGTATTAAAGTATTTTGACAGGAACTTTTGAGAAGTAAAATAACTTAACGTAATACGAATCCATATAATAATTTCATAATTTAACGTGATACGTGGTATTTTTATTACCTATTTACAGGAATTAAATAATTAACTAAATTAAATTTAATTGTATAAATTTTTCCAAATGCTTTAAATTTGAAGCAGTATCCAACATCTATTCTGCTTTGTGTTTGCCTATATCCCTATCGGTTAACCTAAAACAATGAGTAACTGATTTGGCAACTGCGGGGACAGAACCTGCAACCTAGTGATTACGAGCTTGATACTCTACCAACTAGGCTACCACTTTAGGTATCCTAATTGAAAGACAAAATTGCGCCAAAATATAGATAAATAGCCAAATCTGTTTTAACTTTTGTGGGAATTGTGCCATAGTATAGATAAGCAGCCAAATCTGTTTTAAATTTCCTAACAATTGTTGCCAATCTTTCCTGTTAGAAGTAAAGTTCCCGTAATTTTCAAACCCCCCTCCTGGCTTTGTTTGAGGGCCAAATATTACAAAACTTCGTTTTACGGGGTGTTCTATTAGAATCGGGGATAATCTTTGATGTCGCCCATAGTAAAAACAAAAGTTGGTGCTTCGTTTAATATGTAGACGGCCCCCTAAGGGCATAAACTATAGATTATTTTCAAAAAGACGTTAAATCATGAAGAATGACACAAAAATTATCATTCTAACCCCAGTAGTTCACTCACAATGCGAACTGTATCAGTTTTTTTCTCTACGACTGTACAAATAAACAAAACAATAGACGACATTAGTGTGACGTCACTTGCTTGTTTGGAAACGTTGATTCTATCCGTGATTGGTTCCGTGATTGGAAGTAAATCCGTACGGATCCGTACGGAACCAATCACGGATGGAATCAACGTTTCCAAACAAGCAAGTGACGTAATGACTAATGTCGTCTATTAAGGTACTAAACTAATTTTTGGAGATTACTATAACGCAAGTAAAGTTCACAGCTACAACACGATGATTTCATATGAAAAATACATATTATACTATAATTAATAAATTTTACTATAAGTGTTTTACGATTTAACCCTTTAAGACCAGTCTTTTAATTTAACCGGCACTGTCGTTCGATTCCTACATTTATTCCAAGCTAATACCTGAAAAGCTACAAATCTAGTTATGTCGGACAACCAATCAAACAACCAACACTCAAGATCGTATTCTGGGGCTTAGAGAGAGAAGAGGCACCGACCAATGAGAAAGGAATGTTAGGAATGGCATCCATCCGGTTAACCAATCAGAGTTTTTGCCAGCAATCGGTATAACTGCAGATAGTAGTACTGTAGGAAAACTTGCCCCTTACTGTTGGAAAACATGCCCCACATACGGGGCACATTTTCCAACGTGACATGGTCACCTTTAAACCTTTTTTGTAAAACAACTAATAATGTTGATGAAAATTGAATGCTACATTTTGTAGAAAACAGTATGAGGAATATGATGAAATTTTGTTTACCCAAAAATAAGTAAAAATAAAATGTAAGGAAGCAAAATTCATTTAGGTTGGAAAACTAGCCCCGGTCTCCCCTAATTTTAGGCATGATAGGGTATTTTGATTTTGAATAATCGATATCTAAAAGTATTCGATGTCGGTATATTCCATACCTAAAACAATCCTTTTTGCCTATCGTTAGAATCATGCAAAGTGATGGGTAAAATCTATGAATTCAAAAATTGCACAGTTTTAGGTATATTAAAAATTAAGTTACATAGTATTAACTTGAAGATATCATTTACTAAAGATTTCAGTGAATAAAAGTATCTCAGAGAAATTTAGGATTACGAATATTTGATATCTAAAAGTACGCAATACTTTAATATTCGATATCCAAAATAATTAATTCAACCCATTATATTCTCAGGCAAGGATAATTTATAGGTACTCTAAATAGGAAAGTAGATCTGAATACTTTTCCACAGTTAATTTCCGATTGCAGCGCGATATAGCAGTTGTTGACGATATAGCAGCGCGCTTTGAAATCCGATGAAAAGGGTTTTCTCCGCAATACGCGAAACTCCCTGTTATTTACTCTACCAAATAATAGTATGACTCAAGTTTATTCATATCAGTAATAAACGTTCATTCATCTATCTCTTCATTGTTGGGCGTAAACGGAGGTGTTTAGCCCCCTTTCATTCATTCATACTCCTCAACCCATCTCCACCGGAGGGTAACTCAAACGATTTTGAGGTATCGGAAGCACCTTCGTAAATGAGGTTTTTGCTCTCAGGAACCGCGAGAAAATGGCAGCTGTGCGACGCTATTGTGCACGGACAGCCGAATGATAAATAAACCGTTTTGCGAGGGGGGAGAAGGAAATTATCTTTTGGCCGGTTCAACCCACGGTTTCCTTCCAGGTTCCATTTTTTAAATGGCGGGTTGTGTTCTTTGCCATCCATTCTCTTTCTGTAAGAACGTGATGGATTGGGTTCAGATATGCATGGAAATAGAGTGAATTTTGTTTTCCCTGCGGCTGTGTTCTGTTCGGTGTTGGTGACATGCTTGAGATTTGTTTTGGGTGTTCCCCTAAAGAGATGCGTGTTTTCGTCGGATGTATCCCAGGTATAAATTTATAATTCAGGAAGGAAATTTAATTCTTCCTGAAGCTTCATCTATTTGTATACAAGTTATGACGAACATAATATTCTTCAGCATGGATTGAATGCTGAAATAATTTATCATATATTTGGAGTCTAGATTTTATATTTGTGGTCAGAGACACAATTAATATATGTTGTACTCATTAATTTGTATGTTTTTGGCATTGAACTTTTACTTAGATTTAGATATGCTCATAAAATTTTTTTTCCATCTTTAAATAACCCAAGAGTTCAATCTTCTGCGATGAGAGATGCGAGTAACTATATTCTTACGTGTGTTTTAAAACTTGTCTGATTATTAAAAAAAACAATGAAACACAATTTGAATATAAATTACATAGATTATAGAAACTATTAAACAAAACTTCGATATAAGACCAAAATTAAGGAGAAAAATAAATCCTCTACTACAGATTCCGTTAAGCTATCAATCTAGTTTAAGGGGTAAACTTACGACAAAAATTTTAAATTACTCTCCAAATTGCAATGTTGAAGTCAAAAGTCTGGTCTTTAATCTAGCTTGACAAAAACAAAAATACTTCTTTAACTTATTTATATGAAAACAGTTGTTTATCACTGTCACCACAAAAGGTCCAAGTAATAATGGATTTCACATCCAGCTTTTAAAGAAAGAGATTTAATATTAATATCATTTTTCTCCTTTGAATGACTGATAGGGGACCATAATTAACATTTCCAAACTTCACGCTGATATTCCCAGTCGTTTTCAATGGAACAGCAGGAAAGGCGCAGCTTAACTCTCAAAAGGAAGAAAATAAGACTTGCAAAGTCTGAATTTAATGAGTGAAAAGAGCGGAGTTGAGATAAATGATTTGGAAAAAGATATGAGGCGGCCATCTTAGTCGCTGTTCTATGAGTTACTCGTTTGTGAAAAGTTTTATCTTTGACCTTAACCAATGCTTTTTCTGTGGTTTTTAGGCATAAAGAAGAGTATTTTTCATGAAGAGATCTAGGCAGTTTATCGCTTATCGAACATTGTTTTTATAGCGGAACACTGCAATTAAGATTTGAAGCATGAGTTTTTTTCTCAAGGAAGCGAGGAATTAAATTGCAGTTAATACAGAATTGAGTAATTTGTCTTTTTTAACGTTCTATATTTCAACTAAAAATTTATTGATAATTTCAAGAACCATTTTATATTAAAAAACAGATTTAAAGCACAAAATATTTTGTAACCACTTACAAATACAAATTACAACTCGTATTTTTGGGGAGGAGGGGGTTCTAGGGGGTGGGTGACACAATGTGACATCAGGGACGGGGTGATAATACACCATTTGTAGCTTTGCTCTTTGAACTGTTTTTTTTTTCACTTCTATGACAGTGCTGTTTTCCTGAATTCATTTTTTCTTTAATTTAAAAAACATTAGGAAAATTCTTTATTTTCTCTCGACTAAAAAGCCTTAAAAGATTGACAATGAGTAGTTGAAATGGTTAAAATGATTTATGCAAAATATTCATTTATATAGCCAAAGATCCCTTTCATCATAAAATAAATTTGCTTTATTAGAAGTTCAGTAGATGTCTTCTGCTCTGCCAACCCGTTGTCAGCCGTCTCAGAATTTGTTGAAATATTTCCCCTAAAAAAATTATTTTACGCGTTGTATGAGACTGGATTGCATGGTAAACTGTGTAAATAAGTTTGTGAAGAGAAAAATTTCAAAATTCTAGCTCATAAACGAAAATGTTCGAGAACAAATTTCTGTTCTTGAAAAGAGACTCGTTTATATGAGGTGTTGACTGGATTTCTCTTTATACTAATCCTGACAACAAAACTGCACCACCATAAACAATACACAAAGAAGTAAACATATTATATCCAAACTGACCAAATCCATTTGCAGATTTTTTAAAAATTTCATAAAAGAAAACTATTCTGCTTGTCCAAAACATCAGTACAACAGTTTATGAGTATTACTAGATACTCGATCGAAGTTTTCTTAGAACTCTTTCGTAATCAATGAAGAATAAGTAGATTTCCCACATTATTTGTCATGCTACGGTCGGCGACCGCTCGTTATCAATTATTCCACCCAACATCCCCCACTCCAATAGATCACGAATTTTCTACAAGCTGACGAAAAGCTCAAAAGCTCATTACCACTGCTTAAGCAAGCCGAACACATCTGACCTCTGCTCTCACAAACGAAAAAAAAAAACTATAGGAGGAGCTCCATAAATCTGGCATCGCCGAGGTAGCTCCTATCTGAGGACGTCAGAAATGCTGGGAGTTCCGATCATAAACAGTGCAGATAGCTTTATGGCTGTCATAAAAAGGTCATCGAAAAAATATATCAGATTTTTGGGAAGAGTCTTTACGGCTGGGGAGCTCGTGTTTGCGTGACTTGGGAAAGCCACTTGGCTACTGTTCTGAGGGAATTGACGGGAGTAAGTCTCTTTTAAAAAGAGAAAATGCACTTGTTTCATTATTTATAAGTGCTCGACAGTGTAAAGTACGATAGTGCCGATAAAATCGTTGTTGGGATGATGTAAGCGTTCTTTTGTTTTCTTGTGGTGTATCTAGTTAAACGTTAAACGCCTAAGAACATAAAAGTACATAGTCAGTTTGCTGTACCCAGATACCATTTTTATGACTATAGCTATAGGTAGAAGTTCAAAAAGTTCAAAAGTTGAGATCGAGAGACAGGACAGAGAAGTTATGAGAGAAATCCAAGAGGGGGACATGGGGGAAAGCCCTCCTCTAAGAATATTTCTGTAGCAATTAGAGGCACTATGAATGGGCCCCAGAGTTTCCCGTGGAGGCGCTTGTTCCTTGCGCTTATTATGCTTAAAGATTAAAAAAATAATTAAATTATTATTTAACTTAATCAAAGACAGTATATTTTCTGAAGATTACAAAAAAATTTAAATAGTGTAACTCAATTTTAATAGACGAGTTTTTCTTTTAGCGTAGTGAAGTTAATTTATACATGTATTTATTATTATGATTTGTATATTAATATGTAATGATTAAAGTAGACTTTTTAAAAAACATTTCTTAATAAATTGGTAAACAATGGCTGGAAACGTAGCTTACTGAAACTAAGGTTTATAAAAGAAAAAATAATGGATCTCGTGAAACATTAATTTCCTTTAGCATCTTTAATCGACATTTTATTTTAATTAACATTTCCTTTATGAACAAATTTTCATGATACTTCGTTTTGATGAAGAGCTTTTGTTGCTTTGAAACTCTTAACTTCAAACAAAAATATTTAAAAAAAAAATGGGACAGAAGAAAAATATTAGGTAAGATTTCTCTATTCTTACCTGATTGTTTTAAAACTCATTCGGAGAAGTATGCCTGAAATCTGATCTTGTTCCTTCCAACAGTTTGCGAATTTCAAAGGCATCCATTTGTCTTTTAGGTTCAGGTTGATTTATGCTGCAAATGTAACAATAATTAGTTTTGAGATTTTCTCTACTCTATTTTAAAAACTATTACAACTTCTATTGCGTATACTGTTATTATGTTATTAGTGTACGACCACTCTATTAGTGTGACTTTTACTAAATTAGAATATTTTCATTCGGTTCTCCCTCTCTCTCTCTCTCTCTCTCTCTCTCTCTCTCTCTCTCTCTCTCTAGCAAGTGTGACTTAGGAACTGTTGCAGTTTCTGATGATAACGCAGTAGAAATAAAATGATAAGTAAAATACAGACGTCTGCTTTCTTCGATCTGACAATCTCCTCGATAATATCAAATATTTAGATATGTATGATCCAAAATAAATAGTATTTATATAAATCAACATAAGTTTACATAGTTTTCTATGTAAAAACACGCTACCTGAGCGGTAACTTAGCCACAAACAAAAAAGGTTGCAAGTCCAAATTAAATCGACCGATAAAAGTCCAAGACTCTGAATAAGTCCAACAGGGCAATATTAACTAAATTATTAAAATATAAAGATGCTAACAAAATTATTAGCTCGATTAAAAAAATTTCCAATAGTCAAAATTCTGGTTTTTACATTATTATATACGAAATCCGTACAATGATTGAATTGGTATTGGAGCAGAGACCAATGGATATTTCTACATTCAAAACAGATGTAGAGTTTCAATGGATACAAGCGACACAATTGCTGGTGACACTATAATCAGAATAATCTCCTAATAACCAATACAATATATTGAAAGATTTCTCGACCGGATGAGTTTTATTGGATGATATTACAGATTATTCTTGTTCCCAGCGTCTTTCTTATTGTTGAAGAAAACTTATGATGAACATAGAACTTAAGACAAGAATAAGGTAGAGGTATTTGTCTTTAGTGGGGAAATTTGTTGTAGTTTCTTAAAAAAAAGTGGTTTTTGTTAGGAGGAAAACGATTAGGGGAAATAGTTTGAGAACACTTTTAAATTATGCACTTCTGACCATTCTTCCATTCCTTTGATGGTTAAATGAATATTTAGTGATTATTTCAAAAATAAAACTTAACGATTATACTCGTGAAAAATCTAATCTAAATGATGTTTTGTAAGTTTGCTGCATCAACAAAAATCTCTTATATAATGTAAATAGTAAATGATAAATGATTGATAGGAAATTTCTGTTCAGTTTTTGAACAATACGTGAATAAAAGTCTAGAACCTCCATGAGAGTAATCCATTAAATATTCACAGTGTATAATCATGGAATGTCTTTAAATTTTTTTTATAAATGATAAATAACAACGAAAATTAATGAAAGTATTTCTTAATGGGAAAAGTTAGAAACTTTTGGAGTTTTAGTTTGATAAATGAATATTCACAATAAATTTATGGTAAATAAGGAATAGTTAATAAATATTAACTTCAACCATTGGAAAGAAAAAGATATTAAAACTTTGAAAGTATTTTCATGTAAAGAATATGGCACTAAAAATTTACATCCATAAATTATTGATTTATATCTCCACTCAATCTCCAATTATCTACTTACAAATTTAAACATCAGTATCTAAAAATATTTCAATTTGTGTTTTGAGATCGTTTCTTAATTTTGAATTATGTATTTAATAACTAAATCATGGATTTTTTTTTATTATTTTAACAGTTTTTAACTTATTTGAAAATACATTACTTTTATAGCTTTATACCAACAAGCAGGAGTATTAATGTAACTATCAGGAGTATTAATGTAACCTAAGAGAACTATCTTCTTGTACAGTTCTTAGAGATTAATACTTATGACTCGGAGATTAAACTTATATTCCGTTAATCCTAAGATTATTGATAAAACGACATTTATGTTTTAGAAGTGGAATGATTCCTCTGCTATAATCTCAGGAGAATTGCTGAAGTAAAGGATTAGTGTAATTAATATTTTCACTCTATCTATACCAGTTATATAAGGTCTTAATAGATAAAATAAAGTTAGTAAGTATGAAAAATGTTTTTAAATGTGGCATTATAAGTATCTTAGATACTAAAATCCATTGTTGTGAATGTAAATAAAGTATATTAAATTAGTAAGCAGGACGTTAAAAGTATATTTTTCAATAAAAGTCAAGGAAATATATTCAAACAAAAAGTTCAAAGTATATATGATAAAGTGATAAACCGGGAATTTATAATAATGTCCGAAATGAGGCGGGCAATGAGATAAATTCAATGGAATTTATCAATGAGTATTTATCACTTTGCCCCAAATAACTTGGACATTATTAATAATGCCCAGATTTATCACATTGCCCGACACATATATACCTACCACTTTTAATACGTACCTTAATAAACCAATTGAGGAAGACAAAATATTTTAATAAGTAAACTAGCATACGATTTTTTTAAAGCTGTAGAGTGTAGAGCCTAATGAATTCTTATTATTTACCATTAAAATAAAATTTTAGATAAATTGAGCTTACATAGACCATGGTTTATATTTTATAGCTAAAGGAAGATTAAATTAATTTACAGTTTCTTTAAGGAGTAACTAAGTTGTCTGCGTACATTTTAAAACTTACTGTGATTCCAAAAGCTAAATCAACTTAATTTATCAAGAAAGAATAAGGCGGGGATAAGAAATCAACCGTATACATCAAAAAGGAATATCCCGGGCCAGAAGAAAGGAGGTCACATGTTGGAAATTAGTATCTTTAAATCCAAAGTATCATTGAAATTTGTCAGGCTGAGGTGTCAAAGCGTGTATCGGAAATGGAATTCGAATATTCGAAGAGATTTTAACAATTCAGTTGATTTATCAACTGTGAATAATATTTCTAATAAATGGCAGTTAAATTTACAGTTGAGGTTTACGACTTGTTTGGAATTGTATCACTACAACAAGATGTTTAGTGGAAAACTGGCTCATTTTGAATTTTTGACGTAATATGCGCTTATTAAATTATTTTTAATTTATTAACTTTAAGCCAGTTATTTAAAAGCATCCTTGAACCTTTGGAAAAGAGTTTGTATTTATTATGTATTATTTGTGAACATTAGTAGTTAAGTTGTTGAAAAATTAATTTGAATCTCTCTAAATATACATTTTTGTAAAAGTGTTTTTGTTTGCAGGTAATAATAATTTATAAAAGAAAAATGCAATGATATCTATCTAAAAACTGCCATAATGGTAGAGTTTGCAATGTATAAGGTAAAGATTTTTAAAAATGAATCAGTAATACTCTGAGATATGATCATGAGGCAAAACATATTACTTAGGGCTCAAGATCCTGAAAATATTTGGATCAAGATTTTAGTGAATCGTAAAATGAAAGCCTTAAACTTAAAAATAAAAATACCTTTTCGAAAAATAATGCCGCCATCCATTCAAGAAAGGGTCTTTAAAGAATTTTAGGCTATTTAATTTAATCTAATCAATTATAATTATGCGTTATTGTCATTCTAGTTAGCTGGGTAATTGCGTACCTTTTGTGACAAAATTAAAGGAATATTATAACCAGAGGTAATATATCAATTTATTCTGTATAGTTTCTAAAAAAATTAAAATAATAATGTATCTCTTATACTATATTAACACTGATGGTGAAAGTTATATTTTAATATCCATAAAATAGTTTATTGCGAATACATTATGAGTTTGAAATAAAGAACGTTTTTCAACCCCAAAAAAACTTTTATATCTCAAAAATATTTTCCCCTTGACATTGAATATTCTAAAATAATATTATTATCTGTTTTTATGTTAAAGACATTTTCACTTTTTTCTTGGAAATTTAGAAATTTTTTCGAAACTCAAAATGATGTTTATTCAAAAAATTCATTCGGTTAAAAAAAAACAAATTAACGGTACCTACAAGAAGTTCTCGGGTACACAAAAGCATGGAATGTTATCAAGCATGTATCTGACAGCTCTATTTTAATAAAACAGCTATTCTATCATATTATACATAATTGGTTTTAACTATGTTTATTAATTAGTAAAGTATATTATTGTCAGCCAGAAACAAAAGATTGTGATCTGTAATATGCACTTAAATCTCCGACTTTTTAAAGTTGTTCCTAGTTCCTTCGGGGTAGATTATCCCAAAAACACTTTGAGAAGATTCGTTATCCACCATCGGGATATCGAGAGTACACTAAATTCAAACTTTAAAATATTCAATGTAGGCAAATTAAAGCGAATTATAGGAAATATAATAAAGAATATTATAGGCACGATTCTATAGTATTGAATCAACCAATTTAACCATTCTTTCAAATGTTATACAGCTTCACCTTATCCACAACAAAACGTATTCCACTCTCCTTCTGAATGGAGCCCATAACTGCTTAATGAAAAGTGATCGTGAATTATTGCGGATCATCGAGCTCCATTAAACGGAAATCCCTAAAGGGGAGAGGAGACTACAGCTGGTTATTACGACTCGTTAAAAGAACAACACGCTTTCCCAAATTAAGAGCGCCTTATCGTCTGTGAAGGGGGATTTGTATCCCTTAATGAAAGGAGTGGGTGTCTTGCATTAAGAATGGACAACTGGATCGTTGGACACAGGTGCTTGGATACGACAAATTATTCAGCTAGGAGTTAGAGATCTTTAGTTTGGTTCCACCTATTTCGAGACGACGTATTCTCGGTGTTTAGGTTGCTTATTATTACATTGGGGGGGTTTCCGGGAAGGGAGGGAGCTTGTTTAATTTGGATATACTAGTTTCGTATTCTGTGAATGGAGGTCAGGTGTTAGTGTGGAATTTTAAAAATATTCTTGTATTAAGTTGTGGTCTTCTAAATAATAAAATTATACTGTTTATCGCTCAAGAAGCATCATTATAAAACTCTATTTTTGGAAATTTAAAGTTATGCATCAATGTTTATTAAAAATCTGAGCCGGATCGCCTGAAAGAAAAACTGTTTTAGCAAAAACAAAACCCCACTTGTATGCTTAAAATAAGTTTCTCAAATTAACATTTCAACCTTACCACTAGTATTTCTATTTGTATTGGTAATTATAAATTAGGGAAACAACTTTTCAAGTTCTTACCATTTCCAAAGTTAATGTAAAACCCAATTTAGTATTTTAAGATTTATATTTTATTTAACTTGCTAATTTTGATTTTTAAATTTTTATAGTACTTATCTAGTACAATCTACGTTTTCAAGTAGACGTCCTAAAGTTTATAAGAGGTTCTATTATCGTGACTCATGATTAGAAGATATCTTTTAAAAATTCTTTACCGGAAACTTTCTTTTCTAAAATCTTATTATCACTTACACAAATGTTGATGTTTGATGGCCTAGTCTTAATCCAGAATGCTCTCTTAATAACATCCAAAATGTGTGGAATATCTATCATAACTAATGCTTCTAAAAGATAATTCAAAAATACCCCACCCCCACTATGAGATGATGAGTCATTATTTTTATCACGTCCTCGGAATTGCTATTCCTCATCATGCACATGGTCGCCTAAACGTAATTGCTCTCGTAACGATTCGCATAATTTAATATACAAAATGGAAGGTGTAAAGAGCAAACCATTCATTGTTCAAATCATGAAGAGATTCAGAACTTTCTCAATTAGAAGATTTTTATGTATTAGGAATGTTACATAGTTTGCTATCATAAAAATTATACTTTAGGATTAACATTGTTTTTAATTTCATAAAAGTCGGATGATTGCTTTCAATATAGTTTTTAAAAAAGGTTTTAGGGGATTTTGTGCATTCAATAACAACAAATTGTCTATTTTTGATTGAACAGTGCTTTGATTTTCTAACAAGTGCTTTGATTGCTAACAAGTGTTTTTGCCAGTGCTTTGATTTTATCTTTCATTTCAAGTTAATGATGGCTCAATTGTTATTGGTTGATTAAAAAGAGTGAAAGTTGTAAATTACAGTAAAATGCAATTTTAAGCAGTAAATTAAATATTACTTTTAAAAATAATAATTTTGCAGTTTTGAAACTACTTAATTTCATTCTTATTAAACTTTTTTTTGCATTCAATAAAAGCATACATTTTGCAAATTTGTTCATTTTTGTAAGATAAAGATCAAACAGAAAATGTACGATGAAACCTTCTTGAGAGTTTTCCACATTAAAAAAAATCATCAAGCTTTCTTTGATAACTTAATCCTTGAGTGGTTAAAAAGAAAAAAGTTTGTCTCTTCTTTTCATGAATTGCATTTTAAAAATTCTTACGTCATTTTGAGAAAAAAATGTTCCTACTATTGTTAGATAAGATATTTAAAACATCTTTCATCTCATTTGACCTAAGGGATAAATTCATTTGTCTACAAGCAAATAAGCAAATGTCTTTTTTCTTCAAAAATAATAACAGCACCCACTCAACCCAACTCAACTAATGCTACAACAAGCGTAGCATTATCTGTTCTTTAACGACTTTTTTTTAAAAAAAAAAAGGAAGCCTTGTCGTTTTATTTAGTGACGCAACTTTCACTTCACCTCTAGAAAAGCTCCGCTCTGCAGAATATCAAAGAGAAACGGTCTCACCCCACTTTATTAACCCACCATTAGACATTGTTTTAAGAACGCGCGAGAAAGCAAACGATAATGCCAAAATCAATTTATCCAGCTATAATGTGTTTCTAATTTCCGCTTTTTGCCTCCAGCACATTCGGGTTTGAATAATGATGAGCTGGTCCTTTCCTTGTTTTTTTTCTAGTGCGCTCTCACTTAATTCCCTCCAATTCTGAATTTTGGCAACCGTTTTGAAATCCCAGCGATGTGTGAACGGAGTGCTTTGGAAAGAGTGATGGGGTAACATGGACTTGATAGGTGATAAATAACAGTAAAAATGGAGAAGCGATAGTTCAGATAGGAGAATATCTCCTATCGATAGTTA
Source organism: Tetragnatha montana (assembly GCA_963680715.1). Lineage (NCBI taxonomy): Eukaryota > Metazoa > Arthropoda > Arachnida > Araneae > Tetragnathidae > Tetragnatha > Tetragnatha montana. The sequence goes on from OY796674.1 coordinate 42,044,516, forward strand.
AATGTTTCTTAATGGAATCAAAATTTATCGTTTTTTTTCATCCCATTTATTAAATATAGACAGGTTTTTCTTGTGAATTTTTTTTGTATGAATCGTCAGAAAGAAACTGTTACTTTGATTGATGTGTAAAAGAAACTAATTTACCTTTAATCAAATTGCTTTAGTGATCCAATACAGTTGCATTCATAATTTTTAACAATAGCAAAACTGAGTTTATGATAGTATAAATGAAGAAATATAACTACTCATATTCAAAGGGTTTTTGGGGCAAAATAAAATTTTAGTTCATATATAAATGCTATTGTTTTCTAATGGCATAGTCACTGTTTTTCTAATTTTCTGCGGTTCCTCAGTCTTTTAGTTATGAATTAATACGTTAAGAGATACTTTCATATAATTACATTACGTTGGAACAGGTTCAAGAGAAAAAATTTTCTCTCCACACTTTAAAAGAAGTAACTAACCAACCACAGAAACCACACTCCAATTAAGGGTAGTCTTAAACAGTCTGCGAGTGAATCGTGATTGTTTAATTGTTCTCTTGTATAAAAAGGGATATTCCCTGGGTTTTTTTAAATCATGAATAACCCAGGTAATTCTGAGGTAATTAAACATTATAAGTGCACAGAATGTTTTCTTAGATGACAGAGGTAATAATCAAAGAAGATATCAGAAAGCAACTAATAACTTGCTTAGAACCAATGTTTAAATTTTTATCCTGAAGCAAAGAATACTTAAGCAGCACTGAAACAGGACGATTTATCCTTCTACACATTGCACCGCACCCTGAGTCATAGTGGGATAGATTTAGATGATCTCAATCCATATAATTTCAGTCAAGATCGTCTGTCGAACATCCCAAAAATTTCTTAGACATGGAACCAAACATGTCGAAAAATTAAGAGAAATAAAAAATGCATAGATTTTGAAAGATTAAATTGCAAACGTAAAACCCTAACCTAGATAAAATTGCTTGTTTCCATGTGCACAACGTGGCGATAAACTACGATCTTGTGACCTCGGTGGTTACGATAGAAATGTTTTTTTTTTTTAAACTTCTCTCAAAGGTCAAATAATATAAAATTTCTTTCTCAAACGAAACCCACTCAAAACCAACCAGACATCAAAAACAAAACACAAAACCAGAGAAAAGTAATTTAAGTTAACATCCTCTCCCTACTATCAGTTAACGAACGTCGCAAAAAGCAGCCTCACGTTGTACTAATGAATCTCAATAAGATTGCAGAAGGTTTCGCAGAATTTCTCCGTGATTAAAATCGTTAGAAATTAAAAGTCAAGTACAATGCGTGCTTTGAGGTATCTGATTGCCGGGCTACGAAAAACTTCCATTTATTTTTAGTCCTATGACGAAGCCGGGTGTCACGCTACGGATTTGCTTGTCCAAGCACTCTCGCTTTTCGTCGCGCATGTTTGTGGGTAAACAGACCTCGCCTGCATTTGTTGTGTTGACAGTGTCCGCCGAACCCACACGAAGAGTTGTCGCATGCTTGTCGCCAAGTCGAGCTGCTATTCTCAGTCCTTTCTTTAATATTACTGGTTTGGGTTGCGGTGAAAGTTATAGGCTTTGGGTTGCTTTGGCGTGTTGTAGCTTTAGTTAGATTAAAGAGATTGTAGGTTAACTCGGATAAAAACTCTTCTTACTTTATTTCTTTATGCCTTTCATATGACAGTTTTTTTTCCCTCCAATCTGGGGGTAATATGATTCAAAGACTAACAGAGACCTAACTTCAGACAAAATTATCATTTTACTAACAAACTTCTGGACAAAAGTCGATTTTGTTACTGTTTTTCTTTTATGAATAAAATTATTTTCATAAAATATATATTTTCTCCATAATAGTAAGTAATAAAAACGTAATAAGAGACCAAAAAAGCTCGCTAAAGTTTATACCCTTTTTTGTAAGAGTGAGATAAAAAGGAAGTGAAATGTAAAAAACTTCTGATTCGAGTCGAATAATTTCCACAAACGCGTTTATATTATTACATTTACTTATTTCTACACATAGTTTCAAGTTTTACATAGGAGACAATGGATTAAAAACATGAATGAATAATATAATATAATAATCTACTGCCAAAAGGGTTTTGAATACTGGGTTTGAATACTGGGAATAAGGGTTTTGAATTGAATGATACAGATAAAATTCTGAATTATCATTAACGATAGTGAATTAAGCTCGATAAACTTTAACAACAGAACTATCCTTTGTTGTTCATTTCGTGCGATTTAAAACATTCTATATAATTTGAGAAGTTAAATTAACAAACTATTAATTTGTATTAAAAACTCATTTGAAATTTTAAGACTGAAATTAAATTTCAAAACTGAAATAAGGTAGAAAATAGACTAATTTCAAATGAAAATTGAGAAAGAAAGAAAAAAAAATCTTTCAGAGTTCCCTTAATTTTTAAAATTTGAAGCAATTTATATCACTTTATTGAAAGAAACTCAAATTTAAACCTTTAAATTAGTTTACGTCTAAATTTTTTAAATATTTGATGAAATAGATATCTAATATGTTTGATTAAAAACGAAAACATCAAAACGTTCTAATCAAAATTTAAGCAACGGGGTCACTGTGATGCTAAATGAAGATGCATTTTTGACCCCATGTGTAAACTGGGGAACTTTTTTGGTCATGGGTGGAGATGTTGAGTTTGACAACCCAATGTAAAGTAAACAACATCTCAAAACCATACATTTCGTGGCAATTAGTGAAAACTTTTTAGGAGTATCAACATTTACCCACATTGAATCTATTTGTTGCCATGACAAAAAGATATTAAACATTGGAAACACGTTTTTTGAACACAAGTAATTTAAAACGGACGTGTCTATAGTAATTTTTGAAAACACAATATAACATAGTATCATACCTGTACAGAAACTTTCACTCCCTCCAACCAAAAGGCACATGTTTCAGAGGAGACCACCACCGCCGTGTCCAACTGTTGCGGCGTGTGAGCGATTGTGATAAAGCCCGTGTCTCTCTCTGCGGAGGTAATAGCGATTGAGTGCGAGTCTAGCCACAGATTGAGAGAGTGGCGATTGATTGGGAGGAGTGGACACCGGCGTCTAGGAGCTCTGGCAGCGAAGAGTTGTTTTTCTGTGCGGTGTTTGTGTGGAGAGTTTGGGGAGACAAAGCTGGTTGTTCAAAGATGGAATGGTGGGGGTGGGGGGAGTCGCCCTTTTTCAAACGTGAGGGCCATTTATTATTTGAGATACAAGAATGGTAAGGGGACATCCATAAATTACGTGAGGTCAAAAAGGGGGGAGAGGAAAAATCTCACCAAGGGGGAAGGGGGGGAGTCGATTAAAATCTCACGTAAACTTTTTAAGTTAGAAATTATACGATTTTCTTTGTTTTTTAAGTATGAGAAAGGAAAATCATTTTTAAAAAGTTGTAGGTAAATATCACGTGGGAGGAGGGGGGGGGGTCCAGCAAAATCTCACTAAATCTCACCAAGGGGGGAGGGGGTGTCCAGATTTTGGAAAAAACACCTCACGTAATTTATGGATGTCCCCTAACACACACTGAAAAGGCAATAGAAATAGAGTTTTAAGGATATTATTAATTCATCTATCCTCCTTAACGATTTGTCCTTTCATAAACCTAAAACCCCTTTCTATTAAATTTATATATTTTTTTATTTAGGTTTGGGAAGCATTGGGGAAATGGTTAAAATTATTGTTTTGATAGAATAATATACCTTCTAATAAATAGGAACGAACGAATTCATTGATACGATGAACGACAGGGCGTTGTAACGACGTAGAAAACAACCCGGACAATTAAAATTCAAAAACAGCTTTATTCAAACAGATGACCAACATTTATCCAACAACAACAAAAAAAAAAAAAAAAACAGAACAGCCTTTTCAAAAAGAAAAATACAGTTAAAATTAAAGTTGAAATTTAAAGCTTAAAATCCACATAAAAGTTAAAGTTGTTTCTAAAATGAAATAAAATTAAAGTTGGATATTGCAGGTGAGGTGCTCGGTTACAGCGTTGTGGGGCATTGTAGGTGTGAGGATACTCTCAAAATTGAAAAAATAAAACAACAACTAGAATACCGCCTAATTTACAATTAGGTTTCTAGAAAATGTATCTCCTGCTCACATGGATTAAAAGAGCAGGTGAAAGGGGATAAAGTATCTTTGGTCCCTTTTATTTTAAAACAAAGATGAAACAAAATATTTAAAAAATAGGTTGATGTTAGTTAGTCAGGAATATGAGTTAAGTTTTTTTTAAAGAAATTTATTCTTTTCAGTTTTTGTTTAAGTAATTAGACCTAAAAGGTTTTATTAGGGAATTTTGTAATAAAGATATTATAACTTAAAAAACCATTAAAACTAAATTACCTAATGTTTTATATTATTTATTCTCATACTGTTTTGGACTATTATTTTTATCAGAACTGAAAACTTCAATCTTCAAATAAAAATAGTTTTTACTTTGTTCTTTTCTATATATGAGCGATGAAATGTAGGGGCTAGGCTAGAACTTCTAGCGGTGGAGTGAAACATTTTTGAAGAAAAAAGCAACATACAGAGCACACGCTCAATTCGTTATTATAAATAGAACATTGACTAAATGATACATGGAACAGCTAAAATCTTTTCCCTTACTAGCGAACTAGAGAAAATATTACTTCTTAATCAATGAAACCATCTTCTAAAAACAAACTTGATACTTTTTCTATACATCTCGCTACGAAAATAGTTATTCTAGGATAGAGAGAATCAATTAATATGAGATCTCAAGGGAGGTCTCAAACATGATCTCTTCTGTAATGCAAAACTATCCAAACTGATGAAGAGACGACACTGACTGACTAGAATAACTTTTGAGGGAACTTAAATCACTGATCGTTTGAGACAAGTGTCTATCTCTGGAGTCTGCCAGTGTCACTTTTTTGTGTGTTTGGCGGAGGTTTAAAGTGTTGATGGGTATTTATGGGGGACGCTATAAAAAAGACCGATTGATGGTAGCTAAAAATAACTCTTCCGAGGAAATGGGTTTGATATTTTGAGACATAAGAAAATCAACTATGTCGCAGGAAGCTTGGTTAGTTCGACGCCATATCAATGAGAAATATCGACTTCAACTTGAGCAGTTACCATGATACTTTTAATGTATTGTTGCATTGTACGTTTTGCATCCTTATTACAAATATGTCATAGAATATGAATGCTTTTTTAAGGATTTTTCGAATGCATTTAGGGTTTAACCAATAATGACAATGCATCTGTTCTCTTCTTTAAAACAAAGCTAAAATTATATGAAAATTTTAAATGATCAAATTTAATAAATGGTGGTAAAGGTTAAAATTACTCTACAAATTGATATTTTGAACTTTAAATTATGCAAAATTATTGATACTTTTTATAAATTACCTTGTTCAAGAATGTTATACACTCGAACAGATTGAATGAGTTATTTAATTTATCTAACATAGAATATAATATTTAATCGTATCTAATATAGAATCCCGATTTCTTGCAGTAAGGAAAGCTTCCCCCGAGATCCCATCTTATTAGATGGAAAGAGAGGGATTATGTTTTAAATATTTTATAGTAGTAGGGAACCATAATACTAATAATTTTTTATGAGAATCCTCAGAATCCAGGCCACATTACTTTCAAAGTTCAAGAACTTGCATTCCACGGCTTCATTCAAATATCGAATTTCAAAAACAGCTTCTTTCCATTGACAGCCTTCTACTTCCACTGCGAGAAAAAAAAATATAATGTCTCCCGAAAGTGCCCTTCTTCCTATCATCGGTGGCTAGAATCCATAAAGGACAATTAAGCAACAAAGTATACCCACTTCCCCACATTTTATAAACATGTCTTCGCTTTTAACACGAGCGATACGGAGCGATGTCTCCTCACTGTTCCCAGCTTAAATGTTCCGGGAACTCTTCAAACCGTTGATGCTGGAAATGTTTTGGAATATAAACACGAGATAAAACAGCACAAGCGGGGCTGTTGTGAGCGAATTCCTCTGGTCCCGCCCGTCTCGGGTCTTAAGTGACCGTGGCCGCCACTGATGGCTACTCCACAGATAAGGGAGGGCGAAGATATAAATGGATTTGTTCAAAATAATCTCACTACTAGAGAACGCACTTTGGGTTTTAACGATACTAACTTCAAAATGGCTCTTATGCATAAGTGCGTATTGCTTAAACAGGTATAGTGCATAATAAGGTTTTGTGTTTTATTTTATTGAAGGAGGAGGAGGATGAGTAATTCTTCGTGGAATACCGATTCCTCTCGTTCCTTGACCCATGTTGAATGATGATGAATTTGGCTAGCTTTGCATACTGGTGATATTCACAGTTAATACAGTCTTTATGTTCTGTGTATGGGATAAGCAGAAGAAAATGTTTTATTACTAAAACATTTGTTGGAAAATTAGAATAAAATCAAATGACTTGGGTTAAATTCATTTGAGTTCTGAGTTTTGTGAATTTCTATTCAATTGCAATGTTATTATTAATTTATAACTCAAAAATTACATCTCTGTTCTTTAGATTGGATTTAAAAATCATTTCTAGGTATCAATCCAAGGTTTATGCATACAGTATAATGTCAGTTGGTGTACTCTCCATTGAAAAATAAATCCCATTAAACTTAACTGTAAAAATATATGGATAGTGGATATTTTTTATAACACCCTTTGGGGGATAAAGGTTATTTTTGTCTCAATATATTTTAAAAGCAGATGTCATAAATTTTTCTTATTTGTTTTGAGGGATAACGCACAATCATTCGGACGGTAAAACTCTCTCAATTTCAATGCTTCAAAAATACAGAACTGCCAGGCAGTGCGTATGGGAAGACAAAAGTAATCTTTTCAATCACCAATTTCTCGGTGACGAAAATAAAAAAAACCCTCGTGTTTCATTATGCCAATGGCGTAACAAAAACAGCTTTTCCCGAAGAAAGAATTATTTCTTGTCACGTTTCAGAGAGGGCAAAAAAGGATCCCAATTGCATTAGTCGCAAGGTCCTGGTTCTTTGGGCTCTGAAGCGCATTATACCCCTTGCTATTTTTTCTTGTACCCTAATGGTGGTTGAATTCTTTATTACTTTCAGCCCTTGCCACATCTGCTTGTGAACAGGAAAGGAATATGTATCGAAACACTTCGGGAGACCTAACTAGGTAAAGGGGAAACAAACACTGCTCTCCATTTGGTCTTCGATTAGCTTTGGTTGATAGCCCGGTTTATAATTTCTTGTTTTGTTGGAATATCCTATTTTTATTATGTTAGAGGACAAGGTTATAGTTTGTCTAAATATAAACATTGGGTTGCATGCATTTTTAACATTGGCTTCTTCTGCACTTTAATATGCAATATAATTTTATAGTTTTTCACTCATATTTCAATAATTCGACAAATGTTGATTTAAAGCAGAGCGATTAATTAGGGACGGCCTTATAGTTTTCAAATTTCCATGAACTGAACCTTAAACCTATAGAAAACAGGTGTTTCTTAATACCGCTTAATTATTTTTTTCTGGCCCAAAATATGTAAGCAAAGCCTCCGATTTAAAAAAGAAATTTATTTTCAGTGCTTCATACAATGAAATTATTATGAGTAAAATTTTAAATAAAAATAAATTTTAATTAATTTCTTATTTTACAGGACTTAATTAAAATTTTAAAAAATATTAATTTTGCAATGTATAGTAACTATGACGACAATGATTTTTCAAAACTATTTCATAAGGGTCATCAACTATTTCATATCCACGTCAAATCAATCAAAAAACGTTCCATTATTTAATTTATAACATAGTAGAGAGAGAACAATTCCTGAAAGTTTCATTGAAATCCGAGAGGTTCAGGTTGAGTGCCTTGTTGATTTGACATGGAATGACCCATAAGTTTCTTGAGGATTTACTATACTAAAATAGTCTTCATTAAATTTAATTTATTAAGGTTTTTTAAATTAAAAGAAGTAGAGACAGCTCTCAAATTATATTAGTGGTGCTAAAGATTAACTTGGTAATCCTAATACCAAACAACGTAGATATAAAGTATTTACTATGAAATCCTGAACAGCTTTAAAATACGTATTATTAAATAAAATTAAACCATTTGAATTAATTTATATGAACTCCAGGGTCCAGCGTATTAAATTATAAGTGCATTATTTCATGCATAAATCGTTAAACCATATAGTCGTGGAGTGATGTATTCCAAAATAGAAACATCATATCTTCCAACATAGAAATTTCTAAAAAAAAGACATCCTCTCTTAATGTCGATGTAATCAACATTTGATGAGGAGTATACTCTACTCATGTATTACTTGACTTTCTTTTAAAATTCATCCGTACAAAAGATGTCAATTTGATTTAATTACAAAGCTTCAAAGAGCTAGGGAAATAAGTACATTGAAATGTTTATCAGATTCATTTCCTTGTCATAGCTTCGAAGACGTTTATTGAACCTATTTAAAAGCATCGAAGTAATTTATCTCAAATTATATGACTTAATCGTTCAAAGTGTTATCGTTTTTATTTTGCTCCTCCTAAAATTTGAGTCCCGCTACTCTTTCGCATTATGACTTAACTAAAGCGTTATTTTCGTGATGCAAAGGGAAATTAATTTATCGATACGATTATCGATTACACGCTTTCTGAAGAGAAAGTAATTTTTATCTCAGAAAAGTAATTTATGAATCTCAATTTTCTCCGGTTGTTTCAAATGAAGTAAAGTAACTAAAATAAATGCAGCGTACCTTGGCAATTCGAAAAATGCTCTTTCATAGAATCAAGAATGTAAATTATACATTAGAGTGAATGAGTGCCAGTTTTCCTCCGATAAATCAATACTTGTTTTCGAAACAAGAAGAAAAGGCATTTTTTTTCCCGAAAAGATTGTTCAGAGTAAATCATGCTCTTATTTTTAGTTAAATTGTGAATAGTTTAAGCATTTCATTGGAATAATAAATTATCTTTACCGAGTAAGTTATTTTTTTAGAACCTGTTACAATGACCTTAAATTTACTATAAAATTAGGTGTCGATTCAATATTGTATAAAACAACATTTTAACTATATATATGATAAAAAGCAAATACTTTTTGTTCACTTACATCATTTTTAAATTTGCATAGAAATGGAAACTTAATCTAAAAAAATCCTTAAAAGCAATTACATTTTACACAAATGACCTTTCTTGAGCATGTTTCTTCCTATTTGCTTTTCATGAGTTACATAAAAACGTTACAACAAGAGAAGTATTACTTCTCTTAGTTTTCCTATTATATGGCACACTCTATTTTAATGAGTATTTGTAGCAGGGTTATGGGAACAATAAAATAGATCTTTTAAACGATATGTGATGGTTAAAGTTATGTGGTTGACTGAGTATTATAGAAGTTCCCAACCCCTAGAAACATGCAAACCACTCAATCAATGAATGAAATTGTATCATGTTCGGTCTTCCTCTATTTGTTGAAACCCATCCTAATAACCTAATTCAAAGATGCGAGTTCATTTTCCCCTTAAGTGTAAGAAATATATCTTTATATTCTAATAATAATGTATAGATCATGTACATCGTTTTTCATGAGAAATAATTGAAAGAAGTAGGGTTGGGCAGCAGGGCGAAAATTTGGAACACTAGGCCCAACATCCAGGATGGCACCCCCGTTGCCATAGTAAGGTGCGATATGAATGCAGAAACGTGAAAAGTAATTGTTTGCATACGTTAGTGTGAAAATTCACTATCGTCAGGGAGTGAGGGTCAGACACGTTCTCGGTTATTTTTTACATTGCTAATAGGTTAGGAATTTTATTTCCGATTTAAAAAAGGGAATTAAAAAACATTCTAAGGTATAAAAGTTATTTCTACTATAAGTTATTGTCAACTTTTTAAAATTAGGGGGCCTCCAAATTCTAGGGGCCCCTAGGCCAAGGCCTAGTAGGCCTAATGGTGAATCAGGGCCTGTTGGGAATTCCTTTCACCCTTCTCCAAACACTTCCATTTATTGGTCGTGGAACAATAGTTAAATATCTAGTTTCAACAGCGTTTATACTAATATTATGCAAATACTTTAATTTAGTTAAGTTTTACCTTGATTGGCCCCCAAATTTTTCATACCATCAACTTGACCAAGATTGTGCTTTCTCGTATAAGCTCTCCTTTAATCTAGTGACTCCGAATCCCGCACAATTTCTATTCTAAACCCCCGAAATGTCACTCGAGGCAATCGATGGAGACGCAATTGTCAGAGGAAGCAATCGGTCCTCCCATCTACTCATAATTTGCAAAAGCTTCCGAAGGCCACAGAAAGATTTAATTAAGTGGGAATTTTAGATTAGACTGGGGATGTTTGTAGGGATATTGTAATTCGGCACGCAAACCTCCGGCTCGCAGTTGGACTTCTGGAGGGAGGTTTCTCCATCTTGATAAAGAAAGGAACATTCCATAAAGAGAGCTTATTAGGGATCTGCTTTAAAGCTGTTTAAATTTGCTTTCATTCTTAAATTGTTATATCTAACATTAAAAAAAGAATAACATCTTATACTTGTTAAGTCATTGGATTTACGTTGCATATGCTTAACTAATCGGCTTTTATCTTAAAGGAAGGGCTGGTATTTGTCAAGGGAAAAGCTTCAAAGTAGTAATAGTTTAGACTTGTAGATAAATTATAAGTATAGAACTGTAAAATACTTATTAGCCAATACTGGAAATTTAACCGAAATTCAAAAACAGCTGTGATTATTTTGGCTCATCATGTGAAACAGGATTTTGCATTGAAAATTTCCAAACAAATTCCAATTTTTAAGCTTTTACGAACACGTAATGCTGTTTTAAGAAACGAGGCAAAAATCTATATTTTCAATATCAATTCATAATTTTTCTAGTTAAGGATAATAACACCATTTTTTTTTATCGAAAGCTTTATATTAAAGAGTTTATTACATATAGTTCCCTCCTGTATTTTATCTTTACTTCATTGTTGTATTTGACAACTCAATAACACTGCAAAATTAATTTATGAAAGATGAACTAAATTAAATCCACCATTTTACATAAAAACACATTTAGACTGTCATAAAAGCAAAATTACACAAAATACAATTTCAATCAGATTACCTAACTCGCGAGATTAGTTCAATCCAAATTTTCTACAAAATGCAATTACAATGAAAAACTTTCAGAAGTACCTACTGAATTCTCAATCGGGAATAAAGGATCAAATACGAAACTTTTCTAAGCAAATATCTATTAATCATTTACTTTCAAATATTCATTTTTTCCATCCACTCGGATGTTACTCAGACTACTTCACGTACCACGGCCAGACCTCAATCTTTCTTTCTCCACGTTCTTCGACGCTGAGGATAATTTGTAGCGTGTAAACAAACAGAATCAGTCTCGAAGTTTGAGGGAAAATATTTTTCATGCATATTTCGAAAACTTCCATGAATATTTTAGGAAGAAACGGTCGCAGTGAATTTCTCAGGAGTGAAGGTCAATTATTATCCAGAGCGCTGAGAAAAGCCGACCTGTTCGCAATATGGACTTTTAAAGGTAAAGAAAGCTAAAAGCCCATCACATAGAGTTGGCAACAGTTGATAATTTTATTGGTTTCTAAATAGTAGGTACTCCGTTGAATAATATTGTACTACCAATTCTATGAGCATAATTTTTTTCCTACTGCGTTATTTCTCTAGCAAAAAGTTTTTGAGAAATAGCTCTTTCCAGCGTTTTGAAAACTCAAAAATTAGGTAATTTAATGAAAAATTAATATAAAATGGATAAAAATATTTTTAACTAGGCTTTTTCATATGCAATACATTTGAGTTCATTACATAGGATTGAGATGTTTCGCACAAAATATTAAGCTTACAAATATCTCACTAATAAATTGAAATAAATGATTTCTCTCTAGAAGCAGTAAAAATAATACCATATTTTTTATTTAAAGCTTTATGTTAAAAAGTTTATTACATATAGTTCCCTCCTGTATTTTATCTTTACTTTATTGTTCTCATTTCTCTTCAACAATATTTGACAACTCAATAACACTGCAAAATTCATTTAATTCAATACACAATAAGTGAATCTTCATCAAAAGTTTACAAGTTGTTTACTTTCAGAAACATGCGTGTCTCCATACAGTGATCTGCCACCTTCACGAATTAATAAACTACTTATCCATCTCAGCTAAATAGACCTTATCGAGTGAAGCTTTATTGTGACAGGACAGGCGACATGCCTCTTTAATTCTCACCGGACAAAAAAAAATCGATGGTCTTGATTGAGGCGACCTTTCAGACCTAGACAAGTCCTGTTAGAATTTCGAATGTTTCCATGCTTCCGAATTACAGATGTTCGATACTCCGACTCTTTGTAATTACAAAGGCCCTTAGATGTGTCATTCGCAACTGGACTCCCGTTGTGTATTTTTTCTTACTCATGCGGGAATATTAGTTCGGAATAAGAGAGAAAAAACAGGTGGTGTGTTGCTTGTTGCCACAGCTACGTTTCGATTTCCCATCGGATGGCGAAGCTGATGCCACACGCGGGGAAAGGAAAAAGTTTTTATTTCTCCCCTCACTCCGTGTCTTCCGTAGAGATGGAGTAGCTAGACCTCGCTTCGAAAGTAACCCTGCGTTGGAAACATGAAGAAAGTTTGAAAAAAGAACTCGGGAAGTTCGATAGACAAAAGCATTTCTCGTTAGAAAATGCATCTATCCAAAAAAAAGTATTTTATAAGGGGACAGACAATACCCTGCAAATGAGATGATGACAACATATCATGCGGGAAAATAAATATTTTCTATGCAAGTTTTCTTTATTTACGGTGATACTAAAACATCATTGGTTTCGGGAAGAAATATTTTAATGATTTCCTGTTTCAAAACAAAAATAACATATACTTTAAAAAGTGTTTAATAAAATGTAGTATAAAACTTTCTTATTCCAGCTGAATTATTTTCGTTACGTTTGCACACTTCTCTTAAAGAACGGAGGGAAAATAGCTGAGTTAGAATATTAAACTAATAAGAAATAAAACCGGCAAGACTTAGCTCTCAGCAACTGATATGTTCAATTGTCCTTTTATTCGTTTCATTGCTGTCCGTCCCTAATTTTCTCTAGCATTTAATTTAACGATCTCGGAGGGTCTAGGATTGAAAGCGATAAAAGGAGTTTTTAATGAAAATATACAAGTAAATATATAAAGTCCAAAAGAACAAACTACTCTTCTAAAAGTAATCGTGTACACAACGGAAGAAATTTTTACATCCATTCTGGTAGGGGGAAAAAATAAATTCTAACGCGCACTCAATTCCTTCTATCTCTATGGTTTCCTCTCCGTTACAACTTCGGGATTCGGGTCCTGACATTGTTATTGATACCCGCGCACAGTTGTCAGAAATCAATCACCGTGGAAAAAAGATAGCAAAACACCCAAGGGTTAAAAAAAAAAACCATGGGATTGATTCCGTGTCCGTTATTTTTCGTTTGCGCGAGCATACTTCGGAGCAAACTTTTTTTTCCATCCCGAGTCTCTCCGGAGATCGGAAGAAATGACTCAACATTTCGGAATAGTTTCCGTAAGTCGATGATTCGGCTAACACTGGCCGTTGTCCTGGTAAAAAGTAGCTAATACCCCGCCCAAAAGTCGATACAACCGTTTCAAGCCACAGTTACTTTTGACGTATGAAGTATACTAGGAGTGATATTGGCTTACAAGGCTTAAGAATGGGAATCTAATAGCTTTAAGGAAGATGAATGTAAGATCTGTGCGTTAAAGGCACAGTATGGGTGAATAGAACAAAGACTTCACTTGAAGTCTGGAAACAAGAGTGATTTTATTCATTTGTCAAAATAATAAACGTCCTTCAATGAATAATCGTGAGAATGCTAGATCACTGAGATAAGGACAGTTTTAGCACTTCAGCCATTCTTATGTGTAGGTCATTGATTCAAATTAGGTTGAGAGTTTGATATTTAGTCTTTCATGGCTTGGGCATAAGAATGTTCTTCATTAAAAAAGACAAATGAAAATTAACCATTAAAGAAAGGAATTTAGGAATGAGAAAACGCTTTGAATCCATTTTACGTAAATCCTGTTATGTTTTAAGTATTTTTGATTTTGCATAACTTATGTTCCCCATGTTTGGAAATTAGACTCTATCTGAACATGGAATTAAGTAAATTTACTAATGAAATAAAATATATTTGAAGTAGGCCCACAAAGTTTTTTTAAAACCTAGCTTATTGAACTCGTGGAAAAGCAGTAGCATTAATATCTACTTATATAGTTTTGAATCTAAACACATCTTGTGTAGTATTTCTTTTATTCTAGAAACATATTCTTTCAATTATCAAAATGTTACAAAAATCAAATATATTATTCGGTAAGCTTTTAAAAATTTTAGTAGTACAATTTTGCTGGATGAATAAGTTATAGCACACCAATATAGAATATTTCTTGCTTTTACAAACAAAAAAGTCTATTTGAACACTCTTAGATATAACATATGAGCTTTGCATAAAATTAAAAATATATCTTTCAAACTTGTTAATTTAAACAAAGTTGACTGTATTTAAAAAATGATTTTTTGTACTTAATGCTATAAACACACACACAAAAAAATCTTTTTAGATTAAATTTTATTTTGGAAATTTGGTGAGAAATTGTTTAGTGAAAAATTGTCCAAAACAATTAAAAACAAATAAAATTAAGAAATTTGAAACTAAGGAAGTAAATTAAATTTTAAAACCCAATTTCTTTTATCCTATGAACGTATTTCCCTCCTGTTATAAATTAGATTTGAAATTTTTCCTCCATCCTTACATTCATTTTCTCGTCAGATTGAAATGGATTTCACAGAAAACTTTTCCCGACTGGAATTTAAAGAAACTCGTCACCCTGAATCTAGCAGTTTTGTCATCAAGCCTTCTCATTTCGTTCTAAGCAAAGCATGGATTCGGTGAGTATTTGGAGAGGACTCTTACAACTCTTCGTCACTAACTCCATCAACGTCTCTTGACTATTTCTCCCTGGTTTTACAACTTCGAATTTCGACTTTCTGAGATGGAAAAGCAATCAGACTAAAATTTGTGTGGGAACTTGTGGATATTGCACTTTCTTGTTTGCTAGAATCTATCAGGGTTACATAAAAGCAGAAGGTGTTTTTGAAACTAAGGATATAAGAATTTGTCAAAAATCTCACCTTTCCTATTAAATTTCAATCTTTAAAAATTCGGAGGAATTTTAAGTGTGAATTTTTCTGCTGTTAGAAAAAATGAAAGATCGATTCAACAGTTTGAATATTAATTCATATATAAAGACAAAAATACAGAGTTTTTACCCACAAACTAAGATTTTCCTTAGCAATTGTGAAGTAAATTTTCAATACGAAAAATATAAAATATTTAAAGATTTCATCTTTTACATGTTTTAAACCTTTATTTACTTAAGAGGAGCTTTTTAGTTGCAACATAAATCACAATATAAATAACTGTTGAAAGAATTTTAAATCAAGATTAAAAACTACAAATATGTTAAGTTAATAAAACAAATAAAAACCATTACATTTCTCTTAAGGATATACGTATAGTATACTATACTATATGATCGATATTAGTGATTATGTGAAAGTAAACTTAGTGAAGGATTTTCTACTTTAACTTTTGAATTGGAAAATAATTTTTATAACTTTTGATATAAAACAAAATTTATGTAATTCAATTTACTACACGGTGCAAAACAGAAAATCAAAGATTTTTTTTTTATTTCCATTCAGAAGTTAAACTTCTGCATTACTTATTAAGCAAAGTGATGAATACGTACTATCTATCATTGTAACAGCTGCTAAAAGGAGAATATTGAAGTAGATTTTAAACAATCAAATTTCAGTGGGTTTTCTGGTTAAAATTTTAAATACTTGTTGTAGATAAACTTATCCTTCATATTACGTTCGTATAATTATAATGTTCATAATTGTAAGAACCAGAGAAAAAAGAACAATTAACAAACAAAAAAGCGCTTCAGACAAGAAAGGGTTAAACTGGTTTTCTTAATTTATTAACTCAGTAATTTAAAATGCTTAAATTAATAAGATTGTTTTTAAAAGAAATAAACAAACAGAAAAGCGTTTAAGAAAATAAAGGGTTAAACTGATTTTCTTAATTTAACTCAGTCATTTAAAATGCTTGAAAATAAACTAATTGGGCGCATTTTAATATAATTCCCATATATACTTCACTTTGAAATTG
Organism: Tetragnatha montana; assembly: GCA_963680715.1. Taxonomy (NCBI): domain Eukaryota; kingdom Metazoa; phylum Arthropoda; class Arachnida; order Araneae; family Tetragnathidae; genus Tetragnatha; species Tetragnatha montana. The sequence continues at coordinate 42,060,795 of OY796674.1, forward strand.
AATGCTCCGTGTATTCTATAAGAAGTCTTTAATTAAAATATTTTAATTAAAAAAGTAGTTTCATAACCAGGAGCACCAATTGTATAAACTAAAGTGAGAAAAAAATTAAGCCTAATCACTTATATACTCCTAACTAAATTAACTCCTGCGCAGGAAGCTATCATCTCGTCTGTAACTTTCACTTGCACCGGAAATTGTAGAGCTTTGAAACCTAATCAGTATTGAGGGAACGAAAACACTTTTCGGCTCTGGAAATAAAATTGTGATAGAAAGAATTCACAGAAACTTGTTTTAAAAATACTTTCAATTCAATTGGAGGTACTTTTAGGGAACTTGAGGTGTCTGGAAGAGAAATATCTCCAGACTTCTTTGGTGGCGGATATGGGAAGTTTGATTAAGTTTATCTAAATTCAACAAAGGTCAAATTTTTTACCTCCTTCAATACGTATGAGTGTAGAATTTCAAGTTTTCTTTTCTGTGAAAGTTGAATAATTCGTAGAAAAGGTGATATGTATGGATAAGTTATGTAGTAGAAAGGAAACTCTTGTTCCTTATTCTCACAACTTATGACTTTAAAGGGTTAAATCTCATGCATGTTTTACAAGTTCTATCTACCTTATTGGTTTCACCTATATTAATCCAATCAATCCATGATTTTATAGTTACCTATATTCATACTTTGAAAATTGAGCCTCAAAATAAAAAAAAACATTCTCTCCCCCATCTTTACCGAGTGAAAAATAATGGGAAATCATAATCAAATCCCTCCCCAAAATTAGTCATTTATGGAAGATAATACGTGAGGTCAAACATCGATTTTAAGTCAGATTAAATGCGATACATTAACTTATCGATTACTGTAGTTGAACTTGTCGATTGGACAATTTTTCTTACATTTTAAAACACGCAATAGCTTACTTCAGATTAAGGCCAAAGTTAATGTTTTGTCTTATTCTACAAATCATTATACTACACATTCAAGTATTTTAAACATCATTGATCAATAATGATCTAAAAATGGTAAATGCAGTAAATTACCGGTGCTGAAATAAGAACAGTTTTTTTAACAATCGAAACTTGATGATCAAAGTAAAAATCCTACCACATTATTCATCGTTGTAACGAAAATTCTTTCATGTTTTCAGAAAAATAGAACATCATTCAATAATTATACTCAAACCTCTTAACAAGTATATACCAAATCTCTTTAAAACTACCTTGATTCATGCGAAATTGTTTTTATTGAAAGAGAAATTGAACTCATTTTCAAACATAAAGCAACCATAAGTACCGATACTACAGACTTCACGATGCACTGATTCTACAAGAGCGCCATTTTGAATTCCCATCCCATTCATGAATAATTCATGCCTCAGAAACTCCTTCTTCCCTCAGTTGCTCCTCATCATCACACGCAGTGAATATTAGCATCCCAATTAATACTTCTCACACACCCCTCTTTCCCAGAACGAGATAGAGCAAAACACCCCTCCGAAACTCAGCAGCATACAGAAAAACAACGGAAGTATATAGAGAGACAGCAGAGCGGTAATTAGGGCTTCATTAAAATTTCCTCCTCTCAATTTGGCAGGGCCCTCAGAGGGCTGGGGGAGAAATTAAGCCGATAAGCTGGGTTAGTTTCTGAAAGTTGTTTTGGGGTTTCTCTTCGAAGTATATAAGCTGCTTTGTCAAGATGATTTTTTTTACGTCCTTAATGAGGGTTTCAGTATAAAACCCGCTTTACGTATCACACTCGTCATCAAGACCCGAAGGAGTCATGTTAAACTATTCACATTACCAAGGTCATGTTTTTGTCAGTTAATATAGCATTTGTTTTATTTTAATTGTATAAACATTAATGGCTGATGAATGATGGGTCAAAAAGTTTTCCACAATGGTGTATTTCAATTGACACGTACACATTTGTCATATTTGCACCTGTATTTTATAGAGCTTCGGTTCAAAATAAGCTTTGTGATTTTCCATTCTCAAAACTGAATTTCCCTGGCATAGTTTAACTGTAAAAATCCTTTTTTACTCTATATCTGAAGGTTGAAATTAATAGCAAATTACTGCATAGTCGTATATCTACCAAGTTTGATACCAAAGTTATGAAAATAAACTGTGCAATATTAATACCTTTTCCGCTCTTAAAAAACTCCAAAAATTAACTATTGTAATACGGAATACATATTGTAAAAAATAGAATAGAATGTTAGTGAGATTGTAACTATGTTTTTATGTAAGCAAATATGCTCCGGAGGATTGGTGCTTTGTGATATTAATGTGGCTCTTCCACCTTATTTTCCTTTACATCTTCAGTTCAAGGTTAGAATCAAATTCGTTCTTTTCAGAAAGTTTTTGAAAAAAAAATATAAAACCTTTCTATCCTGAAGAAATACCCACGAGATTTCAAACGAAAAGCAGAAAGGGGTGTTCAGAAGCAACATCTAAATCCAATTTTGGATTTCAAGAGTGCTTTATTCATGACTTTTGTTTACTCGCTTCATATCAAGTTGAACAGACTCAGGTGCGGAAAAAACTCCAAATGTGAATAAAGGATGAAGAAAAGGTGGTAAAAGAAGTGTATGTGTGACAGAAGTATAGAAGCAGACGAATTGACGAATGAATACTTTTCAAAATACAGGCTAGAATCACCGTATTTTTCTTTTGAAGAGTTATTTTAGGCTTCCAAGAATATGAACTTGCGGATTTCTAGGTTTCAAGTTCAGGAGGCATGAAAAATGAAATATGCTTTAATTATTAAATACTCAAGTTTGTGTAGTCAATTAGTTAATATCTCTTCTTACTTTGCGAAACTTGAGACTTGTTTATTTTAAAGTAAAAATGGATTATTATGAAATACATTACGAATTTTTAAAATTACTTAAGAACACAGAGCTGTTTATTTGGTGAAGAAACAATGAAAAAAAAAGAAGAAATTATTCTATTCCAAAGGAATTTGTCAAATTTAAATAAATGAATATACTGAAGAATTTTCTTTTTAATGTTTCAAGAAAATATTTATGAAACACCGACAAATATTTTTCTCGCAACTAATTAATTTATTCATTAACTATTCGGGTTCTTTTTGAGCTTCATTTATATACTGAACACTCTAAATAGAATAAAGAAAATACTCGAGCCGTTCCAATAATCTACCCTCCAAAAAATCAAGGATAAAGAGCTCTTAACATTTTTTACAAGCTCTCGTGTAGCTCTTTTTCGAGTATTTAGTGACTTTTGTCATAGTTGTTTTTGAGAGATTTTTGGATTATAAGCAGGTGCAATTGATAAACAGAATTTCTAAAAAAAAATCCTACAGGTTTAGATTTTCAAACTCCTAATTATATATATAAGGTGTAAAAAGTATTACTCAATAAAAGGATTTTTTGCTTTTTAGGTAATTAAAAATAAAAAAACTGTTAAATAAATTTCAAAATAAAAATATTTATGCATTTTTAATTCTTTTTTTGCACCATAGAACATGAAATTAAATAAAAACCTGTAATAACCATGAAGTTCCCAAAATTTATTTAATTTAATATTCTTTATTAATTCACTTATTCTTCTACAGTTTCACTACTTTCATGCTTTCGGTTTTTGAACAAAGCAACTCAATAAAATATCAATTTTTTAATATTTAAAATATTTTGAAACATTTTAAAAAATTACATACCTTTTGTGAAACTGAATTTGAAATTTCTTTTCTTATTCATGTTTGTTTCATAAAACTCAGATTCTATGTGTAGTAAGAAGCATAAACGGTGATTTCATATCGGTGCTTTGAATTATTAATTTGCTATCAAGTTTTAAATAGGTATGTACTTTTTTCCAAATGACTATGGTCATTGGTCACACTGAATTCGTTAAGGTAACACATTGGAAAATAATTTTGGAGCATAGGACAAACCTTATAAACCAAATAATTGAAGGTTTTGATTCATTATGGTGACCAAATGGTTACTCTAAATTTAAAGACTGTACATTTTTTGCAAGCTTCTAGTTCACTAGACTATGGTCATACTGAATTCTTTTTATTAACACAGAGGAAACTAATTTTTGAGCATATGAAAAATGTTTTAAGCCCAATACTTAAAGGCTTTGATTCAATATGGTCCCTTAAAACTATTTAATTTAAACTCAAATCAGAAAAGCCCTCAAAAATTTCCCCCTTCTTTTGAGAAAACACTATTCGTCATCTCCTATGTAGTTTACTGGCACCAAACACTCATTTAACCAGGTACCTGCACGAAGCAACTGCATTCAAATACATACGCGAGATCACGAAACCTTTCAGAAATAAATTCCCGCGCATCCGTGAATCTTTCCTGCATCGTTCCATTTCGCGTTGGGTAGTTTTGCCTCAACGCGTGCAATTAGAAGTAAAGGGAAATCTCAGATTGCTGCGAAAGACTAAATTTAGAATCGGGTATCCTTTCTTCCTAATTGCATTTCCATCCAAGATTACAGTTCCTTTGAGGGGAAAAAACTGCAGTTTAAAGGAACCTGATTTCCAAGAGTGTCCCAAAATAAATGTTAATGACACTGAGAGGCCCCGGGTAAACTGTTCGCTGGAGGTGAATGGACCACCTTACCTATGAATGCGTCACATAGTTAAGAGATATCCCATTTCGTTGAATCGAGATAATGTATCGGGATTTTACTACTTCTAAGGGGGCAGAATTAATCAGCGGTTATCAAACAGAGTAAACTTATTTTACACTACGAAATCATAACAACAGAGTAACTCGAATGAGATACAGAGAAGGCATATCAGTTGCATTCCCTGTGCGCTAATTTCCAAAGCCTTATAATGTATCAGCATAAAAAGTAAACTCTTTGTACTCCCAAAAAATAAGATAGTTCTATTAAGGTTCCGATTTAAAATGCTTTAATAGAAACAAATGTTTGAATAAGTGTATGAAGGAAAGATAGGATAAGCTAACCTTAATCTGCTGTAGATGAAAAAAAATATTTGATTGAAGATTTTAGTAAACTTTTTTGATACCACCTCTAAAAGTCACCAAACCACCACCAAAGCCACCTCTAAATAAGTATATTTAGAGGTGGCTTTGATATTACAATAGTTAATTAAAAGTGAATAACTTAGGAGTTAAGTAAGTTAAGCGTCACAATAAAGTTTCAAAACTGTGTATTTCTATTAAAAATTTCTGTAAATGCAATACCAAAATTCACAACAGAAACAGAACAAATATTGTTCTCATTATTATGAAACATTTTGTAAGCTTCATAAGACTAATGTTAAAAGAGGTACTTTTTGTTCTAAAATCACAATGCATAGCATGGGCGCAAAACTGCGAAGTGAATGTAGGCGATGAAGGGTAAGAGTAAGCCAGTTAAGAGAGAAGTTTCATAATTTTCACAAATTCTTAAATAGAATTATAATTAAAGGTAAAACTAATTCCTAACTTCCCCTTTCCCACTCGTTTCCATTTTCATTAAATAAAGTATCAGAATGCTGAAGATCGTTTCCAATATCTTGGATCAAATCTCCATTCCTTTTAGAATTAATTTACTAAAGGCTTCCTTGCAATCGTTTGAAGAGACCCAGAAGATCCTTCCCTTAACACATAGGGAGCAATTAGAAGGAAGAATACCCATTGTTTGTAATTAGCATCTGAGCAGTTAAAAGTTTCACAAAAGGTGATCTCTAGATCCGGTCAATCACCTCTTGAATTTAAGGGGAGAGAAGGATTTAAGTTATGTGCTTGTAAATTATTCTATTGCTCGGTTTCTTGTCTTCTTGTTCTCAATTTATCCCTTTCAACCTAAACTTATAACCAATTTTAATTTTTGGGCTTGCAAGATATGGTTCCTTTTCCATTAACCATTCTTACCGTTTACTTATAAAGGATTATAAATAATATTCTTTGATAAAATCTTTAGTGAGTTGAGTATTAAATTTAACTATTAAGCTAAAAGTTTTAAAAAGGGGTACTTACCTTTCTCAAAGCCTTGGTAGTATGACTAGTTTTCTGTAAAAAAAAATACTATTGTAAATAATAAGATTACCCTTATCCAATTTTTTAAATTTGGGGTTTTAAACGTGATATAATACTATTTACACACAAATACGCTACAAATGTCTTCATATATAACACGACCGAGAAAAAGAATTTCTAAGCTTCTACCATGATCACAACTTTTTCAAATTACATGTTATTACTTCAATAAGCTCATTTTTTGTACAAGGAACTTAACAATCCGATCCAATGCTAAGTCACAAGTATTAACTGCTGTTTTCTTGATTTTCTGTCTTAAAACAAACATAAATGATTGAATACATATTGGAAAAACCATCAAGTAGGAGCATTAAAATCATATCAATATTTTACTGCAGAATTCTGCATATAAAGTAAATGTGATTTATTTTTCTAGTTAGTTATATCCGAGTAAGATCATAGTTCTTTTTTTTAAACCCAACAAAATAAAAACGATTGAGAACTAAAGTATTTTTAGGTTTAAACTCTAAGCAACAAACATATTTAGGTTTAAATTTATTTAATTAACCTAATTTTAAATAATTCTAAATTCATAAGAAATTTAAATGAATTTAACTTGTTTAAACCTTTATTTTAAATTGTATTGTGTTTTCTTTGTTTGTCTTTTCATTTATTAAAAATCATTAAGTAAACGGTGTTTTTTTGCAATTTCCATCTTATTTGTTAACTATTTTGCCTCTTATACGGTAATTACAGAACGTAAAATTTAACAAAGGTTTCCAAAATTATACAAAATTGGAGGTAATACAAACTTTTGGGAATATTACTTAAATTTAAAGTTCAAAATATTATCTTTGAAATGAAAGGTGTTCAGTCTTGTCTTTAAAACACATATATATTCAAAAGAATTAATATTAGTGTGTGCCTTAGTTTCACTTTTAAAAGTTCTTTTTTAATAAGTTTCATTTTTTTTACGTTCCTGTTGTTTTTGCCAAAGCTAATTTAAAAAAACGCATTTGAATCAAACTTTTGGTATACTTTTACCAAATGTAGCCTGTTTTTATTATTTCTATTTTCTACAATTATAATAAAAATACGTAGTTCTAACGTGACACGGAGTGGAATTTCACATTCAAGCACCAAAGCAAAAATTCCTGTTTAGGAGTTTTAAATACACCAATATTATATCATTGAATTCGTTCAATTGTTTGAACTGTTTCAAAGATATCAGGGTCTGAAACGTTACTTCCAAGACAAACCCAAACAAAAAAGCTAACGAAGGGGGAGAACAGAGAAAATAAAAGAAGATTCACTTAAGTACGTGTACGGGGTAAATGAGATTAAGAAGGCAGCCGCAAATCGCCATTCCCCCGATAACCAAAACAATACGTGTTAGGAATCGGAAAATTCTTATCCCAATCGAAGTCTAAATTGGAGACACTGTAATAATCCCCTCGTTCAGTGGTCATTCGATAAATAAACTAACCCGAAGAGCGCCGGAAGGAAGTAAAGCATAAAGTAAAAAAAAAAAAAGGATTTTCAGAAGCATTTATTTGATATCCACTCTTCAATGTTTTATGTATTTTGTTCACTTTGATTATGTTTTCAGAATGAAATCTTAAAGCTTCAAGATAAGAGATATTCATTCTGATTAGAGATGGTTCAGCGTTCATCTTTGTGTTCGTAATTCATGAAAATTATTGTATACTATACACTTTACACATAATAAGGAACTGTACCAAATGATTTGGAAGATACAAATAGTTTTTTTTATTTTTTAGATGAATGATTTATTTATTTATCAACTTTTCATAAATTTCTCCATTTTTCTGTTGGATTTACAAACAAACCAGTGACAGCATTTTAAGTTTTAAACTACCTTACTCTTTACTTTTTTACGGTAAGTAAAACAATGATAAGTATATAAATTGCATTTTTCAAAATTGATTGATAAAGTGAAACACAATTAAATTTTAATTGTTTAAAACCTACAGTAAAGATTTGGTTTTCATAGCTGGAAAAAGCAACATAGATTCAAACCACCGAAATAGCTATCAGCTATAATGTACTATTTTTGTCTTCAAACAAAAATTATATATTTTTTAATAGTTCGTTACATTTAGATACTTCTACAATAATCATTTAAGTAAGAGAAAAATTTTTGCAATACTTATAGAAGGTTATGTATAAGTTTATCCTCAAATTAAAATATAATTCATGTGAGTTATAAATTAATTATCAATAGAAAAATATACCAGCAACACCGTATTTTTGATGATAGGAAACTCAAATATAAAAAAAAACTGAAAACAACTGAAATTGAAAAATAAAAAAAAACACATTCATTTTCAAGTGGTTCTGATGACAGCAGGGCATTTCTTTAGTGTTTCATAAGCATTGCCCGTGCGCTTTATCCTTATAGTTATCACCCATTTGCTTTAAAAATATTTTTTGACACTCTTTTCGATTATTCCATATTTAATCTTCCAGAATAAAAAAGAGTAAAAAAATCTGTCAACATAAGAAACGTGAAAAATTCCTTATAGATGATTTACGAGTGGTTTGAATTATATCTCAAGTGTTGCCACACAGGAAATAAATAATCACTCGAAAACGAATGACCGTCTTTTTTTCCGTTTCCTGTTCGGACGCCCTCCGAAAAAACAAAGATAAGAAACGGGGAATAAGATTACTATCTCTCTCATGAAAATGATCTGTCACCGTTTTAATTGCCTACTTCAGCACCGTTTATTAAAAATGAATGTTGACACCGAAGCTTTTTTTTCACTAACCGTGTTCCTAGCGACCGTTTTAATGGGCTGAAGGAAAAGAAAGCCGGCTACTAGATTTACAAATGTTATCGTGTAAAAATCTGCACTGTAATTAACTGCACGTTTCTGCCTTTATATTTCGTGAGGACGTTTTTAGTTTTCGAAAATGAGTAGTTATATCCTCAGAAGGGTTAGTTGATAGTGTTGATAGCCTCACTCTTGAGACACTACCTGGGTTAATGAAGTATTCTTAACAAGAGATAGCTTAGATTTTCAACTTAAATAATTTTCCAGGCTGTCTATTGATTTTTCTTGAAAAATCCCGGCCATGGGTTATAAGTTTGATAAGATGCGTTTAAGATTTTTTGTGCAGTCTAAAAAATGTCAGTAGTTTTTATTTCGTATATTCTCTTGTGAGGGATATTTTTTTAGTCCAATCACTCATAAGAAGTGTAAAACTTGTTTTTATGTACGAAGAGGGCAAACAAATTACTTTTTGATGAATGAAGATTTTTTTTCTTTTATTAATTCGTTTTTCAAACTCTTTTTACTGATAAACAACATTGAAAAACTAAAATTAAAAAAAATCTCCTTGTTAATCTTTAAAATTATTACTCAAGGCAGTTTTTTTTAACATTTTTTAAAAACATTTTTATGTTATCCAAGAGAAATGCTACGGGTGAGAGCTATCATATACTCGTCAATGGTTTGAACAAAAATTACCGTTCTATGGTAAAACTATAAAAAACATTTTTTTTTCAAAACCAAAAATGTTAACACTTATGGTTTATTTGTTTGCAAATTTTTAAAACGAAAATTGAGACTTGGTGTGGACATTATTGCTTTCAACTTTTATAAGAAAACTGAAAGAAGTGCTTTAAGATTTAATCCGTTTCAAAATAAAATTCGGTAATATTTATAAAAGACGTCCATAAAACTAAATTTTTAAACATCTACAATATTAATAATTTCTAATAAAAATAAAATAAATATAATGAAATAAAAATAATTAAAAAAAATTCTAAATTTTTAAAAATAATATTTTTTCTATCGTATGTTAAAACTTATCGCATTTATGTCTCTCTTTTATCATTTCGAAAAAGCAAACTGATGCGTATGAATTTTTTCGAATTATAAATATTTTATAAAAATCACAGGGAAAACTATACAAAAATGCACAATGCTTTCAAAATGATTAATATCGTAACTTACTTTTGTGTTGAATCAATAACAACAAGTTTTTAGAAGTGTCACACACAAATAGTATGGACATTAATTTATCAAGCCCCTTTCATTTAGACCTAGATATCGATCATTAGATGCTCGTTAAATGTACCGAAAGTCCATTCTCTTGCATTTAATAAAGCTTAACATTATTTAATATATTTCTTTTAAAGAGAGTATGTATGTCTGAATCTTTACATACCAACACAGAAACTGTGTTTATTACTTGAAATTTTTAAGAATGAAATAATTTCTTATTTTCCCACCCATTCTATAAACGTTTGAAAGTCTCGGGAAAAATCTAATTTAAAAGATCTTATATATATTGACATGTGTATACATGTTTTAACTCTTTAAAAAACTAGATGCTCTTAGAATGGTTGTAAAGCATATATTATAAGTAACAGTAGCAGATAGCATAAATCAATAATAATTAGTTTCTTAATAAATTAATCTGTTTAATTAAAATATTAATTAAACAAATATTAAGGCTCCTATAGTAAGGGCTAGAAAATAAGTGGTGTTATTAGGGATAGAGGGAATTTAAGAAGTAGTTTAAGTTAGGAATACTGAGCATTTTATAACCAGGAAAGGGATTTTCATATAAGTTATGACCTTGCGAAAAGATGGCAGATTGAATTGTTTTAACTGTTAAGTAAAAAAAACTAATAACGAATATTAACGAACTAACAAATGAATTCATACTTTCATACTTTAAAACTCTCACAAAGATCTCACAAACCACTCAGATCAACTTCAACAAACCCACTTACAAAAAAAAAAATTTAAGCTTCGTTTTAAGCAGCACGATGACGAACAAGGTGTATTGAACAACACCAACACAATTCATCACGAACTGCCACAACAGAACAAACAGGCGTGTACTGCCGCGAAGATTGCCTTCCCGGGCGATTCCTCCCGAGTAAGCACCTTTTGTGTATTACCTAATTACTTCATTTCCAGGCCTTTGGCCAGAACGGAGCCGCTCTCTCTCTCTCTTTTGTTGCTTTCTCTCTTTCTGTCGGACTGCTCCAAAGAAACAAGTCGATCGGTAAAAAAGCGCGGAGCCACTAACGTGACCTGGGGCGAAAATAGAACAAGTGTAAACGTTCCATCAAGCCCCTTTGGAAGCGCACAAAAGAAAAGGAACGTTCCTGTTTACGGACCTCCGAGTCCTTGGGGTGCCCTAGTCTCTCGGTTGCAGGGTTAGTTAAGATAACTATCACTCTTGGGAGAACTTGTGTCGATAGTCTTTATATTTGTATCATTAGGTCATTTATTTATTATGTAATCATGGTGAATAATACAGAGTCAGTTGTGTACAGTAATACTATTCTATTGTATATTTCTCATTCTATATTATATCTATTCTATATTTCATATTTCTTACTCTTCCCACGCTTAATGCACCATTACCAGATTTTATGCAGGCTGTAATGTATATCAAACCAAATAATCTTATGAAATACTTAGCACATATCAAAAATAACTTATAAACAAAACTTAAAGGATGTATGTAAATAAAATTGTTTATTTCAATTTATTTAAATTTAGGTTGTCACCTTATTTTTTTCTGAGGTTGCTAAAAGTAAAAGTTACATAAAAAACATTCAAATATGAAAGTCCTAACATTTTTATGTTATTTCAATATAAGAAGTAGTGAATAACATAATTACAATTCACGTACATCACGACTGAAATGGTTAAATGTTATAATATATATTCTTATATACATCTTTCCCGAGTTAACATTCTTTAATGTATTCATCACATGAATTACGTACACTGTAGTGATGATATTTTTAAAGTAAAGAGTCCAAGAAGTTTTAAAAATGAAACATTTGAAAAGTACATATAACAAGGTATATTCAATACAATGCGTTAAAAAAAAGAAAGAGTCGTTCAGCAGAGCTGAGAGAAAAGGTCTATGTACTCTTTTTATCAACTAGTATCAACAAATGCAACGCCTCACGCAACCTGAGATCTTTTCTTAGAATGGATGTGAATTTCCTAGGTTTTGGTGGGAAATTTCATGTTAAAGAAGTAAATAGAAAAAATAATTATTTTTTGTTATAAAAGCGAGATGGTTTATGGGGCGCAAAACCAAGAGAAAATAAGTTGCAGAAAATGTCGAGGAAAATCTAGTTTCAACTATAAAACCACCAAATTTAATTATGAATTAATTTATTGATACTTGGTCATGGGATACTTTCTTTTAGAGATCCAATATCAAATAAAATATTGTATTTAGATGTTCAAAATATTGAAACCTTCGTTTAAGAGCATTTAAACCCTCATGAAATAACGTTCCTTATTATATTCGATACTTAAAAGTAATCAATATTTTTAAAATATAAATCTATAAGTAGGAAAGTTATATATTTTATACTATTGCGTTAATTATACATTATAATAGTAAGAAGTAAAGTTAAAATTATAACGGAAATTTAAAAAAAAATATTGAACCATAAGGCGTCTTTTAAAATTTTACATTTTATATCACATTAAAATTGAAAAGTTCATTTATTAAACGCTATTACATAATATCTCTAGTAAACATGAAGTTCAAAAAGTTATAGGAACATATTAAGAGAGAATATTAAAGAACCATTTTAAGCAAATGGTATTAGATATTTCAGAGATAATGGTTTTCTTGATCAAAATACATACCTATTCAATTTAGGATTAAAGGAATTATCTGTTTATAAAAGCAACTTTTTGTTTGAGAGTTGAGTAAAGTTTGTCAATATTTCTGTACTATCATTGATCAAATAAATATTTGTGTTTATTCAGACGTTAGAAAATATTAAGTGAAATATTTGGAAACTTAAATTACTTTTTTTTTCTATAGATGGATAAAAAAAGTTCTCGAGAATATTTCTATCCAACAGGAATAAAATACAAGATAAATGTAATTATTTTTTTTGTAATTAAAGGTTTTCTATATTATAATTTGTCTCTTAAATATTAAGTTTCTTTATCGTATTTAAACCATTGCATACTAAAAATCTATTTTAAACTATGAGGTTGCGATATTCAATTATCAAATTTATTTCGAATGAAAGCAATTTATGGTATAACCTTCCAAATAAGAAAATATGCCGTTTAACCATAAAATATCAATTCGTCTAACATAGAAAAATAAACAATTAAAAATAAATAACAGGTATTCGGCCATATTAAATTTAATGGCAATCTGCCCAGTCTCTTTGATGTAATTATATTCAAATAGGTAAAGCCAACATTTAAAATTAAGTATTTTAAAAATTTTGTTTGAATTTAAATTTCAAACTTAAGCACTTTGATTGATAAAATACGTTAAGATAGTACTAAAATTTTCTTTGTATTTTTTGGTGTTATAAGATTTTTGTGAAAACTTATATTAGTAGATGTTTGTTTATTGTTATTATAATCAACTAAATGTATCTCTGTGCTTACAATTAAACTACGACACCAAATATTTTATTTTTTATGCTACGTAATTTTTCAAATTGAACTTGCTCTTACTCATATTTTGTTGAATTTTCCAGAGTCAACTTAGAGAAGTTATGGCAACGATTATGAATTTTGCGATTTCTGTTAGGAATTGTAGTTCTTAACAGAAATAGTAAAATTTATAAGATTGACAAAATGTGTCAAATCATTGTACTGATTTGATAAATTTGAGTTTACGTTTATTTAATTTTTAAAACATGTCACAGTTTTTACATGTGATTTCTTTGAAATGTTCCACGGGCATATTTTGAGAAAGGTTTATATGTAGCAATATTTACAAAATGGCACATTTACGTTTCAGACTTTTATACTATATCCTTTTCAGTTTCAATACATTAACCTTATATATTTGTATAATTCTATTTTTTAGAAGATAATCTCTTATACCTTTTACTTTTTATTTTCAATTCAACAATTTTTCATAGTTTTGAAAGTTTTTTAGTTGAAACTTTTCGTTTAACTATTCGAAGTGAAAATTTTTAAAACCGAAATTCTTAGAAAAGTTGGGGAATCAAACATCTTAGATTTTACAGATTTTCCGCGAGAACTTTTGTTTCTCCTGTATTTCCTAAAAGCTTTTAAGATAAATGTTAACGTACAATATTGCCTGAAAAAATTTTTTTTGTATTCCATTCCATTCTGCGATGTAAATATCATTATCGTCGGTTGTTCCTGTTACGATATATTTTTGTAGAAAATACATTCTGGAAAATAGAACGTTCGGTCATAAATCATTGCATTTTCTACTTCTCTTGAAGATAAATTCTGCATAATTTCATTTGCGTAAAATATTACTCTTTAAGAATATTTAAAGGATAATATTATCATTAATACATAATTCTTTATTTGTAATACTTTTTAAAGATATCAAAACGAGGGAATAAAAAAAATGTTTTTCTCTAGGCTTAGTTAAATTTACTTATTCAGTAAAATAAAAGGACTTTAAAAGCAGTTAAGAGCTTTCTTGAGTTTTTCAATAAACTGCACAGATTGTTAAAGTGAATTTTATTTCTTCTAATCACACTCTTAAAAAAACTTTTATTATTTAATTGATAGTTTGTTTTAATTAATAATATTAGATTTATATAACAATTAACTTTTTATGTGTCTAAAAGTTTTCAATACATGGTGTTTAAAAAATCTGTTTCACGGCTTTCATTTGGAACCAACGTCTCCTAGGGTCTTGGAAGTAAGGTGTATCCCTAGGTAAGTGACCATCGTGAATACATAGAGATGACACAGCGCCTTTGGCAGCAAAATAAGGAAGTTAAAAAATTAATTAAAAAACCAAAGGAGGTGAAACAAAAACTTGAATTAGAAATTGTTGCCAATATTATAAAAACGTGTGGAAAAAAATTAAATAGAAAATATCTTAAATATTCGAGGAGATATTAGCATGGTAAAATAGCACTTTTTTAGGCCTCAAAAAATAAAAGGTTCGCAAATTTGTTATTTCTTCTTATCTATTTCTTTAAGCTTTTAATAAAAATTTGTTTTTATTTAGCTTAGAAAAACGCAATGCTACATGATAACAGCGAAAACCCTGTTATTTAATCAACCCGTTTTCCCTTATATGGCCTACATACATATACACGGGTCATTTCATAAATAAACAAATGTTCCCCATGTATCGTATCAATACTTATTTTCTTATTTTAATATCCTAAAAATTAGCAAACTCTTACCGATATAATATAAATATAATGTACACTTTAACAAATCTAAATTATGTCCCAAATAACGAGAAACTTCCCCCTTTCCCGAAACATCTAAAAATTTCTCAGATCTAGAGAACTTATCTTAAATAATTTCCCCATTCACACCTTTTGTTCTTCACGTCACTACAATCAAAACCATTCCGCGATAACTTCATGAAACCTCCCATTCATCCGCAAAACAACGAAGGGGAGAAGAAGAAGAAAAAATAGTAGGCGGAGGGAATTCCATTCAACTTTTCGGAAATGAATAAAGATGAAATCGCGAGGATAATTGAACAACGCGAAAAGAGAGATTAACAAAGAGCGCGACGTGATTCGCAACGCCACCGGAAAACGGGCTTAATTAACGCTCCGGTGGTATTAGCGGATGATTTAATGAGGCGTTTTCAGTGTTGATTGAATAGGAAGAGAGCCCGCACGCTTCAAGACCTCTCAAAGAGCGGGCATTCCTTAATTGAGTGGATATTAGTTAGTGTATTTATATGAATGCAGTCGGGTTCATTTTTTATTTTTGTTCAGTTTGTATGTCGTCGTTAGCGTTAAAGCTTAGTTAAGAAGAATAGTTTTGAGATGACTGTCACAATTGTAGCTTTGCATGCGAGTAATCTTCCAAAACTTTTCGTACTGTGACTTGTTTTAGTGATTCTTACATTATGATTGAATGGTTGATAACAAAGATATCAAAGTGAAGAAAAGTTTTAGGATAGTTTCAATTTCAATGATTAAATACTTATGATTTACTTAACCATAAAATAATGAAATTGTAATTGATCTTACTTACTTTTTTATTACTTTTTATTAGCCATGAAATAATAACCTTAGCATCACTAGAATGTTTTAATAATGAAGCTTCTGATATTACGAAATAATTATTAATCTGATATTACTGAATAAAAAATTAAAAGTGTAAAAGTTAAATATAAAGATATTTTTTTTTAAATCCCAACAGTTAAAGTTGATAAATTATGATGAGATAGATAAAAAAAAATTAAGAAGAGTGAAACAAAATGTTAGATTAAAAATAAAATCCTAATAATAAAAATGAAAATTGGTGAAAGGACATATAATTTAAGTACTTTATTGCAAAAATTTAAATTATAATTAAAAGTAGAAGGCACGAATAAAGATATTACTTTAAAAGTATTTCGGATTATTGAAATCAGTAAGGAAATTTATGAGGAACCACCAAAGTAACATAGGGTTTTGATTTTAAATTCTTTCCCAAACAACATTTTTTATAAATAGATATTAGCATAATCTTTTTTTAAAACGAATAATGTTGTTTTAAATATAATTTTTTGGTAAATAAAATATTGATTAAATGTTCTAATAATAAAAACCCCATAAAAAGCCCATGTGAAAGGATAATAATAATAATAATAATAATAGTAATAATAATAATAATAATAATAATAATAATAATAATAATAATAATAATAATAATAATAATAATAATAATAATAATAATAATAATAATAATAATAATAATAATAATAATAATAATAATAACAATAATAATAATAATAATAATAATAATAATAATAATAATAATAATTATTATTATTATTATAATAATAATAATAATAATAATAATAATAATAATAATAATAATAATAATAATAATAATAATAATAATAATAATAATAATAATAGTTTCAAATGTGAAAAAAGTTATTTTGTAACATTATTACATAATTGCATTCCTTGATTTCCATAGCTAGCTTATTATTATGATAAATTTTAGACTATTTAAAAATAGATTAAGTTAAAGTTGAGTAAGATTATTATAAACTCTTTTTTAAAATATTATTTAACATTATTAGTATTTGTAATATCATAACAATAAGCACCTAAATTTATTTACTTATAATTTGTACACACTAATAAGGTTTTTAATGTATAGCTTATACTTGTAGATTGTATGCATTACTTTTAATTTCTTTTTAACTACTTTAATTATGAACTACTTATAACAAATCAAACGGTCAGCAAACTGTCAAACAAAATTGATTTTCATAACTTTTTATATGTGTTTCTAAAGCTTTTTATTTTTTAACTTGTGGGTAATTTACTAATAAGAAGTAAAAAAAGTGTAAGACTTGATTACGTTTAAAATTAGAGCAATTTTTTACTAACATGTCTCAAAAGAGTGCGAATATTTGAAGGAAAAACTAGATTGCATATTTTTTTTTAACTTTCAGACTTTGTTGTTCCATAAAACAAAACCAAACAAATAAAAAATTTAAATTATTATTTTATCTAAGTACTACATCGACGAACTAATTACTTTTAAACAGCGTCAATGTCACTCTACAGGTGTTTATAAAAAAATAATTCCTACCATTTCCACTTTACATATCCGTCATTCACCTTTCTTCCATGCACAAAAAATTCTCTAAAAACTGTCAAAACTGAATCAAATTAATCTTCTTGCCAATTATCAGTTGCCACGCTGAGCGAATCAAAACAAGCCGGAAAACCGCGTCGAAACGGAGAATTCAGCGATGCCACACGCGAAGAGCGCAAAAGCTCTTTTAATAGCAGACGATACACGGAGATGAAAATACTCCCGGTGGCCACGACGAGAGTCGGATCACGTGACCCGCTGCCGTGTTTTCCATTGGTTTATGGGTTTCCCTCTGATCGCGAGTGGGACTTGTTTTCCCCGTGAATTTTTTATGTCTTCTTATGCATTTTTTAAATGGGTTACCTAGATTTCTTCAGCTGAAACCTATTCTACTGTACTACGCTGTCACATTACGAGGGAAGTACTAAATTACTAGCTGGGGACTTTCCCAATAGAAAGAGTAACGGTAGAATTTCGATCTATGTTTACACTGAAACACTTTATATTTTTCGCGTCTTATGACATGACAACAGTTTTGTAACAAAGAGCTGGTAGGTCGGTGTTTGGAAATATTTTTTTTTAATTCAAAGAGTATTATTATCAATATAAATAAAAGTTATCAGTAAATTCAGCTTTAAAAAACTGACTTTATAATTTATTAATCTATTAATTAAGGTAATTTAACTTGCATATAAATAGCAGTTTTATTTTTTTTCTACTGGAAAAACCGAGTTCACTAACTTTCATCCCTTTGCATTTATAAATAATCATTAAACAGGACAATTATTCATAAATTTTAAACTTGTGCTATTTTATTTTTAAGTTTTCCATTTTGGAAAGAGTTCTATTGATTCCTGCAAGTTTAATTCATATTTCATTAGTTGCATTCATTAGTTGCATTCATGTATTAAATATGCTGTTTTACAAAAATTACTTTTAGTTGGTATATAACTTTTATTAATAGGATATGAATAAATATTTTTAAATATGAATCGTTCCTAATTTAAATTATAGTTTACAGCTACTTAACTATCCCTAGTTGAGATAATATTTCATTAATAAAAAGGAACACTCTTGTAATGAATAAATTGTTTATGGAAAGTATTTGACTATGAAGACTCTTTTAAGGCTAGAAACTCACAACTAACTTAAAAATAGCTAAATTTTCAAAATAAAAAAGGAATAATTCGAACCAGAAGAGGCAGAGAAAGTTGATGAGAAGAACTAAAAAGTTATTGTGATACATAAATATTGAGAATTTCTGGCTCTTTCCAAAGTAAGTTTCTCGAAATTTCATATAATATACACATTACACAGTGACCGGAGTAAGCTCATAGTTGTTTTCTCTGCATACTAACGATACTCCCAAGAAAAGTAGTTTTACAGGGGCATCCTGTAGGTAGGCGATGCATCTACGAATGTTTTTTTTTTTTTTAACATTCGTTTTGCTCATAAAAAAAGTAGTAGGAATTTCGAAATAATTTGCTACTGGTAGTTAGCAACAGCCTTTAAGATCAATTAGCATCTTTGTGGTATGAAATAGGATAATTTTTCCATTAGTTAATATTTCTATTAGTTATTAATTTATTTCCCGCCAGCCCATAGATAATTTCTCTTCCCCATTTTTTTTCCGCCTCCGATAGGTCATAAATGAAAAACAAATTAATATTTAAAAATAAGATTATTACTGAAGGTTACTTACACTTTATGTTACTTTTCTACGCAATCCCCTTGAAGATTGAGGCATTTATCGTACCTTTTCGCACGTTTTCCGATCATCAAAAGTTAAACGTTTTTGTGAGCTCCGCGACGCATCGGTTCGGAAGCGATTTTCTCCCGACGCACATTTCACTGGAGAATCAATCAATGTGGACATGTTTATTAGGCTGTAGCTCAACAATATTACCAATGCTTTGAACTCGGCAGATACATAAGGGTCATTCCACGTCAAATCAACACACTTTTTGGCATGACCATCTCGGATTTTCTTGAAATTTGGTACACATGTTCTACTTATAGAAACTCGGAAAAGTACCAACTTTCATCAAAAAATATTAATTGGTTCTGGAATTACAGGTGCGCAAAGTGGTCAAAAATGGGCCAAAAACGGACCCACATAAGTTCTTTAAATTGCTCTAGAGGATCTTCTAATTGGGTTATACAGATGCAGTTGGTGCCATTTTAAAGTATTTTAAATGTTCTTTTATATGGTGTAAAATTTACTAAAAAATTTTGAAAAACAATATATTTTACAAAACAAAATAGAATTAAAAGTTCGATTTCTATAAAATGTACCACTTTTAAAATTTTGAAAAAAATTCCAGGAATATTTAATATTATTCTTAATAATCTGGTAAAATTATAGGATGGGACAAAAACGGGATCAGTGTCAAAAACTAATTAAACCAAAGTTCGATTTTTCTTATAACCCCTTAAAAATTTTTAAAACTAATTTTTTTTCATTAATTGGATGTGAATTGAGTTCTATTTGACTGCTGTTGACAATTAAGGCCCCTGTAAAAACTTGGTGTAGCCCGGGCTACATATTTACTTAATGTGCATTGTTACCATACAATGGTCTGAATTAGCATACAGATTGTAAATATGAAGCCCGGGGTATACCAAGTTTTTACAGGGGCCCTAATTGTCAACAGCAGTCAAATAGAACTCAATTCACATCCAATTAATGAAAAAAAAATTAGTTTTAAAAATTTTTAAGGGGTTATAAGAAAAATCGAACTTTGGTTTAATTAGTTTTTGACACTGATTCCGTTTTTGTCCCATCCTATAATTTTACCAGATTATTAAGAATAATATTAAACATTCCTGGAATTTTTTTCAAAATTTTAAAAGTGGTACATTTTATAGAAATCGAACTTTTAATTCTATTTTGTTTTGTAAAATATATTGTTTTTCAAAATTTTTTAGTAAATTTTACACCATATAAAAGAACATTTAAAATACTTTAAAATGGCACCAACTGCATCTGTATAACCCAATTAGAAGATCCTCTAGAGCAATTTAAAGAACTTATGTGGGTCCGTTTTTGGCCCATTTTTGACCACTTTGCGCACCTGTAATTCCAGAACCAATTAATATTTTTTGATGAAAGTTGGTACTTTTCCGAGTTTCTATAAGTAGAACATGTGTACCAAATTTCAAGAAAATCCGAGATGGTCATGCCAAAAAGTGTGTTGACTTGACGTGGAATGACCCCCAACATAGTTTTAAACATGCACAATTGCATTCTTCAAAATTCATCTGCCTGCCCATTGTTTATTGTTAATGTGAACGAAGTTTTGAGGAATAGAAATTCCCTATGGGCTGGCGGGAAATAATTCACGAGGAGCTCTCTTGTAAACTCGATAACTAATACAAATATTATCCAATTTTTTTCCAGTAAAGATGCCAATTGATCTTCAAGGATGTATTGAAAAACTAGTATCAAAGTTATTTCGAAATTCTTATAAGTATTTTTTTTTCTGGAACAAAACGGAAGTCGAAGAAAAACGACCCTCGTATTTCTATGAGCTTTTCTTAAACCATTTAATCGACTTTAATTGTGGAGTACTTTTTCAGTCGATGTATATATTTTTTGATAACTCTAAATAATTATTATCAATGATTAATAAAACTACGCGAGCTAAGGGATTTATAACAAATATCTCATTAGGTACTTATTTTAAATTTAAAAGAAATAATTGCATTTCTATTGTTATTAATACTGATGGGGTTTGAAACAGGTATTTTTTATTCAGGTAAGACTTAACTTTAATTCAGGAGTCTAAAAAAAGAACATTTAGTACCAGAAAGAATCGCTCTTCAAACCCTGCTTAAAGAAGACTTAGAGGAAATTGTTCCGTTTTAAGCTTAAAAACTCATTTATAATTTTTGCAGCATCATTCTTCCTTCATTTTCAATTCTCATTATAAATTTTTATGTTTTAAAATATTTAGTACAAATAAATGGTCTGAACAATCACAATTTCAAGTAGTTACTGTTGATCTAAGATGTTAAATTTTCATGGGGAGCAGATGTAATTGAAACTGATAAGTATGGTTCTGATATTATATTAAATTAGTCTTGCTTTTTTAATTCAATTTTATAAGCTTTTAAACCCTTTAAATATAGTTAAGTTGTGAAGAATCAGTATACCAGTTTTAAACAAAAATGCCATGTAGTTATAAAGAGCAAATTAGGAACTTTCAATATTGACTATAGTTGATTAATGATATTAAAACTTGTAATTATTAGTGTAACAGAAGTAAACTATCTTTACAAATTCGAGGTACAAAAATTTCTTAAAATTAAATTCACGCAGTTTCAAAGAACTTTTCTTAAGCACCTTCACAATTGAAGGATTTAATATTTGAGCTTAACATCTGGCTTAAAAACTCCCACTCGACACTATATTTAGGATAGATTAGGAAGCTGTATTCATTAGAACGATTTTATACCCACTGAAATCTCGCGTTACAAATTTTTGCGTAGGCGCTTAATACCCTCGATGTATGAAACACTTTATCAATACGCCCATTGTGTTAGACCTTATTTTCCCAAATTTAAGTTTTTGAAAACATAAACTTTCCATTCATGGAATCCAAAATTTAAAAATTATTTATTATTATTATTTATGTAAAAAAAAGTTGAATTTAGGTTATTTTTTTATTATTTGAAAATAAATGGGAATTGAATACGTTTTGATAAAAAATGAAAAGCTTCCACCAAAATATTGTTAAATCGCATGTAGCAGAATGTATATTATGGTAATAAAATGTGTTTCTCTGTTTTCTGGTTTTTGATGTACTAGCTGCTTTTATACGATATAATACTAAAATATATTTACACGGTTGGCATTTAGTTTTTATACAACCTAAATGTAAGTGGATGATAATAAATTCAAAAAAATATAAAGCTTTGTTGCATAAAGCGCAGTTGTCGAAAGAATTTGACTCTAAACGTTAGTTTTCAAAAGCCTTATAAAAGATGTTCTAACTTGGAAACAATTTATATGTTTTAAAGTTAATGTTACAGAAAGAACGTCAGAATGTATAATGGTGTTTTGATAGAATTTGACTTATGCATATATGGGAAGTATTTTTTACAGCTCTGTGTTTAAAGTTCAAACGAAATACAAAAGCTTCAACTCTGATCAGAGTCAAGCAAACGGAAAAATCCTCTTATTCGCATCATTTTGACGCAGCTATCAATTTTAAATCAGAATTATGTTTTATTTCATTCCATCATAGGAAGAAAAGTATTGTGGTACACTTTTTCTAAGTAAACTACAAAGAGCACTAGGAATACAAAGAACAAACTTGATCTTTAGGAGAAAAATGAAAAACCTATTTTGCCTTTAAAACAGACAAAAAAAAACCCCTTCCCTATGGAAGAGTTAACTGTTCGTGTGGAACCATCTGGTCATGAAAAGAAACCTAAGCGATGAAAAGCGAAGCAAAAAAAAGGGAAAATTGATGTTTTTCGATGAAAAATAAAATGGTGCAAATACAATTTAAAATGCGAAGACTCCGTTTTGAATACGAATAGCACAGCTTCAGAAGTGCTTATTCAAGAAAAAGAAAACGACAGAACGTTTGTTAGAAAAGGAATCGGAATACATTCGTCAAATTAACTGGGGGTTTAGGTAGAAATGAATTATCTTGCGTGTTTCTTGTTTCTCGCAAACTTTCCACTCATGACTGAGCAAAAATCTTTTGAAAGGATAGGAAGGTTGTAATTAATGTCAGTATTATTATCTTGTTATGCAGCTGTTTATTCTGATTCTTTCTTTGTGTATTTCCTTTTCTTTGGAAAATTACTTTCTAAAATTAGGGTAATGCTGTCTAAAGGAAACAATAGGTTATGTTCTCTGACTTGACGGCGACTAATTGCTTGTTTTGAACTCATATTCATCACCATTATTGTAACAGAATTTCAATAAGTGTGATTATCAAGAGTCGTAAAGGAAGAACTTATGGAAAAGTTAATGTTCATTCTAAATTTCCCCACCCACTTTTTTATGTTACAACTAATAATATAATCTATCCCTTATTATTCAATGACTGACATTTTCATCAACTCTTAAAAGGTCTGTAAACTGCATTGTATACTAAAAATATGTATCTCATTAGCGAATGCAATGATTAAATTAGGGACTCAAGGATAAATATTTTCACACCGCTTTTGGGTGATCCCACGTCAAGTTAATACATTTTTAGGCATTACCATCTTTGATTTTCTTGAAATTTGATACTCGTGTTCCATTTATGCACATTTCAATTTATTACAAGGTGTAATGTAATAATATTCAAAGTTTATAAATTTACAATTTCTTTATTAATTTTATGCTAAACAATTCGATTTATCGGAGTCTATAACTATAAATTTAAGTTTATAAGTATAACATGTTAACAAGAGGAAGATCCGAAGCACAACGTATTATTATAATATATATATTTTAGTTAGAAAATAGTTTAGAGTTTCCATTACGCAAAGTCAGAAGAAAAACTTTCTTCAAGCACGGAGAGATAAATTTCAAGCTTTTACACTTCGCCCTTTGTTTGGAAAAAGATGGATCACAACAAATGTAGAATCTCTGGTATATTCTCAAATATTCATCATGCAAAAGTATTCATGATTTATGAGAAAACAATACAAGTTGTTAGCATAACACTGCAGATGCCCGAAGGAATTTCATTTTCCTTTTTAAAAATCACGGTTGATGTATCCAAGAATCTAAAAAAACTTCAAATATATTTTGCCTGCACTCTTTTAAAATGATTGCTATTAAGTATGACCTGAATTTCCCAGCATGCATACAAACATGCCAAGAAATGCAGCTAGTTATGCATAATCAATCATACAGATATTTCTTGATAGATTACACTTTCCAACTAGAATTACTTTTCATTAATTTTTTCCGTATGGTTCGAATAAAAGTAAAATAATATTTGATCTTGAGGACAAATTGTAAAGCATGGGAATCGGTGAAGATTAAGTGGAAATTGTCGAACGGGTCTCGAGATATTCCCCAGGAAACGATTTAAATTTATCTTAAGTTCAATCTCATTAAATTATTTTCAAGAGAACTATCTTCTTAAGTTTTAAATGGATATTACAGTTTAAAATTCTTAAACATTTATAATTCACATTTTTAGAGCAAGCAGTAGTAAATAAACCCATAGAGAAACAAACAATTAGCAACAATGAGAACTTAATTATTTATTCTCAATTTAAGAATATACTGTTCATTACATTGATGAGTATCTTTTCGTTCGTGTTTCTAAATTTGATCTTTTATCTCTGATCAGTGTTATAACGATTGTTGCTTTTATACATCTAGTATTTAATTATAGCATTGTTTTAATTGTTACCAAACATTTTTACTTGAGGAAGATTATTACAATGATTTCTCCACTTTGATGGGGGGTTAAACTTATTTTTCTTTGAAATAATACGGATCCAATTTCAAAGAAAAATAAGTACTTGTGAGAAGATATACATATAACTGGCAGCTTGATATGGAAATAGGAAGATGGTTAGTTAGGGACTAAAATGACGAAATACGGTAAGATTCGTAATCCTTTTCAATAAGTTGTAAAAAAAATATGAACCTGTAAAACCAAATCTATAGGTCAAGGTATATTTAGTAACTGTTTATTTCAGACTGGATTCTTTACTGCATCTATAAAAATGAATAGGAAGTGCACTTGTTTTGCTTTTAAGACATATTGTCATTAATGTAAACATATAAGCTTTGTACGTTTTTTTCTCTATGGAAAGTTAAGGTATTGACTGCTTTTAGAGAGATTCCTTGAAAGAATTCATAAAGTATGAAAGAAATCGTTGAGGGGGTCCACGGCGAGAAAAATTTGGGAACTCCTAGTTTTGACCGAAATTGCTTGCTGGGGGGCGGGAGAAGACCACAACGCCTTGTGGCATTTGCAAAACGGCCACCACGAGAAAATGCCACAACGTGTTGTGGCTGGTTTTAAAAGGGCCACAACCCGAAGTAGTCATTTTGAAAAGGCAGGTTGCGTTTTGAACCTTATTTAATTCAACGGACGGGTTTTGAACACCTTTTCTAGAGGTTAGGTGCTTAATAATGGGTAAATGTGAAAAATATACATATTTTTAAACTTTTTGTCATTTATCTATTTTTCTTTTCCTTTAATCTTTTTTTTTTCTGTAATACTTTTCTCTCTAAGCTTTCTCTTATTTTGTATTCTCATTATTTTATTTCTCGCTGGTTAATTTGACCCTATAATTTCTCTTAATCTTTTTTCCCCTTTTCATATCCTTCTTTTCCTGGCTGTTCCAATGATCTGTGTTTTACATTTTTTTATTTTTTTTTGTGAACTTCTGGTTTATATGCTTATTTTTCCTATTGTTAGTTTATTTTTCATTAAGGATTAGTTAAATATTTAACTCTCAATTATGTTTTATTTTTATCATAAATGCAATATATAAAAAAAGGAAATATGGTGTGTATATAACCGTATATTTGAGCTGATATAATTCAAATTCCTAAAATCCCACAATTAGGGGGTCTAGTTCCATGTTTTACCGAACGGTGCGAAGAATGGGAAAATATTTGTGTTTCTTTCTTTTTATTCTTCCCTATCATCTAACTTTCTCTCCTCATTATCCATTTTTAGTCCTTCATCATTAACTTATCATCTTTTTATTCCCTCTCTCTATATAACTATCTTTTTCTCACTTTTCTACCATCTACCTTTCTAATTATATCCTATGCCTTTTCCTTTCTCTCTCTCTTTCATTATCTTACCTTTCTCTTTTTCCTCCCTCTTTCTCACTCCATATTTCATCTCTCTTTCTTTCCTCTCTTTAATGAATCTACTGATTTACACCGTATAGATTACGAATCTTTTCGGAAACCCTTCAACTGATTAGGTATTAGTACCAAAAATATTCATTCCCCACCAAATCACAACCAACTTACATTTCAATTGTGACCGAATCCCTATTCAAAAATTAATCAATTAACACAGTTCCGAACTCTTAATGCGGAATTCCATTCAGAATTGCGTAGAGAATCCTCATTTTTTACCACCCATCTAATGACCGAGTTTTCCATTACACAACAAAGCAACGCGTCCACCTTAAAAATGTCCCAAAATACCTCCGCAAAAACTTTCAGTAATTTCCATTCACCTCACAAACAAAGGAAACACATCGAAACTTCGCGAAGTGTTGCCATTCATCTCTTGGTTTTACTCATAGAAAAGTTGGATTTTTTTGGGGACCCACTGCCTGAGAAAGTACCCTCCAAATTACGGCCAGTCGCTCTGCTACTTAATATCGAAGAGCACGAGACTCATTAAACTAGCTTTATCGGCGTTGTGCTCATTAACGCAACAACAGCCAATTAAAGAAAAGTGGTTCAGATATCCGATTAGTACTGCAGATGGCGCTTCGGTCGGTAGTGTAATCAGCGGCCGGGAGCCCTTAAAATGTTTTAAGTAGCTTGTAAGAAATTTTACACCTTTTCTTTAGAGACAGCTGCTACGGAGAGTGTCTTAAAATGTCAGGGGGCTGCAGAAGTAAGATGAGGATTAGTTGTAACTGAACACTTTGCTGCTGGCGTGGGCTTATAAATACCCCCTGCTGCGTTTAATAACCGTGTACGGAAATAGATGACACGGATGGAAGTGGATTATTTTTATTGATTGAAATTAATTTGGCAGGGGAATTTTTACTTGTTTCTCCGCTCATGTTATTGCTTATTGAGCGTGTAGTAGTAGACGGTGCAAACTGTTTTTTAATAGTTAAGCAAGGAGAATTGTGTTGAAGATATCCTGGAATAGTTAAGTTTTGTTATGCTTTTAATTCTTGGGGAAAAAAGTGGGAAGAATTTAAATGAATATTTGGTTTCATATCTCAGTTTCTTACATAGACAAAACCTTTGTTCTAAACTTTTTTTCTTTGTAAAAAGGAGGAAATGTGTTTATGAAAGAAGTGCATATCGCACCATTTGAAAACCATGTGATATAAAATACTGAATGAAAGTCACAATAACATTGACAAATTTCTTAATGGTATTATTATGTCATCATATTTCAACTTGGTGGACAAAGGGAATGAGAAAATATTTTACCACCTTTGAAAATTTCTCTGATGATCGAATATCCGTCAACCCACTTACGGATGTTTTACGCCTGTATAATAAAAACAGACGATGTTTCCGAGTGTAGAACGAATCATCAATATACCTAATAAAATCACCCATTATCATTAGTTTAAATGGACCAGAAAAGTCTTATAAAAACTCACCAAGCCCATGATGAACCATGAACTGGGTTTCTAAAAGAAAGCGACAAGTGTTACCTTCTGAACGACTTTCGAGCGCATCCTCAAGAAAAGAACTTGTAGAACAATAATCCCCAATGAACATTCCATTCACCACCCACTCACGCAACAAACAGAAAGAAGCCGCGTTATTCGGCCGTTTCGAATTCAAAACGGACGTGACCCGTCTTCTCAAAACCTTCAATAAAGAGCCATCATTCCGTAAAAGACACCGAAACGGGCGCCATTAAGAGCCAAGGCTGCATGGAACAATGCGGAGCTGGATGAAGTAGAGAGAAGTGTTTCAGTTCCTACTCACGTCTTTCAAGTTTTCTCTTTCAATAAACGGGGTCTCACGGGGGGTAGGGGGAGGGATAATACTAACCCCAAACAGCCAACGTTTTCCTAAAAACTAAACTTCCCTATAGCAGCTCGCTTTATAAAAAGCACTTATCCCATTTGGAATATTTAACTATGGGATAACATATATTTTATACGGTTTTTATTATACTAGAGTGGGATAAGTACGAGTATACTGGTAAATTTGGTAAAAGGTCATAGATAAACTGACAGAGGGCAGGAAATATGCATATATCCTCTCAGTCCTTTTAAAGTGTTTGTTTTAGAAAACGAAATTTGAAGCTAATTTTGAAGTTTTTGTGAAATTCCTCATTCAAGATGTGTCGATGTTGCTAATAGAAAAAGTTCCTCATCTATTTTCTCAATATGTGATGAATTGTCTGTTGTTTTATTATTTGGGAACTACCTGGGTCCTTTCTCGTGAATTCGTATTTCACTGTCTTTGGTTTGTGGCGTTGTTACGTACAAAAGTTTGGAAACTTCTGTTGATTGTATGACTACTTTTCTTCAAAAGCGTTTCAAATGGTCGAATTTTATTAAGTTCCCAAAATGAGGAAACCTAAGGATAAGGGGATTCAATGTCCCCAGAAAATAACTTAAATTTTTAACCAATAATAACCACCAAGATATTTTCCATAATAATTAGCGTCGTCAGCGTTAAAAGATTGAGGAGGTCGGATCAGTGAAAAAATTGAGGATTCTACTTAAAAGTGGAAAAATAATAATCATTTGTTGAAAGAAAAAAAAATAAATGTTTTGGTACTTTCGGATAAGGGCCAGGTGAAGTGCCAAGTGTACTGATAAATCATGCAAATAAGCAAATATAAAATAAATAACAATTTAAGTAACTAAATAACTCCAGAAGTGCTTAAAACTTACAATTTAATAATTAATTAAAAAAAAAAACTAGATAAATCAGTCAAGTGTTTTTAAAAACTTGTGAATATTTGTTGTCTAGTCTGTTAGTATAGGAGAGAATATTTTTAATCTCTCTCTCTTCTGTAGGTATAAAAAGAAATTCAACTTTTGTGTATTTTTTTGCATTTTCTACCTTTTTCTCACATAATTCTACTAAAATTACAGACTAGCCTGTTAAGGGTTGCTCAAACTTTCCAGTATAGTTCCGTTTACCTAATGGCGATAGAATCATCCTTTGAAACTGCTAGTATAATTTCATCGCCAAGCCTCCCCAAAACGAAAATCGCCGAACGAAAATTTCTTCTATTTCACAGCCCCCTGACCTTCGCTTCACTAAGCTCTCTTGATCGCCTCATTAAGCGAAGGAATCCCGATGCTTTGACGACGAGGCGAGCGGAGTTGTCCGATTCCTTCTGCTGAGAGAGAAGGTTCCGAAATGATGATGAATGGCACGAAATACGGGACCCGTTGTCGCATGAAGAAGAATGATTCTTAAGGATCATTTGATTCTGATTTAAATCAGGGGTCTGAGGACCGTTAGGCGCGTTGAATTGAATGAGAGAGGCATTCTCTTTTTGTTGTCTGGAATGTTTTTGAGGAATCGATGGAGGTTTTTGAGAGGAGAAATATTTATCGATTTTTTTTTCGTTAGGTTTGAAAGTGGAAAGCTAGAAAAGAGTGGCAAATTGAAATCGGATTTACATAAGCGTAAAAAAGTTGTTGTGGATGAAAATAGCCACAATTTGTCAGAAAAATTGGAGAAAAACAATGAATGATTCGATCATGCTATAAATAGTTTGGGTAAAAAAAAATTTATACATCATTTGTTGTGCGCTTTGTTTGATATTTAGTTTTATGTTCTATTTGTTCAAAAAGGTAAACTTTCGAGATAAATCTAAAATTGATTGTGATGGTTTTTATAAATAATGTTTTGATGTTTATTTGAAATAGTTATGGAGCTTTGTAAAAAACTAATAAAGGGGGATTTTCCTTTTTGTTGCTAACGTTTGTTAGTTGTAAAGATTTTTCACTTTTAAAAAACTTTAACGCTTAATTTACCTAGACTTTTTAATAACTCTAGAATATGGTTTTAAATATTTTTAAATCCCCTGACTTTTTTTATTGGTCGGGTTTTTTCCTGTATACATTTTATCTCTTCTTAGAATTTTATTTTGAAACTTGAAAGTATAGTTCAAAATTCTTTAATTAAGTACATAGTTATACTTTGAGGTAGATTCTGCAGCCTTATTTTCTAGTTCAACTATAATTGTGTTTGGGAGCAATAGAGTTTATATAATTATACGGTTATTCAATCTAAAAAACTAAAAAAAAAAACTGTTGAAATACTTGCAAACGTCCCTTTGATAATGCATTAATCATAACTACTAATTTCATTTTCCCTGTTTAACCTCTGAAGTCTGATCCGCAGACTTCCGTTGATTATAGCTCCGTCGCCGTGTCATTATTGGTTATCAGAAAACTATTACCCAAGTCTCTAATCACGAAAGTCAGTAGCTATTTCTTTTTACACCGAGAGTCTGCACTATTAGATGGATACAGCTACAGCTAATATCATGAAACAATTGTAACACAACATAGAGCGATTCTTTAGAAATAAACTGCCTTATTAAAAGGCTTTTAACTAACTACAAACGACTAACAGTTGATGATAAGTGCGTATTACATCAAAATACGGGGTAAGTGAATACTTTTATCTTATTGAATAGAGTTCCAGAAAACATTCCTTTCAACTTGTGATACCATTTAAGAAGCAACGTTTCAGCACATCATTTAAAAAAGGAAAATAAAAAATCAACAAAACACTATATACTATCGGAAAATATAGTGTTTTAGAGAAGATTCTTCATTTCAACTACAATCCACTTTTATGAAAAAGTTGCGTAAAATCTGAAAACAACTGTAATAAAAAACAAAACTATCATTAAAAAACTACAACACTAAAAAACTAATATGTTCCTTTAAAACATTATGATTCTATGTAATCACAATATATCAAAACAATTTCTTTTTAGTTCTCCCGGAATTATCCTAGAATTAGATCGAATGTATAGTTGTGTAGTGTCCCGATAGGTTTCTATACTGTTATGGCTTGCTTCCAAACCACTACCAGACTATCAACCCAAATCAAATTCCCCTGTTTGGTTTTGTTAGATATAGTAATAGAAAAGAAATAAAACCATGTATGTGAATACATATTTTGAATATGATAAATGGAAGGTTGCTATGCAGTGAAGCCTAACCGTATTAAACAATCAAAACCTAATGGATTCCACATTTTCCTTTGATAATATAGCTTGAAAATTAGTTTGATGTGATTGTAAAGATAATGGGAGATTCGTATATTAAATTCATAAAATTAATCTTATAAATTAAATATAAATTTTCATGCTATTTTCTTCAGCAGTGTATAATGTATAATGTATCATACTATTAAAATCCGAGAGTAAACAAACGTATGTCCGCTTGTCCGTATGTCCCTCTATCTCCTCCGAAACCACTGAACGCAGAAGGTCGCCCGAGGTACCAAAAGACGGCAAATGACCCAGGGACGCCGAGTCGCCCATTTCCATTCCGAAATTCGAAATACTTTTCGAGATATTTGCGTTTTTCTGCTCTTTTACGCTTATTTCTCCATTTCTCTACTAGAGTAGATCTGCTTGACTCACTGTTGTAAAAATGAGATGAAAACCGCTAAATTAAATATTTTTAACAGGAAAAACTCGATAATTGTCGATTTAAAAACTCCATCAGCTATAAAAATGCCAAAATAAATTCAAATAATTTATTTTCAAGCGTTATTTTCCTTAATTTTAAGATTTTTTCCTTTAAAATAAAAATATTTATGGAATAACTCATAAGACACGGTTCACTAGACTTACAAATTTACTAGGATTTGTATTATGTTTTTAAAATTTTTCTCTACTAGAGTAGATCTGCTTCACCCACTCACTATTGTAAATGAGATGAAAACCTCAAAATTAAATATTTTAATGGGTAAAAATCCTATAAATATCTATTAAAACTAATTTCAGTTATGAAAACACCAAAATAAATTAAAATTATTACTGTTTTAACATTATTTTCCTTTATTTTAAGATAATAATATATTTATGAAACGGTTTCAAATTAATTGCTTTATTAAGATGAAAAATAAAAACAACGGCCACCGGGATAGGAAAAATTACAAGGAACACTGGGATAGGAAAGATTACCGGGAACACCAAAAAAGGTAAAATATTGTAAAACTGTGATAGGAAAAATTACCGGGAACACTGGAATACGAAAAAGAAGCATGGGATACCTGAACGATTGTGGTAATTGCTGATATACAAAATTAGAAATATATTTTGAGAAAACCTTTTTAAAAATATATATGTTACGGGCAATGTGATAAATCGGGCATTATTAATAATGCCCGAAGAGTAGGCGGGCAATGCAATAAATTCAGTGCCATTTATCAGTGAAATTTATCCCTTTGCCAGCCTCCACTCCGGGCATTATTAATAATGCCCGATTTATCACTTTGCCCGTAACATATATACTCCAACCGTGCAAGGCTGGAAATGTAGGACAAGTGGCTACAGCAGATAAAACTAAGTCAAAACATATATTTAATTACGTTGGAAAGATAGAATGTTATGTAAGAAAATTATTGAATTTTTCTTTTTTACATAGTTTTTTTCTCTAAAAATATAATATTAAAGTATACATCGTAAAAACTGTAGAACTAAAACTACACTCGGCGCAACGCATCGGGTTGCTGTTCAGCTAGTCTATACTATTAAAATCCGAGAGTAAACAAACGTATGTCCCTCTATCTCCTCCGAAACCACTGAACGCAGAAGGGTGCCCAAGGTACCAAAAGACGGCAAATGACCCAGGGACGCCGAGTCGCCCATTTTCATTCCGAAATTCGAAATACTTTTCGAGATATTTGTGTTTTTCTGCTCTTTTCACATAATTCAGACAGTGCTGAGGTTCAGTTGCTGCGTTTTCTTCCTCCTGTTTTTTGACTTTATCTTAATCCAATCGATAATATAAAAAATAAAACTCTTTCGATACTAATCAACCCAGGAGGGTGCCCGAGGTACCAAAAGACGGGAAAAAATTCGGGAACCCCGTATTGACCATTTAAATTCTAAAATTTCAATTATTTTCTATGATATTAGCATCTTTGTGCTTCTGATTCCATAACACTAGACCGTTTTCATTGATTTTAAAAACAACGGGAAATCCTTTCAGTTTATGATGATTGCCAACAAAAATTACAAAAAAAAAAGTTTTAAAAAATCAAATATTAACTAGGTATTAAACTAAACTGGAGTAATAAATGTGTTGAATTTTTAACTTTAATATCACTAGAGCCGTTTTTCAAAGTATCCACGGGATTTAAAAGTTTTTCATAAGTTGGTATTCTCATACGTTTTGAAGGTTTGATATAGAACATACAGCAACGATAATTAGAATGATAAAATAATAAATTGCGTAATGAATTTTGAATGGAGCAATGGCAAAAAAAATTAGTGATAATGCGATATACACTGTATGCAAACACAATACCCAGTAGGGGTTCCGGGGGGCTGTGCCCTTAGAAGTAATGGTGTGAAAGGGTGCATACCTCTGGGGAACAACGTAGCCTACCTCCACGGGGGAAACGCTGTATACAGTGGCGGATCCAGGATTTGGTTTTGGGGGGGGCTAAGAATTTTCATAATCCAATTAATTCTTATTATTAATTCTTGATTATCTTAATATGGAAAAGGTAGTGAATTATCCTGCTCCAACCACTAAAAGGGGGGTCTGGGGGTTCTCCCCCAGAAATTTTTTGGTAATTTAAGTCAAAAATACCCACTTTTCGTTTTGTTTTAGTACGCCTCATCCGATTTCGGATATAGATTTCATGGTAGAATTTTTGTGTTTTTACAAACTTAATATAAAACAAATGAGTAATAATGGAGTTACAAGTACTAAGGAGCTCTAGGGGTCCTCCCCTAGAAGAGTTTGAAAATTTAAGTAAAAAAAAACCAACTTTTCAACTTGTTTTGGTATGCCTCATCCGAATTTCGGACATAGATTTTATGGTAGAATTTTTGCTTTTTTACAAGCTTTATATAAAATTGAGTTTCAATAATAGAGTTACTACAAGTACTAAGGGGGTTTGAGGGTTCTCCCCTAGAAAATTTGAAAATTTAAATAAAAAAACACTTTTCAACTCGTTTTGGTAGGCCTCGTCCGAATTTCGGATATAGATGTTATGGAAGAATTTTTGCGTTTTGACAAACTTAATATAAAGTAGATTTGTAATAATAGAGTTACAAGTACCATGGGGGTCTGGGGGTCCTCCCCCAGAAAATGTTTGAAAATTTGACCTTAAAATAACATGGTTTTAACTCATTTTGGTGCATAAAATTCCATATTATATAGTGTAAAATTTTTCATTTTGGGGGGGGGGGCTCAAGCCCCCTAGCCCCCCCCCTGGATCCGCCAGTGGCTGTATATGTATAACCAACGGCCAAGGGGTTGCAGCAGATAAAACTGAGTTAAAACATATATTTAATTATGTTGGAAAGATAGAATGTTATGTAAGAAAATTATTTAATTTTTCTTTTTCACATATTTTTCTTCTCTAAAAATATATATTTTTTAATCCAATGGGCGGGTACTGGAATTATCATCCTTGACCACTGAATTGCCCTAAGAACTACCTACTCAGCGTTACCCAGCGGGCACCTGTGGACCGGAGCCACGAAGGTGAGGTACTGCTACCCGCGCCACACATACCAATAGCTCGCACAACCCCTTTTTACTGGGGGACGGCCACTTTCACTCATCACACAAAGACAGAAACTGACATCCATGCCAAACGGGGATTCAAACCCCAGACGTACGGCTTCGCAGTCAGATACTTTAACCACTAGGCCAGTACGTCGAAAGGTATTTTGTATTAAAAATATAATATTAAAGTATGCATCGTGAAAACTGTAGAATTAAAACTTTGCTCGGCGCAACGCATCGGGTTGCTGTTCAGCTAGTATGTCCAGAAACATTGAGCATCTCGTCTCTTATAAGTTTAAAGATGTATGGCCCTGCTTTTCGTAATAGTAATAAGACTACAAAAGTCATCAAAACTATAAAAAAATAATAATAATAACAATAATAATAATAATAATAATAATAATAAAATATGCTTCTACAACGTTTATGTAATAAGTGTAAACACTCTCCTACTTTTTACCCGTTTTATTGTCGGTAATTAGTATATTTTAAATTCCTAAAATATCGTTTTCCTCCGAGAAAGGTTTTAGAAACTTTTATGCAATAGGATACTTAATCTTTATGTTGTTTTATATCATTAAGGG
Organism: Tetragnatha montana; assembly: GCA_963680715.1. NCBI lineage: Eukaryota > Metazoa > Arthropoda > Arachnida > Araneae > Tetragnathidae > Tetragnatha > Tetragnatha montana. Next base: position 42,096,282 of record OY796674.1, read on the forward strand.
GTTAATTACTATCTCAAATTATATCCTCTTGGTTACTTAGTTCTAACACAGTTTTATTTATTGAAAAATGACATTTTTAAGTGTTTTATTTTACTTTACATTAAAGAACTTGAAAGGATAACAAAAAAAACTAAACATGTAATTTATAAAAAATGCATGGCATTTTGGGGGCTGCGTATTTTAATTGAGCACTTTTTCAGGCCTCAAAAAAAAAATATCGCAAATTTAGAGGGTGTTTTTTTTTCGTTATATAAAGACAAATTTTAATTTAAAAATCCAAGAAACTTGCAAATTTGCGAAGTTTTTCATTTTAGAGAGCAGAAAAAAGTGCTATTATTACTTGTTGATATCTCCTCGAGTATTTAAAGATATTTTTAAGAAACTTTTTTTTCCTGCGTTTTTCATGATATTGCAAACAATTTTACTTTTTTGCAAACAATTTTACAACAATTTTACCTTTAGTTTTAAAATTAATTTTTAACTTTCTTATTTCGCCGATTAGGGGTGCTGTAGTAAACTTAATGGATTCCCCATTGTCACTTTTACCTACCTTTTACCTCCTTTACTTCCCTAGGAGACGTTGGTTCCAAATGAAAGCCGAGAAACAGGCTCTTGAAACACCCTGTATATAAAGGTTGTACCAATTTGAACTTTCTGAGCAACCTACCTCTCAAAGACCTAGTTTCTTATAACGGAGGATATGGTCTTGGTCGCTAGCACAGAGTACTAGAACAGAGAGTCCACGGCCATAGGCCATAATGGAAATCGAAAATCATGACATCTTGTTACAGGTTGGGAGAATTGTGGCGCTGGGATCGCACTAAACTCACTAGCGTCTGGATCCAGTCTGAATCGTTCGCCAGCTGCCTATGGGAGATCGAAAACACCTTTTTGCGCATGCGCTGAGTTCTAATTTGGCAAGAGATTTAAGCGGCCGGCATACGTTCCAGAATCTAGTGTGGCGCCCTCACATCAGTAACGCATTTGAAAATAGCCTCGTGGACCCTCTGTTAGGATATTTCTCTGTGGTCGCTAGCATTAGAGTCACCGAGCATAAAATACATAAGGCAAACGATGTGGGTACCATCATCAGAAAAGGAAACTAACTGACCAATAGAATACAAAAGAGGATTACGCATCGAAATTACAACCCATCACACTGCAAATCCCGCCCTCGGATTACCACCCCCTCTTCCCTCAAGTCACACATCCTTTTGTGCGGTTCCGAAAATACCCCGCCGAGATATGGACCTATAAATATACGGTCGGCTCTTCTCGGTCTTTTATTACGGTCGGTTTATTGCAGAATTTAATGCTGAGAGTCACACCCGAAGAATATCTTGAAGAGCTCCTGGAGAGTTTTCCTTTATTTTCGATCACACAAATAGTTTTTTTTGTTCCTTTTTTCTGGTGGAGAGTGTTCCTTCAGATAATCTCATTCATTGTTGTATTTTTAGAGTCCTCGTGGGTCCATAAATACGAGGATAGTCTCGGACTATGGTATTTTTTCCCACTCGTGGTGATGAGGGATGAATGAAAACGTAGAAATGTAGGTTGAGTAAGGGGAATTATATTGCATACTGTTATCTGTCTTCCAATGAAAATTTGAAGCATTAACAAAATTGGCTAGTATGGGTGTTTATATGATGCATTAGTGATGGAAAAACCTATGCTTTTATGTGCGATGTAACCGTGTGAGTGTGAAATAGTACTTTGATATAGGAAACATAGTATACCTAACAGTATTTGGGCCTAAAATTAACAGTTTTAACTATTCCCAAGTTTGCTCAGGACTCTTTATTTCTATTGAATGATAGTAGAACCTTGTTATATTGGCCTCTCATGAGACCAACAACATACGGTCGTTTTAACGAAAGGGCGTTATAATGAGTAAAATTAACCCTATGGTTCCTTGTACTTTTCTTGCCGGTCGTTGTGTTGTAATGCAGGGGTCGTTGAAAAGAGGTTCTACCTGTAATATAAGTTCTTCTCATTTCAGTTCAGCTCCGAAGCTCTTTCAAAAAGATCAGGATACACTTAATTAAAAGAAAGGAAATTATATAGGTAAGGCAGAAAAAAATTTATACAGGTTTAATTTTATTTCTTCTACAACTTCACAAATAGAACATCTAAGCACTGAACAGATATTTTAACAAAACCTGAGGATGAAGAAAATAATTTAATCAAAGTTAAAATCGCCGCATAATCAATCAATCAATTTTTAAATATAACTTCAAATTATATACATGGTTAAAAATTTAAAAGATATTAATTTTTTCAAAAAATATTAATTTTCAGATGGTTGTAGTTTTTCAAACCAGAAACTAAAGCCGAGGAATAAAATTTACTAACACTCTCGGTAACATTAAAGACAAACAAAATTTTTTGTACCATGGCGGGCCTGATGTAAGTTAAGGTCAGTCTAACTTTCAATCAAAGCTGCTTTTCATTCAGAATGAAATGAGCTGCTAAAAACAAATTTGTGGTTTCCTTCTTTAAAGATTTATCTGTTTACGGTTTTACTCTCATTAGTGATTTAAACAGAGCATGAAAACTCAGATTTCCAAGAATTAAGATGGAGAAAACTCGGTTTTCCAAGAATTGTGATGGATAAAACTACTTAGAGTGATTTTAATTAAATAAAATTTCAAGAGACACAATTATTCTTCGTAAGAATATATTTTTTCACACTAATAAAGGAAATTAACAAGATTTTTAGATAAATAATTCGCAAGGTTCGCAGCCGGCAAAATTATTACAGAATTAGGATTTTCTGAAAATATTCAAAGTGCGGAACAGTTTTAAATTCCAAACTCGACATTATTATAATTTCTTTTATTTTCATTAATCTTATATTTTTTTACTTGGCCTACTGTATTCAATTCAATATAATATACATTATACAGGGTGTTTCAACAAGTCCGCCTAAGCTCTACACAGGAATCAAGCACTCTGATTGGCTCAAAACTTGTTTCCCTTTTTCAACTACCAGATTCCAAGTTAACCTTAGGTTAGGTTAGTGCTGAATACTGCCATTAGTTTGCATGTTTGCAAACATATCCACACAAATAACTATATATGTTCACACACTTTACACGTTTTCACATTTTTTTTTTTTTTTTTTGTATAAACCATATGCATGTCTCACCTTTTCTGTCGCAGTTTTCACGAAAACTATAGATTAACTTTTTCATATTAAAGGAAAATGTTTAACTTAATTTCTCTCGGTATTTTTGTTTTACATTTGCGATATAAACTAAGCAAAAATATGGTTTAATTTTTATCCAATAGGACGACCAACTCCATAATCATTTATAAAAGTAATTTAGTGTCTCGGAGTCATTTTAATTTAAATTTATTTCAATCCTTTTGTTTTTCACATGTTTTGTGGTTTAAAAATTTAAGAGAATACAAATACAATTATAATTTTCAGTTTTCATTCAATGAAACTTTATTGACAATCATTAAACGGGGTTAACAATAACCATTTGCGCTATAAACTATACGAAAATATCATTTAATGTTCATTCTTTATCCTCTACGTATATTATGGTTGGGTTCATTGAGATAAATTAAACTATATTAATGACTTATTCTCATTGTATTATAAAACTTAATAGTAGGTATTTTATATTTATGCATTAAACAAAGAGATAATATAATAATTAAAATTTCAATATAGGTATTTTTTTTTTAAATTTTCACCTATAGTTGAAAATTTATAAGGTGTTTTATAAGAGGCTTTAAAAGGCTTCGACTCTACGAAATATTTTCATATTTTTTCAACTGATATCTGTACTCTGAAGATAATTCTAAATTTTCAATAACAAAATTTGTTGATTATAGAATGAAAAAATTCTGTCATTTGTACAGTTTTTTCTTCAATTTTCTCAAAATTTGGCTTTTGAAATTATTCTTAATTTCAAACTGACGATTCAATTTGTCGAACTTTTTTTCATTAACGTATTAAAAATATATAGTAATTTGAATTCAAAATTAAAAGTTTTTTTAACGCTTTTTGACCCAATCGAAACTTTACAAGTTTGAAAAAAAGAAATAAATCTTTGTCACTTTTTACACTACAATTCTTTTACATATAAACTGATATATCCATTTTTTATTTATATTCCAATCTTCTTTAAGTTTGCCCTTGGTCTTTTTTAGACTTCAGTCACAAATATTGAAATTGGATTCTTGTTTGTTATATATTGCGTTTCGCAAATTAAAAAATATCCACAAGAACCAATTCCTCTCCATCTATTTTCAAGATTTTCTAAAAGATTATCCATTAACAATATGTTTGAAAATAGCTTCATTGGCTTTTTTGATATTTAATAGTAATTAGAAGATTGTTTTATTAGGATCATTGGGTCTCACCGCCCCTGTATTACACATGGTTATCGACCTTGGAATAGAAATGGTCAGCAGTGGTTTCAGATTATACAGTCTCTGATACTGACAGAAATCTGCTGGGAAAAAGTTTAAGTATTTCTCTTTCAATTTTATTTCTATTCTTATTGAAACACTTTCCAATTTCCTGTCGGGTGGATAAGTTCCGTAGTGGACAACTTCAAAAATCTTTCAGACGTGGACACTTAGATCGAAATATAAATCGAATAGGAGTTTCGGAAGTAATTTAATAATGGCTTGGTTTGAAAGCTCCAAAAACCGACTTCACCGTTGTGACGAGAGAAAATAAAATTTACTACTACTTTGAGAATAGAGATTTTACTCTACCTTGGGCGTAGATCTAATATTCCTCGGTAAGTAAATATTTTCGGAAAATATTTTACTCCTTTTAATGTTATTAAAATTACACAGTGAATTTAAGACTGTGAATACTTATTTTTAATTTTGAGAGGGTAGACAGTGACATGATTCATTGATTATAAACGTGAAAACAGAAATATTTAGGATCAATTTTTAAATTATTATATTTTTTATTTCTAAAACTTCTATTCTCAGTAATATTGAATTTTATTTTGTTTAATATGCTTTATTATGATTTTTTTTAAAATAATTTTTACATTACATGAAATTTCTCCATATTAGACATCTTGTATAGAAACTATATTGATATTTCTTTCAAATCAATAATTTTTAACTTACAGAGCTCTGCTTAGAAGAAATCTGGTTTTGTTAAGGACTCTTCAGGAAATATTTTATCTGAAAAATGGAGCCTTCACAAACTTTCACAAGAAATGTTTAGCTTAAAAAATGCATCTTCCCAAAAACTTTTGCTTAAAAATGAGCCTTTACAATAGTATCACTTCAAAAACATATTTTTGTGCATTCCTATATAAGTTTATCATGTATTCTTGATTAATTCTACAATATTATTAAAATAGGGCCCTAATTTCATAAATAAAGAACTTGCAAAACATAAAAGAACTTTTTATACCTACATTTTGCATAGCATCCTATCTCCCTATAAGAAACGTATAAATATAATATGGCTTACCTACAGATTTTCTGTAGGAGTAATCATATATTCTTAAATTTTGTTTTTGGGGAAAGTGGGGGCTAATGGGACAAATGTATTTTTTTATCGATATTATAAATATTTTTGTAAAGATTTTTAAATTAGTGACTGGTAACAGGTCTAACAACCATTAGCAGCATGGAATATCTGTCATGACAGGTTTTTACTGTGCAGAAAAAATCCAAATTTGTTTTCAACAAGCCATAGCAAGTCAAATATTTAATTTTGTAACTGATTTTATTTTGTAAGTTTTTATGAATATTTTATCTTATGTGAAGACAGTTTTAGATTCTACAAATACTGGAAAATAAGAAAATATTACTGAAAAAATACTGAATTACACATGTAAAGAATTATTTTTAGAATTGTAAATTTTCACATCTTGAAGGTAGCAGTCTTTAAAAGAATTTTTGAAATCAATGAGTAAATTATGCCTTAAGTCTTTCACTATGATCAAAAGTTGAAAAAGAACATCTTATCAAGGTGTAAGAGGGAATTCAAAATTTAAATTCAATGTTCAAAAGGAATGCATCAATCAAGTAGAAAATAATCACACATATCTTTCTAAAAATTAGTTTATTCAGTACAAAACCAACTCCTTAACATTATTCTTCACATTGCTGTCTCCATTTAGGTGATCTACCAATCAATAAGTTGTGTTTTGGAGAGCACGTCTTTGGTTGAAGGGTAGTCAATTCTACAACATACCCATTTTCTTCGCCATAGAAAATTCTGTCTGTATCTATGAGGCCCATGCAAAGCTCTCCTAAGAAAGGTTATTTGCAAGAGTTATTTCACGCAGTAGAAAATTGTAATCAATAGAAAATATTTTTAAAATTTAAATTAGATGCATGCATCAATTCATCAATCACCATATTGCAATGAATTAAAATAATCGAAAAAGAAGTGATGAATGGTTCTGCGTGTGCATGAAAATTGAAAATATTTTAGAGATGGGATACTTTTGTTCATCTATTTTTATCATGAAAATATTTTATTTAATTTGGGATAATTCCTTTCCATGTAAAATGCATCATAGCATTTAGTTATGCAAATTTTGTTTTTATTCCAAAACTATTTTATAATACAAGAAAAAAAACACAAGAGACAGTATGATTCACCAAGGGGAAAGACTAGCCCATCTAAGCGAAAAAGAAAATTGACACTTAAATATCTATTGCAAATTAAATAAGAAATAGAAACAATACAATAACAAAAGAACAAGGAAAAAACAGTTATTTATCAAATATAATAAATGGAAATGGCAGAAAGCTGGTACCAGTAACAAAATAAATATGCTTCATTGGAGTGAAAAATATAGATCCAGGTCGTTGGTGTAAATTATTAAGTTAAATAAATTTCTTTTGAACACTGGATATTTGTCAATATTGATTAGACTTAAAGGTAAGTTGTTAAATAATTTTGGAGCTAAGTAAAAAATGTTTACAGTTGGATGCAGTTTTTTACCAATTTCTGCAAATGTTCTGGCAATTGTTACGTATTATCCTGTCGACCATGTCTTTGAATCCGAAAACACTAAAAGCCCATTGAGTGTTCTATAGCTATGCCGCTGAATTTGACGGTCGCTGAACGGTTGACGGAATAATATGTAAGTACCGAAAGACCAACCCTGGTTTGTTTATTAGACATTTTTGTATGACCGGATAATTAAAAATTGTCAGGGGATTCTTATATGAACCAAACATTTCTCAATGGATTAAAAGCATCCCAAACCTTATGCTGTTTTGATAGTGGTCAAATAATAATTATCTGCACTTTCTGTAACAGTTATTCTACCAATGAAAGCTTTTTTCTAACTTGTAATCTGTCCAATCAATCAACATTTTTATCCTGCCACAAATTTTTAATTTAAGATTCAAAACATACTTAAAACATTAATTTCATTTATGATATTTTAATTAGATATGTGTAGCTGATATTTTAAAAAAATACATAAAAAATTAAATAGAGGTTACAAGCTAAATTTTAAATAGTTTTTATTTCAGATGTTGTTAAGGCATATAACATCTGAATAGTCAAAACAAATTTTATCACAAATAGAAAACCTAAATTTGTTTTGATGAAAGTCTGGAAAAAATAATTTTGCAAGATCCCTCCAATTTCTACTACTTTTAACCCCCATGCATTTGTCAAAAGGATCACTCAATATATAAGAACAAAATAACCCTTTACCATCAAATTATTTTATAGCTAGCAGAAAAATATATTAACATGCAGGTACTATTTTTCTAGTGTAAGTAGTTTGAAGAAAAAGTTTGTGAAGAGTAAAAAAACACACAAAATCCTAATTCTAAAGATCATGATAAAATTACAACTATTTAAGTACCTTGTTTAGCAGTAGGTGTATTAACTTCTGTTCTGTCTGCACAGTGGGCGAGCAAAGTATACATCTGTGAAACATACATGTAAATTTATTATTTTAACATATTCCATATGCAATACATTTCATCATCAATTAAAAAGTGTATTTTGTTAGACTTTAAACTTTGAATATAAGATCTAGCACAAACCTTATAAGTAATAGTTGTGCTGCAGAACTTTTTACTCAATGGGTATTGAAGCAAATGAGTATTTTGTATGGCTCCATAACAGCAGGGGCAGCAGACAAAGGATGCTTGCTTCTTGATGCATTGCTGTATCACTAGATCGGTTGCTACACCACATGCATGTAAGGATACTCCCAAATCAAAGGAACCTTTGAAGTAGTCTAAATTGCACTGAAGAGATATTGTGAATATAGTGAGACAATGTAAGTAAATGATAAGTAAAATATATTCTGTATTAGTTATTTATAACACATTTCAATCACTTTTTTTCTTTAATACTCATTTCAAGCTAAGTATCTTAATTCAATGATAACCACCAAAAATTGTTTTGCTAGAGTGTTTGAGAACTTTATCAGAAAGTGTGAACTTCAAATGCTAATATTTGTTGGTTACATTTACAAACCTGGTAGAAATATATGTTTTTCAAATTCAAAGCTTCAGATCGACTTTTTGCTCGAGAAATAGAAGATTCCTTGTTTTCAATCATAACAATCTATAAAAAGAGAACACAATATAATTTAAAACTTGGCAAATTTCTTATTTTTATGTTTTAAAAAATGTAGAAGTCAAAGAAATACTAACTTTACAGTTTGGAAGAATATATGCCAGCAACAAACCTACATGACCCTACAGAAACACAAACCAAAATTAAAATCTACATTATATCATGGGCATACAAGGAAAATCTACAAGTTTTGTAAAATTAGTTATAGGTTTCCTTAAGACCTTCTAGAGGATCTGCAGAAGTACACTTCTTTCCAAGCCCATAAGACCACAGTAGTACTTGCATAGAAGAATACATGTTTTTTTTACAAAGCCAAAGTAAATCATCCATATTAAAATTAATTCATCCAAAAACTCTAATTTTGACCTCAAAGAAATTTTGTGTGTCCCCGATATACAACATTAAAATGCATTCAAAATTACAAAGTGTTTATAAGATTACCCAAAAACATTTGGCTTGGTTCAAAAACAAGAAGGTAATTATTCATGTACAACATCAAAGTATATATTCTTTAAGTAACATGTACTTATTTAAACAGTTTTACAATAGATAGAATATGAAAATAGGTAGTACATTGCATTAAAGTAAGAGAAAATGAATACATACACCACCAGCACAAAATTCTACAATAGTTTGCCCGTTTACAGCAACCTTCAATACAGCAGTAACAATACTCTCTATTTGTTGACACTTCCTATCAATACGTTTTTGAGGGAGGTCTCCTAATTAAACATAAATTAAACATTTTAAAATTATAATGATATCAATTATAATACACAAAATTACAGGGTGTTTCATAAGTCCTGTCTATGCCCTTAATTTTTAAATCCCTACGATATAGTCATAAAAAGGGTGTCTAGGTATAGTAAAGTGCCCATGCGCTATGTAAAAAGCCCACTTTTAACACTCTCTAGAGGCAATGCTGAGAGTTAAAATTTTCATTTATTTTTTTAAACACCTGTTTTGTCCTTCTTTGTTAATTGCACTGAAAACCTAAATATTTCACGCAATTTTGTTTACAGTTAAAACTTTAAAATTTTGTTCTGTTTCTTTTTTAATTACATTTGTACTTTGCCCACTTATATCTGTAAGCCTCATGTTATACTATGTGGAGCATGGCATGAGGTGTTGTGAAATAAATTTTAAATATAAGGCACTTAAATTTTAGGGCATAATTTTCAAAAGTTATGAGGTTGTAAGACAATTTTTGAAAGGTCAGATGTTTACAAACTTTTCATATTTTTATACCTTACTAGCTGATATGCCCGGCCTTGCACGGGTGGAGTGTATCAATTTATTAAAATTTTCTCAAGTTACATGCCTAATTTTCTGTAACCATAATTACCAATCATCCTGGTAGTTTTTCATATCCCGGTGTTCCCAGTATTTTTTCATATCCCGGTGCCTTTTTCATCTTGGTGTCCCCGGCGCCTTTTCATCTCGGTGTTCCCGGTGCATTTTCATCACCGTGCTCCCTGTGCCTTTTCCCTCCCGGTTCCAACTGTGTAAATCTAACCTAACCATCCAGTTCCGGTGTTGCACATTTAATTACGACAGTTACCCAATTATCCATTCTAAGTGAAAAAAATCCATTAAAATTATTACAGACTTTTGAAATCCCAAAATTTGTAAATACCCCCTGTTTAAATTGAAAAAAAAAATCCCGTTAAACTACACCAAAGAAACAAATTATAAGGTTAAATAACAAATTGATCTAGTGTTTCTATCATCAACTTTCTAAAAAAACTGCATGATGTAATCTTTACTTTAACCAGTCTAATTCTTAAAACTTTCTATTTCAACTTAAAGTTTCATGGAAAATGAAGTTTTTAATTAGAAAATACTGTTATAAAGTTTTTATAAGGGCCGTTTTTAATTTTTTAAATTATTAATTAACTTTTTAAAACATTTAAAACAATTTTAGCCAAGTTTTATCTTTAAATACTTTGTTTTATGTTTAAAATTGTTTTTGTTGTATTATTTGCAACAATGCGAGTTAAACAGATCTTCTTTAGTGGAGAAGTAAGGCGATTTTTACAAAAAGGCCTAAAAGGGGGTGAAGGGGGGGTGGTTTTAGAAATTTGGAAATGATGTCATTGTCTTTCCCCCGTCCCCATACGTACGTGTACCAAGTTTGGTTCGATTCGGACGGGTAGTTTTGGAGAAATTGAGCCAAATCTGTTCCGGACAAACCCAGGCAGGAACCCAGACAGGAACCCAGGGACACCTTCATTATATATAGAGAGATTATAGTCTGTGTAAATAGAATCGGCGGTTGACCTTGAGTTTTTTCTCCATGTACTTCTTCTGCGTTGCCATGGTAAAACATGACGTGAAACCGCCGATTTTATTTACACAGACTATAGGCAGGTCAGACTAAACAGATTCATGCTCTAGTTTAAAGCTGATAAGAAACATGGATAAGTAAATATTCCATTTATTGGCAAAAACATATTTTAGGAAAAGAGAAAACACAAAAAAGCAAAACAACAAATTCTTTAAAAAATAATGGTTCAATTCATAATAAAAATATTTGTAATATTAAAAACAATATCCCTGGAAGATGGCCATCTGAAATCTTTCAAATCCCTCGTGTTCACAAAGAAATTTTTCGTAAGCATTTCTTTTACCTTCCCCCCAAATTTTATAACAGTTTACCTTATGTTTTTGAGATGAGGTTTTTTTTTCAATTTAGAAAAGCAAAAGTAATTTTTAACACCTAGCTGTGCCTGTCTTTCTTTATTGTATGTGTTTTTGTTATTGATTTATTTACATGTCTGTATATTGTTTTTAATAATTTGATAATGTCCTTTTTAACTTTATAATTATACTGTAGTACTTTTCTGTCACCTAAACTGGTTGTTTCCCCTTGGTGACAAACATGTTTTTTCTTTCTTGTTCTGTTGCTTTCTTCTTATTATTATTAAAAAAAAACTTTGAAAACTAAAACAATATTTTATATTTAGTAAAGAAGATTTACCAAAGAAATTTTTAGAAAGTGAACAGACAAAATACATAAAAGGAAATAACTTTAGCTAATTAATTAAAAAATCTGAAACATACACAATATAAATAACTTACCTGTGGCAGGATGAAGGGCAGGTGGCAAACTTTCCCAATGTAAGGTGGTACAGATCTCTGAACAATATGAAGGAAAAATAGAATGTTCCTACAAACAAATATTAAAAATTTGAATTTAACATTATGCTATTCATAACTCAGCTACTGTATACTGTGCATTATTTTTTACCTGAAGAATCTTAAGAACATCATCAGGATATCTATGCTTGATTTTCATTTTAGTATGCGTCGAGTCCCTGAAAAAGTAGCACATTAAAGTTTATATTTAGTATATTTTACTGAATAAAGTATAGTATATTTTTAGTAACATGTATATGAAATAGAACAGATAACTATCTAAAAAGGATATGTTAAAAAATTGTAAGGACTAAACATGAAGGTAACTCTGAACTGGGTAGTAAAGCTTGAACTGTGATTCAAAGAGTTATGCTGAAAAATAATACAAACTTAGAAGGACATTGAGTTTCATCTCTAAGGTGGTTTGTATGGTAATAATTTTATTATGTGTTTACAAAAAATATTGTGTTGCATATCTTATACAAAGGGGGGGGGAATTATTTGTTTCTTCCTAATATGTTCTGAACTGATATAACTATTGTGCTGAAGAAGACATAAACATACTTTTTTGTGAAAAATAAAGAACTTAAAACTTCTTAAAATTAAAGAACTGGGTGTTATTTTCATACAAATAAATAATAACATGCATAACAGAAGATAAAAATCTTAAAAACACCTAAAAATAGAAAAACAGATGAAACATATAAAAAATGCTAAAGAATTTCCTTTTTTGTTGCAAAAATCATAAAAGCCTTAACAAAAGATGTTGTCCAAGAAAAAGCATTACAAATACCTTAATTTATAAATGGTGGTGTTCAAATGTTCTGTAAACACCTATGGGGAAGAGTTTTCTATTTGCTTAACTTTAAGAAGGATGTGAACCATGTTTACATAAGACATTAAGGCCCTTTATTTTTAAAAATCCCTCATAACTTGAAAAAATCTGCACACAAAATATAAATTAGACAAGAGAAATTAAATTTGAAAAGAAACTTTTAATATTGTAAAGATAAGTATTTTGACATCACGAGAAAAACATTAACGATGGAGAGGAGAAATGTATAAAATATACACAAGTTTTTTGGATGAAGGCTTAGCACAACAAATAGAATAATGTGGGTCTTTAGTTTACTTACATATATCTTTAAGAGGGTCGTGATTAGATTTTTGATAACAAGGGTGAACCGGTCCAAGATTATTAACACCAAAAGGTGATCCTTAAAAACCTTACAAGGGGAAAAATTTTAAAAATGGAATAAATTTTAAAGCATTATGAACCAAGTAAAAAAATTAAAGAACAATAACCTTTTATACAAACTATCTTTGTCAACAGATGGTACATGTATTTTATCTTTACCACAAACTACCTCTGAATCAAGTTTTGAAATTAGTTGGTTTACTTGAAATCCACACTTTTCTGCAGCATTTTTGACTAAAGTGTTATCTGACATCCTTTTCAACCACTTGATAACATTACTTAAGTACAAAGTGGATTCTGCAGGTAAATAAGTCTGAAAAGTAGAATTTGTTAGTTCATTTTAACCAGGGATGAAGCAAATAACAGAAAATGCTACTTTAAAGTTAATTATTTATATTACATACACCAATTTAGCTCTTTTTTTTTTAACTTTTTTCAACTGCAATGTATAGTGTAAAAATTTGCCTTGTTTGTCCCTAATTATGACATAAAGCAAGTTTGTGTGTGAGATAAAATTCAAAAAATATAGATATACTACCTACCATAATATGATATACACAAGGAAAAACTATCATGTCTGCCAATGTAAGATCGATTCCTTCTAAATACAGGTGATTCAAGCTAACTTCTTGAGATTTTTCATTAATAACCAGGTTCTCCAATGTAGTTGCCAAGTCATCAGTTTTCAATGGACGTGAATTACTATCATAAATGGTTAAACTGGGTTCTGCATTACATGATATCTCTGTCCTGTTCCCTTCTTTGGTAGATTTACTTTGTTTTACTTTTTTGGCAATATCTAGCTTTCTTTTCAGTATATTGTGAGTTCTAACAGGCCTTTGTAAGTGGGCTTCCAAAAGTATTATGTTTTCAGGTATTGATGTAATGCTTTCCCCAGATCTAAAATCAATTAAAATGAATTTTTTTAACCATAAAAATACAAATAATATTTAATGTTATTTGTCAAAAGCAACACGAGCAGTAGAAGGATTACAAAATTTTAAGACTTTGTGTTACAACTAGTAAATTCAATACATAGAAAAACATCTATTTAAAAATAACACCATTGATTACACAACCCTAAAAGTGACATAAAATGTTGAAAGTTTTTTTATGAATAAAATAATGTTTAGTGCAAACACTGAGTTTTCGAATTTCCTTATTTAAACCAAACTTGTTTAAGAAGGACATTCAAAGAATAGAAAGTACACAACAGGCATTTTAATTTAGTTATTTCAAAAATTAATTTTGATAATGTATGTCTAATATTTTTATAATGAAAGAAACCTAACAGCATACTTTATAAGTGAAGCAACTTCACAAACTGAACTTGGTATTTGGAGTTCACAAAACTTGGTCCAAATAGAACTCTAAAATAAATAAAAATGTAACTGATCATCTAAAGGTTACAAACATATTTTACACAAAATACAAAAGAAAATTACAACTTACTTCTGTACAGGAAACAAGGCACCCACCACGAAATCCCTATAAAAAAACATATATTTCTATTCTTTTTAAATTTTAACATAAAAAAGTCTTACTAAGGAAAGTAATTCACAGATTGTAAAAATATACAACGAGAAGACACTTTAGTATGACCACTAGACAGTTTTATGCCAGTGTGCCTCACAGTGTTGCTGCTATAGTTAATGCAAAATAAATAAGAAAGCTGAGTTCTTGGTGCAATAGGGGAATTGTTAATGATGTTATTGGCACACTTTTTCATTTTGACAAACTTTCCACATGGGATGACAGTAGGAGCTTGCATGTAGAGCAAGTGTTTGTAAAACTGACATATCTGTAAAATTTCCTAAAATAGCTGTAGTGAGTGATAAGATTTGGTTATCCAACAAAGGATTGGTACTAGTCATTATGCAGTGAATTTTTAGGTGTTCTGAATCAAAGAGTTCTCAGAAATTTAAGGAAGTTTAGCAATTTTTCAAGAAAAAACCTGTCTTGTATTTTTCAAAATGAAACTGAAAGAAAATTGCTGAAAAAGCTTAAAAGGGTAAGTACACACCCAAAGAAATCTTAATGAGTTGGTGTGGGAAATGCTGTAAGCGATGAGTAGTGAATGAAATTGCATGATGCAAAAGAAAATTATTAACATCATTAACAATTTCAGCATAACCTCGTACAGAGTAGGTGATCCAGAAGTGATTTATGGCCTTTCTCCTTCTGACAAAATAATAGCAGGGTTGGGAAACTAATTATTTTTGATTTAAAAAACACAGAAAACATAGGTTTTTTATTTAAAACCTGTTTAAACCAAGGATTTCCAACTGGTATTTTATTGTTTTTTACCATTAGTTATTAATATCAAAATATATTATTATCAAATGTCCATAGCAATCTTACCAATAATGATTTTGAGTAATGATTTGGACATTTAGATGCTTGATCCTTTAAAGACCACCTCAAAACACCACAAATACCAGCAATAAATGTGTTCCCACCATCGGCCTCAACAGCTGGAAGGAATACATGTATTTCCTGAAAAATAATAAACAAATCTGATTTATTTTAAAGAAAATCAAAATAAACATTTATTTTTTATTGAGGTATTAAAATTAAGGGAGATGTTTATATGAAAGTACTAGATTAATATAAGTAGTTTAATTATACTAGATTATAGATACAAGCAATAACTTCAAAGATTGAGAAATGTATAAAAATTATTGAAAAATGTCCCACTTGAAATTCAACATCATCTCTTTTGAAGCACTGGTATTTAACATTTTCTAAAACCATAGAAGGTATCACACATAGATATTCTTTAGCTTCATCTACTAAGTATAAACTTAGCTTGAAATCACTGTACATATAAACAAATAAACATATATATGACTCAACGGTGACTTCAATTTCACCATTTTGGTTTATACGACCCGAAAGAAATAGTTTATTTTCAGCTTCCATGGTGAAAAATCAAGCCAAAATCACTATATGACAACACTAAATTATTTTTGTTCGAAAAAAGTCGCTTATAAAAGAGTGATTAAGATAATCCAGAAACATTTTTAAGACCGGAAAACTTAAGCGTCAACACGACAAAATGTAAACAAACAGAAAACACATGCCGGTGTTGAGTTGAGTTGAACAAGAAGATCATTTTTTTTTTGTGGCATCATTACAAAAGAAATAATGCTGGGTTTCCCAATTCATAGTTTCGCGTGTTTCCTGTTTTGCGTTTTTATTTAACCTAGGGTCGTAGGGCAGAGGTGTATATTTTATAAAGGTAATCAGTCAAATCTTTACTTACAAGGAGAGGATCCCAACGTGTCATCACCGATTTGGTTCATTTTTGGTGTGGAAGTAGTGCATGACTAGGACATCAATTTGTGAAAATATTAAGAAGCAACTTTTAGAAATTTTGGAGAAAATCGCGATTAAAAATCTTAACATGCAGTTATATATCTGATAAGATTCTTGTCTTGCAAGCGGATCGTGGTGTAGCGGTAAGAGCTATGTTTCTCAACCCAAAGGTCCCGGGATCGAGTCTTGCTGCATACCATATTTTTATTTTAATTTTTCACACAATTAACAGCACAGATATGAAATAAACTTATAATAATATTTATTTATAAATTTTAAAATATTTTTTCTTGTGCGTAAAAAAATTTTTGGTAAATATATAATATTTACAATAGGATCATAAAAAATTGGATTTAATAATTTATATTTTTGGGAAACAAGGAATGAAAAGATATTTCCAAAAAAAAAAAATTATATGTTTATATATGAAGTTTTACTTTAATTTATCCCTAACTATCCGAAAGAAAGTACGCAATTTTGTTATGCTAAAAGTATTTGTTATGTGTCTGATTTGATAGTTAAAATAAACATTTTTGTTGGAAACATATAATATTTACAATAGGATCATAAAAATTGGATTTAATAACTATTTTTTTGGGAAACAAGGAATGAAAAGACTTCAAAAACAAAACAAAAATATTTAAAAAATGTTTCAAAATTGATAATTATAAATATAAATATGTACTACTTTATTTCATATCTGTGCTCTTAATTGCGTGGAAAACAAAAATAAAAATTATGGTATGCAGCGAGACTCGATCCCGGGACCTTTGGGTTGGGAATCACAGCTTTTACCGCTACACCACGATCTGCTTGAAAGACTAGAATCTTATCAGATATATAAGTACAAGTTAAGTTTTTAATCGCGATTTTCTCCAAAATTTCTGAAAGTTGCTTCTTAATATTTTCACAAATTGATGTCCTAGTCATGCACTACTTGCACACCAAAAATGAACCAAATCGGTGATGACACGTTGGGATCCTCTCCTTGTTAGATTCATTTGTATCAGAAAAAATAATTTACATTTTTTAGCCCAGTGATAAGGATATAAATTTTACGTAAACAAAGTTTAAAATTTAAATATTTTAATTAGCGGATCCAGACAGTCAAAGGATTTCAGATAATGATTTCCAATGATATATTGATTTTAGAACATATTAGTATTAAATTAAATATTTTTAATTTAATTATTACCTTTTCCCTTGAGCTTTATTTACTCTCAGCTTCCCTTTACTCTTCAACACTTTTTTTTTCTCTGTATCATATCTTTGATCTTGAGCCTCTCTGCCCTTTGCTCTTCAACATCCCTTTTCTATTTAGCATTTTTTTTTACCTTTATACCTTATGATTAAATCTTATTTAGACCCACTCATGAATTGCCTTCTCCTACATATCTCTGTGTGGTGTCTCTTAATTTTTTAGGGTAACATCTTACCTCTTTGCAGACAGACTACCATCAGCGATCTCCTAGGCCACCGGTGGGGAAATTTCGTTGATGCACATTTTACTGACATTAATTTTTAGGGCATAAAATTTTACTGTAAAATAAAACCCAATTTTTTTTATGAAGAGTTCCATTAAATAACTAAGCGCACTTTCTAGGTAAGATATTTCAGTTCTAGAGTAAAATTTAGTTGCAAAATAGTATTGGTCATAGAAATATATATGTTATGGGCAAAGTGATTAATCGGGCATTATTAATAATGCCCGAAGTGGAGGCGGGCAAAGTGATAAATTTCAATCATAAATTCCACTGAATTTATCACATTGCCCGTAACATATATAAAAATTATATTACTAACTAAACAACTGGCTTAATAATAAATTTCTAATAGTAACATATTACTGCTTTTGATGAAAGAAAAACAAGATACGCATATGTTTTTAAACTAAATATCTTTCAAGGACTTTTAATTCCTTACTATTAGATTAGTATGGAAAAGTGTTATTGTAATATGTTTGTTGTGGATAATTATTTGTCTAAAAATGATTTTTTTTAATGTGCAAAAATAAGTAAAGATTTTTACTGTAAATTTTATCTAGAAGAAATCGCTTCATTAATATCCTCCTACATATACATAACTTATAGGTATTTGAGAAATCACACAGAAATAAATAAATTTTGTTTGTTTCCTTAAGATATTTGAAGTGCAAATCATTATCTGCACAACTTATCTAAATGTCACCTATTCAATTCGCTTTTCAATTTGTTATCTTGGTACTTGAATTTATTTGTTATTTTGGTTAAGAAAGGTTTAATCAAGTCACGAAACTACTTAAAAATGACAGGACGCTGGTTATACCTAGTGTTCGGCACTAGTTAACTAGAACTAGTTGCAACTAGTAGTTAACTACCGACCAACTAGTAGTTAACTAGTAGTTTAACTACTTTTTGTTTAGACTAGTTTAACTAGTAGTTGAACTACTTTTTTTAATAACTACTAGTTGAAACTACTTTCAAATTTTCAACTACTTTAAAAAAATTTTTGTTTAAAATTTCAAAAATATTTTAAATTTTTATCAAAATATACAAAAATATACACTGCTATTGAAAACTACTATGTCATGGTAGAGTACTCAAATACCATAACGAGAAATAAAGGCCCGTTTCGAGCGAAGCATAAAGTTTTTTGTGATATAGATAAGAAAGATCATGGGCGTCATTTAGGGGGGGCAGGGGGGGGCAATTGCCCCCCCCAAGGTTTCCACTCTTAAGGGAAAAATTGCTAAAAGTCCCTTGAAAATTCTGTAACTTCCATAAGGAGCATCGGATTTAACTAAAAAGTCCCAAAACGAGTTAAAACACTACTTTTGAGGGTCAAATTTCAAAATTTTCTGGGGGAGAACCCCCAAACCCCCCTCCCGACATTTGATGTGTTATACAATCTTTTCCCTTGAAAATTCTGCCGCTTACAAGAAGCAGTTCCCTTTGGGAACCAAGAGTTTGAAAAGGAGATAAAGCACTGGTTTAAAGGGGAATTTTCAAATATATTTACTGGGCGAGGATCTCCGCCCCCCTTGAAAATTTGACGTTTATTTATAACTTTTTCCCCTAGAAAATTCTATGCTTTACAAGAAACTGTTCTTTTTGGATGTAACCCAGAGGGGTTTCAAAATGGGCTGAAACACTACTTTAAGAGGCAAATTTCAAAAAAATTTCTGGGGGAGAACCCCCAGACCCCCCTTTAAAAGTTTTACACATATTCGTTATACAGTGTATTGTATCTCCCTTGAAAATTCTGACGCTTACAAGAAGTGGTTCCCTCGGGGGGCTCGCCAATGAGGTTGCAAAGGAGATAAAACACTAGTTTAAAGGGAAATTTAAAAAAAAAAAATCTGAGGGAGGACCTCCGGCTCCCCTTGAAACTTTGATGTTAATTTGTAACTTTTTTTCTTTAGAAAATTAATAGGTTTACAAGGGGCTGTTCTCTTCGGATGTAACTTAAATGCTGTAAAAATGAGGCAAAATTTCAAAAATTTTCTGGGGGTGACCCCCAGACCCCCCCCCCCTCCATTTTCACTTAGAGCTCATGACGTTGAGTCAACCCCCACCCCAAAAAAACAAGTCTGGTTACGGCAAGGCCCAGCGCCACTTGAAAAAATCCTTGCCCCCCCCAACCAAAAACTGAAATGACGCCCCTGAGAAAGATTATTAGAATTAGAATTTGGGCAAAAAATAGGTTATGAAATTAAATAGACTAGTTAACTAGTAGTTAATTACTTTGGGAAATAGTTAACTACTAGTTGCAACTAGTCCCAGGAAAAAATAGTTAACTACTAGTTGAAACTAGATTTTCACAGACTAGTTAGTAGTTGGTAGTTAACTACTTTTTGACCACTAGTTGCCGAACACTAGTTATACCTTTCGTTAGGTAGGTTTAAATTTGTTTTTTCTTGGCGCAATAAATTAGTCTTATCTTACAAAAAAATAGTTTATCTGTACCTATCAATAAACATATTGAATGGCTGATTGTTCAGTTACAAAGGGATTAGATTAATAACTAATTAAAGGAAAGTACTAAATAATTTTGGTTTTAATATTTATTATTAATAAAATTTTTTATGAATTTTGAAAATGTGACTAAAATAAAACTACTTCACCTATATGTTTTTTGAAATATTCTTTAAAAAATATTCTTTTTCTCAATTTTTATTAGGTTATCAATTTTGGTGGAGATTTCTAAAATAGTATGCAAATTAAATTTATTAATATTTTATAATAATTCATTATTAAATTTGAAAAATGTTCAAGTGAAATTCTGAAACATTTTAGAGGTATATTCTAGACTTTTATCCTTAAACCTGAGAATACAGTTACGGCAATATTTTCTAAATGTTAAAAATAGATATTTTCTAGAAAGCCTGCAATAGGGAATCAGACTTCCAATACCCCCTTTTCTGCCTCCTTTTAGCTTTGACCGTATTTATTGGAACTGCCCAAGCAACATCTCTTCTGGACTACTATGAAGCACATATGGTGTCAAACTTGGATGAGCGTACTAGAGGTTAATACTTTTAATACTACGTCTTCACTTATTCCATTTCAATAGAGACCTCATCAAAATGGACGAAAATATTCATTTTAATTCAAATAGCCGTGTAAATTAGTGAAATCATTATGGGGGAGGGGGTCACTGAAATGCGACAACAGAGGGTAGGGAGGGGTGTAAAACCCTTAAAAATAGTGGAACGTAATTTGTGAATGGCCCCTAAGTGTAAATTATTATTTTTAATTGATTATTCCCAAAAATTATTGAAATTTTAGAGGTGAAAATATAATTGTCATAAAACTTTTTCAACCAATACTTTTAATTCAACTTTATATTTATGTAACTATAGTTTCATATATTTTAATTAGGTACTATCACTAACCTAACAATAATACATGTAATTTTTTACAGTGAGTAACTATTCGTCTACTAAAAGAACATCTAATTCAATTTTAAATACATACATCTCTAATACCTATTGGAAACAGGTTTACTTGTATAATGCTGTTTTCTATTACTATTTGTATCACAAGTTAATAGCATCAAAATTCTAACAAAAATAGTTTTTAATATTTTGTTTGACATTTATATTTAAAAAAATAAAGCCATATTTTTAATTTATGCGTAATAATGCATAATTGCTTTTGATATTACAAAATCTTTAAATGGGGAAGCATACTTTTTTTTTGAAAAAATACGTTACAATCGCTTGATTTTTTTTGTATTTATTTTCAACACAAAATTATTATATTTTAAAATGCAAATTTTAATCTAAAAATATATTAAAATGCATTGAAAATTAGCTGACAATTATTTATCCACCAAATAGGAAAAACAATATGGATAAAGATAATTAAAAAAAGCAAATAATGATTAGCTTTTAACACCTTTATTTCACACATTAACAGCCATATTCACAGCCATCAGCGTCGGTGTTAACAGGCAGCTAAAGAACGAAAAATTAGCTTTTCGCTGGCTCTGATTGGTGGAATTCTTTTTTGACTTGGGATTTAACACCGACGCTGATGACTGTGAATATGACTGTAAGTCCTTTCGATATTTTTTCAACTAAACTTGAAATAATGTAAGAAGTTTTAATTAATTTGAACTCTTTTAGTGGCAAGACCATGGGAAGGCGTACAATTGATCTGTCCATCTGAGGACGGGGTATTTGAGAATACCGAGGATTGTTTTAATTTCTTCTCCTACCTTTGCAAGTTGGTTGGAAGCAACTGTTCTGAGGAGTACCACAAAAAGTGTTTGTCTGCTATTAATTCAATTTGTGAAGAGAGGGGTAAGTAGAATGTAAGCATAAAAGGTATTTGAAATGATTGCCTATGTAACATGCATAAAAAAAAAACAAGTTTTAAATAGCGACCATTCATTCATCAATTTTGTTTTATTTTTACAATATTGAGCATAAAATATCTATAATGTCCAACTCGGAGTGCTTTTGTTAGCAATATTAATCAGAAAAATTTTAAAATCCATATTATAGTCCTACTAAATATAAAAACTTTTTCTAATATATATGTAGGAGAGAGTGGGGTAGGGTGGGAGAGTTTTTACAAAAGTATTTTTAAAAAAATTGAGTTCTGCTAACATTAGTTTGAAGCTTTCAGAATCACATTTGGAAACGTTTTAACATAATTAAAAATATAAACTATATGCTAGTTTACAAAACTTTAGCTTTAAAAACCAATTACAGTAACAAGAAAAATGTCCCATCCTACGCCGATGACAGGAAATGATATGAGAAAATTAAAATACATAATTAATTTTCAAAAATATGGCGAAAAAGACAAAAACAGAAATTTATTAGCATGTTTATTATCTATTGTAAAAACCAGCAATTTTTTATATTTTATCTTAAATTAGGAGCTTGCAGCAAAATGATAAACAACACACAAAGTATGAACAATGATACCTCTAACTGGGGGAAGACTCATAAACTAAAAATAAGTTTATTTTTAAGAATTGTTGAAGGTGTCCCACCCACCCCACTTTCCCCTATATTAGTAAAAAGTTTTAAAGATTAAGAAAAGTTTAATTCAGAAACGAAAGAGAGATATTTTCCATTCCTAGAAATTGTCAGTGGGGATTAACTATAAAATATAAATAGGAAATGGAATATTATTCAATAAAGTTTAAAGCATGAAAGAATAAAGATACAAAATAATTTTATAACCCTAAAAAGGAATATTAGAATATGTATTTACAGTTAAGCTCTAATTATTGTACCTAAAAATGAGGAACATATTAAATGAAAACATATTAATTCAGATTTTAGAATTAAAAATTAATTACTGATAGTTGTTTAAATATTATTATTTTCATTACAGACCAAGTTACTACTGTGTCACCCTTTACTACAAGAAGCGAACCAACAACTATCAACGAAATAACTACTACTGAAGGTATGGAACAAATCTTTAACTGTTTGGTTTTTTAAAAGAAGCACTCATTTAGTAAATTCAAAGTTTTTAAATTAGTTCACTTTCGAATATACGTAATTCCTCAAGAAAGGAAAATATATTTTGAAATTGCCAGGACACAATTATCTGTATCAGTGAGCTATTTTTTAATGCATTATCCATACCTATTTTACATGCGGCGTATAATGAGTCAGAATTACCTAAAGCTCTGAATTTCCATCCTATAATTGTTTATTTGTCTAGTGTACGTCATTCTGTAAAATCCAGATTACTCGACATCGGTAATTAATTATTTTACTTTTAAATTTGTTCAAAAGATCTTTGTTTAAAAAAAAAAGTTTGAGTCTTAAATTTTTACTCGAAATTCATCTGATTTCAGAAATTACTGTTCTAAGTACACTTTCAAGTACCACGACCACTCCTGAACCTACTACTACAAGAACTTCAAAGCCTACATCTCAAAAACCCATCAAACCAACTGGACCTCCTGAGACTACCTGCCCCGAAAATGATTTAGATTGCATCATTGATGACACCGGTGTGACACCTGATTGGTTTAACTGCCCAGAAGACATGGGGAGCTATCCTCATCCTCTCAGCAACAAATTATTCATTTTCTGCCTCAACTGGAAACCTTCTGTGAAGAGATGTGCAAAGAATCTCGAGTATTCAGTTAAAATGAGAACTTGTGTTAATCCTGGAGCAGAATACGCATACAATTTGTTTTCAAACATTAAATAACTTACCAATAGAATTTTTTTAAAAAGCTAGATTATTTCTTAAGACACTTCATTAAATCTTTCCGATTGCGAATATTTATTTGAATAAGTACTCCAATATAAAAATTAAGTGTTTGTCTTGAAAAAATGTAATAAATTTCAAATTTCATTAAATTTGCTTTTAACAAAAATTAATATTTCTGGAGAAATATGTGTTAAACAGGACATCAGTTCATTTATAAGAGTGTGTACCAAAGTATTTTTAATGACTTTATTCTGTGGCAATGAAATTTGTAAGTTTTATATATTTATGCTAAAGTTATTAGTTGCTAAAATAAAGTAATTAAAAATGTTATTCAACGATAGATGTCTGTTTTTTTAACTAGTTCAATCACAACAGGATTAAAATTGTCATGATTACCAAATCAAGTTCTATACCCCTTTACTACTTTAAGAGAGGCCGTTCAAAAATTACGTAAGTACCTAAGGCTGGGAGGGGGTTTGCATTATTCCATTTATATTCTTATTTACTTCAACTGCTGAGGTTATCAAGACGTTTCCACAAATCTGAATGCAAAATATAAAAATTCCGTGTCCCTATATGTATCGAGTTTATTATCTCTAGGAGTTTTTCTACCTGCGAGATGAACATGTTTAAAAAACCACTGAAAAAACATGTTGCTTCCTCCATCCATCCATTAGAAGTTGTAGCGAACATAATGCCTGGGGGGCCAAATTTTTTTTAAATAAAAGCATATGCTAAATGCAGTTTTTGAATATTTCCACGCAAGATTTGAATCTTGATGAACTTAAAAATTTCGTTTTCTTGATTATAGGATGAGTAACAATAAGCACTAAAGGGGGTCTGAGGGAATCAAGATCAGAAACTCCATCTGCAGAAAGTTATCAAAAGCTTATCCACAGCTTCAAACGAGAATGGATCTTGAATCCAATCTGGAATTTGCAACTTGGTCACATCTTCAAATCTTGATCCTGTGTCAGTTTTTAATTGGTCAAGGTGATCAGTAAAAATTAGGATTTGGGAGTTTAGGAGTCTCGTTATCTGATACTGAACACTTAAGGGTCGGAAAATGAATAAACTCCTTAAGGTCAATATTTACCTTGTGAATATCAAACTTGGCGATGACGATGAAATGATTCCAGTACTATTTTAATTTTTCCTCTTTTTAATACTCATCGCCCCCCCCCCACTTATTTATTGCCCCCCTGATAACCCAAATCGCCCACTTGGGGCGATCGCCCCCAGGCCCCAGGTTGGGAACCACTGGACTAGATAGTATTCGACTAACTTGAAGTGTAAAGGTTGCAATTTTCTTCGGTGTATTTGTATATCATTAGAAATGTTCCATTAAAGTGTTCAGACGTATCCAGCAAAAATTCTAGCTCCCCATTGTCCATCTAACCCCCCTTTTGTTTAAAAATTAAAATAAAAATATATTCTAAAGTAAATAAAAATAGTTTGAAGTGTGTTTTGCCATTTTTAAAGCATAATTATTATTATTATTATTATTACATTTTAAAAAAATAATTCGAACATAACGGGACTTGACATAAAGTGAGGGACAAAATATTTTATTGATAATTTACTTTTCATATTTTTATTAAAAATATAAAATTCAAGAGATAAATTTTTACAATTATCAGTCTTTTAATAGTTAATAGTTTTGATATTTATCCTTTTTTCTTTCAAAAAGTAAAATTGAATGACGACGACGACAAAAAAAAAAAAGAAAAAAAAGAAAGAAAGAAAGAAACCCGACTTTGAATTTCATGAAACTCGTTACGTTAGGGACAAGCGTTTTCGGTTAGTTTCGTATCTTTAAGGATCTTTATTTACATAATTTTACAGCTTTTTTTTACTAATTAAAAGACAGAAATGTTTAATTTAGTCTACTTTACTTAAATCAAACCTCAAACAGAAATTTAAGTAATGAATTATTGTTTAATTTTCATGTTTTACCTTCGGGACAGCAAATGTAAGCAGATTTTGAAAATGACACAATATAGACTATTTGAAATGAGCCACTGCTCTGTGAGAAACGCGTCAATAAAAACGATGTCCTATTACGTAAAATAATGCAGCTACTTTATTTTAACTTCTGAAGGTTATTGGTGGAAATATTTAAGGCAGATAGTCAGATACACAGGGTTTCAGCTTGAATATCATAGAAGGGGATTGCGGAGCTTTAAATTTTAAATATTTCATGTAATTAACCATGCAAAATAAAAAAAATTCATGCCTTGAAAATTTTTATAAAGCTTCGAGATTCAAATGATTATTTAAAATTTATTACTTATTTTATCCGTTAGTTGTATAGTATTGTTAGTATATCCGTTTAGTTGAAGATGCGTTTATTTTAAGGCTATTTTGTATCTTTTCTTCTAATCATTTACTGGTTTCTTTGAGCCTTTTATCATTGCAATTCAAAGCGTCTGGCGAATCTCTCACGCAATATTATGGTAAACTATGTCATTCTCAAGTTCAGTAATAATCAGTAAACCCTTCGATAATGGCGAAGTCCGTGTCATACCTGTTCTTACTCGGTAAGTAAGCAAATTTCAAAGATTTATTATTTTTCGAAAAACATTTATCTGAAAATAATTTCATTTTTTATTTATTACCAACTAGTTAATTAATTTTGAAGCTGACTAGGTTTAAAAACAAGTTGAATAAATGTTTATATTTCTGTGTGGTGTGTTATCTTTTGAAAAATATCCTAAAAAGTTACAATAATAACAACCAAATTTTATTTCGCACTTAGAACCAAATTTTTTGGCTTGCATAGAATCTCATAATGTAATATTAAACACAATTTTTTGATTATTAATCCTAGAGTAAGCTTTATTTTAAGTCCAATTTAGAGTATTTGGTCATGCCTCAATCATTCTCGACCAATGCGTTTCCTGATATGTTTCTAGCTTTGACAGTATTTCTCGGGACTACGTGCAGTCGAGCAACATCTGTGAAAGGTAACCATGAAACAAATATGGCTCTAAACTTGCAGGAGCGTCCCAAAGGTAAATATTTTCAGAATATTAAGTCGGTGGGTTACCTCGTTGTTTTGCTTTGAAGGCAACTAAGTAAAACTTCGATTGCAGTAGAACATTGATTAAACGAAGTGGTCGGGCGGGACCGCACCTATCCAATCGAATCGGTAAATAGAAAATTCAGGATAAAAGAGAACACACTCCAAAATAGTCTTCCAGAGACCGCAAAATTTTAACACTAGTACAAAATAGTTAAATGTGATAATTTTAATTAAGTTAAAATACTTTGTATAGCGTTATTTTAGAGAAAAAACCCGACGTCGGTTAAAGAGGTTCAGGTTTAAGAGTTTCCGATAAATCAAAGGCAGATACTGTATTTCATTCTATTTTTAAAAGAATTATTTTCATTATAAGTCAGTCATTTAGGACCAGTGATTCTGGAACGCAATTAAGTTCTACGATTTTCTCAAAGGATTCCCAATCATTTTCTCGCAGACTCGAATAATTTTCATTCATTCTTCTTCCCTTGCCTCTAGGAAAAAAAAACATCAGAGGGTATAAGGATTTAAAAAAGATTTGAGGTAGTTGAGTCGTTTTCTACAAGCATAATTTTCTTTATAAGGTATTATTGGAGAGTGAGAAATTTTTTGAAAAGCTTTCGTTACTCACCCCTTTTTATATCAATTTAAACCTTGTCACTGAATGTGAAAAAACATTAGGGATCTTTCTATTTAATTACTGCTCGTTTTTATGTAAAAAAAAACAACCAAAAATATCAATATATAATATCAAAATGTTCAGTTATGTGGTTTTCAATTTTCAGAATTTAACACTGTGATTTGTTCATAAAAGTACACTTTTTTTATTTTAATTTCTAACTTTTTTTTAGAAGCTTGGCCATGGGAGAGAGTCAAATTCAAGTGCCCCTCTTTGAATGGAGTATTTGCGAACACAGAAGACTGCTCTTCGTTTTACCTTTGCGTAATGGGCATAAGCAGCAAAAGGGGTTGTCCTCCATTTACTAAATTCGACAAATACCAAAAAAAGTGCTTATCGGTCATCATAGCAATTTGTGATAGAGGAGGTGAGTATAACTTTTGAACAGCATAAGTTTTCTTGAAAAAGATAATTTTTTTGGGGGGAAGGACCCCGGATTTTCTCGTTAGTTTGCCCCTTTTAACTTTATTGGTTTAACACCAATGTATGGCGCAGGGGTTGTCAAAACGTGGTTCATTGGATGGTTGGTAGCAGCGCATCAAATTATTAATAAATGATTTCCTTATTTAGTTAAAAGCCAGCTAAAATGAATACGAAAATATAGAATCACGAAAATTTATTCGGGCAATAGAAGGTCAAATATCAGAATCTAAAAGGCAATATTGACGCCCAAAAGCCACAAATTTCTCACCCATGGGTCAATACTGAAAAATTAACCAAACTTTTTTTCTTTTTCATGAAATTTGATAGAAAGTAAAATACAATTCTTTATTTTGCAGATAAAGACACCACTGTATCTCCTGGTACCACAAAAAGCAAAGACCCTACAATTGATGATAGAACAACTACTGCTAAAGGTGATATTTTCACTAATAATTTAATTCCAAATCAATATATTACTCCACATTACCTTTTTTACATCAATATTAATAGTTAAAAACCTGAAAAAAGTTGACTAATGATTTCTAAAAATTATCTTATTTAATAGATGGAAGACCTGCCAACTGCTTCATCAAATTTTTACAAATTAATTTAACTCAAGTCTTTAATATTACAGGATTAAGGAGGTGATAAAAGAATAAAAAATATCAACTATCAATTACTTTAGTCAAGTAATTAAATTGTATCAAAAATTACTACCCAAAATGCTGTTTAGCAACTACATTATTAACTTGGATAAAATATATTGTACTTTCTAATAATGGGTATAGACTGAATTCAGACAAAGAACAGTTTTAATTAAGAGCTGTAAAAGTTTATCTCATGCTTTTGAAATAAAAGTAGAGCATAGATTTTACAAAGCATTGCAGCAATATTTTAGCAAATATTCCACTGGAAAAGTTGTGGTGAGGGCTTAAAAAGTATCAAATGTGATTATGCAATTTCGATATCACCCCTTTAGTTTCTTGTGCTTGGCAGGGATAAAACATATACAGTATAGCCCCGATTATCCGCGGAATTGGGTGGCAAGGGTACCGCGGATAACCCTAAAAATGAGGTGAAAACACAAAAAATATTTCAGCATAAAAACTATGTAAAACTTTTAAAATATGGCGAGTGCAGCAGAAACCTTTGCTTTACATCTAAATCACTAAAATAAAGAACAGTTAACAAAAAACAATATTCGTACTGTACTGTTAACAAAAAGTGTTCAGTTACGCCTTTTTAAAAAAAAATCAGTCACTCTCTTTTGCATTTTTTCGTGGCACTCGCGGATAATTGGGGCTCTACTGTAGATGAGAGAAATGGGGGGGGGGCATGTTAATCAAATCAAACAAACTAAGCCAGGTAAGTAAAATCTAGAGAACATTTTTCAGAAAATCAAAGGTTAGATTAAGAAATTATAGTTGGCCAGGTCTGCACTAGAATCACAATATTAGAGGTTAGGATACTTTGTTCTGTACTTGTAATTTTACACATTTGGGAGTAAAATAAATACTCCTAATGATAAAATCGTTAATTTTATTTTAGATGCATTTTTATGCCCAAGCGTTTTTGGCACATTCATACATCCTACTGAGTGCAACAAATATTATACTTGTGCTATCTTCATTCCTTCTTTGAAATCTTGTTCTAAAGAGGAACTCTTTGATGGAGTGAAACTGAAATGCAAAAAAGCTAAGGATGTGGACTGTGGATCAAGATCAAAGCCAACAGGTAGATTTTTCCTGCAGCCTTTCTTCCACACTCAAAACCGTAAATAAGAATTTTAAATTATTCTTTTAAACTCAAAACAGCACCCCTTAATTAATGGCCATTTCTTTTCTTTAAGAGTGATTTACAGTGGGAATTTTAGATGCATAAAAAATATGAGGAGAAATAATTTATATTTATCAAGAGATATCTATATTATTAAAAAAATAGTATAAAAGTTTTCCTCGCAATGACTATGACAATGTACTCTTATACATAAGGTAATTTAAAATTTATTTAGGGTGTCTACCAAGCCCTTAGGAAAAAAATCAATGAACCTTTTACAAAGCAGTTTTTTTTACAGAGGTCAATAAAAAACAGAATGCATGTAATGCAGATATATACTCTATACTATTCAGTACATATACTATTTCAGTTATACTATATATATATATTATTTCAGATATATACTATTTCAGTTCTGTTGTTTTGTTTGTAGGTATTTACAGAGTTGTTGAGTGTAAAGGTATAAAATAAAATTAACTATTTAATTTATGATGAATAAAAACATGTTTTTACTTACCTTAAGTTAAAGGTCTGATTTCTCTATCTGAAGAAATAAACTGAACTAAATTGATTGCCTTTCAGAAGCCACAGTTCTTACTACACTTCCATCAACCCCTGTACCTGAAACTACTACTGCAAATCCAGATACACCTACTCTCTCCCCAGAGACTACAACTACTCCAACTCCAGAGCCCACTACACCTGAAGAGCCAACAAAACCAACTGGACCCCCAGAAACAAGCTGTAATGAAAATGACCTGGACTGCATCATCGATGACACAGGTGTGACACCCGATTGGTTTACCTGCCCAGAAGATATTGGAAGCTATCCTCACCCTAGTAGTATCAAGTTGTTCATTTTCTGCATCAATTGGGAACCCTCAGTAAAAAAGTGTGGACAAGATATGGTGTATTCAACTGAGCTAAGAACATGTGTTGATCCTTGAAAATATGTGGAGCTCCTGTTAAAAATAACCTTAATTTTCATCTATGCAGAAATGGTACTCTAAAAAATACCAAAAGAACAACTGATGCTCAGACCAAAATTATTTTTCAATTTTGTTATTACATTAACTTACAAGCCATAAAAAGATACATGGCCCTCATAACAGAAAACAATGACTTAAAACAAAATAAAATTTGATAAATACTTGGTGTCAAATGATTTTTTTTGATTAAAAGAAAGTTTCCATCCTCCTTTGTTATTTAAAGCTAAAAAACAATGCATTTTTTAAAGAAAAATTTATATGGAAATCTGTATTTTAAGTGAAATAAAGATATCCACCACAAAAAACCTTAGAATAAACATTCGGCAAGACATAATTTATTTTCTAAACAGCACAACAAGAATATATATTTTAAACATTAATAAAATATCTGACATGAATAACAAATTTAGCTAAAACTCAAAATGCAACTTCTTGGAATTGTATACATTTTAGGACTTATAAAATTGGCTCCAATATTTGTAAAAGAACACTTTAGAGTAGTAACATTAAATAATTGAAGCACCTGGTACTAGTCTGACTTGTACATAAGACTGAACACAAACACATTATTCCTTTAACGCATCACCCCCACCAGATAATGCATTTATCTCATACAAAACATCCAACAATGTGGCATGACTCCAGGCTTGGACAACACAACTGTCGTTGCAGTGGGCACCATTTGCATTGGTGAGTTCCGGCAAGCCTCTCCATTTCGACCTCTGGATCTCCAAGAAGTGTCGAGACATTACTTGCTTGGTATGGGATAAAGTCTTTTGAAACTCTGGCAGTCCACCAACGGGATTGGAGAAGATGAGCTTGGCACGTAGGAAGAAACCAACAGGCCACAACCATTCCTGACATAAAATTTCAGTTTGAGTATCCTCTTAACCACGTTATATAGTAGGCATACAATATACTTTTATAATGAAAAAGTTTAAAGAGTTCTTGCCATTTTCCTGCTCAAATGTTAACCATACAAAAAAATACTGCTTAACAACACTGATTTTGTTTTTGTATAACTTGACACCTATCAAATAGCATATAGGCATTTTAATATACCCAGAAACAACCTTTATAACTTTAGCTGAAAGCATTCAACACTTAAAAAAGGTGGGAAAAGTCTTTTGAGAGACCCAATGCATAAACTTATGAGAATACATTTATTGGCCAGAAACAGGTTTTTGATCTAGTATTGGTCCCCTCACCTTTATGAAGAAGGGAATTCGAATAAGTTATTTACGAAATAAGTGAACTTTCATATTAATATTAATTACTTTTTCAAAATATAAAACTCATTGGCCCAGAAGCCAATGTGGATCAAGGTTTTTTTGTTTTTGTATATTTGTTTTTGTGATTGAGGATCTTGTGGTCCAAGGCATATGCTCAAGTTATGTGGGGGACTATATAACCACTAAAGGATGGATAATAGGCTGAACTTTTTCTAAATAGGTGTGCATAATTTGTAACACATATTTAGTTTACTTTATATCAATAAGGGCCGAAAAATCAGCTTTTCAATTTTTAACCAAATCTGCTTAGGTTCTTAACTCTTTTGCAACGGGCGTATCAGCCACCAAACTGCTCTCTTGAGACGGTGTACGAGTAGAAAGAACTTTTCCTGGGGACGGGCACTTTGCACGTCTAAATAAATCTCAATTTTTCTAGGAAACAAATTATCAAAAATATAAAATATTTTATGGGCATGGAGGTCAAATGTTCTCTTTCGAATAATTTCTCTGTAGTAGACATACAGCGGCATCTAATGGGAATTAAAAATATTAATATAAAGTTTTAATCACGTATCATATATGCACCACCCATCTTCTGGTCCTTTTTCAGTGGTGGCTTTAGCTGGCCTGTAGGAGCATCTCGCTGCCGGCACATATATGTGCCAGCCGTCTTGTAAGGGTTAAATCTTAATCTTTACTGGATGCCCCATTGATAAAACTAAATGTACTTTTAAATATTTGAGCAATACTTACAGGGCCTTGGTGATAATTCCATCCCTTTGCAACTTTTTTATCTGTTGAATCATTGCTATTGTCATAATTTCCACAATACTGCAAATCCCTGAAAACAAAAGAGGTTTGTAAAAAAAAACCCTCAGTCTTTAAAACATCATAAACTTTAACTTGTTTTAATATGAGTACTATTGCATACACTATCCAATAAGCATATGTAATAATTAGCAAGAGAGGATTGTTAAAGTCTTAAAGGGAAGTAAATAGGTTAAGAAATTAATAACTTAAAATTTTAGTCTTGGTTTTAATAGGTTATGTAAAATTTGGTTCCTACTCATTAAATTTTAGATAGATAAAATGTATTTCTTTAAGATGTTATGTTCTTATGTAATGAAATACTATTAATGAAGGAAAAGTAATAAAATTCTGATAGAGAAATAAATTGGTAAACTCAATAAAAAAATGTAGTTTAAATATTTTTTTATTAGGGTGTATCAATCATATTTTTATAAACATAAGTCTTTTACTATTTAGTGTATTAGTATTTAGCATTAACTCCTACTTACGATGGATCTAGAGTTTTCATTCCTAATGGTCCAAGTAAATGTTCTTCAGCACTAGCCAGAGCTTTCCATGCATTTTTAGGATTAAAAAGATCAGGAGCCTGTATAAAAAATAAAATTGTACTATTCTGAAGACAAAGAAAAAAGTATATTCTATCAATGCTTAATAAGGCCATTAGGAAAATCAATACTTAAGAAAATTTCTTTTTTTTTCTAATTTCACAGTTCTATAACTTTAGGAGAGGACCAGTACTCGCCATCACCGATTTGGTAAATTTTTTGTTTGCGAGTAGTGCTTGACTAGGACATTAACTTGTTTAAATATTAAGGCACAAATTTCAGAGAAAATCAAGATTCAAAAATAGTACATTGTGTTTACACATCTAATAAGTTTTGCTGTTTGCAAGCGGATTGTGGTCTAGAGGTAAGAGATCCGATTCCCAATCCAAAGGTCCTAAGATCGAGTCTAACTGCATGAAAAATGAACTAAATCAGGAAGGGCAAGTACTAGTCCTCTTTTTGTAAGTACATCAACAAAGAAATAGAGAATTTCGATTTATATCCGAAATTGAAGAAAACAAATTTGAATTTAAAACAATTGAATTAAGAAAACCAAATGAGTAAGTCCTTGATATTGTCAAAATTATGACTATTGTAAGGATAAATTAATTACTATGGTAAATTTACTTTAATGTAGAAGCCATTTAATTTTACATTGATATGGATCCAATATAATTTTATTGAACTAAATTTATTTTAGTTATAAAAAACTTAGTTTTTAGTTTCTCCTGTGTTAAAGAGTAAGAGCAATTTTAACATCAGTTTGTGTCAAACTATGTATAAGTTTGATACCCGTAAAGAAGACTAGGAAATAAAACTTACAACACACATAGCAATAGGAAAATTTGGGCGAAGCTGAAAATCAGTCCAGGGATGGGATGCATTGACAGTATCTCTGTAGATTCCTCTCTTGTTGATGAACTTTGAGTCATTTTCACTTGGATCAGGGGAAACATAGAAATGCTTTTCAAAATTAGATTTTATTAACTCATACCATTCTTTTAAACTCATGGAAATTTCTTTTGATGTTTTTCCATCTTCACCTAATACTAAGACAATTTAAACATTTAGTACAAAAAAATAAAGTTTCTCTTGATTAATCATTTTTTTTCCATAGAAATAAAAATTAAATGATATTTTATTTCATTACTTGAAAAATTTAAAAGGTATTAATTAAGCATAATGATAGAAAGATGGCTTTTCAGCATTAACCAATGCATATTTTGCTTTAATTTCTTACCTGTTTCAGAGCGTGTAACCTTTTCATAGGGATAGTGTCCAGCTTCCGACATTTCACTCAACCACTTCAAAGCAGAAGCACTAAGCCCTACAATCTCAACAGCTGATCCATCTCTAAAAAATTTTGTATATCACTCTTACTATGTTAAAAATGGATAGATTATTACAATGACTTAGTACTCATATCTACTGTGGATAACTAAATCTTTGATAATTAATCTCAGAATTAAATATAGTAGGAAAGTCTAAAAAAAGAAGAAAAATAGGCTCAGGGAAACAAAGTAGTAAGAAACACTTACCTAGGAGAAGCTGGTATGCCTTTGTTTCCAGCCTTCTCAGAACTACCCATTTTATCCATCCACGTACCACAATTAAATTCATTTCCACCAAATACAAATCCAGTTTCTAAATCAACTCCAATTTCATTATTGAAACCTTTAAAAAGGAAACTGATCGTTAGATTAATGTCATCCTTTATATTCAAAGACAAACTAAAAATAAGCACAGCGTACAGCTGTACGAGCATTGCCATTGATAGAGCACCCCCTGACCATGCAGTGACGTCACAGATGAGCCAACCTTCTCTCTCTACTAACCTTGACTAAATGTATAATTTTAAGTGTATCTCATCGTTTTTTTTCTTCATGGGAATATTCTCATTAAGATTCCACAAAATAATTTTCAGAAAAACATTTCTATATACATAATTTATTTCAAAAACCCTATGTAATAGTTAGAAAACTTTTAGTTAATAGAATACAACTTGCTTACTCTGCATTTACATTTCAAACATGTGTCTTTCATATTTAATAGTGATTTTAAAACATTTTTCAATTTAATTTGACTTTTTTTTTATTTATGACAACTTCTCATTGTACAACCATTAATATTCATCTAATTTAAAGTTAATATATACCTTATAATTTAAAAAAAATATTTTAGTAGCTTTGGGAGAATATTGTCGAAAATTCTCCAAAAGATTATTACCGAGAATTTTACAATACTAGTTTTTACCTTCATCAGTCATTTGATCATCCAGCTGATAGCCAGCGTTGCGTTCTCGGAATTTCAGCCCTTGAAAGTGCTTTTGTATGGCCTCGTGAATTACTTCATGCAGAAGTTGATCCTTAATAAAATTCAATTTTAGTACAACTTGGAAAGAAAATAACAATTGGCATAAAATGGACTGATCTGGATCCTTTCATCTCAAAACAGTCAAGTAATTAACCCATATTACAAAGGTGCAATTATGAATAAAAAATATTTTAACCAAAGTAGGGTTTATTGAAAAGAGTAAGTTTAAATTTTACAACTCTTAACTTATATTCATCATTTTAACAAGTTCACTAGTAATTATCACTACAATCAACATAGTAATCCTACTTGTTAAGATGAGTCATCAGAATGTTAAGGATATTCATAGTGATAAAGACTTTTTTCGCCTTAATCAGATAATTTTGTTTTACTTAACCTGTAACAGGGGAGGTGAAAAAATGGAACATACCAGGGGACGTGTGGTCTCACAGACCGTGCAACATTATATTTTTTAAAACAAATTCTAATTAAGGTATGATTCTGATATTTCAGAACATTGTTCTTGGAACATTTATCTCTTCGTAGAAAAATATTAAATTAAAATAAAATAATTATGTATAGTAAAAAATACTAACTTTATGATAAAATTTTCCCAGACCAATTAACCAATAGCCTTAAATTTTTCGATAGAAACCACATAGTACAGTAAATTCTTTATAATTTAAAATAAAATGCATCTGTTATGAATTAACTGTTTTGTTTTTATTATTTAATATGTAATGCAAGTTTTAATAGGAGAAAACTCATTGTCAATTCTAAACCACATAGTACAGTAAATTCTTTATAATCTATAATAATAAAAGAGCTTTACCACTCACTCACTCACACACTCACTTACCAACGCACAGCAAAATCTTCCGGGGCTAAAGACTCAAAACTTGGTAGGGTCGAAGACCTTATGGTGTATACGCGCACTAAGAAGGGATTTTTCGAAATATCTTTTTTCTGACCCACAGGGGGGTTTGGAGCGTTTTCAACGTTTTTGAGCCCAGCGGCGTCCCAAATGACCCCAGATCTTTGTTATTTCGCAGGAAGGTACCTAGCAACAATTTCTAGAAAGGCATTTTTCAGATTTTGGATATTCGAATTTTAAGAGGTCTGAATATTCCAAAAACCCGTTTTTGCTGAGCATAAACCAAGTTTTATATTTTCGAAGAAAACAATACCGAGAAATCGATATTACGAATTGAACTGTTGGTAATACCTTCTTGAGAGAATTTCAAAGAAAGTAATTTCTGGATTTTTCGATATTCCATTCTAGAGTGGGTGCACGGGGGTTTGAATATTCACTCCCGTTTTTAGTTTTTGGATCCTAGCACCCACATTATTAATGCGATTGTTATGAAATTTTAGCATGTTGTTCCTCACACAACCAGGAAGGTTTGCGAAAAAGAATTTTCTGAATCAAAGCATTCCAAGGAGCCTTTTTTGTCTCTTTTCTAAATTCTTATGCTTAGCCTTCAATGTTAAATTTATTGCGGTTATTGCTCTTTCCAGGACACGCAAAACCTCTATTGTTGGAAATATTTATTTTGAAATATTTTATAACAGGTGAATTTTTAAAAAATATGATAAAGAAAAATTTTTTAATGACTAAATAATTTTTTTTATGATAACCAAAAACCGTTCCACTGAAAAATTTTATTATTTTTTCCATTTACTCAAATTTAAGTATTTCCAGCAAAGTTCAAATTAAACAATATTTTATCACAGGCATTTTCAGTGTAGATTCAAATGATGTTTACTTTTATTTCATGTTTGAAATTTCTTTCAATGAATGAGTTGGTGATAAATCAGCAAAGGGGGGTTCAGGGGGTCTCCCCCTGATTTAAAAAAAAATATCATTATTAAAAAATGGTTATAAACACTAATTCTAAACCGTTTTTTTTAAGATTTTGTTTAACATCTTAAAAAAGTATAAAAGTATGTAGTATATTTAATTGTTTTGTATTTTATAAAAATTTAGCAGGATGAGCGGGAAATAAGTTTTATCTATAGGCATTGCTGTTCAATAATATATCTTTATTGTGAAGCGAAGGCGGAGAAATTTGCCTCAAATATACATTTATACCAATTGCAGAAATGGATGGAGGGAGAAAAGGACAAAAGAGAAAAAATAATGGGGTTCAGAAGGTCCCTTGACTTTTTTTCTACATTTTGAAAGATTACTCTTTAAAAACGGGGTTGGGGATTTCACACATTAAATCTAAACAGGTGGTATTTTTAAAGGGTTTTTTTACATCTTAACGAAGTGGTATATGGATGGCATCAAAAAAGAATCCTAGCGGGAAGACTGTTGACTCTATTGCATCTAAACGATAATTCTTATTTATTTTAACACACGGTTCGATAAGCCTTTTATCCCCCGAGCAAAGGCGGGCATATCAGCTAGTTTAAAATAAAATACATCTATTATGAATTAACTGTTTTGTTTTTATTATTTAATATGTAATGAAAGTTTTAACAGGAGAAAACTCATTGTAGAACAATACAAAAAATTTTTGACACTGCCTGAAGTATCAGTTTTTCACCAGTGTTTTAGAAGCAAAAAAATTTAGAATTTTTCACAGAAATCTTATTCATAGTTATCTTTACCACTCTAAAATCACTCCCAACTTCATATAATATTTTTTAACTCTTCCGCATAACCCGGATCAGAAGGATAAATTAATCTCTGCGGACCGAGCTTCAAAGCTATGCGTACTAAGTCTGGACAAAAACCGTTACACTGAGGGGGACATTAGGTCTCCAGGACCGCTGGGAAAGAATTTGTGGAATTTCGAACGGATGCACATGTAAAAACTTGCTGATAAGAAGGGGTCAGTTCCAAGGTCACGAAAGGGGAAGCTAGGAGAAAATTCTATTCAATTCGACCCAGCATGTGGTAGGGGGCAGGGAAATATTGTGCGGTGGTCTGTGAGACGTCACGTCCCCTGCTATGGGTTAATATTACTTTCTTTCAAGTTATCTGCCCTGCTATCTTGTTATTGTAGATGGCAGTAATGAATTCAACTGATTAAAATGACAACTTTTGGCAAAATATTATAGAAGCTATAAAACTTACAAATTTTCCAGGAGGTTCAGCAGGAGAATCATCAGTGGGGAAAATTCTAGATACTTTATCCTTCAAAATTTTATGCCCTTCAGGTGCAAGTTTCACATAGTCTTGAATAGCCTGCAACCACCACCATACTGAGTCCCTGCAGTTAAAGCGAGCACAAACACCTCTGTCCAGAAGATTGGGAATCAGTCCATGGCGTAGGCATCCAGCAAAAGCAAGAATAATATACCTAGTGAAAACAACAAATAAGAAAATGAAGTGAAAAGTCAGATTTTTTTTCTAAGAATCCAGCAAATATTTCTAATTTGTCATTGTCCTTTTCCACAAAACTTTAAAACTATTGAGTATGAAATTACCAACCTAGCATCTTGATATCTTCCAGTAACAAGTAAAAGTCCTTTAATTGATATAAAGGTATCTCGCCCCCAGTTACGCATGTAACCAGTTGAAAAATGAGGCAAACCTACAAAATAGTAAAAATATAAAATTTACTTAAAATAAAATTATTTATAATATGGAAATAAATCATTGAATACTCCCTGCAATCAACTTTTTCTACAATTTAAAAATGTATGTGGAGCCGTTCAAATATTTTGTAAGCACTTAAGGGGAGGAGGGGGTTTGCTCTTTGCTTATTTTTCCTGTCAAGGGGTGTATGAGTGATGCTTATGAAAGATTTTACAAACACCTCATTTTCGAAAATCCCTTGTTTCTTGCATAAATTCAACCAAAAATAAGTTTTTAAGTTAAAAATTTAAGTTAATAAAAATAATTAAGTTAAGTATAAATTTTTTATTCAAGTATTTTGACTTTTTTTTGGGGTGGGGTTGGGCAGCTTATCTTTGCTAACAAGGGGGTCGGGGGGTTAAAATTAAAAATGACCAAAAATATGCTTATGCATACCTGCCAACTTTTGAAAACTTGCTTCAGTAAAACTTTTTGCATAACGTTACAAAACTACAATTTGAATTTCTTCAAACAAAAATAGGTACAGATTACAGATTGATGCATTATTACCTAAATTATTTTTATTAAGTATTTAAAATTTTCACATAATTGAAAAAAAAAAACGAAAATTTCTTTGCTTAAATTTATATGTTAAGTTAAATTTTTACAAGCTTATAATCAGCTTACTTCAATTGCATAGTACTTATCTGATAACAAACTGACTTATCCCCCTTCACAAAATTTATACTACAAACCAATTTGGTTACATGACTATCTTGTACCCTTTTTCCCAAACTATTTTATTTAAATTTCTGTTTAGAATCAATTTCAGATCAAATGTTATGATTATAGCTTTTATAAAAAATTTTCTAAATTTCCATCAACATTTTCAGCAGCATGTGATAAAGATGAATTTAAATAAGCTTGAGTTGCTACGATTAGAAAGCGAGGAGAAACTTTTCGGCGTTAAAAAGCCTCAATGCTAATTGAAGGAGACGCGATGATGAACCACAGGTCCGATCTCAGTAAAGTTGTTTTTTCCGCATTGCGATCGGAACTTGGGGGAAGCAAACTTACCGGGTGCGCGCGCGCCAAGACTCGCGGACGAATCCGAAAAAGATTTGCAAAAAAATTTAAATTTCACTCAATAAAAGAATAAAAATTGATAAAATCGTAAGAACAGGGATTAGGCATTAAGAGATGGTTTTGAAGTAAGAAGATATTAATTAGAGAAAATCGTTTAGGTTGCGAATGTTTTGCATTTTCATGGATAGTTAAGTGGAAAGAAATGCAAAATCCGGAAAATTTTCTAATCCATCCGTACAACCGTAAAACTAGACAGAAATCCGTAAATTTTACGGACAATCCGTAAAAGTTGGCAGGTATGCTTATGTAATATTTGAACAGCCCCTATGGCAAAATGCACAAAAGTACATGGTGGCTATAAAATAAAGAGTTCTTGTGTATTATCCAGTCAACTGTCAGTTTCAGCGGCACATTTAATAAGCTTTGGCTATACATTTTAATTTTTGGCAGCATAGTGGATGGGATATTACAGAAGTACCAAAATAAGTTACCTTATTCAAACCCTCATAGTGCTAGTTTTAGTGGACAGATTTTGATGAAATTTTGAATATATGTATTATGGACCATGAATAATCGAAATCCATAGTAAAAATTTAGTTCAATTTTTGACTGACAGATGGAGTTTCTTGCTCTTAAGATTTTTACTAGTAGAACAGGTGTCTAAGATTTGGTTTAGCCACGGCTTACTAGATACTATACAGGCTAGCCAAGTACGGAAATCATTAAAAATCCAGATGGCAATACTGGACAAACTGGCAAAGCATATCCACAGTGTTGAAGGCGGTGGGTGATATAGGTA
The DNA here is from genome assembly GCA_963680715.1 of Tetragnatha montana. NCBI lineage: Eukaryota > Metazoa > Arthropoda > Arachnida > Araneae > Tetragnathidae > Tetragnatha > Tetragnatha montana. Next base: position 42,137,363 of record OY796674.1, read on the forward strand.
GGTCCTGTGGCAATCCAAGCGGGAAAAGTTGTCAAATGGTTTTCATTGTTCAAAACTCGGCTAGCCTGTATAGTATCTAGTAAGCCGTGGTTTAGCACACAGGAAAAATCTTTGCAAGGATTTAGAGCCTGGTCTATTTTACATGCATACTAAATTTCATTGACATTTATCATCACATTATCAAGAACCAGCACTAGGTAGGTTCAAACAGGATAACTTATTTCAAAACCACCCTAAATTTTAAAATGTCATAAAACAATAAAAAAAAATTACCAGCCGATATTGTAGCACAGTCTTCAAAGTTATTTCCATCAATTGTTTCCATACTTGGTTTCGGAGGATCAAGGTTTGGTGAGAGAAATGGCAGAGGGGCACTTCTTATCATTCCACATAATATCACAGATCCCATTGCAAGAGATTTAACAAAAGTTGAGCCTTCAAGAACAAAGCTAAAACATACACTTTCATTAATACACATGGAAATAATGATTATTTAAGTTTAAATTTTTCAATAATAAAAAAATTCATACAAACTAAGATATTTTGAATTGAGTCTTTAAATGAAAGAAATTAACCTGCTAAGAAAAATATTGAAGAGCTTTTGTTTATGCACTGAATAATACAGAAAGATTAATTCTGGTTTGGTAAAATTACTTTTAAAAAGTATTACAGCATTATTAACTAATTTGGGTACTTCCATATTATCCCGTCGATCATGCGACTGAAAACAAAATTTCATAGCTAAAACTGTGCTGCGGAAACTGATGGTCAACAAGGTAATACGAAAGAACCTTAATTTGTACTATAGAAAAATATGCTCAAACATAAAATGCTACTATTTTTTAAATCAAATATATTTTAAAATATTTTGTAAGATAACTTTATTTAACATAAAATGCTACTTTCACCAAAAATAATGTTAAAATATTATTCATTCAATATAGAATTACACCTATTTGCTATGTAAATTTAATTCTTTGGTTTTAGAATGGAAAAATTTCAATAACCTACATTGACATCTTTCTCCACACTGCACAGAGTAAACTGCTATATGCTCCAGTAATGATACTATCAAAATAACATGGTTTAAGGTATCTTGGTAATTTATGCAAGCTCTCAAAGACAACTTCAAACCATTGCCCAAGCTGTTGAAGAAAAGCATGCATTTAGATTTAAATACCATAGCATCCACAACTTAAAAAGTACTAAGCATGTTCTTACTTTTTGAATAAAGTAATTCTTTCCCTAACACTTAAAATACAGTAATGGACCCCTTATCCGGCAAGCTCGGGGACAGCATTATCCCGGATTTGGGAACAATTCTCGAAAAAAATGTGAAAAAGACTGCATTAACAGAACTGCGTCTGTATCAGAACGAAATTATGCGCATCTGCAGGGCCGTCTAAGAATAAATAAAATTCTTGCGGTGTACCCCTCCCTTTCCAGGATTGTAAACAAATTCAACTGCAAGACTGTTTTGGTACCAGTAAACAAACTCAGGTTTACCCTTAAAAAAGACAAGGTATTCTTGGATCTGAACCATTGGGGAATCTATCGGGTGGTTTGTGAATTTGGGTTGCTTTAAAATGGGCAAACAAAACGATCTCTAATTATTTGCCTTAAGAAACACTGAAATTGCCCAACTTGCTGAAACTTGAGCCAAGAATAGCCAACTTATTTAAAAAAATTACACCATTTCAAGAGTGTAATTTCAAGCTTCTCGAACATAATTTCTCCAGGAACAAGACATCTTGACCTCTAATTAAAAGTTTGAAACAGCAACGGTTAGGGCGGACCTGGAAAAAGTGCCCGAACCTACGAACCTGGTTCGGGGGAAGCCCCTGCCAGCTCCATAGGAGCAATACATTAGGTTCGGGTAAATTTTATTAGGTTCGGGGGAAGGTTACAGCTTTTTCCAGGTCCGGGTTAGGGGAGATCTTTTTTAGGGGATTGGTTAAAATACATATTCAAAAATGTCTCAAACTGATATTTTTTCCACCTTATAAACTCAATTACTTTTTGATTAATTTGTGAACATGCTTGGTATATGAGATATTGAAAAAGTACATACATCTTTAGTGGAAGGATGCTCAACTAGGCGTTCGGCAACGTAATTAGGTAACCAATCACCGTCCCTCAAGTTCTTACAAAATGGATGTCCTAAATCATCCTCCGAATGAATGGTCATTAATTCACTCATGATTCCTGGAAAGAACAATTTAATAAATGCTTGACATGAGAATATAAGTTCATTTATATTGCATCAGAAACATAATACCTTGAATCTACGCATTGTATAAGTGCTTTTTTTACCATATTTGTTTGGTAACAGAGTAACATCTATGTAAATTTAAGCTTACCATATGTCTGGGATTATCCTGGACAATCCGGGAAATGTCCGAGGTCGCAAAAATGTCCGGGGTTTCATACATTTAATATTTGCAAGACATTTTTATAAAAAAATTCTGACCAAAATGTTTGAAATTGCGTTGTTTTACTTTTATGTGAATTTTATGATAAAATTAAGTCATACAAAGAATTTTTGATAAAAGTAATGCCAAATGAAAAGTACGAATAAAGAATAAAATTTAATATTTCTGCTTAATGTTTTTTCAGCTTTGGTCTCTCAGAAGACATCTTAAAATATGTTCTGGGTTGGACCCATGAAAATTTGGTAAGCCTATGCAAATCCAATCTTAGTGTATTCAGAGTTTTGAGCAGGTTTAGAAGCAGCGTTCGAAATTGGGGTGTTTTGCTGGTCCGGGGCAACTAAAAAACGGCTCGGACCAGTGGAATCAGAAAATCACTGGTCCGCCGGACCAGTGATTTCTCGAGCATGTGTAAAATCATTTAGACGATTTGTTCAATGATAGCGGTATTTTAAGTGTGTTTGATGATTGCGTTTGGTGAAGCAAGTTAGCAAGTACATATTTTTGACAGAACCCAAAATGTGGTGATATGGGATAGGGTGGTGGAGAGAGAGAGAGAGAGTCTCGACCGGCAGCTGCCCTATATCCGCGCCAACCGGAGGAAGTACATCAGCAGGCAGACACAGCGCCACAGGAAGATGGACTCGAACACTCAAGCAAAGGTACGGGGCGCCACATACACTACTGCTTTAATAAAGTTTTTTAAAAAATTAACAAACTGAGAATTTAGGGAGGGGTGCAGCTGCCCCTCCCCGCACCCCCCCTGGCTTTGCCAATGCATAACCCCCAAATTAAGCTCAGATGAGGAGAGGCTAAGGGACCTTATAAGGCAACATTCTTAAATCCACTTTTTACAAGCAAATATGCCTAGGCTTGGCAGAAGTAGAGCTTACAGTTAACTTTTCTCTTATTTGGTGTTCTTCAACAAATTGTTGGTGATCAGTACAATAATATATTTTTTGATGTTTAAAAATGTAACCAATCATTTCACATAGAAACATTTAACCGTATAATAGTAAAAGAACTAAAATAAGGGAAAAATCAATGCCTAAAACTGATAAAACTTGTATTTTAATTGATCAAAGCTGATCTTGCAATAATTTGGAAGCATATGTTGATGTTGCCAGATTTGCTCTATAGAAAATTAACAGTTGAAGATTCATAGAGATCTACAAGCAAGAGCAAAACAATTCTGAACATGATTTTTAAGATCCAGTTAGGTTAATAATGAAATTCAATGATGGTTTCAAACTTAACTTAACAGTAGTTAAGATGAAAACAAAGATCATATTTTTGGTACCAAATTAAGAATAAGAAAGTTATTTTTAAACAAGGAAATTTTGCCTGTGTGGCAAAAAATAAATAGCTATACAGAAGAATAAATTTCATGAAGCCTATAAAAGTAAATGACAGCAGTTTGCAAAAAATAACAATATTGTATCCTGTATTATATATTTGTGTTGCATCATCTGAGATTTTATTACACATTTATTTCCTTCTATAATATTTTTTTAGTCTTTGTTCCCAATTAACCACAACTTCTATGTACTTTTATGAGAAATTGTACCTTGATATACACCAATTTGACTTAAGTAGTTGTCGCTTGGACCCACCTATTACGTAACTTTGGGGTGTTACTAGTATTAACACTTGGGCCAACTAGTTTTTAATAAGGAAGAATTACCTTGTAAACCAGCATATACCAAGGATCCAAATCCTGGGATGTTATAAGTCCCTCTTCCTTTACCATCATCTCTTTCTTCAGCCTCACATCGAAAGAGAATTCTGTTCAGATCAGTCAATGTCAAATGAGAAAGGATAGATTCAAAGTCATGAGTTCCACGTTTAAGGACTGTGCCACTGTACGATCTCATTCTGTATCCAAACTGAGAAACACAGGTTCTTATTCTAAGTATAGAAGCACGGGATTCGCTGTCTAAAGCTATCCTGAAATTTGGTTTAAAACAGAATGAATAAAATAAGTTTTAATTACAAAACATAACTGATATTAATTTTACAAAAAATAAGAAAAGAGTTAATCAATTAAGTTCAAAAGTCTCAATAAAAGGTTTGTTGTCGTGAATTTCAAATAGTTCTTGTAGAGACTAGTTGCAACTTCAAGGGTTAGCCAAGAAAGAGGTGAATTCCAAACTAAGTTGTTTTTTTTTGTGAAAAATGAATGTTGGAAAGTTTTAAAATATAAAGTAAAAATCTACCATCCAAAACGTATAATTGTAATCACATTTTAAAAATTAAATCTTAGGGCAAAAAGTCAGGCAAAAGAGAAAAAATATTTTTTAGATTGTAGAAATAAATTTATGTCACTGCTCTTTTCACCCATTTTACTAAATTGTTTCTTAAAATATAATTTTTTAAAATATTTTTTATAAATATAAACCAGGGATGTTACTTACTTCAACTCAAAACCCCAGAAAACTATTAGAGTAACCGTTTTTATAAATTCGGGAACATTCTAAAATCCCGAACATTTAGAGATAAAAAAAATTTATTGTTTTAAAACTGATTTTCCCACAAAACTTACAGTGCACCCAATGAACCAATGAGACAGAACGTTCGGACTCTCGATCATAGCTACGGTGGCGAAAAACTTGTTTCAGAAGGACGTAGCTACTTTAGAATCGCGCTTAGAACCGATGGTGGGACTAGATTCTTCAAAAGACGCTGTTAACGCTACAGCCCTGCACTTATTTTTTAATTGGACCTAATTTGCCGCTTTTTATTGTTAATCTCGAAATTTTTGATAAACCTCGGAATTCCAGGTCATGCTGTTAAAAAATATTAAAAAAAAAAAAAGTGTTTCCGGAGGTACACTTGAGAAGTAGCACCCCTGATAAACCAAATAATATTTAAATAAAACAGTAGTTGTACAATAATTACTTCAAAACAATGACTGAGCCCGGAGGAAAATAGATAAAATCAATCTCATTGAAACCATCATCTGACACTCCAGCTGTTTCTATCATTTCACTTTCATACACCTGAATGTGTTCCCTGAGATTCAGTTTGAAGTCTGATAAACCATTAATGAATTTTTGATCTCTGGAGAAAGTTGGGCCTAGAGTAGTTCCTGAATGGTCGACAGGCTCAAGATGACCTTCCATAATGATTTCTTCAATGACACCTGAACAAAAATTAACTCTCAAAAATTGACAAGATTTTCATCAACATAGATTTGTTAAGCATTCTACTTTAAATTTTAGGATAGTTTTTACTATCATTAGAGATACAAGGAAAAACTTTTAAATGCATGAATGAAATTCTAAATATATTACCTTGAAGACGTAATGGTTTAACATAACTAGACTCCTTTGGATTCGATGGTTTAGAAAAAGCTGTTCTAGCTACCGTAACGATAGACTGGTGCGTAGCAGGGCAGTGCCGAGTTATGGCTACTGTATTTTCATCTCTCTGATCAACATACACCTAAAACATAAAAGCAAAAAAATTTAATCATCATAAATAAAATTTTTAAAAAGGAAAGAAAGCATAACAGCCTAAAGAAAAATGTCATCCCTGAAAGAGAATTTACCTGAGTAAATCCATTCACACCAAGATCATAATGGAGTTTGTTGAGAGCCCGTTTTCCATTGATAATTCCAGATGATGCATTAATGAAACCACGTTGAGGTGTATTATCATCTGTCCATGAAGTGTACAGACGTTCCTCTGAAACTACATGTATCTAATGTAAAAGAGAGAAAAGAATCTAGCTAAAAGTAAGAATAAACATGCACATATATAATTTTTAAAAGAGTAAATATTAAAAAGAGTTACTAGATCAAAACATATTAGAGATAAGAGATTTTTATTACAATAAGAATAGAGAATTATGAACTACGAAAATTAGCATTTTATAATACTGAAAATTTCAGCATTTTGTTTTCAAGACATAATACTTCAGAGTTCATTCAAATATTTTATAATACCAAACTAGTTAAGGAATATAAATTATACTTACATGATGGGGCACCATTTGGTCATATCCCCAAGTACTACCAGTAGCACAGCATGCCATAGATACCATAGCAGCAGTTGGAAAATAGTCATATACTGAACGAAACTGGAAAAAAAAAAAAAGAAAAAAAAAAAAAAAGAAATGTAAAAAATACAAATTACTGTATGGATAGATACATTAATTTATAAAATAATATACATTCATTTCTAAACATAAAAAAAAATATTTTGGAAGATAACATACTTTTAAACTTGCTAATACATACACTTTTTACGAGTTTAAAGTTTAAAACGCTTGGTTAATACCTAAACCACACTGTCCCCTCACTACATATCATACCTCTTTCTATCACGATTTTCTCAAACTATGTTTCACAAACCACGGCTTACTAGATACTATACAGGCTAGACCAGATACGGAAATAATTAAAAATATAGATGGCAATAGCTGACATCTGGCAAAAATCTATATACAAAACATATGGTACATTATAAGTAGGATATGGGGTGATCCTAGTCAGAAAAGTTGTCAAATGGTTTTCATTATTCAAAACTCGGCTAGTCTGTATTGTATCCAGTAAGCCGTGCATAGACGAATAGTTCTTTAGGAATTTTTATGTACTCCCCGCAAATAATCTGGCTCTGCAGAGTTTGGGTGGGCTTATTGACACACCCTGCATATTTCCTTCCCATTTCTTTAAAATGTATTATATTAATCAATTATCAGAATTTCTCATTAATGATTTTACTAATGTTCCTTACTTTTCCCCTGTTTGAAAACCATGATGCACTATTTCTTACATTTGAATGTAATTTAACATTGTTAATTTTTATAATTTTAAAATTTTCTGTGTTGTAAGTCTTGCTTGGTACATTTTCACCATGACTGCAACTTTTTCATTTGCTTGGGAATTTTTTCACTTAATTTGTGTTCCCTTTTTATCCCTAATGAAGAGGATCCAGTGATTCTTCAAACAATTTTAAGCTCTGAAATGTGCAAATTAAACGTAGATTTACTTTCTTACTTCCTGCAGACATTTGACAAGATATTCAAATAATCCTTGAGTTCAATATAACTATAAAGGTTGTTTTAGAAGTAACTGTGATTTTATAAATTAACTTCAAGCAATTACTGTTTTAATAACCCAACCATTCTTATTGCTATCTCAGTTACAAACAGTTAAATAAAAGAAGAAAGTGCTTACATCCATAGGGCACATGTTATCATGAGTAATATCCATAAAAACTGCATGGGCAATGCTCTTAGTAAGAGGGCGACTGACAGGATGCACAAATGCCCCAACAACAGAGCCACCAAAGCGATAAACAAGCCTACCCTGTTCATGACTATCTGGAGCTTGCATGGACTCTATAAAATTCACAGAATAAATTCAGTAAATATGACAGTATATATGAATATGTATATTAGAAGTAAATTTTCACAATTTTTATAAAAACAGGACCCTTTAAAAAGAGTCCCTGTTTGTTTAGCTGTACAATGAACAAACAAGCTCAGATCATGAGTTAACACAGGAAGAAACGTTTCAGAACATTACTCAAAGAGAACTTATTTTATCGAGTGAGAACTAGTACTCTTTTATTTTCTCCTTTTTTAAGATGCAGTGTTTGTATTTCATAATGCTGTAAAGAACTTACTTAACAAAAAATGAAGAAATTGAAAGAAAGATATTTAAGTAGATACGGGTAGAAAGTTGCACGATATTTTAGATAATTTGTAAAAGTTTTCAAAACCGTGTAACTTTATACTTTAATACATTTATATTAATTTAGTTTGTTGAACGCCACATCATCTACGGTGGACTAAACTGCATCAAATTCTAAATGAAATTTTAAATAAATTCAATTAACAAGGTTTATTACAGGTTGAAGATTTAACTTACCACGTATGAGTGCTGTGATACCAAGACGATTCATAAAGATATTGTCAACACCTTCACTAGAAGTAAACAGTTCAGCTACCACAAAGAGATCTGATCTCACTTCTCGAGCTTTATCGATGAGATACTGAAACAAATAGATTAACTAAGAAATTTTTCAATCATATCACAGATTAAAGAAGATATTTTTCACTTTTAAAACACAAGGTTGAAATATTGAAGAAACACACTCTCGTTAAAATTCAGTGAAAGTTAATTGACTAATAGTGACTTTTATTGTTGATCCATAAAAAATTCCTTAGCAAAAAAAGGTTTTTAAGTTGATCAAGGATGTGTTCAGTTATAAACTTAATTGGTCTGAGCAGTCAGAAAAATGAATTTGTGTACTTGTTAATTGTGTTTTATGCAAATTTTTGAATTGATAAGCTATATGAGCATACACTTGTAGATTTTTACATATTATTAGCATGCCAGCGATTAATCACCAAAGATTTCACCTTTTTATTAATTTTTTTTTATTTGATTGTGTTCTTGTTAAACCCTTTACTTTAGCATTTATTGGATTGTTTGTAACTTCTTGTTTTTATCTTATCTTTGAAAAAACTGCAAAACAATGGCATGCAGATAATATTAAGTATCCAAATGTCTTCAGGCAAGAACTTTAAGAACTATGTTACTTTTTTAAAATCTTGAATCCATTTTACTTAAGTACTTTGACTGCAGTTAGGCCCTATTTCGAGGGTTAGATCCATCTATAGATCAGGATTGAATAAGAAAGCAATACTATGGAAATGAATGTCAAAACTAAATACACTTACTTCAGCCACGTGAATAGGTGTACTATGGCAATTATCAAGACGTAAACCATAGAAGACTTTGGCTACCTGTTGAACATAATCAGACATGAATTTCCAAAGAAATGGAGAATCTTCAGGTTTATTTCCATAACGAAGCTTTACACTATCTCCCCAGCAAACAAGCTCTCGTCGCAAGTAAACGAGTGATCCAGGGTCAGCAAAATTCTTCAGTGGATTATCACCCATAACCCATCCATTGTGAGCCATAATATGGCAGCTTTCAGGTGAATACATCAAGTTTTCATCAGATGCTAGGTTTTGATCAACTCCATAGTTTTTGAAGTACCTATATATAATTTAAATCTTTATTATAATGAAATAAGTTAAATAAAATATAAGAGACAAATTTAACTAAAAAACAAACAAATTGAACTGTTTACGATGAAATACATAAAATTACGGGAAAAAACATTAATTAAATAAGGAACATAACGTACAAAATTATATTTTTCAAGAATATTTTCATAATTCCCTGAGTATTCAAGGTTTTCCAGGGCATTTTCTAATTACCTGAGTTTTTCCGGATTTCCAGGGTTAGAGGACACCCTGTGTTTGCATGCGTGCCATATACAGAAGATTCCACTTATTAGGGGACTAATCACATGAGGGTAATTTTTTAATTACACACCATTCAACAGCTCTAAAATAAAAAAGAATTCAAGCTTACTGTGGAACTACAGGTTGGTTGATAGAGACAGTTTTTAGCTTAGGACCATCAGGGTTCAGTCTTTCATAACGCATAGCTGCCAAAACATTTCCCACAGCAGAATCAAAATGACTGTCAATTTCACCACATTTCATATTGTTTAATTCTTCTAGTTTAGTCTTTAGGCTGTCACATGCTGTAGAGATTTGTAATGGATCCAAATATCTAAAGAACAAAATTATACTGTAGCTTTAACTAAACTAAAAATGTATTCATAAAACAGTTAATGTCTAGAAAAATCCTTCAACAATGCACAAAATATCACCAAATTCCATTACTTACTTAGATGGTGCATAGATTGAAGCAGCCAACTTCATATCAATTGTAGACTTTAATCTTTTGTATTCAGGATCAGGTATTATTTCCAACTTCCCAGACACACTTTCGACAATTCTGGCAGGATCTGTACCATAATTGAAAAAACTTCAGTTGTTTAAATTTAAGGATATAGAGGGTATAAACAAACTGTAGAAGAATTAAGTAATTCTTTTAAGAGAAAACTATTTAAAAATTTCATACAAACTAATGAGTTACATGAAACAAATATTAATATAAATTTTACCAATATGAATGTATGAATTATGTTAAATTATTACTATTGTAAAATTCAAATAAAATTAATAAATTCACAATGGTACTTTAAGAATGGCTGGGTGCAAATCTTGCCTATCATACTTTATTGTCTATGTTTTACAAAAAAAAAACCCTTTCTGCTTACTCTCAATATACTTCTTGAATTCAGCAAGCACTCTTTCAATATCAAGCAAAAAGAACTCGTGCAGTTTGAGTTGGGGCTTCCAATATTCTCTAAGAGCAGTGCTGATGGCCTTATTTCGAGAGAAAAAATATATTAATTCAGGGGAAGCATTCATACTATTTTCATACACAATAAAAATGATTGAAAAATAAAATTGAGTCTTGAAACCATCCAGTACATAACACAACACTAGAAAGATATTCCATTTTTCTCTTTTGTGAAATCAATAGACAGTTATAATTTCCATGGGTAAAAATTACTAAACATATAGGTAGTAAAAATCTTCTTTAAAAAAACCCCTCAACTTATTCAGGAAATTCCACTTTCTTATTGGTAAATCATGTTTTCAGAGCTATCAGGGACAGCTTGCCCCTCCCAAGGTTTCTAGTGTCCCCATCAGGGTGTCTAATTTAAATCAGTCCATGCATCAATTAGGTATAAAACCTATGTATTTCCAAGTTTTCTAAAACTGGAGAGTATTAAAGAAATTATTGAAAAACTATACTTTTGATTTCTTTCAACAAAAAGACAATTTAATAAAAAAAACACTTCTTTTAGTAAGTTTAAAACTTACATAAAGGTGACCTTCATTCTCGACTTCAGGGGGGATTCCTTTTTCCCTCCACTTTCCTTCTGAAATTTCTAAGGAGAAATACCATATTGCTCTATCTAATATATATGCAGGTCTGAGGTGAGGGGAATTCACAAGATTATATGTTGCATCTGGGTGGTCCTCTAACCACTCACTTTCATTTGCAGTATGATTTAACACAATATCAGTTATTGCCAACACCTGTAAAAATAAGGGCATTTAAAATTTTCACACATTAGTAACTTTATTAACCAAATTTTAAGCTTCTAAACAGTCTCACGGATTTTCAGAGAACACTTACGAGGACTGAACTACTTGTTTGTTCGGTCTAAAAATACTCTGCTTAAATTGAAACTACATAAGTCAAAACTGATGGGAAAAATAAGTCATTTGTGAAGAACGTTAAATTTTTTTGTGGAGTGTAGGAATGATTTAGAGACAACAGAGAAGGGAGGAGAAAGGGTAGCAGAGGTTTTGCCCCAGGCCAAAAAAAAACATGGTTCAACACCCTTGGCAAAATTTGATTTTTGACACATAAAAATAATGTATTTTATCTTATTTTTCCTGAACAGTTAGTTTTCCTATCTTAAATTAACAACTACAGTTTGACCCTAAAGAAGCATTACAAGATAACCTAACATTACTGATCATGTCAACTGATGTGAAGTCATGAATTTAATCTTTTAAAAAAACTTAAATTGACAAAAGTTTTAAATTGTTAGCTCTGAATTTTAAGGCTGCAATAAATCAACAAACAAATTGAAAAATCAAAAGAAATTATAAATATAACCACTTTTGAAAATTAAATGAAGATGCATACACATATCTACCAACATAATGCAAGAAATTCCAGTAAGTGCCAAATTAAGCTTAAAGAAGCTTGAGAACCAAATATTAACATGGAGCCAAAAAAATGAGTGCTGGGGATTGGGGTCCAGTTTTATCAAACAAGGAGGGGTCATATTTATTTACAATCAGTTTTTGGTTTAGAGATATTTTAACTAAAATATTACAACATGAAACCTGAAACTGCAATTGGCATGTGGAAACTTAAATTTAAGATTTTTCGTAGTGTAAGAAATTTTTCATTCAATGTTTGATTTAACTAGTCCTTCATAACTATCATCATAACAAAATAACTCTTGTATTAGAATTCAGTTTTAAAAAAATCTGTATCACTACATTTTCAGGCAGTTTTGGCATCAGAATGACAAACTCTGGACAGTTGCATTTGTACTTATTGAATGCAGGGGTTGTCATGCTTTTGGCTCCAAAACATTTTTTATGGGGGAAAATATAGCATTAAAATGTGGAACTGTAGGAACCAGTTTGGAAGAAGCACATACAAGTAGGCAGAATCAGGGTATTTTCAGAAGGAAAAACCTACTCAGGTGACTTAATGCAGCAGATAGAGTTGCAGAACATGACTGGATAATGTGGTCTAAAATATATAAGGAGGGGGTTTAGGGGGTCCAGACCCCCCCCTTAGCCCAAACCTTATGTCAGCCAAACAGAAAGGTTCCTGTCCCAAATATCCAAAAACTGCGTGAAAATACAACTTTTTCGGATCAAATTTCACAAAATTTTTTGGGGGAGGATCCCCAGACCCCTCTATTTTGCTTGAGAGCATGTACTAACCGCAAAAATTTGTGATTAAGTTCACAAAAATTCACATTTGCCCTTGCATTTTACTCGAAAAGGGAAACTGTTCGAAACATTTGGGAGTCCAGAAACCCATTCGAAACATCAGTCTAGTAACGGCTCCCTAGGTCCTGAGGGGTTTAGCCCCCCCCAGTCAAAAAGTTGAACTTACGCCTATGATACTCCATTTTGTCTCTCCTCGTGATAAAGGTTAACAGTTAACCTAAACCTTTATAATCCCTTGCTATACGCTCAGGGCGGATTTTAAGGTATACAACCTCCCTTTCAAAATCTAAAACTTTTAATTTCTCTCTATAGAAAACGACCGAACAAAGCTACTCCTTAATGTAATAAGGGGTTCAGGGGTCCTCCCTCAAAAAACATTTTAAATTTTAGTATGCTAAAAAGTTTTGTAAAGCTACTTTTTAGGGGGTTTCAGGGAGCTTCGCAGACCGCACAAAATGACCCGGCAGGACGCATGCGGCCCTCCAGTTGGAAAACCCTGTTTTAGTTACACTTACAGTGTCTACTGCGACCCCTGAAAGAGGTTTATTGGACCCCCCTTGTAAAAGCTATAGCTACGTCCGTGTATTTAATGTGTGTAAATAGTGTGTGGTCCATGTGGCCACATTTTTATAATTTTTTATTTGCTTTTAAAATGACTTTAACTCGTCAAAATTTGTGGAAATTTTGAAAAAAAAATTTCTCATGACTTTTGAGCATGAGTTGTATGTAACTCTAGTTCCAAAACATATAAAAAGTTACCTTTTGAAGAAAAATTCAGGCCAAGTTCAGTTTTTTGTCTATGAGGCCATACAAAATGTGCCTCCAGTAGAATAGCATGGTATTTGTGAAGTATAAACAACTCACAGAACAAATTCGAAGGAAATTCAAATATTTAATTCTCGAAATCAAACATAAAGGTGTGAGTAAAATGCAACTCACATTGCAGTCAACATGTTAAATTATTCATTTCAAAACCTTTGCTATTTACCGCATTTTTATAATCAAGGGTCAATAAGGTAGTAATACTCGTTTTTGAAATTGCTGGCAATTATATTCATGCTAAATGTATATAGTAAATATAAAGTTCAAAAACTATAATGCAAATAATTTTGCAAACCATTTTTAAAGCATACAACTAATTAATTTCTTTAAATTATGGCAGTTTAACATTTTTGATTTAAATCAAATGATTTTTTAAAAAAATCAAGTGATTTAAATCAAGCAACCCTGTTTAAAACCATGTAAAATTATACCCTAAACCCATTAAAAACCCAAATCTTATATAACCTCATTACATCATACTTAAAAAAATACTATATTTTAAAATTCCCTAAATATAATAGATAATAGCATACACTAGGTATATATGAAATGAAGCTGACACTATTTTACCTTCCATTCTTTTCTCATCATTTCAACAATCTCTGTTATTTTACTAATAGTGCACATCTCACTCCCTACATTAAAAAGTGGATTTAGTTTCAACTGATTTCGAATAGAATATGCTGACTTTGATCCTCCTAACTCTTGAATGGGAGAAATATGCACCATGTTATATCCAACTTCTTTAGCAGTTCTCAGTCTACCTTCCCACTCATTGATGGGGCCCAGACTCTTAGCCAAATATGTGACACACAAAATGCTACCCAAAGGAAGTTCCTCGTTGTTAGGGCCAAAAGTCAATACAGGATCCACCAGAACATAGCCAGATCCACTTGGCTTTTGTATATCTCTGAAAAGAAATAGTACAAAATATTCATTCAAAGGAAATGGGTTATTCCAACTAAACATTTCTTTTTGTATTGGGTAAATATGATTTGCATTATACTACTTTTCATAACATTTTCATTACAAATAATAATAAATGCTTTTAATAGTTCAATCAATTGTCTGTCTAGGTTTTTTTAAGAGGTACCTATTTTGTGAAAATTTAGAAATTTTGTGAAACCTTTTCTATAAATTTGTAAAAATTTAAGTGTAAAAACATGTACATAATTTTTTAAACATTAAAAACCTAATAAAATTTTCTCCAAAATGGCTAAAAATTTAACTATTGAGAGGACATAGCTTACTAAGAGAACTTTCTTTCAAAAATGTATTTTGAGACAGTACCTTTTCTCCTAAAACTGATTTTTAAAGTACTTATCAAATGATGGATTTGTGAAGGTACCTGAAAACTGTAGTAAAATTTCCCTGGACAGACCACTGCCAATTGAACCTCAAAATCTAGATTTTTAAATCCTTAAATGTTTAAAATATAAACAATTGTAAAAGCAATTATAAGAATAAAGATAAATATAATAAAAAGAGAGTACAAAAGGAAATTGGAGAAGTCTCATTAAATATTATGAAATGTAGAAAAAATACCCTAAATACCAGGTTTAGAGTTAATTATTGTTAGTAAATTTATAGTTCTAGATTTATCAAATAAAATATTTCCTAAAAATACTTTTAATTTTTTAATATGACCCATAATTTCAATTTTTTCATCTATTTTCAAATCTGAAGAAATTTTACAAATTTAGCTCTTTCTCTATAGAGGAAAAAATAAAAATCTGATGTTATGGAGGGACGTAGTACACCCTGAAATTGCCCCTGGGTGTAGCAAGGGATTATGAGGCTTATGTCAACCTTTATCACAAGGAGAGCCAGTATCAAAAGTGAGGAGAAACACTATTTTTTAAGGAAATTTACACAAGTTTTGGGAGGTAGACCCCCCACTTTAAAGAAATATTCACTATAAAAAGATGTAAGCCCAAACATCTTTATATCCTCTGATATTTTGAACAAATAGCAGTAATTTGCCACCATGTAAATAACCTTTGTCTTCCCTTCCCACCTTCCCGGAAAAGATCCTTATTTGACTTGACTATCCCCCCAAAAAATATATCAATGATAAAAAGTAGCCAGATTAATTTGTGGCCCGTCACTCGATTTGTGCTTTAGATTGTAGCCCTCAAGCACTTGAAAGTTGGAAATCTCACAACTAGATAATTTATTGATAAGGATTGATTAAGGAAGTTATAGGATCCATCAATTTTTATTTGAAGAAGTACACTGATGCCTAAAAATAGACAGATAAAAAATTAGTCAAGTGCGTGAATCATCATAAAAAACCTATACAAAATTAGATCTTTAAATGTACCTGTACCTCTACATCTTTGCTTGGCAACTTGCCATTAGCAAGCAAATATTTATAGTAGAAAAGAAATTTTGACTTTTAAATTGCTGACCTAGACCTTCAAATCAAACTATATATACATATATATGCTCAGATTAGAGACTCAATGAATAGTAATAGTAAACAGAGGTAAAAAGTTTAGTCTGATTACTACCTCCAGAATTGAGACTTCATGCTTTTAATTTAGTTCTGAGATTGAAGTAGGGAGACAGTCTCCAAAATACTACCAACTACATCACAGTCTATTTTGTTTTAATAAGACAGTTTCAGGATAAGAGACATGCTTTTTTAGTTTGAAAAATTACATTTAACCCTTATTTCTTCATGATTGCTGTATAATTAATTGGGGAAAAAGAGTGCTACATTAAATATGAACTTTTCAATCAGCCAAGAGCAAATCTCACTAATTAGACTTTACTAATTACTTTATTGGCAACATTTTGTAAATTACACAGCAATATAAACACAATCAAAAGAAACAAATTAAGGCATTTAGATTTTGATATTTTCAATAATTTATGGGAACACTTATTGCTTGAACCCAGTTTATTGAAAAGTATCAAAATGATAGAGGTATTCAAAAATTCTTAAAGCAATTTTATAAAATACAGTTTATACTTACCCTCCTTCAGGCATAAAAAAGAAATGAAAGCTCCCAGATAGTAGAAAGGTGACATCGCTGTGCAAGGCAGTGTCATCTTCCTTATTAATACTTTCAGACGTCCATTTCAGTTCACGATACACATGTCTTTTGAAGCCATACTCTGGATTTTCCGGATAATTGATGAAAAGCTTGATTTTAGCACCAAACAGGGATGATCCATACTTAAATTCAACAACGGAGCCTATAAAAATTTAGGAAATTAGGTGGTGCATATTTCTAAATTTATTTATAAACTGAGACTATATGGTTTTTGTTCTAAAATTTACCTTAAATTTTAAACTTGTTCATATTAAGCTAATGAATAAAAAATTATACATCCTTACCAGCATGAACCCCCGAATAAATTCATTAGTCAGTTTTTTAGTATCTAAATCCAACTTAAAAAATAATATTAACAATTAAATACATAGGAACTTTCCTCTTCCAAGCTTTTTGCAAAAGTATCTCATTGGTAGGTATATTATCAGTTTTTCTGTACTGCAGTGCTGACAGAGGAAAATTCGTTCATTTTCTTAGTGTCTAAAACAGGATGGAACTTTTTTAATGGGATAGTTAACAGAATCATACTGTGATATTTAACCGTTTCAATTCTAAACAGCCCAAGATTGGCATTGAATACTATTAAAAATTTGGGGTCGTTAGGTCTGAAAGGGTTAATGATCTAAAAGCTTGTGCTTGGTAAATACTACCTCTGTTAATCTGCAAAATCAGCAGATCTGATTACAAGCCAAGGCCCTCCCTTTAGCACTGGAAAATTCTTATATTTAGAAGTATAGAGAATTCCTAAAATTTCCTGCTTAATTTATTTACATTTGTTTGGGGTACTTTAAGATTAGCCAAGTGCAAATGTTGCCAATTGGACTTCATTGACAATGCTTAAAAAAAAATTATACACATAATATAAAAAATGGAAGGCAACACTGCTAGTTGAGTTATTTGATTGATTCTAACTTTTTACTTTGATCAAGGGCATATATAAAGGAGGTCTGAGGGCCCGACCCCCCCCCCCCATGAAGTTAAGAACAAGTGTACTGAAATGAGTTTAAACACTGTTTTTAGGGTCAAATTTCCAAAACTTTCCTAGAGGAGGACCCCCAGACTATTCCCCCTCTATTATTCACAATTTTTTTAATATTCACTTCATCAAGATACAAATAATGCCTAAAAATGTATTAATAAATAATTGAATCCATTAAATATGCATGGGAGGGGGCTTAGGAATACTTTTGGGTCCTCTCCCTTAGTGCAAAAATCGGTTCAATTCCGTTAGAGTCCCCGCTAAATATCGCCCGGTTATTTTAGGCAACAAAAAGTAGAAATATTCATAAATAATTTCAAACTCCTGAATTAAAATGTGTAATTAGATCAACAACTATTCAGTTTATTAATAAAAGTTAGAAAAATTTGTTGATATTTGGATATATTTAGCGATTTGTATATTGGCGATATTTAGCGGGGACTCTAACGGAATTGAATCCAAAAATCTAACTTTGGGCCTTATAATGGCTAAATTTTTTAGAGGATATTTGGGCCCCTCCCAAAATAAATTTTTATGTACGCTACTGACTTTGATATTTCATTTCTTTTGGCGATTTATTAGTAGACATGGCACTTGGCCCAGACTAATCCTAACAGGGGTCCACCCCCTAAAAATGTTTGAATTTTAGTATGCTAAAAAGTGTTCAAAGCTACTTTTTGGGGGTTTTCAGGGTGCTTCACGGGCCACACAAAGTGATTTAGTGGGCCGCCAGTTGGAAACCCCTGATGTAGAGTGTAAAACGATGATCTATATGCTTATCTTGGTGAATACCTGAAAGTTGGCTTTTCCTTCTATTGATATGCAGGTAAAACAACAAATTCGAGATAGGATTGGTGATCTTCACAAACATTTGCGTTTATTTTTAATAATAATAATGTCAATGACTTAAAAGTCAAGTTAAAAGGAGTAACACTTTTAATCTAATGGTTATATTTAGGTAACAAAGACCAAAAGAAGGTATAAAGTTTATTAAAATTTGAATTTATAGATTATGTGAAAAGTATTGAATCTTAAAGAAGCTCAATAATTAAAAAAAAATACTATACCTACTTTAAAATAAAATCTCATTTTGGGGAAAATTTTAGACAATAAAATTGTGTTTTGTGGGAAATTATAGGGCCCTGAAACATTTTCTGCACCCCTGCCTCCTCCTAGGAAATTCGACCCTTTTGGGGTGACATTTGAAGGGATTTCTACAAGAGATAGTAAACTGATATTCTGACTTTGCCAGAAATGGTTTCCTTACCACAATACCAAATATGCCTTCCCATGAATAGTTTTCGAAATAGGTTAGAAAGAAAAGGGAGCCTATCGCATGTAATAAAATTTTGTTCTAATTTAAAATATATGATGAGTACAAAATAATCAGAACATAAATTCTAAGGAGTTCACCTTTTGTTATAGTAAATAAGGTGTGCTCCAAGTGTTTTCCATCATCCAAGTGTAGCACTCGAAGTCCAGACATATTGTAGAATTTTTTAAAAACTCAACACGGAACTTACAGCATAATCTAAAACAAAAATCATCAACCAATATTTTGAATCTGAGTTTAATGTTTAGATTTGAATCTGATAGAGAAAAAACCCATAGAACTAAGAATAACTTCCAAATAACCACATTATTGAAAATCTTAACTTTTATTCACTAATTTTATCATACAAATAAAAAACTGCATCTATAGCTTCACGGAACTAAGATCTAAGTTTCTAAAAAAACTAAAAGAACAATTTATGAATGCAAGAATAAACAAAATTTCAGGAATATTTATTTTTTAGTTAGATTTCTTATTTTGTGAACATTTTAAATTTTACTGATATAATACGTGGGTAAAGATTGAAATATTGTTATTTGACAACACTCACCACCTGTCAAACTGAAACTGATAGAGAACACGGAGAACACTATTTTGAAAATGTAAGTCACCTTTCACAGCAGCGCCGACGTTCAGAGGTCAAAGAAAAAGTAGTAGTTAGTTTAATTGTCTAATTTATAATATCCTTGAAATTCCAATATTTGAGTTTAGTTTGGAATTCATACCAGAAATAAGATATTTTCTTCTATTTGGGATAACTTCTGAATTTTTTACAATAAATTTCAGTAACTCTATTGATTTAATCAAATTCTAAAAATCCTACCATAAAAGAAAAAAAAAGTTTAACTGTATCCGTAACTAGCACTAGCTAGCCAAATACGGAGTGTCTATAGACCCGAGTACTCGGTTCAATGCATATTTCTAGTATTACGCCGAGTATTGCGCAGTATGGGACTGCGCAGTTTTAAAGCTTAGTTAGTGTGACGTCACATCCAGATTCATTTTCGCGCGTCCATGTACATGTACCATTTCATTTCCATTGCATCCATTTCCATTGTGTTTTAGAAATGAATTTTAATTAATTTTTCCTTAGTTGTTATTGTGTTAGTTGTAGACGAGTAAAAAGTGCAAGACGCCGAGATGAGTTTTTCATCATCTGTAAGAGAAAAAACGTGCTCAAAGGCATTATTTCGTCCCGTGATGTGATATGGACTACCATAGCAAAGGTAATGAAACAACTTTCTCTTTTTTAAATTCTTCTAAAGGAAGCCCATAGAAAATGTTGGTAAATGCAATCCCTATTTTGGACAAATTTCATACATATGTTTTGGGTAATGTTATAAATCGGCCATTATTAATAGGTAATGCCCGAAGTGGAGGAGGGCAATGTGATAATCAAAGAAATGCATGTATCAATGAAAATTATCACTTAGCCCGGCCTACACTCTGGATTATTAATAATACCAAATTAATCACTTTGCCCGAAAGATAAATATATATTATAAGACTGTCAGAGATGGGAAAGAAGTTTCACTCCTAGATCGCGACCCAAATAGTTGCCTAATGCCATTCCATCTGAATTCTTTTTACCTATTCTTGATTAAAAAGATGGTTTGAATTTTCCATCGAAATCTCTATTTTCTAAATTTTTGAGATTGAGATAACAGTCAGTCCAGAAAGTATTAATACACCCAACAAATTTGCACTTTAGTAAACCAACTAATGGCTCAACTGCATGTGCAAAATCCAAACAAAAATTATCCTAACATCATTTGTTATCCTGTTGTAGAAAGAGCATCAAAAGAGTGTAAAATTATTATCCAAAATTTTGCGAATTTGAAAACTGAAAAAGTGTGAGTGTTAGTACAGCCATAGACTAATGGGTAACTGTTGTCTGGCACTCCCACAGACATTAAATCTAAAATCTTTTGATTTAAAGACACCCATTGATTGTGAAGATTCCATTCCAAGAGTCTCTCTAGTGCACCCACACGATTCTTCAATTTTCTGCATTGAATTTTCTACATTTCAATCCTGCCATTAAATTCAATGATGGGATTAAACCTAAGAATTAAATTTGTGTATGTGGGGGCTAGACATTAGTTTCCCATGTTAGTCTATGGCTGTACGAATACTTTTTGGTTTTCAAAATCGCTTCATTTTGGATAATAATTTTTTTCATTCTGTTTTGATGCTTTGTTTTAGTAGATTGTAATGAAGGATAACAAACGATGTTGGGATATTTTTTGTTTGGATTTTTCACATGCAGGTATACTAGTGCAAATTTGATGGGTGTACGAACGAATACTTTCTGGACTCACTGCAAGTTTACTGAATGCTTCAATCTTGAATCACTACAAACCAATAGCATATTAGATTTAAAGACTAGTTTAGGTCCCAAAAAGATGGTAGGCTTGAAAGCCATTAAGTTTAACTAACAAAGAAAATAATAAAACTGTTTATTTTATTTAACTCGACTACATTTTGGTATCAAACAGTACCTAAGTATGTATATATATACACAGTAATTTTTATATTACTTCCAATTTGTAATTAAAATACTTTTTCTCAAAAGTTTTCTTTATTTGTGTTCTATATTATAAGTATACTTTAATTAAAAACTAAAAGGGTTCTAATATGTTGTAATTGAGTAGATAATTAAATACTATTGTGATGTATGAAATTTAATGTTTTCAGTTCAAGTTGTTCTTCAAAAAATCAAGTTTAGAATAGAATAAACGAAATCTTTCTTGCCCGGTGAAAGCCCTTTAAACATTGTCCTATAATAGAAGGCTTTAATTAAAGGGTGATCACCATGGCTTTCTCGTTGTGTGCCACTAGAAATACCCAAGTTCCATAAGGATTCAAGGATAAGTGATCTCAAAGAGGGAGTATTTCACCAGTAACAGCTGGTTAGCCGAACTATAGGTTAAACTCCGACTCTCAAGCGTCAACTCCAGCCATGGACCGGTTTCGTCCTTGTTAGGACTCATCAGCACGGCATAGGAAGGCAACGCAAGAGAGCGGAGAGCAAGTGATCTCATGTGATTTTTATGATTTCCTTGTACAAGTATGTTTGTTTTCAGAAACTTGATATTGCAGAATTCTCTTAATCATTACATATTTGGTTTATTTCCGAGTTTTTACCACATTTAAGCTATAGGGAAGACTGCGGACACTTGATCCTCAATTCAGTTTTTAATTTTTTTCTCTGCTGCAAATTATCAGATTTAAAATTTTTGACTTAACAATTGTATTCTATCCCCCTCACTAAATAATATTTTGTATTTGAAATTAATCAAATAATTTTAAAAAAATGCTTGCAGAGGGTCTTTTACTCTCTGATGCAGTTGTGCACATACAATATATTTTATAAATAAGATTAACTTTTTCCTAAATTAGTAATTCTAAAAGAATCTAAAATTATGCAGCAAAGAATACATTAACCTCAATCATAATTGCAAAAATAAAAAAACTTATTTACCATACACCTAAGGTGACCAAGCGTCCTCCATTTCTAAGTTCTGTGCTCCTTTTCACTATTTTAAAACTAATCCATTGATTAGTTTCCAAGGCACAGAAGAAATAGAGGAAGAAGGGGGTTGGGTTGAAATATTTCCTTCGTTTTGTTTTTATTTCATATCTTCAGTGGGTTTTTTCTTTTTGGAAGTAGTTTTTCTATGTTATTACAGGAAAGATAAGCAGTTTTGTTTTAATATTTTTGATAAAAGATGGGTGGAAATATTTAACCCAAGCCATGATTAAACCAGTTCAAAACTGAACACATTTTACAGGAAAATTTAGTTATTCTTGTTGAATTTACTTTTTCTGTTGCCCTGGAATAGATACAGCCTCAGTTGAAAGCACTTTTTAGATGGGTAATGCTAATGATTTTTGGGCAAGTAAGAAATCAAGATTAAATGTAGATACTCTAGCTGCAGAACTTTTAACTTTATGTAAAATTCAATATGAAGGATACTTGTTGTTTTGAAATTTCCTATATATTGTTAGAAAATGATACATCAACAAAAAATATTCATTTAATGGAAAATACTTGTTTATAATTAAAAGAGTACGTATTTAGGCATAATTAGTGTATTTTTGTTTGAATTAATAAAATGTTTCATTTATTATTGTTGTGCCTTTTTCTTAAATTATTTCGTCCTCCTTTTCATTGAGAAAAAAATTGTCACCTACCATACCAGTAGTACCAGATTTTCTAGAGTTTATTTCCAATAACAAAATTAATTAAGAGTTGTAATAATTTTACTTATTGAAAGTAAAAGTGAAAGCATGTGTTGACCAGAATACTTGAAACAAAGAAAATAAAGACTAACAAAGTTTTAAAACCTAAAAATTTAAATGCAATAATTGCATAATAATAAACTTGTTTTCTAGAGTTTATATCTATTAATTAATAGAAAAAATAATCATGTAATGAACCACTGGACTATACCATAGTTCTACTGTACTAGATGAACCTTTTGTCTTCATGGGTAGAAAAAGTTAAAATCTGAAATAATCACTGAAATACTTTTCTAATATGACTTTAAATAAATTTTTAGTTTTCAGAATTCATTTAAAAACTTTAAATAGCATATCTTTTTAAAAATTCTTAAAATATAATCACTTTTTAAATATTGATTATACCCAGATAGTATTAAAAATTAACAAAGCAAAAAAAGAAGAGATCCTTTGATTTATATATGTTATGATTTAAAAAAAATAATTGAGTAGTACTCTATAAACTTATTAAATGAAAACAATAAGAAATTTCTTTGTATATCATAATACAATTTAAAACTAGTGAGTTTAATTTAAACTTGCCACAAAACCCATTTCATTCAGAAAGAAATATATTTTAAAATTAAAATCTTATTTTTAAAAAGTGTTCTCTCTTTTATGAAGTTTAAAAAATTTTATCAAAAAAATTAATAAAAACATCCATATAGCTGTAGATGTTCTAGTATACTTCATTTCATTAATTAAAGCAGGAAAAAAAAATAATGTTCCAATTTGGTTAATGGGTATTCTGTGTGTTTTTCTTATATTATTCTTATAGTATCCGCTATATTACCATGGGCGGATTTAAGGGGGTGCGTCGCACCCCCAACTTTTTGAGAAAATTCAATTTTTATAGGGAAAATCAGGTTTTCAAAGCCATCAGGGACAGTTTGCACCCCCAAGTTTTCCACTACGCACCCCCAGGGTTCCCCACCTAAATCCGCCCATGTATATTACTCGTTTTTGAGGAAACGGGAGAGCTAAAGTACTCATTTTTGAAAATGATCGTTTCGATGTCGTTCTCGGTCTCGAATCGTTATTGACTCGTTTCATAATCGTGTTAAAAGTTTCTGAATACGGCCCTTACAATTTAATTTTAAATTTTTTAAAATTCTGAAGTATAGGCTGTTTACGAATATCAGGTGAATTTTTCAACAAAAATTTAGAATGAATAAGTGTTGAAAAATTGAAGCATTTTTCTCGATACTTTTGTTTTATATGCTTCAATTTTTCTACACTCATGCAAACACTCGTGTCCCAGTGTTTATCACTTTTTAGTATAGAATCACTTATTACTCAACCGTATCTGGTTATCACTCTGATCTTGGGCAAATGTGATAACAAAGCGGAGTAGACTAGACTGTATTTGAGCTAACTAATTTTAAGAACTTTTGAAAGAATAGGGAGATTGTGAGGCAAAAAGCGAAATATAATATCTCTGGTTAACCAACTCTCAAAATATGTACATTTGAGAAAACATTTACATCAAAAATGAAGTAAAAAACACAAAAATTTTATTTTGAAAAAAATATAGAATCTACAAAACAAAATCAGTATGAGCGGCGGTCGCTGGACCCGTGCGTAAGTCGCAATTTTTACTAAAATCGAAATTGTGTTATCTACCTTAAAATATACCCTGTCATATACCTCATATTCGATTTTGGTGAAAATCGGTTGGTAATTAAGGCAGTAATTGACTTTGAAAAGGGTTCAGTCTCGACGAAAAAAACACAAGTCCAAAGAAAGCTTATAAATTCGAAAGAATTAATATGAATTTTTTTGTAATTTTTTTTTATTGTAACTAATTGTTATGGCAAAGTTTTTCCAGAATTACGGGTTTCCATCGTGGGGATGTTTATGTCATCCATGATTTTTAGAACAAGATTGGGGCTTACTTACTTTTAATGCCTAATACTCCATTTTTGGGGACAAGTCGTGTTAGTAGAGTTTCGGAAAGAATTCGACCCTACCCTAAATGCCTTACATGTATAAATCGGGAATTTTTTACACATTACGAAAATGTAAATCATTAAGGTGTGAGATAATTATTTCGGGAGTTTTTCCTGAAAAACCGATATTCCCAAACCTCCGTTTTTACCGGATTACTGAAATTTTGGTATATTGTACCCTAAAACTAAGGAATTGAACCATGTATTGCATTAGGGCAGGGGTCCCCAACCTTTTGCA